>QLPL01000004.1:240901-840901 GCA_003314315.1 Annulohypoxylon stygium | reverse complement strand
AGTATAAATTTCTGGCTTCAGTCGAGAGTACAGTTTTCCGAGCCCTTGCTTAGGCGGTTCTGCCGCAGTCTCGCGTTCGCGCTCTTCGATAACCTCCTCCGAGATTTCGAGTCCATACTTTTCAGAGAGCTTCTTCGCCGACGTTACGAATGCTAAGAGTTGTTCCAGTATCATTGTTGCCAATTGCCAGTTCATCCCAGAACTCGGGTTGATACCATCTTCTTCTAGTAGCCCAGCTTTACTAGCCCAACGGATCAAGCGATATTTTTCGTATTCCAAAGCCGCTCGGAATAAGCCGCCATCTTCTCCGATATGTTGAGCCGTGTTGAAGAGTACAACTCCTTGGATACATCCGTTAAGGAGTTGGATTGCAAGGCTAGAAAAGCCGACACTAGCAGCCGCGAGATCCATGGTGGGAGCAATAAGGAGATTGGACTTTTGGACTTAGAAGTATTTCTACCTAGAGTACCTAGGTAGTTTCTGGCATTTGTTATAGCTGGGATGTTTATATACAGCCTCGCCAGATAAATTCGGTAATATACCTCGGTACATGTCTAAGCGAGAATTCAGGATGCGAATTGCGACGCCACCCCCGAGAGATCGACGAATAAGAGTGGCTAGGGCATCTCGTACACACACACAAAACTATTATGACAACGAGCAGACCACCATGATAAACATCCATTGCCAATTACCAGTTGTACTAATACTTAGAAGGCCTATTCTAGATGGTTTCTAAACCCTCAGCAGTTGTTAATATCAAGCTTCATACATCATTAATTCACCATGATGCAAAGTGTCCGCGCGCTATTCGGCTCACGCCAGCCACTTACCCTTTCTGAGGAAGATCTTGAAACGCACCTTGACAAGTTCTGTAGCGTACCCGACCCTAAAAAGGGAACTACAAGAATTTCCGAGAATGATGTACAGAGGATTCGAGTCGTCTTGAAAAGTCTTGATGAGAAAAGAAACCGGAATAGACGAGAAGAATGGTATTCGAGGCCTCGCACCTATTCAATACTTCGTAATATTGGATGTCTTAAGTACATGGATTCATTTATTGAAAAAGAGTTGAATGACTTCCATCTCCCGTATAATGAGCAGACATTACCAGAATTCATCGAGCGATGCGAAAACAATGACCCACGACAAGCCTTTCTACATATACAAGATTACTTCCTCTCCGACTTCAAAGAAATCGAATTAGAATCTTCGAAACACAAGCATTTTATGTTTCAAGACTCTGGCAATGCTCGTTTTGCGCCATACATGATGCTTGGTCAAGGTGGATTCGGGTAGGTTTTGGTATACCGTTTGTTTCTTCTCCGAAAGTTGACAAATTTCCAGTGCTGTCGACCTGGTTTTTAGTCAGCTAAGTTTCAAATGGTATGCTCGAAAACGAGTTGTGAGAGGCCGCGATTCCGAGAGTAATAGAAGGGTGCAATCTATGATAATAGAAGAGTTAAAACAAATGAAACTTCTAAGCTATCGTCACCTTGTCAAAATTGTCGGAAGTTACACGGACAAACAGTATATTGCCTACTTGAGTATGTGGTAGTTCCCCTTTCTCTCTGTATTGTATGCTATGAAGTTGTACTACTTCTCGAGACACGACTTGGACTCTTCCATAAGAGATTATTGCTGATTCTTGTTATCGCAGTGACTCCAATTGCCCATGGAACACTCGAACAATTTCTAAACCAAACCCATCCCCTGAATCTACACCAGCTCGAAGCGCTACGTCGATTTTATGGTTGCCTTGCTGGTGCCGTTCACTATCTTCACAAGAATCAAATAAGGCATCGAGATCTGACAGCTCGCAACATATTAATCCACGACGAGAGCGTGTATATCAGCGATTTTGGGTCTGCTTATAACTGGGCCCATCGCCCTAATAGCAACACACAACACATGAACATACCTGTCAGCCCAGATTATATGGCTCCTGAGATTGCTCGAAAAGAGCCAGTAGGATCTTCAAGCGACATGTGGTCTTTGGGAATTATCTTTCTTGAAATGACTACGAGGCTACTTGGAAGGCAGATTCATGAGCTAAAAGAGCAGGTCTCGTTGCATGCTCGCAAGACAAAGGCACCGTCGTACATATACGCAAACCATCCCGTCGTGACTTCTTGGATGGAAGCCCTCCGGGTCGGCAACATTACATCAGAGCAAGATAATGAGCCATTAACATGGATAGCCGATCTTCTCAGGCCAATACCAAAAGAGCGCCCTTCGTCTGTTATATTGATGAAAGATATATCTGAAACACTATCGTTCACTAAGTTTTGCTGTTTCAAATGCCATGACGATTTTCAGGATGGTCGATTTGCTTACGATTCTCCCCACTTCGACAACAAGCCACGACAAAATACCCAAGAATTGCTCAATACCGTCAGCACAATGTTCCAGGATGACACCTCAGCACAATCTCTGAATTCGCTGTCTGTCGGTCGTAGAAATTCGATTGAGGAGTGGATAGGGGATACGACAGAGTTTACCGCAACTCCTAACCCTCAACATAATCAATACCCAGATACTATCGATACGATAGACACCTATAGTGAAGCCGCAAGCGAGGAGTATTTTTTTGCCGACTCTTACGATTATCTGCCACCTTCCCGAGATAACGAGGATGTGTCCATTTTTACGGATCACAAGTCGTTGGGACTATTCCCCGATACAAATTGGCATCCTAGGCCTAATGTAACTTGCTTGGATATGGAACAGCACTTGTCCATGCCTCATCGCAATCATAAGAATTTCAGATCCACAGGCCTCGCGTTTTTAGAATACGACAGCGGCTCGTCTGATCACGGTGATAAAGATCAGATTTTTCATGAAATATCAGAATATTCGGGATCTGACTGTGACGAAGATAAATCTTCTAGCTCCTATAATACAGCGTACTCCTCGCCTCAGACCAGTTCCATGGACCGGGATTTCGATATACAAGGGGATTCCTCAGAAAATGTAAAAATGATTATCCAGCAGTACTTGTTACAGGATATCTCTGAACATTCAGAGCCTGAGGATGAGCTAGATTATAAGATGGCTAGTGGACAAAAAGATTATAGAGTCGAAGGCAAAAAACATGTGCCTACTCTTGATGATCTAGGGAATGGGGATAAGGAGGAGCGAAAGGAGCATAAAACCGAATTAACTAAACTGACGACAATTCCAGAGGTTACTGAAACCATTAGCAAGTCTACTGACATTATCGAATTAGGTATCGAAAGTTCTCTCCAAGATGATCCAGTTGTACCACCAAGTGACCATACAGAACAGAAGGTGTTGGTGCATTCAGAAAAAGAAAAGCAGCCAGCTACACCCATGGTACAGAATACACAAGAAATGCCAACTATAGGCAATGTCTCTGGCCCGTTATCTACGACAGCCGGAGAAACTTTAGAAGCAAGTAATTCTTGCATTGAACCTTCAACAATGACCGAGCAGACTGAGAAGGGACAACATGACCCGAAAGTCCTCGGTTTGGCACCACGCAGTGATTCGGCCGTAATCTCAACTGAGGAGGAAACATCTCGTATAAATACCAATATTCCTTCATCAAATTCCACTTCAACGGGCTCGAAAAAACCATCTACTAAGCCTAGGAAACCTCAAGACGCCTCGGGATTGTCCGCGGCAAATATTCGTGCTTTAAATTCTAAGGATCAGTTGCATCACAGTCGAAGGACACTCACACCACGACCCGATATTGGAGTGATAGATGCTCAGCCCCTGTTCCTCAAGACCTTGGAGTCAGCTAGTATCCCCAGCTCTTCAACCACGACTACTAGATTTCAAGCCAAAATCTCGGGAATTCTTCTCCCATCTAAATCTCTTGAGAAAACTCATGGCCTTCTGAAACATTACTGCGGCGAGGGAAATTACAGAGCTGTACGAAAGCTTCTCCAGCAAGGGTGCAATCCAGGAAGTAGGAGTTCTCCTAGGCCGAGTATAATTCGTGCTGCAGTACAAGGCCGGAGCCAGAGGCATATAAAATGTGTCCAGGCGCTTATTGACCACAAGGTTGATGTTAATGCGGGGGGACGCCACGGTAAAATGCCTCTCCATATGGCGATCGAGAATGATTACTTCGAAGGTTATGCCACGTTGATATGGCTTCTCGTTCAGGGCGGAGCTGATGTTAATACAAAAGATCCAAATGGGGATAGCCCTCTGATAATGCTGTTCCACGGCTGCGATACACTCCCCCTCGAGCAGCATCGACTGGACGCATTGGTTGTGCTCCTCAAAGCAGACGCTGATGTCAATATCCAACTCGCCGGAACTGGCAACACCCCGCTTCATCTCGCAGTTAGACGCCAAGACAAGTTGGCAGTTGCAATGCTTCTCTATATGGGTGCTCGCGTCCGCTCCAAAAACTTTGCTGGGATGACTCCAATTCAACTAACTACGAATCAATTCAGAGGTGAACTAAGTCTAGATCACGCCCAAGTTCTTGACCTATTGCTCCGACATATCAAAGACAAATATAAAGAAAGATACAAGGAAATCATTGACGAACCCGCCGGCGAGTTAAAAAGGACTCCTTTGCACCGAGCTATTGCCACGGGAACTGCTCAGGCCGTCGATATGCTTATCAAGTCCGGGGCATCGACACAAATTCAAGACAGTAAAGGTAATGATGCAATTGCTATCGCAATCAAAAACGTGGATAAGTTGGTTGCCGGAACCTCATCGAATATCGACGACCATGTTGAAATCATGACCTTGCTTAACCAGGCATCAGGATCTAATTGGCCGATGGATAAGGGAAATTGCACGATTAAGCTTGCTTGCATTGCCAAGAACCTATCTCTACTTCGGAAGCTCCGAGGCCAAGGACTACACCCGGACCAGAAGTTTCAAGGCTACCCGCTTCTCCATCTTACCATCAAGCACCGTAGATTTTCAGCCACCCGGCTACTTATTAAGGAGAAGGCTCCTGTTGACGATACCGACGCGGCCGGTATCACAGCTGTGACTGCGGCTATATTTGCAAAACAGATAGATCTAGCTCTAGAGATGATTCGAGAAGGGGAGTTTCGTGATCCAAAGAACAAGGTTGAGGCGGAGAAGCAGATAGCTGATCTCAACAAGGAGGCTCCGCAACCTGACCAAAAGTGATTGGGTTGGGTTATAGACTGTAGTCAGACCATCAGGTTTATCATAGCCCACATTGAGAAAGCCTCATCTAGAGATCTTCTTCCCCCTTTTGTGTAACAGCAGCCTGGAAGTTAAATATAAAAAATAAAAATAAAAAAAAACCCCAACGTCAAGCCATAACTTTGAAATTACTTTCGAAGCCGCTGATCCCAGCTATGCGACTTGTCCACTTGCCGATTTGCCAAATGAAACCATTCTTGACCAAGATTTAACTGCGTCGTTACTTTACCTTATATGCCACGTGGGTCCAAGATCCCCTCTAGCCAGTAGCCATAAACGTGGTATAATCTGAAATATATCAAAATGACGGACGCTACTCTTTATTCACTCAATCTCGTAATTCTCCATCAAATCTCAATTAGACTTACCGTAAAGCATGCTGCGCGTCAAAACCACTTGATCCCCTCTCACACCCCTCCCACTAGCATCAAAGCACACGTCTAAGTTCGCGCAATGTCATAACGACCTCATAGCTTAGGTGTTCTATATATGCAACAATATATACCCGCACATATATACTCCGTCCCACCGTACTTATATACACGAACTAAAATCTCTCTCTTATCTTTTCTCTTCTCTTTAATGTATATCATTATGAATACTCGCTATCCATATTACAGTGTGTATTCATACCTTTAGGAACATGAGCCAATTTCCATTACACCGTCACCATTGCCAGCCCCGAGTATTCACGACCCACAATCCCTGCACTACAAGCTCTCAGTCGCAGGACTCGGCGGCAGATCACCCGTAGCCCAATCCGCAGGTTCGTAGCCAAGCACGAACTCGAGCTTCCCGCCGTTCGCGAAGATGTCGTTCCACGTGACCCACGACTTATCCCAGCTCTTGCCGTTGACCTTGAGGGACTGAACATAGTACGACTGGGGGCCGCCGCCGGTCGTCGTGATGACGAGTTTCTTGCCGCTACCGAGGTCGATCGCCAGGTTGCTGAACCAGGGGGACCCGATGAGGAAGGTGGTCTGCCCTGTGAGCGGGTACAGGCCGATCATGGACCACAGGACCCACGATTCCATGGCGCCGGCGTCGGAGTTGCCGGGAAGGCCGCCGGGGGTAGGCGCGTAGTAGCTGTCGGCGGCGTAGCGGCTCTGCTTGACGCTGAGGTCCTGGCGGCCGACGAAGTGGAAGAGGTAGGGCGTGGTGAAACTGGGCTCGTTGCCGGGGTTGAAGAGGGTGTGGTTGAACTGCGAGTTTCCGGAGCTGACGCCGCCCTCGAAGAACTTCTCAAGTCGCGCGAGGAAGGTGTTGTTACCGCCTGCCAACTCGATCAACTTTTCGATATCGTGGTGCGCGTTGAATGAGTACTCGAACGGGAGCGCCTCGTAGTAGTCGTCGGCCCAGTAGCATCCGCCGCAGCTGAGCGGGTCTTGAGACGTGAACTTGCCATCCTCGTCAATCGGACCTAGGAATCCGGAAAAGCCGAGAGCGGTCAGGTTCGGGTTCCACTGGTTGCGCCAGTTGCGCGAGCGGTTGAGGTACTTCTGCGCGTCGTCAACCTTGCCGAGACCTTGTGCTACTTGGTAGAGGCCGAAATCGTTTGCGGCGCTACGGGTTGTTAGTCTTACAATGTCGGTACCACGAGATCGGGGGAACTCTTACTATTCGATAGCCCGACTGACCGATCGCCCATACTTTGTGGTGATGTAGCCATGGTCTATCCAATCCGGGAGCGCGCCTCGTCCTTCCTTAGTCGAAGACGACGGATCTCTCGAATCGTTATTGTTCGTAGGGACTGTTTCGGCATCAGTGACCATGGCGGAGTACGCGTCGTCCCAGTTGATAGCGCCTCGGACACCCTTCACGTAGGCATCTGCAAGGACGTTGTCTGCGTTAGAGCCACCTTGCGTCGCGCCATTGAAGAACGAGGACCGCGCATCAGGCAAAAATCCCTCGTTCCTCCAGATATCAACGAGAGAGCGGAGAAACTCCTCATACGCCACGGGCTGCAGAATGTGGAAAAGAGATGTCGTGCAACGGTGCTATACCCCATTAGATTTTGGCTGCCGCCACATTTCAAAAGATTGTCCGACTTACCAGATCCCAAAACGTGAAAATGTCATCGTAATAGGGTTCAGCCGATGACCAGAGCGGATTCTCTCCTGTTTTGTTTGTAGGAATGAGGGACATGTGGTATAGGGACGAGTAAAGGAGTTGCAGCCTCGTAGTGTTGGAGGTATCCGTCGTGGTAATCTTGGACAACACTTGATTGTTCCACGCCGTTTTCACGTTGTTTTCCAAAGTCTCCAAAGATGTTCCTGCGGGTATCTCGGCATCTACGTTTGCGCAAGCCTGGTCGGATGAGATGAATGATACTCCCACTCTCGACGTGACATTAGCGCTGTCAAAAGTGAAAACAGCACCTAGCCTGGACTCAGAATCTTGCGAGGTCGCTGCGCTATAATCTTGTAAGTCATCGCCGCTAGAATCATTTCCGAGGAATGTCTTGAATGTCGCTTCTTGATCGAAATAACCGCAGAAATATACTGTCCAGCTTGGCGCACGGTTCCACCCCTAGATATTGTTAATTCCATCCATTCGATCCATCCAATATTCGCGAAGAAATCGAGACGTACATTGTCATAAGAGCCAGATCCTGTGTAACGAACGCCACTATCACTCTTCGTTACCGAGATGTTACCTCCTAAATAGTTTTGACCTAGACCTTGACCCCTGAATGATGGAAGAACGTGCGATACATCGACGATGATATTCGAAGCAGCAGCATTTCCAGAGAACTGGTATTGGTACAAGCCAGCTTTGGCGGTCGCTCCCAGTTCGACAGTGACGTCGTTGGACAGGCTAGACTTGTAGTAGCCAAGCCGCGACACGTCCGCAGTGCTTCGGTTGACGCTCTGGTCTTCCAGAGGGTTGTCGACGGTGCCAACGGCGGGCATCTGTGAGACGACGCCGTATTTGGGAGCGCCACCGGTGCCGCTCTCATGCAGCAGGCTAAAGCCGATGAAGCTACCGGTCGACTGGTAGCCCGAATAGCTGTCGGATCCGGTGTATAGGTCAGGCCCCAATTTTACCATCCCGAATGGCATGCTGACGCCGGGAAATGTGTTGCCTCCATTGGTAGTACCGGTCTTGAGGGTAGTGTTAATTTCACATTCATTTACAGATTCTCACTTTTGTTTTGACAATTTAACTGAAATACAACTAACGTACTAGAGGTAACACAAATTGACTCAAATCTGGTTGCGTCTGGATGTGGGAATTGTGCGCTTGGGCGAGCGCCACGCCGAGCGCCATACCGGCGGAGGGACGCATGGTGACGGTGTGACTTTGATGTCGGAACTGGTTGAATTGGCTAGAACCAAGGACGCCTAATATCCAAACATTGAAAAATAAAGGAGTCAAGTTACTCCATAGGTTAGTATATATCTTAATGAATGACTGTAAGGAGACCGAGAACATCAAGGCAGTCACGGTCCCATTCACGTAGAAAGCGAGTGGATGGCAAATGGCAGATGGCGAATGGTGAATAAGGTAGCTAGCAAGCGAGTGGCTACCTAGACGGCACAGATGATGTTTCTGGCTTGGTTCTTGGGGCTCCTGACGACATTGATCCCACGAACCTACCTAATTTTGGACCTATCCAAAGGAGTAACAGAGCCACGGTGCCTGGGAATCCTTGTGGGCCGGATTGCACATTCCCGCTGAAGGACTGAAGGAGAGACCGGGAAAGGCTGCAGAGGCTGCAGCTGTAACGTTGACCAAATTTGCTGGAACCCTGCATCTGCTAGCGTTTAACTGCATTTTAACTGCATTTCACTAGCACCTACATAATGAAAGGGTCGTCGGGTCGCCAGGGGTGCAGCTAGACGAGGCGCAGCGACGATCACCTCCCCGGAAGAGACATGATCGAAGCTTGGCAGCTAGATCTGAGGCTGTTATTTCGTAAATATAGCGAATACTTCATAATAAACATTGCCTTAGGTATTTATATCGTTAAATGATGGGCTGAGAACATCAGGATCGACAAATCTAGTCGAGTGACAGAGGGGATAAAAATCCATAATCTGGCGTATGTAGGCTGGTATGCAGCTACTCAGCTACAGTAACAACGTGGATAGCGGCTGGATATCCATTTGCTTCGGTTCCGAGGGCTGACCGTACTGTTGTTTAGGGGCACGTGCCTAATTAGATTAGCATTTCTCATCCCATCCTATTGTATCCCATCTCAGCTCTCCTTTTAAGATCTGCATAGTCCGCGTAAGTTCGAGTTTAGTTTTTTTCTTCTCTTTAATTTCAGTTGACCTTGTCATCTGAACTTGCTGTGTCGCGCTTTATTGTGTCGTGGCCTGTCACCCTAAGCGCACGAAGGATCCTTAGTGTCAGGCAAGTTCCAAGAGCGGCAGGTCTCGTCTGTTATTGAACTCGAGAGGTGTGTGGTATTCTGCCGAACTATGCAGTAATTGATCAAGAAGCTCTGGCTGAGCAGCTTGACGAGAACCTACCAATGACAGTCGCGACAACGTCCAGGTGCGTTGATCTTGCATGAGCCGATATCCCGAATGCCGATTCAGCGGTAGCATGCAGGTTCCAAGGTTATAACTTGAGATATAGTTGCGCATGTCTCCAAGATACCCAAGCAGTCTAGTAATTCATATCAAATAGAACAAGCATAAGACGTCTTGCATTCATACCAAGTTTTCACATTTTCTCGGCCTAATTGGAAGAGAAAAGAGAATGTTGGATGTTTGTTCTTTTGTTGGAGATCTGGAATTGAAACATCGAAGTACTCGAGTTCCTGGGTAAGGATCAGGGATGGGAGTAGTTTAAATTTAGGTTCAAATTCTAAGTTGACTCTTGATCGTAGATACCCGTGAATCTTGCTAATCCAGCGATGACTTACATATGTATAGGATCTGTAAGGAGATGTAGAGACACGAAAAGTATTTGAAGGAAAATGGGAAGATAGAAACAATGTGCTCTTATTCCCATTTCCAACGAGAAGGACCTTGAGTTGGTAGGAATCATGACTGCTATGTCAATTTTGATGTCCTTGAATGGCAAAGCGCTTGCTTTGAATCAAAATGTCATTGGTCTAGGTACATTCAAGTACATGTAGGTAGTCTGGGATATTCTTCAAAGCAAAAGAGGGAGCTGCTCATCCACATATACGATAGCTACGTATACAAGTACTGATGGTTAATGTACTATATATTGCTATAGTGAATTTACCTTACCGGAAGGACCGAGGTACCTATCGAATACCTCGTCGATGAACGTCCCAAGTCGTCTAATTGGCAGTTACGGTAGAGTGGGGTCACTAAGACTGATTGGAATCACCCCTCCAAAAATCTCCAAAGCGTGAACGGTTAACCCCACTAGGGCTGAAATTCTCAACGTTCAATGGTCGGCGACTTTTACACTCAATTGGCATCTTTCATCCCATCTTGTTCACCGCATTCACAATTCTGCCTGATTTATTGCTCCTTCATATTGGTGACATTGGTGACATTGGTAACAACACGACGACAACGGCACATTTGACACCATGGGTCGTAAGCCGAACCCAGTCATCGTCGAGTACTTCGAGCGCGGCCCCAAGCTCAACGATAATAGCAATCGCTATCATCACCGGTGCAAGGCCTGTGGCTTGGAATTCCCCAAGGGTCGTAGCGACAGTCTGACCGCCCATTTAGTCAAATGTAATGCCATATCTGAAGCCGACCGGGTGAATGTTTGCCTTACACTCCACGGACTACAAAACCATTCCGCCAATGCCACCAACGCTGCTAAAGCTGCGAATGCCGCAAACCGTCGTTTCAATGGCCTAGTTCACAATGATTCTCATCAGTCCCCCAATCCCACTATTCCTACTACGACTACTACTACTACAACCGCTCTTCCCGTCGCCCCTGTGACGCCCCTCCCTGCTCCCCTACTCGAGCAATCTCAGAGCCAACTACATGAATGGAATCCTCTAGAAACCCTAGCAGAAGCATCTCGTCAATTTGAAGCCAATGACAAACACGACGACCATGCCGACCATGCCGAGTCCGCCGCTATTCCTGTTACCCCAACTGCCTCGAACGCTTTAGAGTTCCACGAGCAGTATACATTGGAAAACCCGCCCACTAATCTCGACAGTCATCCCCAGAATGACAATGGAGGTATGTCATTGAAAAAAACACCTATAATTACCTACACGCAACAATGCATGCTAACAATAAACCTACCTAGATGGCGGTGTAATGCAGAAGCCCATGGGGCCTGCCGAGAAACGTTTACGAGAAGTCTTGCTGAAAGAATATCGTGAGAAAAGAGGACTCGCCGCCCCGTCAGCGCTATCAGCAGCGGCAGCGGCAGCAACCGCACGTCTCGACAATTCGCCGACCAAGATCCATCCAATTACCTACAATGAGATGATCAATTATCCCTCGTCGCCAGAGCCACAGCACGCTTCCCCAGAGCAACCAGCTCCTACAACCACCCCTTGGGAAGGTATGACGTATATTTCTGAAGATATACACGCACCGGCCACCGTCAATGATCACGGCCACGGTTTAGCGGCAACACTAAACAAGGGTGGGCGCCGCATGCATACCGGCCATGGCCATCATGGAAAGAACCATAATCGTGCAAAGTTCAATGATATGCGACGTAAAGAAGTACAAGAAATCCGAAAAATCGGTGCTTGCGTTCGATGCAAGATTCTCAGAAAGAACTGTTCCCTAGGAACACCCTGCGACACTTGCAAGAAGGTATCCTCGCCGAGGGTGTGGAGAACGGACTGTATCCGCGCCCAGTTGTGCCCTGAGATTTTGCTCTACTCTGCCGGAGTTCAAGCCGTCATGTCGCAAAAGCGCATCAATGGGTATAAGAATACTCATCATTTGGAGGCTAGCGGGCTTGTGGTAGAGGTTACCCACTTCCCCAACACCACGCATAAAGCGACCTTTCAAATGCTGCGAGGAACTCCCAAAGGCGCAGCAGCAAAAGATACCGATACCCATCAAACCCTTTTGCTGGACATCAATGCCGAGGATATTACTGGCAAGGTGGAAGCGTACATGCGCGCTGCTTTACCCCAACTTATCGAGCAAGAGGCGTCTCATTACATTCGTGTCACTCTTAACACTGCTGTCTCGGTGGTGACAGAGACCGGAGACGAGCTTCTCAAAAAAGCTCTAGAGCTCTGGGGAATAGTGGAGATGATGGACCTAGAACGACATTGGAAAATGTGTGTGAAATCGCCGAATTCCAACGTCGACGATTATATGATAGAAGATGCAGTCGACAGCGAGGCATATACTAATATATGCCTCCAGCTGACGGCAGCATCGGAGCGGAAGGCCTCAATCTCAAGCAAGAATTTGCTTGGCGAGATTCGACGCCGTCTCCAGGACGGGAAGATCAAGAATGGCTTTCCCATGTTCCTCGTTGTCATTCTTTTCTTGAATTGCATCGAGAAAACCACCTGGGCATTCAAGGTTTGGGAAGAAGAGAACCTTCGCCCGAAGTGGCCGCTCGAGAAACCGCCCAGCGACTTCACAGGACAAGGCAAGGATCTTACCAACCTGCTCAGAGTGCTCCTTAAGGTCCGAAAATTCCTCCCCAAGTTGGAAGCCGCAGATCCGAACTCTCCCATCACAGCCTCTAGCGAAAGCGGTGTGGCCGAATACTTTCAGAATCTGCAGATCACGGAGGCGTACCTCCAATCTCGCCAGGACCCCGACAACTTCCAGCCGGACGATTCCCGCTCGCTTGAGTTCTTATACGGTTCCAAAATCCTACTTCCTGGTGAGGAGTAAAAGGGTCGGTAATTAAGACTTCCTATAAACGAGAAACGATAAACGGCGTTATAAAACTTTCCCCTGCCAATTCTAAGATACCCATTCTATACCGTACACTCTAATTCCTCCTTAAATCGAGATCATCAAATATTGGTCTCGACAACGAATGCTTCTAATGTTGCCGCGGTGCGGCTGCGGACATGACCTGAACCACGAATACGACGACCTTGATAACGACGACTGCATATATTTTACCCCTACTACTATACGAAGACATGACTGAACGTCGTTGAGGATTCCTTAGCTAAGGCTTTTGTTCAATGTTGGGTTTGGACCATCTCAGCACCCTCCAGTTGTCATATTACCCCGACTTCTAGGAGTGCGAGAAAGTTGGATCCCGGATTTAGGACTCCAGACTACAGACCCATCAATTGACGATATGGCCCCCTTCCCCCTTAAATAATGCTGTGTTCTATGATTGTGATTAATTGCTAAGTGTGCTCGTAAGTGTAATGTAATGACTAACAATAAGAAACTCACTAGTAGCACTCATTACACTTGTAATTGACTTTATTCATAAAATATTCTCAGTTCCAAAACTACCTACTTCATTGTCTTATGTCCACCATTCCCTTACCTCCTCTCCCTCCCCAAGGCACCACTACAAATTATCCCCCAACTTCCAAGCCCTGAGCCTGAACTCGAGCACATACGCTTCGATATCCGCGAGCACGGGCAATTGAATCGGAGGTCTAGCCGCCACGAATCTCTGCGGGCTAAGGAAGCCAGCAATCCTATACTCGCCACTGCCCCCTTCACCCTCAACCCCTCCTCCTCCTCCTCTCCCACTTCTCTTACTCCTCGCACTACCCCCACTATCTCTCCCCCCAACCCCAGAACGCCGTCTAACGAGCGCCTAGCCCGTCGCAGTACGTTCCAGAGTCCCGGGCCCGGCCCCGGCCGCTCCCCCGCCACTCCCAGCACCGTTACGTCTGGGCCTCTTAAAGCACGCGAACTCGCTCCTGCTCTGCTCCCTAAGCTTCTTCAGGACCTCGCGCATGCCGGGCAGCTCGTCCTGCAGCCTAGCCCTGGCCTGGTTATCCGTCTTGCTATCCAGCATCGAGTAGATCTCGCCCTGGATGCCGGACGCGCGTTCGGTGGTGTACTGGCTGAGTGTTTGAGCGAAGAACTCGACGTCGAGGGTTGCCTGCATGAGCGCGCCGAGGTCGAATTTAGGGCGCGACTTGAGGCATTCGAGGAGCTCGCGGCTGATTTGCTCGAGGAGGTAGGAGATCACTTGGTGCGTCATGCTGGGCGCTGTGGTGGACACTTGGGTGTGCACTAGCACGAGGGTGAGTAGGGCCTCATAGACGTACGGCTTGACTTCCGTAGGCTTAGCCGGGGCCCACTTGGGGTCTGCGAGGCCTGCACGGATGACTTTGCGGAGGGCGTCTAACGACGGGCGCGTGAACGTCTGGAACAAGCGGGCATCGATTTGGCCAAGCACATCTTTGATGGTTTTGGACTCGTCGGTAAGTTTTACGGAGAAAGCGTTTTCAAATTGGCCGTTCAAGTTAGGAACGACTTTGGTGCGCAACGCGTGGAGATTCCCGAGCGTCAAGAGCATACGGACGTTCTACGTAGAAACGTTAGCAATCAATTAAATTCACGCACAAGAGGTTGAAAGTAACTCACTCTATCGCCGGCGTCGACGGTCCCTGAGCCAACAGCCAGGGACGCTCTATCGTTTGTAGGTGCTACAACCAAGTCCGTATCGGTAGTCCACTCATCATCCGCCTTCTTAATCGCGCGTTCTGCATTTTCGACCATTCCGCTAAGCGCCTTGTAGAGAGTCGTGACGTACTGACTTCGCACCATCTGCAGGAGTTTCGTTGGCGGCGGAAGGACAATATCCCCGGAACCAGACTTAGCCATTGCCTCGGGGATATAGAGGATCTTCTGCATCCCGGAGAGCAGCGCGCCTTCGAATGATGCGAAGCTCGCCGGCATGCGCGTGACGTCTCCCATCTCTTTAGTGCGCTTCCAATCCTCGACATACTTAATGTTCTCGGCATCCTTGTTCCACGCGGCGCACAATGCCGTAACGGATCTTTCGCGCGCGGCGCCGACGAGGTTCTTCAGCATTTCCAGTTGTTTCGGGTCTTCCTGCTTGACCGGAGCCACGCTTGCCATGTCCGATGCTCCGGAACCAACTAAGCTAAGCATCTTGGAGAGATAGTGTACGCCACTGACCGAATTGGAAGTCGGCGGCCAGAATGCAAACTTCTCCCATGATTCGCCCCTTTTAGGGGATGGGGGAGGTAGGTTATTGGCATCGAAGTTAAAACGAGGGTCTCGTGCGTTGCTCGGCGTTAAGCCTGCTGATACTGGTGTTCCTGGCGACGGTGGTAACGGAGAGAATAACAGCGAGATATCCTCAGGAGGCGCGCCAGCGAAGAATTCGAATACGTGCGCACGAATCATATCAACCAGTTCAACAGTGCCTTTTTGTAAATTAACTGTCCCCTCTTGGGAAAGACGATGATGGTCGCGCGACTCGCCATTATAGCCCGTAGGTAATGACTTTTGCGCTTTTCCGTCGATGAAGCTCTCGACAGTTTGCCAGAATTCTATGACCTCCCCTAAAATCCCTTGGGTGGACAAAAGGCCTGACAAGAAAGCTAGCATTTTCTCCCATAGCTCGATGACGTCAGCGGAGTCCAATCCAGTAGCTTTGCCATCGACTGATTGTCGGCCGAGATGTTTCAGATGTGAAGCCATCATCTGAGGTGCCGGCTTTTCAGTGTTTGCTAGACGACGTCGGAGCACTTCGATCTCAACTTTTGCTCTTTCGCCGGCCGACGTTATCTTTCCTTTCAGGTAGTCGTACCTGCTCAAGAGCCATACCCAAATCGGATTGTCGTCAACACCAAGCTCTAATAATAGGCCAATTAATTCCATATGTTGGTCTTGTGGTTGTCCAGCTAAGGTTTCCGTCCTGTTCACCGTGTGAAGGGACGTAAGTCTCCTCCACACGTCGCGTTTGAAGAGTTGTATTTGCTCCTCAACATCATACCACATTCGTGCTGCAATGAGAATTTGATATGTCTGCGTCTCGCTTGGAGGTGTTGTGCCTAATTCTTCCACGAGTTTACGCGCTTCGTCCGCAAATCTTCGGGCGCGGACGTACTCCTCCACCAAAGCCTCATAGTCTTTTCTCTTAATACTGTCGGCAATATTGGAACTTGCTTCAATGTACTCCTTGTACCGGTCAAGTGACGTTGAAACGGTCTTGAGGTTTTCCTCCTTCTCCCGGCCACCAAGCGCAGGACCCCAAACATCTTCAGCCTTCGCCGCGACGTCCAATAAAGGAGTCTTGATGCCCATTACTCCGTAATCACTCTCTTTGACCAATGCATTCTTCTTCTTGGTATTATCGGGGACAGGAGAGACCAATGGATTTGGCCCAAGTGCAGCGCCACCCATGCTATTCCTGAAACTGCTTCTACTAGCGTGTCGGGAATGCCCACGAGGGCGGATTGTAGGTGATGGAGGCTCAACACCCCTATACTTCATCTCTTTGTAGACATTGTCAATCGTGGCTTTGGCACGCACGAATCTCTCAAAATTGGACTCGACCAAGACTTTCAGGGATGCGGATTTCTGATCGATAGATTTGGATAGCACTTCGAGACCATTTAATAGGGATTGGGTATCGGCAGTCGCATGCATTTGGGACAGGAACAAGGCAGGAGAGAAGCTCGTAGACGATAGGAGGAAACGATTCCCTAAAATCACGTAGGTAAGCATAGATTGACTGGCAAGATAATCACATAAAACATACGCAGACGGATATCATCTTGAACCGGAACTCCTAATTGCCTTAACGTCCTCACAACACTGTCCGATGTTCCCAATGGATCGGGCTCATCCTTCTGGACCAAGTTGCTCACTCCATTTGCTGATTTCTCAGACCCCTGGACAATACTGGCTCTATTACTAACGGCTCGCTCGAGTGCTTGGTATCGGGACTTTCTTCGGTTGAGTTTTTGCTTCTTCTGTTCCAATTCACTATCTGACTCGTCGCTCTTGTCCTTCTCGGTAGGCCATTCGGTAGGAAATGGTGTAGATAGCTGGTAGAACTCCAGCACATTCCTGTCGAAGTCCGCCATGGTTCCTACACTTCCTATAATCTGACGATTGCCTAGTGGCAGTGACGTATGGCCTCTTGCCAGATCCTAAGCCTCTCCCATCCGCCAACGTATACAGGGATATGATATCGGAGGTTATTCGCGGGCTTCACTTCATGCACACTCCCAGAGTATGCTAGGTGTCGTAATTTCGTAGGTATATAAAGGTGTTAAAAGGGTGGGATGGTTAGAGTTCCAAGTTGTCGCATAGGACAGCACTGGAGATTATGTAAACTGGTAATTGCGTCTGTGCAACTGACATCAAACTAAGAGGTTTACCCCTGCATAGCACAATGCAAGCTGTGCAGCCACAGCTAATGCAAGACATTATGTAATTGCTGGGTTCACTTGTGGCTAATGCACGTATCGATAAGATCGACGTTACGTAGCTGTCGGGAAATCTCTGGCTAAAAAGAAAAAACGATTAATTCGGCTCAAATCTAGACCCACATTGTTGTTATCAGATCTTTCAGAAGCAAGCAACAGCCGTCCGTCCGATACCACCCGAGCCGCAAAAGCGCTTCCAAGGTTCTTTGCGAAATCGAAATCGTAATCGAATTCTTAACAAAATCCCACGACGACCTCTTCCTCACCCTAGCATTTTCTACGTTCTTTAGGAGCTATCCCTATCATATCATATACCCAGCTCCTTCACATAATCGTATATAATGTTGACCATTCGAGCGGCCGCCGCACCTTTGCGGCGCCAATGCCTCACCTCGGCCCCTCGAGCTGCCGCGACTCTATCCCTCCAGGTGGGCGATCAGCAAACAACTTTCACTCCGGCTGGCACGGTTACTAACCAATCCCTTTCATAACAGAACCAAAGATTCTACTCGGACAAGGTCGCCAAGTTCAATGGTGTGAAGGGTTCCGATGTATGTTCTACGATTCTCTTAATACGATCGTTGTCGTGCGAAATTCGACCGAGGAAAATCACTCAAACTTGAACTGGGCCTTGGCGTTGGCAATTTGATGTTATATATTTGGAGGACAATCACTAATAATATTGGCTATAGGGCCGCTACCCGGTCAGCATTATCGAGGGTGATGGAATTGGTCCCGAGATTTCGCAAGCCGTGAAAGATATCTTCGAGGCTGCTAAGGTTCGTTCACGACTCGCCTCAACCCACCTCGAAACGAAGGGACGCAACGCTGAAACTTCTTAGACGCCCATTAGCTGGGAGCCCGTCGACGTTACCCCCAAACTAGTCGACGGCAAGACTACCATCCCCTCCGAGACAATTGAGAGCATCCAAAGAAACAAGGTTGCCCTTAAGGGCCCTCTTGCTGTAAGTCTACGACTGGTTATTTTTATGCGCGCTACTTCTAATTGACTTTACAAGACCCCTGTTGGCAAGGGACACGTCTCTCTCAACCTTACCCTCCGACGAACCTTCAACCTCTTCGCCAACTTGCGACCATGCCGGTCCGTCGCCGGCTACAAGACAAACTACGACAACGTCGATACCGTCCTGATCCGAGAGAACACCGAGGGTGAATACTCTGGAATTGAGCACGTTGTGGTTGATGGTGTCGTACAGAGCATTAAGCTCATTACCCGGGAGGCTAGCGAGCGTGTCCTACGATTCGCATTCCAACACGCCGAGGAGATCGGCCGCAAGAAGGTCCGCGTCGTCCACAAGGCCACTATCATGAAGATGTCCGACGGTCTGTTCCTCAAGACCGCCCGAGAGGTCGCCAAGGACTTCCCTAGTATCGAGTTCGACGCCGAGTTGCTGGATAACACCTGCTTGAAGATGGTCACCGACCCTCTACCATACAACGACAAGGTTCTCGTCATGCCCAACTTGTACGGTGACATTCTTTCCGACATGTGCGCCGGTCTGATCGGAGGTCTCGGTCTTACCCCCTCGGGCAACATCGGCGACGAGTGCTCCATCTTCGAGGCCGTGCACGGTTCCGCGCCCGATATCGCGGGCAAGGGTCTAGCCAACCCCACAGCCCTTCTCCTCAGCTCCATGATGATGTTGAGGCACATGGGCTTGAACGACTACGCCAACAGGATCGAGAAGGCGACATTCGACACGTTGGCGGAAGGAAAGTCGCTGACGGGCGATCTGGGCGGAAAGGCGAAGACCAACGAGTACGCGGCGGCCATCATTTCCAAGTTGTAGATACCTCTTCATCAATCCATCATACATCCATAGTGGCGTCTGTTAGAAGGGAGCTGGGTAGTTCCGCTTGTAGAGTGTAACAACAATGGGAACGAATTTGCATGATTGAAATCTTGGAACGAGTTTGCGACTTCACACACACACATACCTACATACATTGGTGAACGTTATAGAACAGCAGGATCGTGAAACCGATATTCCGTCCAATAGTTACACCTAATCCAAGATTTAAACGGGACTTCGATGTAGTGAAAGGGGTCCATCTAAAGAATTTCTTTTTTTCACTTTTTTTCCCAACGCCTTTTTCTAACGTATCACTTTTCCTCGCCTCGCCAAGTAATGTATCCCGTCGTTTCGAACTCTACGTCATAGGGATAAGATGGAGCAATCTTACCCCCGACCGACATGAAAGGGCTTACCTGCGGCGGCCAATAGACGGCGGTGCGTAAGACATCAGCTCCAGTAGGTATGGGTATGGGTAGGTATCTCAGATCAGCTCGCGCCGCAGTGCCAAGCTCGACCGGAGCTACCTCAACGTCGACCCTGTCCTATAGCCGTCTACGATCCCACGCGTTTTCAAACGAGAAACCCGAAGCTGGCAGCACGTAGGTATCAGACAACATTGCTTGACCAGAGATCGTCCGTACGTCCGCACGTTTGTGCTCCCAACGACCGACGCAAGGTCAGACCGCAATCCCGCTCATTAGACAGGCAGATAGGTAAGGAAGTAGGTAAGGTAGTTGAAGCTCGCCACAGTCGATACACCACGCGTTTCTTACTTGGTTCGCCCGGTCCTATATCGTACCATGACTGCTTCTCCCGCGTATGCGCCAAGGGTCTCAGGATATGTATGCGTGTCTTATCTCGCATGAAAAAAAATCTTGCGGCATTTTCTTAGGGTGTGTCGGGGTCGGTATGTATGCGCGGGCTATCATCTTTCCCGGCGACATTGACTAAGTTAGATAGGGGACGTGGGATGTGGGCGAATAGGGGGGAGGATAACTGGATAAGCTATGTGATTATAGATGGTATCATAGATAGGTGGACAGACGAAGTCGTCGAATTTTTTTCATTTTTTGAAGCTTAGACGAGGTTACCGAAAGACATGATCAGGTAATCACGATCGCAATTTCTGGAGGTTAGGTATAGGCTTCATCTTCCACTCAGTCATCTTTCTCGTGTCATACACGTGCTGCAAGTTATGGCTGATATATCAGGAGCATCGAGATGTTTGATAGAGAGAGAGCGTTGTGCATTATTAAGTAGCGCTCGGGCATCGAAGATTCCTGCACGGAGCCCCTATTCTACTAATGAGGCGGCAATATTCACATGCGCGCCATTTTACTTCCCCAGATTATTATTGTTTCGCTAACGACTTGCGTGTCGTGCATGGTATTATCAGGAAAAGCCGCGTGTAGCCTTATAAAAGTACTGGCTGGCTGGCTGGCTGATTGTTGGCTCGCGTGCTCCCGGACCTGCACCAGCGGGTTGCGGGTTTCGGGCTGCAAGCCGAACGGGCTGGGCCGCAAGGCGACATAAACCCTTCACGCGTCCTCGCGCCATTGCCGAATAGCTTCTCAGCAACTTCCCCTTAGCTCGAAGGGCAGGTTTCAGCGAGATAAAGCATTTGTCCTTCCAATGATTTATTATCCTCAACGTTTCGGCGGTGACGTAGTTCAGCCCGTTATCGTAGAGGAGACGGTTTCATTCGATATATTGCAGCCTCTTGAGCGACAGCAACACGAGATCCGTATCGAGATTGCCTACCAGCGGCTCAGGTCGTGTAACCCTTCCGAGGAGACAATTGCACGCGGCCAAAAGCAGCCTCGAAACCCAATGTTTCCATTGACCTGTTTACCTACCTGACCTAGGCCCTAGGCAGTGTTACGGTCTGTTCACCAAGTCGAGCCAGCCGGCTTCTAGGATAGAAGTTCCCCCTCGCGAATGAGACAGGTCTGTCTTGAGACCTGCATGATCGCGGAATCTTCTTTCCATCTTGCAGCAGCATTTCACTGCGTGATCGGATTGCTATTATAGGGAAATTGCCTCAAGGGGCGTGCGCTTTATCACGGAATACTTCCCCTTCCCTATACACGCGGTAGCTAAAAAAAGCCTCGGGCGGAAAAGTACTCCCGTAGTCTACTTAGTAGGCTAATAGGGAGCGTCGTGGAATGGGAGCATTAGATAAGGTACACATACATGGTTGCCTAGAAAGAATGGTAAATTTTCATCGGGTACTCTGCTTCAGTTGAGTAATATCAAATTCGTATTCGTCCAATGATATTCGTTGTAATTCTCAAGACATTGGTGCAACTTGACCATCTAGACCGTCGAGACCGTCGTGGTCTAAAACTTGGGGTCTATAAGTTTGAGATTGATGAGACACGGGGAAGTCAGTCAATGTAATGTAGGTTGTTTGTGAGTATGTAGGTACGCAATATGTACTTTAGCCTCTCCATCCTTAGACATTCTTAATTGGACCTCGTCACTAATAAGGCTGGGGGATCGTGGATGGAGAATGGAGAATGGAGCAGCTAATGTAAGATGTAATCATTCAGGAGGTATAACAACGGGGCTCCGGAAAAGCAGGAAAGGCTCACCGAGAGAAGTTGATCCATTTGATCCATCTCTGTTGCGTGCTCGATTGTCCGCCTATCCGCGAATTTGGACCAAATTGGTCTATGCGACTTATTTGGTAGGCTGGTAAAAAGGCTGGTTGGTCGTCTTGTCTTGCGGGCTCGGTCGTTTCAAGGTCGGTGCGGAAATATCGCGGAGATGAGAGACCGTAGAGATACGGAGGTACTTGTCTAGTCTCGGTGAGGTTAGAACCCGGCTTGCTAAAGAGTAATCAACCAATCACGGATTGCCGGACGAACCATTTAGGGAAATCGAGGACAGGGGTATGCGCATGTACATCGTACATCGTAATGTAGCCGGTCGCCGGCACTAACTGCGCTGAACTTACTGCACTCACTGCACTAACACTAACCATACCGAGAAATCCAAGAAATCCCAAGGCTTCTTCTTTTTCTTGTCTCTTCCATTGCCTTTCGACATCATCCCGACCGATTTCCCGCACTAAAACTAAACCATACATGGATGATGTCTCTAAAGATGTACTGTAGATCTACGGTTCTCGAGGTTTCTTCTAGAAAGACAAACACTTATTAGACATACACTACCTACACTACCTACACTAGAGAAGGGCTAAACAAGATGGATCAGATACCAAGAGACATGAACCCTGCCTCTTCTCTCTGTACCTGCCAAGCGGCCAAGCCGCATATTCGCCAGCAATTCAACCCTTCAAGCATGTTTCGAGATCGAAAGCAAGATCAGAACACCCTCGGGAACCTTCTGTATTCAGAGTTTGGATAGGCAAAGAAGCACGCATGCGCAGTTTGAGGGATTTGGTGGGATCTGCGTTCTATAATTGGACTGGATGATTGGATGACCACCCATTTTTAAGCCTGTCAGCAGCCAAGTCCAGTTAAGCCTTTTGTCCCGTATCTACCTGCTGCTAGAGGCGATTAGCAGCAGATTTAGAGCCCCCTCTAGGCCCAACATAGCAAGAGCCCTTTCTCGGTCTTTTTTTGGCCTTTTTTCAAGGAACGAAGGAGGAGCTTGAGGAACAAGAGGAACTGCGATGACGATATGTCAACATGTAATTGTGATTATCCCGCTCAACTTGGCACAAGTCGGAACTTCTGACGATGTACATATTACATCAATCTCATACCTGTGACATACCGCTCATTAGATAGATTACCGACTAAGACCAAAGGCGTGGGCGTATCAGGTATTAGGTATTTTCGACATTCTCGACTATTCGACCGGTCTTCCAACAGGCGGAAAGACATCACAGCTGAGTTGCGTAGTACGTGTAGGTCAGGTTGCATCATGCATAACCCTCACATATGTCGCGTGACAGTTCTGGCAACGCTCATCTTTGAAGAGCATTCATGTAATTAAGTACCTAGGTACTGTATGTGCGGAAACTGGATACGGGGGATGAGAATGGGATAAGATGGGGGGTGCGGTAGGCGGTCTGAAGTTGGTGCAACTATTCCCAGCAGCCGAACAAATGACGATCATGAACATCTAAAACTTTGGGGCGAACATGCTTACAAGGATTTCCGACAAAACATGGGGATTGCGAGCTTCCATATTCCCTACAATCCGCTAATACGTATTTCTTCGCACACGCCCCCTAATCCCCTACAATGAGAGCACTAAAGCACTAAGATTTCCAGCCAGTCAGCCACGTAGTAGCACCGCATAGAGGTAAAGTAGCAGCCGAGCGGAGCCCCAAAATACGGTGCTAGGTACGGTACCCACAGAAGGTACTGCGTAGTAGTCTCGCGCGCGCGAGACAGAGGCTATTTCCGAATACGTTTGGCTGCGTCTCAGTTAACAAAATAACTCACCCGGCTCTCGGTTTAGTATTATAATTATTATTACTGGAGATTACTAGAGATTACATTATACACTTACGCATATACGTACCATTCGTACCATACCTATCTCAACAAGCAACCTTAGCCGCGTATATACAACGATACCAACTAGATTAGGGGTCCAACTAGTCTCATGTAGGCACGTGTATCTGGGTATCTCTGTGTTTGAGGGATGAACCGGAGAATCCGGTCTTTTCGTGAAATATTATATATAGCTGTCCCGTCGCCTTCTTCTTGACCTTCCTCTTCTTGATCCTGTTCTATAGACAAACACTTCCTCAAGACCAATCTCCACTCCCAAGCTCTCGAGCTTCTTCGATCTGCTCTACTATCCAAATCTTATAACCTAAGTACAAAATACAACTTAGACCTCAATCACCTTATAAATACCTACAAAACCAATTATCAACATGCCTTCCTTAGATATCACGCAGATCGTCGACAGCAAGCCGTTGGCTTTCACCATTAAGACCGGAGGTGGTCGATGGCAATGCCAGATCCACAAGGACAGAGCCTCATAGTGAGCTACCCTGCCCCCATAATTCCGTCACCTAACAAAAATGAAACCCAAACAACTAACACAATTCCCCATAGTGAGCGCACTCGCACCGTCAGAGCCCCCGGAATCTCGCGTTCCGACTCCGGCCTCTCAACCTCGTCGACCTCGACGACGAGTTCGAAGGCGTCGCACTAGACGTCTTCCACCCGCATCCCAGCATCTCAAATTACCCATTTCGGATCCGCGTACATAACCAAAAATGGGATTACTTGAGAGCAATGGGATGACGGGGCTGGGGTACATCCCCGAGCGCAACCCCCGTTTCCGCATCCGTCACATATCACACACCCGCCACGCCACCCGCTGCAGTCCATTTTCTCCCTCGGGGGTGAGCACGCGAGCAAGCATTGCTAGATTGGTCTTTTCCTGTTCTCGATTCGGAACGTCCTACCCACGGAATTCACCCACGCCTGACAAATCACGTAAAGCTATCAGTTTATTAGAACACCCAAGAAAAAAGAAGTCCGGGAACACCTGATTATTGTTGTGTCGTGCGGCATTATCTGATCGTATTTCTGAGAGAAAAATAATAATAATACGCAACCCCGATGCGGCGATTCGGCTGGCTGTCACATCAGCTCGTGCGACCCCTGCCGTCTCCCTCACCCACACACGGTCGACGCTTATCATCACTTGAAATAAAGTAATGTACATTAGTACCAACCCCTACCTACCTCTTCCCTCCCACAGAACCGGATTTGGAGAATGCGGGATGAGGTATGGGGATTGAGCGGACTTTTCGTGTGTGAGAAAACATTTGCCCGTATCCAATTGGACGACTGGGGGTGGTGACCGCAGATCAACTGACCGATGTTGTGGAACGCCTCTTTTTTTCTCTCTTCTTTCTTCTACAGTTCTAATTCCGCTACTACTTACCACTAGGCTCGGAGTTCGCTGGCGGAAGGGGGGCCGGGGGGATGCGCTTGATGGGGATTTACCTTACCTAAGTGAACCTATCCAAAGACAGTAAAATTAGAACAAAACCCGCAAAAATATATATTCATCTACCTATTGTTATCAGATACTTGCCTTTGTTCCTCATCCGCTTGTGACACTGGATACGATCTGCTAGTACTGTGCTTACCAATTTGATGGTGACTGGCTGCCCTCGCGAGTCCGGGTTGCCCGAGATGGACATCCCGTACGACGTCGGTGTTAAGTTCTTGTTTCTCCCTCTCCTTTGACGGATGGTAGCGTGAGGCGTTTTTCTGCTGCATGCACGTACCTAATCTGACGGGTAGTCGTCTGCGAGCCCGTTTGCCATCCATCCATCCTTCAGATCTCTCCGGACCAGGCCAGACTTGCTACCTAGATCGTTGGATCGGTGGCGTGCGTGGCGGATCGGGCTAGGTGACGGTCGAATGAGATCTAGCCCGTGACGACCTGGCTTCTGACCGGTGTCCATGCCGTGTTCCGTGATCGTGCGGGATGGGTATTCGGATTACTTGATGGAATTCCCATTACGTTGAGGTTTGAGAATCTGGTTTTATTCCCGCGATGCCGTTTGGGGAGGATGGGATTTTTGGGAGTCCGATAGGCAGATATGTAAGGGCTCTGTCACTATCATACGAGGTGAGGTAGGTGGCAATGGCTGATTATATATAAATTGATTAGTCCGAAGCCTGTTGGAGATCGCTTTGACATCAAACTTTGCGAGCATTCCGAGTCGTCTCGGCGTCACTCCCGAGACCAGTCAAGCTCATGTCCATTATCCTGCGTAGAAGACCGTGTAGGTGCTACATCCGCGCTAAACAGTCATCCCTAGTTCTTATTTTACGCCCCTAATTTCAGATTGAGTTAATCTAGGAGATTTGTGAGTTTATGGTTCTATTTCATATTAAAAACGCCCGCCTATACAGCCTCACATAGTCCTGTCCTGGCGCTGGACTCATCACCATATACCTACGCACACCGGACCTAGTCACACTACCAGTGCGCTATACGCGAAGCTTTTTGGATAAGCTGGAAATCATTCACTGGACACCATAGCTCCGATGACCATAATAATCATATCCGGTCCGGACATGACGCACGTGGCACTTGCCCTCCTATAATATTATGCGTAAGTTCGTGCAAGACAAAATCGAATAGCATTGAAAAACGCCACAGCCGATGTCGTTGCCGTCCGGATCTAAGTCGGCGATCCGTGATCGTGGATCGAACCAAACTCAGCGATATTCTCGGCGATCATGGCTAGTGCCGATTATCAATATGGAGACTTCGTCGGAAGTCGATAGGTGCCACGTAATGTCGTGAGATCCTTTCGTATGGGGACTATCCCTATTGCACTGAAGACTTCATTGCCATTCATGTAAAGATATTGTCTCATGCTTGAAGGTAGTAAAACGTAGTCTTCCACTAGGATGTTCCGTATCGCCGTCATCTACAGCACTTGCGATAGCGCCCCCCGACTACTCATTCAGTCGAACTCAAAAGACGTCATTGAGTCTCAAGGTCGTGAAGCTCATCCACTTCTCAAACCCCCATGACATACGGATGTGCATGTAGTAATTTGTCGATCGAATACGTAAAAATGCCCGTTGAATTCAGTACAGGCTTAAGCAGCTTACGTGCCGTCAGCGATGAAAAGGCTATCTCAAACAGGCTCGACAGTGAGATGCTCGATTGAATTTTCCACTTGCCGTAATTGTACCTTGCATAGGACTTCCTGCGGGTCAGCTTAAATACCGATATTGAACGATGTCGCCAAGCTTTGTTGGTAATTGTCTTCATTGCCTTCGGATTGGAGACATCGAAATTGAGGATGACCCCTATTTCCCAGGTTTCTGTCAGTTACCCTTCCATAAGCCTGCCTGCTAGTGGCATCTTAGAAAGACTATTGGCTTTGACTGTGTTAGCAATGATTGCCATTTAAGGGACGCAGCAGACTTGTAAAGCTCTACACAGCTTGCAATGCAGCCCAAAGTTTCGGGCGGCTGATTGCCCTATCAAGCCCTTCACACAGGTTTTGACTCGAACAGGTAATACCTACATCACTCTCGTCCCATCATCCTAATGGTTGAAAATGGTTCCTGCAAGGGACCGGCATTTGACAGCTCATATTGGCATCAAGACTTCATGATTCGAACTAGGGACTGAAGGGGATAAGAGGGGATAAAATATCGAAAAGTGAACTTTGGATAAGTGCATATGTGCCAATTGCGGGGGCGCATGTCTACATGGATGTTACCTGTAGGTACGTGGGATACATCAGGATGCACTCCCCATTAAGGGTCCAGCTGTTAGATCCATCCATCTTTCCCTGTTTGCATCCGTAGGGGTACTTATCTTTATCGAGATAAACTCAACGTTTTCCAAGACATGCATATCTTAATTGAAGGCCGGTTCTCACGGAATACGGCAAACTGTGAGCGTGCTTCTTCATCAATGAGAGTTATTGAAATTCCAAGTCATTTGGCTATTGTAAGATTACCTATATTAGACCTTGAAACTATCTTATACCTGAGCAATGTACCTTTCAGCTATCAATACAACTATGTGGGTGGGTTATTACAGTTCAGAGTCCCTCTTTTCCCGGGTCTACCTTCAACCATGGCGCAGCTAATTGGCCTATAATCATTACGCAATGAGGCTTTGAGTTTGAGTTGCGTTGGGAGGTAGCGAGTAGCGATTATGCCTTCCTTTGAACTTTGGGCGTATTTTTACCTGCTTTTCCTGCTCTTCCTCGCTTACAGGTACCTACAAACCTTATCCTTCTCCCAAAGAGGAGTCTGGGGTGCCTCGTTGCGACTCCCTCCGCTGTCCTCCGTCGTAGCGAACCAACTCTTTCCTTTTTCCTCTTCTTCTACTTCCCCTCCCCCCTCTTACTTCTTGCACACTTTAAATTCTTCTTTCCCTTCTATTCTCTTTTTTCGCTTCAATTTTATTATTTTAAGTCGACCAACACCCCCGTTTGCGCGGGTGTTTGCATCCTTTCTTGTTGGCTTACGGCTTCGGCTAGAAACATGCCTGTTCCCGTCGTCGCCAAGGGTAAGTAGTCCAGTCTCCAAACAATATCATTTGTACTTTCTTGCTACCCCACGTCAATCATTGCGGATCACGGATCACATTCGAAATACGCCTGCCTAGCAGGTTCAAGGTTAGCTGTAGTGGCTCGAGTTCAGTGGCAAGACAGCATACGTACAACAAATGACCTACGCAAGCTATTCTGTCTATTCTCAATCCTTGGACTTTAGGCATCATCATTCTTACCAATACTCCTTCCTAATGATTTTTTTTCACAAATACGTATTATATTTCAATCTACGATTTTGAATAGTAGATAGAAACATTTCATTTGTTCTCACGATTGCATCGATTGCATTGAATGCATTACCACCCCCACCTTTTACATCATGCCTCCTTTTAACCATCCTGCTGTTTCAGTCGGCGTCATCGCCCTGTCGGTCGCTGTCGCGGCTGCCATAGCGGTTTACGAATCACCCGAGCTACAGCGCATGGCGAACGATCTTCGACGCCGAATTGCTATAGCACTCCACTCTCTCGGCGATAGCGTTACCCCTCAAGAACGAGAGAACCTTTTCAACCGACCCGAAGATGCCGAAGGATTCTTCCGATCCCGGGGAGTAGACATTAATGCTGGTGGCGACATGGATGTCGATGCCGACGATGAAACCCGCCGACGACAACGAGAAGAGATAATGTATTGGAATGCCCTACGAGAAGAGAAGAAAGCGAGAGAACAAGGCGACCCGGAGAAGGCCGGAGGTTCACGTCCGCGAGGCTCGAGTTTCGACGATTTTCTCCGCGAAGATGGCAATGCTGAGAAGGGTACCTACGTTTTCCAGACTGGATTAGAAGCTCAGAACAATGAAGGCCTTCGACGACGCGGAGACGGTGCTCGAGGCTTGTCTCAATCTATCTACACGAACCCCTTCTCTGACGAACACGGAATTGACGAGAACATTGTCTTCGAGAACAGCTTAATGGACCCCGAGAAAGACGAAATTGAGTCGGATATCTACAGCGCTAGCACCCAGCTCGGTGTGAAAGACAACTCGCCTCAAACCGCCACCTTGTTGCCATCTCCTGAAATTACCTCTGCTGCTGCTTCCACTGCCCCGCTAGTTGATACTGAAGACCGTACATCAACCCTGCCGTCTGCACCCGTACAATCCGAACGAGAACTTGGACCGGATGAATACATGACCGCCGGACAAGATGACACGCACGACGCTTACAGCTCTATTCAGGCTTGGGCACATGACGCTTCATCCGCCAGCTTCTACTCCCCTTTACCAGTGTCTCCTCCCGAACCCATGTCTGAGCCAGAGCTTATCAGCGACGGTATGTTAACACCAACAGACTCTGCTTCGCTAGCAGGCTCTGGTGAGGATATCGGCGAGGCCGTGTCTGCCGTATCATGGAGTGGAAGCCGACCTTACGACGTCATGAGTGACGACGAGGGTATGATGACCCCGGCAAGCTGGACTGAGGTCGGAAGCGTGGTTAGCGAAAGCGAAGCCGGTGTGGCTGGTGCAGTGCATCACTAATATAGACGGTTCTCTTCGAGATTCCCATTATTTTATCTTCGATACCGCAGATTTTTTCATGGCATGGCGTCTTGGGTAGGGATTTGGACTCGAGGTAACAGGATCAACATGGACAAATGGGCTAGGCATCCCGACAATTGGAGCCATTACTTTGTTATTTTTGACTAGAGGGTATCTGATTTAGAAAATGTAGTATTGAGTATTAAATGGGTATCTATCTACAGCTCGTCTCAATTAGTGAAGGAAATTTCAAAAAGATTTCTTGCGCCGTTGGATATCTCCTTGTTCCTGTAGGATAATTAATCACACCCGTAACTCCTACATCACCTACCAGCTAGTCCGGTCTGGTCCGGTGCAGTCCTAATTTTCTTCCTCTGAATACTCTTCCTCTGTATAGTATTCAGAATAGAATCTTCTTCCTCTGAATAGTATTCATCTAGATAGTCTTCTTCTTCATCGTTTCCCTCTCCATCACCTTTCTTCGGAAACGTCTCCTTATCATCCTCGTTTCCCTCTTCATCACATCTCTTCGGAAACGTCTCCTTATAATCCTCAAACAACTGCTCAACGGGCCGCCCAACAAGCTCCGTCCAAAAAAGCTTCTCCTCGTAGATCTCCTTCCGCAACTTCTCATTCAACCGGCGCACGGTGCCCTCCCCGAACCGCTGCTCCAGGTACTCCAGAAAGAACGCCGTGGCATCGTACCCGGCGTCCCACCTCCCGGGCACACGGTTACGATTCCAGTGCGGCGGCGCCAAATCGCTCCGCAGGCGCACCCAGTCCGCTATCCCCTCGATCAATCCGCCTGGCGCGGAACCACACGCGTTGTACTGGTAGCAGTGCACGAGCTCGTGGAATAGAACGCCGGAGATCTCGGAGGTGCGGTTTGAGGGCGGGTGGATCGAGGCTAGGTATTCGAGGGAGAAGTGGATTTCTTTGTGCTCGTCGTCTAAGTCGGAACCCGTGGTGTGGGCTACGCCGGGCATATGCCGTAGGATGAGGGTTATTGAACGTGGTTTTGGGGGGTGCGTTGGGAAGGAGGGTGGGAATGAGGATGGGGAAGTGGTGGTTGCGGTGGGAGAAGGAGAGGGAGAGGAGGAGGAAAAGGGGAAGCCGTAGAGGAGCTTGTGGATTGATCTTATGCCGGATTCAATGACGGTGGGAGCTACCACTGAGGAGAGGAAGACGACGGAGCCTGGGTCCGAGAGGTCTTCTGCGTGGAGCCGGAGACGCGGTATTTCAACGGATTTCTTCAGCTCTTCTTCTTCATCCCTTGCTTCATCAGATGCGGGTTCATTTTTAAGTCGGATGGGGAGGGCGGTTGGTTCTGGTTTTGGCTCGTCGGTTCGGGGTGTCACGCCGGGAGCGAAGACTGACGGAGGAACCGGCGTGGTTTCCGGAGGGATGGCCATTGTAGAGTGGGTCGACTTTCGGTCTTGATCTTGGTTTTGATTTTGAGAGATAGTAAGGTGGATGTGGAGATTATCGGTTGAGGATGGGATGTTTGATGGATCCGACATTCGACTCATGGGATTGGAGAGATGGAAGGATATATTTATATTGGTAGGTTAGATTCACAGATGTTTCAACTTATTCGTACACAAGGGTGTGTGATAGTGAGCTGGATGTAATGCTGAAAGAACATGAGTAGGCACCAAAGACGCAATTTGCATGAGGCTCTTTTTATAGTGATGTAAGAGGCTCCATCTACGAGATGTTTACTTGGTCAGCTTCAAATTGTAGTGCATCGTAGTGCATAATAGTAGTAGGAAGTGCCCCGCGAAAGACGAATTGGTGAGGGGCAACAGTAATGGGATTTTACAGGTTCCTGGGCTTTCTAATGACAGGGATCCTGGTTTCCGGGATAGCACGGGCCTATCATGGATAGGAGGGATCAATTAGCGGTCCTGCTAGTGCTATGAAAGTGTGGGGACCGCCCCCCGTTGTCCTGGTGGCCATTTCCTGCATCAACAATATTGAGCTGGTACATTGTGTTGTAGCAGACTTTATGACAACAACAACGGGAAAGAGCAATACCTGATACTCTATTCAAATTTCGTTGTGCAAGATTTATTCTATCAAATCTGAACAACCTGAACATTAAATCTTCAATCTCTTCACAATCTTCACGACCTTCACAATTTATTCTCATTCATCTGCGCAATTAACTGGTGTTAAGTGCCAACCCACCTGAAATGAAATAATCTCTTGAACCGTTAAAACTCGCTGGACCCGTTATCGCAAACTTTTTTGCTTTGCTTTTGATACTTGAATCACCTAGTCAATTTGACCTTCCTAGATTCGAGTATTATTTCATCAACTACATCCTACCTAAAATCCCCCCTATTCACTTAATCGCGACGGCTCGATAGCACGACCTCTTCGCATCCCATTTCAATTTCAATACGACGGACACGACCGTGTACAATCGCGAATTTTGTTGACGCCTCACGACTAACTGCCTGATCCTGAATTCTCCAAAAGGATCATGGCGGAATTACTCACGGAGGACCAGGTCGCTAACCTGCTGGCCTTTCTTAGAAAAGATGTTTCCATCGAAGCAAAGGTTCAACATGTTACTGCCGTGAAATCTGAAATTAAACATTACAGCGTACCCGATCTCTGCGTCGCGCCTCTCTTCGAAGCTCTTCGACTCGCCTCTAGCTCCCAGCACTCGGCACTCGTCAATGCTGGTTTTACCACGCTTAACCATCTCTTGACACGCATGTCGCTGCAAGAACCCAAATACCTCGTCAAGGAGGCGAAACACACACTGCCGCTCATCGTCGAGAAGATGGGTGATCAGAAGGATAAGATCAGAACTCTGGCCATACAAGCGATGTCCACTATATATGCTCATGTACCAATGGATGCTGAGAGATTTGTGCGCAACACCGCCATGGCTGGAAAGAACCCCAGAGCAAAGGAATCAGGCATGCAGTGGCTATTACAAGTATGCGCTACTTAACAATGTGCTACAATGTCTATTGTTACACCAGACGCGCTGACAATAACACAGATGAACAAGGAAAATGGATTACAATTCCGTACCTACGTGCCAACCTTGATGGAGCTATTAGAAGACGCCGATGGCATGGTTCGAGACGCGGCGAAATCCACCGTCATAGAATTATTCAAGTTCGTAACCCTACCCCCTATATACTTGTATATGTAGCACAAATTCTAACATGAACACTAGAGACGCGCCAAATGCCGCAAAGTCCGATCTCAAGAAGCAGCTGAAGAACTTCAAAGTGCGACCCGCTATAGAGCAAGCCATCGTGAAGGCGTTAGCCCCAACTTCTGCGAGAGCAGACCCTGAATCAAGACCGGCCTCAGCGATGATGCAGGGGCGACCAAATTTGGCTGCGAGTGTTTCGTCTCTTGCCAGCGAACGTCCAATAACACCAATGCCGGAAGCGAAGGCGGAGTCGGTCGAGCCTTCGTACGTTAATACCCAACGAGAATTGGATGAGATTATCAAGGATATGCACCAATGGTTCGAGGGCAAAGAGACAGAACAAAATTGGTTAAAGAGAGAGGAGAGCGTCACCAAGTTGCGACGACTGATTGCTGGCAATGCGCCATCCGATTTCCCAGATGTCTTTGTTAATGGCTGCAGGGGGTTACTGGATGGCATTATTAAGGCTGTCGTATCCCTACGAACCAGTTTGTCCAAAGAGGGATGCGCCCTCGTCCAAGATTTGGCCAATACCTTTGGACCAGGTATCGATCCAATGGTCGAGCTTCTCATGCAGACTTTCATCAAATTATGTGCTGCTACGAAAAAGATCACCTCCCAATTGGCCAATGCAACCGTGGACACTATCATTGGAAGAGTAACGTACAATGCTAGGATCATGCAACATATATGGGGTGCTTGTCAGGATAAGAATGTCCAACCGAGGACGTATGCTACGGGATGGCTGAAGACTCTACTGAAGAAAGAATTGAATCACAAAAACCATCTCGAACATGGAGGGAGCTTAGATATGATCGAGAAGTGCATCAAGAAAGGCCTCAACGATGCAAACCCCGGAGTGCGCGAGAAGATGCGCTCGACGTACTGGGCCTACGCTGCGATCTGGCCCGCGAGGGCGGAAGTGTGAGTTTTACGAATACCCCTTTCAAAGCGATGACTAATCATTATGAAGAATCATGGATAATCTTGATGCTACTGCGCAGAAATTGCTACAGAAAGATCCTAACAACCCGAACTCACCGAAGAAATCTGAGACGGCGGCTGCTCCCCGGCCAGGATTAGGCCTATCGAAGAGTACTATGACTAGCACGAAGCCTTCGCTGAGGGAGACGATGATGGCGCAGAAGAGAGCTTTAGCTACCAAAAATCTGCCTTCTCGGCCGGGATCCGCTATGGCCACGATGACGACGCCGGCGCGAACAGTATCTGGCTCGTCAAATGTCTCATCCGCTTCACATGCGACTGCCCCAGCTACCCGGACACGCCTAGAACGTTCAGAAACCTCGACCAAAGCTCATGGTGGTATGTCAGTGGCACCCATCCGCCCGGCCAGAAGACGACCGGACATTGCACCTCGACCCGCTACTGCCGGGCCTTATTCCGTCAGGTCGCATGATGGACCGTCGAGGGAGCACACCAGCCCAACTGAGACCACGAAGTCGAAGGGTGTAACGCCAAAGACGATCTCCGGGTCGCCTAGAAGGACGGCCGCGAGAACCCGTCCTGGTCATGCAGCAACTGCTAGTGAATCCAGTATTGTCCCTACCCCTTCTAAGCCGGCAAACGGTAAGGCTACGAAATCTCCAAGGACTAGTCCGACTAGAGGTCCAGCGAAGAGTCCAGGAAAGGTCAAGCCACCATTTGCAAGTGAACCTAGCCTTAGCAGCCCCGCGAATGCGAACGAGGATATTACGCTTGTTGTGCCAACTATTGCTCAATTGAAGGAGAGTGCACGGACGGTGGCGCCCAAGCCTTCACCGAGAACATCAATAATTATTGAAGATGCGGATGCCTCGGTTGTCTCCAAATCTGCATCCGTCACCCCCACTCCAACACCATCAAAAGCTCTCAAAGTTTACGAGGATCCCTTCACCGAGGATCAAACGACTCCTCGTCCTTCAACAACTCCTACGATCGAACGGCCCGTGCTAGAAGATAGGCCCGTTAATGAAGATGCTGCTAATCTTTCCCACCCGCCCGCAGAGACGAATGGAGCCAACGGTAGTCCTATGGTATCCCCGGACAAGTCTCGCCAGAACTCCCGTCTAATTGAGTCTGGCATTGCTAGAGTCAAAGCTCAGACGTTAGACGTACATGGTTTCCGCAAATTACAGAGCCTTGTCCGAGACAACAAGATAGTACTTGACGATAGCAAGTTTGATGCATTGTTGCAAGGATTATTCGAGTATCTAGAATCTCCATTGGGTAACCTTGCCCCTGAAAAGGTGCAAGACGTGAAGGCGCAGATTCTCGCAACTATCAAGTTGCTCCTCAAGAAGTCCCGTGACCGGTTCCAACCTCATGTGTCACGTGGACTAGAGGCGCTACTTGCCGCGCGGACTCGCTATGATGCCCGGACCCATATCGTCAGTGGGCTGGAGCTGCTTGCAGACGAACTAGTGGTACTCGGTGATGCGGATGAGATCACAGTGACGATGACGAAGAACCTGACCAAGATGGATATGGACACTTCAGGCCACCGTAGCTTAAGCATGGGTCTTCACGTGCTCAAGGAACTCGTTGACACAAGGACTACGTTCTCACCCAACGAGAGCGAGATCACCGGCCTTCTTGGCCTTGCGAGCAGATGTCTCGAGAGCAAGGAGAGCGGCGTACGGATGGATGCTGTCCAGCTGTGCGTTGCGCTACATTCCCGCATAGGCGAAACCAAGTTCTGGGAGAGCATGAAGAGTATCAAGGATGACCCGAAAAGCCTGATCACCTATTATATCGTCAAGAGGCAGAGGGAGAACGGGGTTGCTGCCTAAGTGATTATGAGTGCATAGGTCGCTAGGCTTCGGCTCCCTTTTTTCACCTTATCGCCAATTGGTCTCAATTCTTAGGCACTTCTTTTCAGGTCTACCTTGCATATACTGTCGTTTGATCCCAGGAACTATAGTCATTAGTTGGGCGCTGGTGGTCTCTTTGTCTCTGTGTCTATCTCTGTTTTGCATTCGTCGCGATACCATTCCAATACCATACCTTACCAACAGTTGATTCACATGTACCTACCCCCCGGACTGCATTGTATCATACCCGGCATTTGAGGACGGAGAATTATACCCCGAGATACGGTGTCGGATGGGATTCATTATACCTAAGGGACGAAAAAGGCGAAACGGAGTACCTTGTGCCTCAATTTCTTTTACCTGAGGAAGGGAAAATCAGGGCTCTTAAGAGACAAAGGGCAAAGGGCAAAGGGTGGGAAGGGATAGTCCCACATAAAGCCGGGTACCGAATTACGTAGGTGCCAGGGCTAAGGGTTTACCGTACAGATTTTGTAATGATAGTTGTGTGTCACTAAGTTGAAGGGGGCGGGACTTGTGACGGAGTTTGTAGTTCAATCGATGGGATGATACCTGATTATCTGACTTGGCTGAGTAAGGAGATTCAGAGTCAGTGAGTGAGCGAGTGAGTGATAGGTACGTGAGAATTAGTGTAATGGTAATGTGAATATTGAAGAAAAGGTTTAGTATTCCGTCTACGTACCTAGGTACCGACCGAGGGAGTGTTGGCTCATACGATATTTATATCACATTGACACTTTAGGAAGAATCGCATTCATAGGGAAAAAAGTAGGTATGTTATCAAGTTCATTGAACACCAAGGTGCGTAGGGATAGGAAATCCGACTGTAAGCAAAGTATAATTTTGTTATAAGAGGTCCTCTCTGTTTCAGCTTTTTCGCCTCGTCAACGACGACACCCCATGCCATGCTCCTCTGCAATGCTCCAATTGCGGGATGAACTATCTATGGACGGCGTTGCATACAAGGAATCTCTCAGTGAGAACAATTCTCTTCGAGGTGATTCATCATCTCATTCATGCTTTCGACTGATCGCAGACAACTACTTTGAGTAATGTTGCACCCAAAGGCCACTCGAGTTGTTTTCTTCTCTGGGTACCCGCGGTTGTGTGTGTCGTTCTCTCTCATCTTGAGAAAGAGGCATAAAAAGATGGTGGCGACCCGGATTTTGCGCATCGCGGTTTTGCGATTTCATCTGCGGCCGTGCTTCCGGTGCTGCTTTCCACAGCGCTGGAAGCGGTTTTCCTTGGTGGAGAAACCAAGTGAAATGGCGCTGCATAACCACACAGATGAACTGTTTTCTCTATGTCTAAGAAGTCATGCGAGCGTTTCGTCTTTAGAGCCCCGTTTTACGGGGTATGTCGTCTACATTGTAATAGAGCATTTTCGAAGGGCAGTGGCTCCATCTCTGGAAATTTTTCCAGAAATATACGCTTAGACTGTTGCTGATCGTATAAAGGTAGAGGGGAGTTAAATATAACCGCCTGCGGCGCTCATCTCGAAAGTCTTGGTTACCAACCCCGAACAAACTCATGGAGGTACCATCCAACGTCAGTTATTTTGAAATACTCATTGCCTCCACTACGAGGTTCCCGAATATGAGTGCTCAGGTGGGTGAGCTTGTCAAAATTTACGGCGCCACACCACAGCTGAGGTGGTCGAACGGATGTCCATCCAGCTCGCATTTGTCAGCCATGTTCTTCCGTCTGATCACAACGGCGAACGGAGCGCTCGCGATAACCTCCCATAGCAACTTGACGTTATCATGTGATTAAGAACGAAAAAGCCTTTTTGGTCCAAAGTGTAAGGAGAAGTCAAACTGAAAGATATCACGCCATAAGCGGGCGGCTCGAAATTGTGAATATGTACGTATATATAATAAATTCTGTTCGTCCTCCCTCCATGATGTTAGGTTCATAGATGCAGAATGCCGTTCGCGGTTTACCTCGAAGAGCCTAGGTAGTTTTGTAGCGTCTTTTGGTACCGAAGAGGAAGCCGAGTGATGCTGGTTATTGTCAGGGATCGATAAATCACTTAAGACTAGGTTAACAAGAGGGTCATGTAATATTCAGATTTAATTTCAAAAGAAAATGTTGGAGGAAAAAAGATCAGGGCAGACTGTTACGCCGGAGGGAGCCCTTAAATTCTTATGATATAAAAATATCGAAGCGACGAGAGACAGTCGTCGGGTTGACCCTTTTATCAAATAATTCAATGGAAAATTACACTTTCACCCAGGTATCATCAAGGCCGTCCGCACCTAGTAGCTGTTCATCGGACTTCCTTTGGATGAGTTCATCTGGTTGTTATTCGATGATACGTGCCAAATTTCCCCTGTGATCCTTACTATGGAGATGTCCAGACGGATTCTCCAGATAATTAGCGGCCATGTCAGCAAGCCTGCTAATAAAAGAAAATCTAAGAAAACCATGATTCTACATGGTACGTAGTCTTCTCATTTCAGAGCAAGAACAATCTCGGTGAATAGGACGAAAGCTTGTAGGTTATCATGGGCAGTGATGTTGAGTAGAGCTTTTCCTTCTTTCATAGGATTGTATGAACCGTTGGTTGATGTCGCGCTTTTTCTTAGATACTGGAGGTCATCTACCACTGATAGAATCCAGCTCATGTATGTCGAGTTTTCCCGCCGTTATCTGGGTGGTAACGGTTGTCCCTGGACTCGCTAGAGGGTCCGGCTGTTTGTCAAACCACCGGACGGGACTTCCCCACCGCCATATCCGGAGAATCCTCGCGATGCCACTTTCCATTACGCGGCGGGTCAAAATCGCAGAGAAACAAAAGAAAGATATCATGTTGAAAAGATAGGTGGTTTATATAGAGGTGTGTGCCCGCTCATATCAGTCTGTCATCGTGTCTGCCCACCAGCAATCCCGAGTTCATCGAACAAGGTATATTAGCCAGAGGGTTTTCCCCATCTGTGTCCAAGAATTGCTCGATTTTCTTATTCAAGTCCTCGAGTCTGAAGTAGTCCACATTATCCAGTGTTCGAACAACACTCGAACAATATGAGAGATGTAGTGGGAATACACGGTATGGTTGTGTGGCGTGCTTCTTGAGATCTCTTCGTGTCTGTTCGGGTTTTATAATGGATCGGTACCTAGCTAGAGAGCAAGATTATACCGATAGGTACTCTGCTTTTCCCACCAGCGGTACTGCAACGTGCAACGTGCCGAACATAGACTCGTCGCTGCGATGCTCGTGTCCCGCATCGGATTTACGGTTGATTGGTACTGTTTCCAATACTCTGTGGTATGTCTTGCCCCGCGCGAAGGAGGTTTCGCCCACTCGCAAAATCTGGAATTTGTGGCTTTCCAAGATCTGCACCTTTATCATGCTCCAGGGAGGATTTCCGTAATAACTAGGATATTAACTCGCGCTCGTTGGTCTAAAATGGTGGTAGCTTGCCCGACCGGTGGTTAAGATTATTAAAGATAACGTATTGCCGAAATTTATAAGGCCGTCTTTCACACATAAGACTTCGAAGGTATTGCTAGAGTTTTGATTCCGATGCCACCGTCAGCTCTAGAGCCTTGTTTAGAAACCCGTCTCCAGTCTCTGTCATGGTCGGGTCGATAATTTTGAGGGAAACAGATAAAACCAAAGGCCTAGCTTCGGTTATTTTTGTATTAAAGTCAGTATATATATATATTAATATCTATTGGGAAAATAGCTAAGGGAGAACTTTCTCAGGCAGTTCTAGTTTAATTCATATATATTATCCATTATGAGTCAACCTAGAATTAGGGGCATCTCGCACTGCTCGCCTACTCTAATTACACAGCGGCATCTTTGAATAAATAAATATTAACTTTCTATAAGCACACAAATATTAATAACATCTATAATGTATAGTCAATGTTTGATATGGCTAAAGTGTATAGTTGAGTGCCGATCTCAGACGCTGTCGAAGAGCTCTGAGCCACATACCCCCAAATTTGTGAGATTGGATGTGATGCGGGCACATGAGCAACTGTTAGAAATTATGAACCATCTAGCACGGAGTAGATTGTCACTCTTATAAACCAAGTTCCCCGAGATAATTGTCTTAATATCTTCTATGACTAATACATTAATCTATTATGAGGAGTCCAATCTCATCTCATCCCATTCCATCCATGTAGCCAAATCAGCAAAGAGCCACCATGCAGTAAAGCGCCGGAGTATCCATAGTGCAAAGCTCGCTAAACCGACCCAGAAGCCAATGAACAAGATTTTGAGGACGATAGGTGTCCATGCACCCAATGCCCAAATATGAAGATGAGAAAAATTGTTGGAGTCCTACTCCTGCATTGCGTCAGATTCCTGGCCAGCCTGGCCTTGGCCTTGGCCCTGATTCTGGCCCTCCACCCCTAGCGATCGCAACCTCTGCGATAATAAACTCTCCGCGACGCCGGTGTTGCGGTTTATCAACTGGGCGAATGCGTTACCGCCATAACCTACGTCTCCCTTATTAAGTTTGTCGTATCTGTTGATTTGGCCGTCTAAGCTATCCCAACTTGACACATCATTCGAATTCTGCGTATTCGGTCGGCTGGTCTGAGACGAATTTGGCGATTGTGGATCAGAAAATTCTAAATTGCTGCCTTCATCCACCGTACTTCTTGCTGCATTACGCATGAGAGGAACGGGCTCAACTGGTGTATTGAGTCCACCCAGATCAGGTGAGTAGGACTGGTGTGATACATTTGCGAAATGAAACCCGTGAGCCATATCATAGGCTTGTTGATTTGGACCGCCGAAGTAAAATCCAGAGCTACGTCGCCTGAATGCCTTGTCAGCAGCCAGGCTGGCGCCAGGACCAGTGCTTCCAGAGATAGGAGGATGCATCACTCTAATCGATTTGTAACTGGTAAACCTCGGTTCGGGTAAAGTGATTTCGTTGCGAAGTTTCTCTTTCCCATCAGGTACGCGGTTTGCGAACACAACCCTAATGCTCTTGTATAAATAGTACCGACCTCTCGAAGGACAGCATATATATAGATGGACAAGATATCTGAGGATAGGGCGATCCCCGGTCCCATTATCCTTCACAGGCATATTTTCAATTATTGGTCCTGCCGAATAGCTCCGTTGCCGGATGAAGGTTTTCGTACCGGGTTCCATTCCCGCGAGATCGTAAGGAACTAAAAACAACTTGACTGCTGTCTTGTTGGGGTTCTTGATAATGATTTGAATCTGCCCCTTTTCGGGAATACGATAGCTCCCGCCAGGGGGCGCTCTAGGAGAGTTTGACCTACGCTTAGGTCGTTGAGCTCTGCGAGTATCACGATCAGACGGTTCTACGGAACGACGGCGTGCCTCCACTCCATCGTCTTCTGTTGACAACCGTTCCTGGACGCGACTTTGTATCTTTCGTTTTAATCTTGCGTCGTCTTCTTGGTTTGGAAGACCGTTCTCCAAGTCTATTTGTCCAACGTACGGACTGGGTCCATCTTCTACTTTAGAATGAGTAGAGCTACCATAACTATAGAACACAGCAGGAAAAGGCAATGTCACGTGAGACGGACACCGAAGGCTCGATTTGCACTTACCCAGCCCAAGAACACCAATCTGAGCCAGAAAATCGAGGGGCTTTGAGGGCGTGGTTGACATTCTTCCGCGTAAGATACTTTCCTCGTAGGACCCTACCATAGATGCATGCTGAATCGGCGAGACATCTGAGCTGTATGACGGGCGCCTAGACCGGAACAGCGCAGGGGTCTGCGGAGAAGATGATGTCGTTGGAAAATTAGGAGTAGAGGCTAGAGAGCGTCGGGGTTGGTGCGCCTGATAGGGAAAACTTCTCTCTTGCCGTAGATGGGATGGTTGCATTGGTGACGGACTATGTGGCATACCATACGAGGCTGAGTGGGGTGACATAAAGGTATGCCGACGTGAATTCCTGGAGAAACTCGAGCTGATATCGATGCCATCCATAGGAGAGGTCAGGTCAATATCTTCGTTGCTCTCTGATTGGACTAATGGACTGGTAGGTGGCTTGTAGAAATTCGAAGCAATGGAGGACGACAAGGAGGAAAGGCCAGATGGCTGGTCCGGTCTCCTTGCCGAAATATCCCGCGTCTCAAAGAAGTTCCTCGGAGGCGAAGTAGCAGTACCAAACCATGAGTCACCAACATGACCAAAATCTCGCCTTTCTGAAGCTTGCTGATTATCTTGTGCGAGGATAGTATCTCGAGATAATTCGTCTTGTGTGAAGTCGCCGCTATGAAGAGCCGAGCGTGGGCGTTCAATGCTTAAACCCTCCTGCCTTCTCTTTTCGTCGTCTGAATCGGGGCTCTTCTTCTCGGGGGTTATCGTAGCTGGAGGGAGCAGAGTTGGTGAACCTGCATTCGAACGTTTCGGGCTTCGAGTAGGAGTGCCAGGTTGCTGACCCCATATTGACTCGAACTGATCATTAACCGGAGGGTTAGCCATAGCAGATACCCTGTTTATACCTTGAAGTGGAAAAGAATTACGAACATGTCTGTTCGGTTTCCAAGTTGGACTCTCGCCTCTTTTTAATCGTTCAATGAGTTCAGATCGATCGGAGCATTCGGTAGGGGGACTTCGTTCTGGCGTTTGTGGTGCTGGTGCCGGATTATCTTCCAAGATGGGACCCTCACACAACTCCGTCCTGATGCTCTCTTCTGATTGCTTTCTTCGTAACGCACTATCTTCATCTTTTTGCTCTTGGGCTGGCTGTGACACCATTATGGGCATTATGGGCATTGCGGGTGAGGTTGGCTGCTCAGCGGACTCCCTCCGCTCTAGATCTACTTGAAATATGGGCATCGTGCATTCGGTCGTCGGTCTAGAACTTTGTGAATTAGGTCACGTTATGAGTAATTAAACATTTTAAGTTGTCTTCAAAAGATTTTCTTTTTAATAATTGTGAGGAAGATTGGGTAAATGGGTCGGTATCAAAAACTGACTCGTGCTCGCCTCATTGACTTAGAGGACAGGGAAGTTTGAAACGAAACGTCAAGTCAAGGATAAGTTCTGTTTGATAAGGACAGGGCTAGCTGGTAAGGTCGAAGTGGGTTAGGTATCTTTCAATGCCTCTTCTAATTTGACTTAAAAGACAAAGTTGAGAAGGTTGAGAGGTTGAAGAAGGGACAGGAGACCCTATTATCATAAGACAGGTGTAAGAGGTTTAAGAGGTTGGAAGGTACATTAAGGTAGGATTGTTTCTGATCACCCGGACTTTCCTCACCTATCAATGTGATGACTTGTACGATGGATTTTGGGCTTTTAGTAAGTCCAGCGTCATAATTAGCGCCTGTCGAACGCTATTTAACGCACCTATTTGGGCGAATGACTGCCAAATTTGGGGCGGTATCGGCAAGGATAAGCGGTGACAGGGGCGACGGACCTGTGCTGTAATCCGGAAAGAGCTAGACTTGGCGTACTTGGTTGGGTAGGTCCATCCAGGTACATAGGCGCGTGCATAACGGTTTTATCCAGTGCTGTATGGGTCTGCACAGCTGAGCTTATCGATATCTTAATTGAGTTTCAAGGTTCAACCGCTAAATTGCTAAATCAGATAACTTTGAGCTTTCAGAGCTTCTTCAACGTCTTGAGTCGTGAAATTGTCACTTACAACAATTATTCTTCATTGATCCAAATCTCACCAACCGAAAAAAATATTGTGTCGACAACAAGCTGTTCGTTGGAGATGGGAGTAAAGAGACCTCACGAATCCGACAGCGCAGCCACTCCAGCGGCAAAAAAACTTCGTAAAGGTTTTCGCGTAGGACCACAAAATCTGCCAGATGGTCCGTGGAAGAGAAAAGGTTTGCATGCACTCTCACCCCTCTCACCCTCCATTACATACAAATTACTAATTTAAATCCGAATTCAGTCGATAAGATAAAGAAGGACCTCATTCATAAGGCAAAGGTCAAGAAGGCATACAAAAAGATTAAGGCAGCGGAACAAGCATCTTCTAAACCTGGGCCTGCTATTGTGGGCACTGATAATCAAGATGAAGATGAAGATGAAGGTGCAGAACCTCCTTCACCTCAGCTTCATCCTGAGAGACAGGCTATGATAGACGAGGAAGAGGAAGAGGAAGAGCAGCAGAAACCACCCTCTCAATCTCAATCAGGGGATCGCCCTCGTCGGCGCAAACAGCATCCGCGCAAACCTGGCTATTTTGACAAAGCCTCAGTCGATGCGGAGCGCAAAAAGGCTGAAGCCGAAGCACACGCTCAAGAGATTGAGAAGCGTAATGAAGAGCGAAATCGCAAGATCGCTGAACGTGAGAGATTTAGGAAAGCTATGGCAAAAGCGCGGAAACCTGGTCGAGATGGCCAACGTAGGCTAGGCAGGGAGAGTGGACTGTTACTCGAGAAGGTTAAGAAAATGGTCGGAGATGCGAAGTGAAGGATTTACGGCAATAACTACCCGAACTAAACATCCAACTGAGATAAACTCGTTACCGAGAGGTTATACCGCCGGAACCGTCTCATCCACCGGGCCTTCATCGACGCAATCAGATCTACGAGGAGTTTATGCAGCTCATCTTACGTCACCCTCACTATCACTATGATAGACGATATGGGGCGACACATTGCAGAAAAACTGGATGTGAATATGAGGTCATGATCATGAGTTGCTCCGGTACGCTTTACTTTACTTCACAACCCAATAAGTCAGTTTTTGCAAGCTGACAGCGATGCATGCAGTATTAAGGCTTAATTCGTTTTACATAATACTATTACATTAATGTGAATACTTCCGATCCGGAAGCTCAGGTCTCAGTTTCGGTGTAGGAACCGGGAGTTCGTATGTCCATTCCACATCTTCGGCGGGTAATTCTCCCCTTACTGTACCACTGATTTCTATCGGCTCCACTGGCGTCGGCGATGATACCATCGTTCCCGGCGTAACTGATCGCATCCGCGGGGAATCTTTCGGCCACGGCTCTGGCCTATATTCGTTAAGGGTGCTGGCCACAATCGTGCTTTCGCGCCGGCGCCGTCGCCACCTTATTATTAAGAATACGAGGGCGCTCGTAATTACTAGGAACACCACTCCCCCTATCGTGCTACCAACGATGATCCCCGTCTTTTTAAACCTTGAACCGTCCGGTTCCGTCGTCGAGGTGGAATTTGCGGCCATACCGTATGTACCCGAGCTACTGTTGACGAATAGCTCCTTCAAACTATCGCACCAAGTTATTGTATTCATTCCTCCTTGTTCGTACCAATCCGCCACTTCTTTCGGGCTTTCATATTGTGCCGCGTATGGATTGTACGAGTCCGTCCATTTCAGCTCAGTCATATCGTATATACCAAGTCCCTGTTTCCACGGATCGGGGGTCGTCGTGGGGTTTTTAAGTAAAGGTCCGCCGTCGACACCTCCGTAACTCAGCATCTGCCTTTTTCCTCCGCCAACTACCGTACAAGCATGGTCGGCACGTGGTGTGCCGGGTGAATTTGCTTTGAAAAAGACAAATCCGGGAAGCGATAATATATGCACATCGGCAGATGTGCCATCTTTCTGCTGGGACGTGCCGCCATATATGAATCTAATTCAATCTGTTAATATCGGTCCTTTTTTCACTTTTTGTTTTAATCCAGCCATTCGGACTAGACTGTGGATGTAGACCTACATTTCGTAAGTATTATTCGGTCCCTGAACCCCAACACTACACGCCCTCTCGATTACCAGTGGCCGGTCCCCGCTTGTCTCCTGCCTATACCACTTCCCTGTGACCGGATCGTGCAAAAAGATGGTATTCCAAGAAACCTCGGTACTGCTATCATTCGTCGCATCCACCGGCGTCTCGGCACCACCGAGGAAAAGTAATAATCCATTAGGACCGAACGGAACAAACTCAGCCATACCATTCAGATTCGTGCCGTACCCCCCATATCCCGGAACCGTTGAGGTATTAGCCCACAGCCCAGTCTGGAAGTTGTACGACACGAGTCCCGTCAGAGCGTACCCCGGATCTTCTTTCTGGACGCTAGGGTCGGTCCGCGAGGTAGCTTGACCTCCCAGCGCATAGCCCACGTGGTTGGCCTGGGTGAAGGCCGCGCCGACTGGTTGTTGCAGCTTAGCGAAGTTGCGGTAATCTCCCTGCGGAACCTGCGACCAGGTACCGCCTCCCGTGCCGTCCGTGTTGAGCAGCCAGAGCTGGTTCTCGGGCGGCGGATTGGACCCCACGGCCATTCCGCCCCAGGTATACAGAGCACCGGCGCCGTTGGTTGGGTCAGACCAATAGATCTGCTGGTCGAGAAGCGGCGCCGTCTTGGTGATCGAACGGAATGTGACGGTGTCGTTCGTCCATGATTCGTTTAGGTTCAGGGAAAACGTTGCGTTTGCTGCTCGCTCGTTAGTAAACGTATTTGGGGTGTTCTGTGCACCAATGTGAATATACCGGCGTATGAAGGATACGTCTGATCCGATTGAGTGCTATTCGACTCAGTTACATTGGTCTGCTGAGATAGCTCGCCGCCGTCTATGTAGAGCTGATTACCTAACGCGACGACCGTAGGATACCTATGCCGGACAAACCCATCGGGGCCAGGGAATTGACTATTGCCATCGCGCCTAGCGATCCCTCGCGCATCCACCAGTCCGTCCTTCCCACCCAAGAGTCCCAATACCGCAAGCAGCAGCAGCGACACTAGAGGCGCACACGAGCCCTTCATCGGGGCGGTTTGAACATTTCAGGAAGAAGGATTGAACATCATGAAATGGGGGATGCGCCGCCCAAGAATAAAGTAAATAAGGGTAGAGGAGTAGTCTAGCGGCGAAATGAAAGCAAATAATAAAAACTCAGAAATCCGGGGTGAGGGTTTTCGAAGGAACGGCGAAGCTGCAGGATAATTCCTTCTCGGATGCGGGTGCGCGGGCAGAGACCTTTTGCAATCGCCAGCACAACACTACACAACGCACACCGTCAGATCATGTACCGAATGAAAGAAAGGCCTCGAAATTGATCGGCTACTCTTCTACGCACAAAAAGGCTTATGACTACTACCTTGCGCCAGAAGGGGCGGAAAAGAAGTTTCGCAGCCCCCAAGGCCAAGGGAAGAGGGATATGTCGGTGACTTTATGTATTTTACCTGCACACTTCCTGACTTGCCTACCTGCCTACATTACCTGCATACACACACGCAATAGTGTGTTCCTTCTAACGCATGCTAGGTAGGTTAGGTAGGTAAGTTAATTCGTACCAAACCAGCGGCCAGCCTGGAAGCAACACAACCCAACGACGGCACGGCGACGAACGTAACGGAACAGGGGGGTCGACAGCTCGGGATCAGGAACCCTGGATGGTCCGGTACCATGCCCACCTAACAACGTCGCAATTAGGAGCGCAGCACGCACCGCGAATTACTAACATCGCCTGCCAAAATCGCCAATCAGGATTTGGTTCTCACGAGGCAAAGTTTAGCGAAGCGGATGTGTAAGATTTCCTGACAGCGCGATTGCGGCGTTCGCTGATTTCGCTTTCGTGGTTGACGTGGGTGAGTACCGAGACATAAGCTATGGATACTTGCTTTACTTTTGAGGGGAAATATGGAAATATCCAATATTTCATCGGCGCCTGTCCGCCCTCGTACGGAGGTGTGTAAGTGGACTCTCCCCCATCTTATCTGTCGTGCTCGGATAGCGGATGTCTCAGCACTCTCAATATTGAGGCACGCACCTGCAACGACCCGCGCTCAGCGGACCTAGAGCATGCAGCAGGTGCTAGAACAGGCCGTGGGGTTGAGAAGCAGGCTGGGATGGCGCCAAGCTGCTTTGGGGCGGCTGCAGGTCTGCAATTTGCATCCTTCGGCTCGGAATCGATCGCTGGAGGATCGCGGGTCTTCCAGGGGTCGTATTGGGGACTTATTGAGCACTCTCTTATTGCAGTGCTCCCTATGCTAATTACCTGTCACTTGATGCTTGCCAATTTTTTAATGTTTCGATGCTACCAACCCGTTGGTCCTCTCGTTTCGTTTCGTGCGTAAATCATGCCTCGACTGGGTCGGTGAATGGCAGGTGAGCGGCCAACATTGTGATATGTGAGAGAGGGCTAATATAAGAAACTGTTGTGAGAGCGAGAACTGCCCTCTTGGCTCCCTACTTGGAGATCGAGATTTGGAAACTACATATTATGAAGACTATAATATAACAACATCCGATTCTTGCTATATTTAACGACAGCTGCTCTAGCTATCTATATAATAGCGCCGAACCGCACAGACGATTAGCGCAAGGGACAGGGACGCCCAGAACAGGCGCCCACGAATCTACCTAGGCGAACGACATCGATCGGTCGTCGCCATAAGCAGCCCTGCCACGCGGACCTGCCATCGGCCACCCTTCCTCCCACCTATCCATCCAACATCCCATTCATCTAACACACATGGCGCTGCACAGATGACGGGCTACCCTAATAATCGTATCGGCATATTAAGTACCTAGTAGCTAACACAGACGTCGAGTTTTTTTTCGGTAAGACGAAGGTTAAGGTCGTACGTTTGTTTCTTCTCTGCTCTGTGAAACGTCCGTAACACAACGGACAGGCGTGAGTAAGCCCACAGCATATGAATAAGGTTGTCTAATGTTGCTGTATTGCCTCGGTTTATTAGGCAAGTCATCCAATGTCATATTTCAGCTCGTCCGCCCGATATTTCGAGCGGAAACGTAAGATTACCAACTTCATGCTCTCGCCTACCTACCTATTTCTCTCTCTCTCCTTACATGCTTTGTACTTAGATGCTTGGATGCTTGGAATCAGGGAACAGGAAGGTGAGAGCGAGCTAAGCCAACTGGGTTTTTGTTCGTCAGGGCTTTTTTCAGCCCGTCTAGACCGCGCCCATTTGGGGAACAGCGCCTGGCGTTAGGTATGTACGCACTATGGCATGCATGTCAGACAAACCGGACGGGGGGGCCTGATTAGCTACAGCTTTTACCACGTTTTTTTCCTGCCTTCGGGGGTCCTTTTTTTCCATTAGCGCATTCGCGTAGGTGCCGGACATGGGGGAGCTGTTCCTGGCTAGGCGGTTGTCCTACTGTTCTTACTGGGTGCTGTGATAGGTACCTGGCTGGAGTGTGAAGTTTGAAGTTTGAAGTTTGTTGTCTTCACCGGGAGAGACGGATAGCTGCTTCTGTGTACCTATTCTGCGATTCAGATTCATTGCCTAGGAAATTAATTGAAACAGGCTACGAAAAACGAAAACAGCTGTGTTATCCCAGGCGGTTGCTAAGTCTATACCATTCGCTAGTACTCACGCCGAGTTGGTAGCAGTGGGTGTGAAGCCAATGTAGCCGGCAGAGGAGCAGTATAAGATGGGGGTTGTATCCGCCTGTAAAATCCATCTCTGAGCCTACCTCCAAGTCTTCCACTGCGTACAGGAATTGGGGGCGACGAAGCAATGATCTGACTTCGTTCACGATAACTCGTCCGATCTTTCTAGAAGGCGTATTCTGCAGAGAGTATTTCGATCTAGTCTTTTTAGAGCTTTAAATTGAGATCGAGAGGTTACTTTAGCCCAGATCGAACTTATTCTCGGCGAGTTGCTGACCTAGGTACCTATTTGCCTACCCTATAAATCTTCAAGAGGTTCAGTTGTGGTGTCAACGGATAGGAACAGAGCAACCTACTTGATTGCCACCGCCTCAGTCCTGAATTCGAAATGGGTTCTTGAGATATTGTTTTGCCATTTTGACCTATTTTATTTTCTCCTTTTTTTCTCGCCTTCTCTTTATTCTTTACGCACCTAGTAGGTAATCAACACCTAAAGAATTGTTACTACTTCTACGAAGTTCCTCAACTTCACCATATGATCGCCAGCCTCAACCTCTATTAGGACAAGCTTTAGTAAGGCAAATTGATCAATCATGAAGAAGTTACCATTTAGTCAAGTGAAGTCAATAGTCTCGTCTCAAATGCAATCCTACGATTACGTGGTATAGGCTTTAAGCACTCCTGTAGATCTACCAAATACCGACCTAATATAAAAGGCATATCATTGTCGATCCCCTGCAACTCTAGAGGCAATTACAAGCACACCTAGTCATGACCATGTCAACTATAAACTCGTGACCACTGCACATAATATGAGATAGACTGGAAAATCAGCTTGGGATCTCTGTTCATAGCAACTGTCTGCCCTGTCTAGCTAACGTAACGTCGGTTTCATACGGCACTGGAGAGTATGACCATTCTCCGAGTCCGCAGTATGTCAGCCATTCCTGCACTCAAATTCTCCTCTCCTCAAAAGCTGGATGGGATAGCTTAGGCATTGGGCCTACTTGCGGCATAAAGATGTTCTGCTTTTGTCTCTGCTTCTCCTCCTCTGGCTTAATCCTCCCCTAAAAACCTTATCATACCGACTAACCATGCTTCTCTCTAAGTTACTTGGATCATCCAGCTGCCAAGTTTTCTCTTAGAAAAAGAATCGGAATGCGGAGCCCATCCCTCTCTTCGGAAATGAACAAAATTCGCAATGCTCTCAAGGATATCATTAAATTTCCTACCGTAAAGACAGAAAATCCCGCCGGGACACCCCCTCGAATAGAAAGAGTCGAAAAAAATCCAATGAGCCGGATGGGTCGGTGTCGGTGTCGTGTTCGAGAATGAAAGAGGTTGTAGGGAGGAAAGTAAGTTTCGGTTGGTATGGTCGTGGTGTCTGTGAAGACTCTAAACGTTTACTCGAATGCTGTTAACTTTTTGCAACTTCGGAAAACTGGCCAAGAGTCCATTTTGATGAAGTATGTCCAAGGGTAGGTAGGGTTGAATCGTATGGTTAATAAGCCGACGGCGGTAAACTCGGCTTCAATTAAATGAAAATGTTGTGCGTGTTCTCGATAATAAACTGTACGGCAAGGTTCTTGGCGTGCATGTCCGTCATCTCTCTTTCGATGGTGTGGTCTCTCATGATGGTCGGTGCAAAGACCACGGCCAGGTTCTTAGGTGTCATCTAATCAAATATTAGCCAAGTGTGTTGCGTTGAACGAAGGTATCTACTTACCAAGTTCTCGCGCTCTCGGGAGGCAACGCGATGAAGATGGAACATCAAGAACTCGAGACAGTCTCTATGTTGCTGCGGTAGTTGTTTGAATACATTCTGCAAGTGTGCGCACTTCTCCGCATCGCCCGTAATTGCTAATCAAGTCAGTTTTGGTCCGATATTTAGCTAGTTTCTTGTCCTGGTACTTACAGTTCGTCTCGAGAATGCGATCATAAACATCAAAAGTCAGTAATGGCGTCGGAAGCTTCCTGAAGTACTGCTTCAACACGCTCGTAACTGCGGTGATATCCATGTCTGGGTCTGAGATATCAAAGTTCTCATTCTTATCAAATCCCTCCTGGATGGCCTTGGTTTGGGAATTTCCGCCAGTCTTGCGGTAGATGCCCTCCATATCCATACCTCTGAGCTCAACTTCCTCTATACAACGAGTCACGACGCAAGGAATTTGGCGGCGTTCATAATCGGCTCGCTCTGATAGGTCAGATCCGAAAAGTACCGAGGGCGGTTCAGCCGGTGCCTGAGCAGTAGATGTGATGTTCGCTGTCGTCATGCTCTTCTGGATTGTGTTAGGTTTTTTGAAATTGAAGAAACCTTGCCGACTGGCATCGTTCATTTGGCGATTTTGGAGGCCGTTTACAGGACCGCCTATGTGTGTAACTGGCGCCTCGACCTGCGCAACGGTCATGTTGTACGGAAGTCCGATATTCTCACCAGCCATACCCAAGTGACGCTCGCGCTCCGGTTGCTGGAAGGCAACAACTGTACGGTTAACTCCCTTGGCGATATTCTGGGCCACCGCCTTCGATCCCTTCTTCCAGTTAAACTTCCTGACCTGGCCCTTTCCTATCTTGACCACGGTCGGCCCGGATTCGAGGATTGGTTCCTCCGAGTCAACGGCGAGAAGCGATCCACCAGTCTGGATGCTGGAGCTGTCCAAGCTAACAGAGTTGTTCGACGTACCCTTGTGCTGGTTGTAGATGCCAAGGCCATTTGGAGGTGATTTAGGGTCCGAGTGGTTCTTAAATCGTTCCTGTATTTGGTTTGTAAGGTCGTTGTTCAAGTCAGCCAACTGCGCATTCTTAGACACTAGTTGCTCAAACTCCACCCGAGCACGATCCCTCTCTGCGATGGCCCTGTTCTTTTCCTCGACAAGTTCGTCTCGTTCGGTGTGTAGCTGCTCCAGGCTAGCCGACATGGATTGCTTGAGCTTCTCGAGCTTTTGTACAAAGTCCTTCAGAGCCGACTCTTCAAGTTCACGGGGGTCAATGGGTCTCTTCGTCTCCTTGGCCCTTTCCACGTACCCTGCTAGTACCTCTAGCTGACGAATCATGATCTCGGTTTGCGTGTCTAAGACTGACACTGTCTTGCGCTTTTCTTCTAGCTTCAGTGTCAGATTCTTAAGATCCTTCTCGTTGTTGAATTGACGCTCTAGTTCTGCGACTCTCTGCTCAGAATTTCGAAGACGTCGTTTCAGTAATACCGGGTCGTCATTCGAGGTTATCGATAGAGGACTGGTGATATCGTGCGAATGGCCATTGACTGCGTCTTCTGCGATAGGAGTTTTAGGCCAGCGAGGCGACGTGGTTGTGCGAGTTGTTTCGCTAGCACTGCGCGTGTGACCAACACGAGGAAGGTTGTTGCTAGACTCGGTGCTATTTGTCCTGCCATGGCGCACCGCATTTGAGACCCGACGAAGAATTGAGGAGGAACCTTCGTCCGTACCTAGGATTCGGGCCATGTCTTCATCCATACTGAAGTCACCGCCTGCACTCCACCTAGGTAGCTTGGGCGATGTCTTGGGCTCTCCCGTCGAACTGGCCGGCTCCTGGCCCGCACCCGACGTTGGTGGAGCGGGCGGTGCTCTCGGAGCCATGTACGATTCACCAGCCCTTTCGCCTGCGCCAGGCCGAGATGCTGTACCATTCACTAGATAAAGTCTATTAGTCAATGCCGAGTTTGCATGCTTTGTGTATAAACTTACGGTTCCTAGCAGCCGTAGCAGGAAGCTCCTTTCTAGTGATAGGCTTTGCATTATTGCTAACCGATGTAGGTAAAGAATCATTAGACCGTACTTCATCGTCATCTTTGAGACGAGATTCTTGTGAGCTGCGCGGGGTGCCAGTCTTTTCACCCGTTTGCAAGAGTTGAGGTGAATCGGTCAGTGGTAGGTTGGGGAATGCCTCCTTATCCTTTCGGCCGGAACTGCTGCTGCTACCCCTAGATCTAACAGAGTCCTGGACTGCATTCGATGCAGACTCCGTCCTAGAATTCGTTTTCTTACTCTTGGGGGCTTCCTGTAGCTTGAAATCGTCTGCAGGATGTGACTTGCCGTTGGTCATCTTTTGGCCTCTCTCCTCGGTCGATGCTGGCGAAGGCTTCGAAGGCGCGTTCTTATCACTCCTACTAGATTTGGAGAGCTTCCTACCCAAGTCTCGGGGGGGAGGGGTCTCGTGGTCGAACGATGATTGTCTTCCCTTCTCCTGGAAAGCGATATGCGGTGTCGCTGAAGATTGCGCCGGCTCCCTTCGCTCTGATATGGAAGCCGGCTTTTGAAGGTTGAAGTAATCTTTATCCTTCGACTTCTTACTAGAATCGCTGGTAGGTTCGGTTGCGGATCTAGGCGTTGGAGCTGGCACCGGGCTCGGATCTAAAGCAACAGGAATGAAGAAACTTTGATCATCCGCGGCGTTGCTGCCGGCGATGTCGCCCCCTGCAAAGATTGCTGAGTTCCGGTTGTTGCGGTAAGTCTGCGAAGGTAGTAAGCCACCATCTCTGACGGCGTGATCGGCGGACCGCTCAGGCGATCGAGCCGGCCTTGAACTACTTCTTGACGAGTCGTTTCGAGGGTATGAGGGTCGCGGTCGCGGGGAGAGCTCGGTAGGAGTGTCAGAGTCAGGTTCAACTCTGTCGTTCGAAAAGGCATTAGGAGGTATTGCGTTGGGAGGAAGTGCCGGGAGAGACTTCTCCACTATCATAGGTGATGAATCTTTCTCACGCGCTTTTGCTTGAGCTGCAGCCTTGGACTTCTTCCTACGTCTAGCCATCAAGGATTCATGGCAGTTCATGCAAAAGATTCCCTGAGAAGTTCGAGCGTAACGCAAGTTCTCAATCTTCCTTTTACAATTTCTACATCTGAAGCAAGCAGCGCAAAATGCTTGATCCCCGGTCAATATTGCGAGGTCCTCAATCTTTTCGCCGCAGGCGCTGCAGCTGTAGGTGCAATTGTTGCATATGAGTGAACCGTCACCTAGTAGCAACAGGTTCGCGTCTGAGTCGAGGAGGGTACCGCAGGTATTGCATCGGAAGCAATTGAGATGCCATCGGTTTCCAGCTGTGAAAATGTTAGAATTAGCCTCCGTAAAAGATGTTTTGCCCCAATGCAAGCGAATCAGAGTCATCTAAATTTTTCAAAATGGGAAGCAAACTTACCTAGCTCAAACGCTTTGCCCTCTTCAAGTATCTATATAAATAGCGATAGTTTAGCAATGTCGTCTTCCTACATCAAGATATGCTTCCTCTTACCTCGCCGCAACCTTTGCAAGGGAAGACATCGTCGCTTTCTAAGGGACTGTCTGTATATTCGTCCATGATGCTGCTCGCCATGTTGCTAGTAGTCAAGCCGAATTCGTATTCCAAGCAAGATATCTAAACCTGGCGGGACCAATCGACTATCTGGTAAGGGCTATCCTTTTGTTTGCCAATAGGGAGGTGAAGGTAGCTTTAGGATCGGCGCGTCATGAAAGGCGATCGAGTTTGGGCTATCGCAACATCGAAGCTACCACTTTTCGAAACGGTGACAGCTCGATGGGAATTTGGTAGGATGATGAGAGAGGAAATGTCGAGTACGAAGCGGAATTACTCGAACAATCTATTTAAGGAAGGAAAGAATCGTCGCGGACCTAAACACCCGAGATTTGTTAGAAGGTGATCGAGGATTGAGGTTGTCTGACGAAATGTCGAATGGCGGTGATGCGGTGATGAACCACGAGGCAAGATGTGGGAAGTGGTCGAGTGAGGTGAATAGAACTTTGAAGGGTTGGAAAAGAGCGGACCCAGAAAGAAAAGCTCTAGCTGGAAGTAACAACGCCTTGTATGGCCTTGTAAGGCGGTGGTGGTGTACTGGGAGTAGTAAAAGACTACTGGTAGCCCTGGAGTATTCGAGGGTACTGTCAAGTGTGTATTGCGAGTAATGATCTGGTATGTGGTCTGCGAGACGGGTAAAGAAAGTTTAGGGCGTTCTACCTAGGCATGCGTAGTGAGTGTGTATGGCAGGTGTAGGCGTTGAACAATAGCAGCAAGCCACAAGGCAAGACACAGGAGTGTATGACGGGTGACGAGGGACGAGTGAAACTACCGCCCACTTAGATGCCACTTAAGATGCCACTCACGGGCCTTACGTCGATCGGGAAATCGGTAGGGTACGAGTGCGGTGCTTTTGCTTAGTATGTATTTTCAGGATTCAGGAACGGGGAAGAAGTTCTAGTTGGACGCTTCTTCTTTATCTGATTTGGTGGTTACGTGGGAGAAGATTGGAACATAGAGAAAAAAAAAGAGGATTGATAGAACGATGAACGATGAACACAAAATGGATCGTATCGTATCGTAGATCGTGGATCGCTTCAGTCGATTCTGGCGATTCAAGTGATTCTATGTGGTCAATTAGAACATTGAAAAGGATAAAATAAAACAAATCAGACAATTCAATTCAATGAATCACAATGCAAAAGTTACTGACTAAACCAACTAAAGCTGATAAAGTTCGGGACACAGGAAAGGGGGGAATCGCAGCCCGTGGAGGGGATAACATTGTACAGGCACTTGGAGCACTTGGAGAGCCATTACAAGCGTGGATGCCGCTGGGATGCCACTGGATGGAGCCCCCAGTTCAACTAATCGTCTCAGAAGATGGACCCTTATTACCAAAGTGGGACGGTTATGTACAGTACTTGCCAAAAAAGATGAAAGTATTATTTTCTTGATATATAAATATCCTCGTTACCATCCGCGACAATCTGTCTATCCGAACATACTTAATTGGGTGCAGATAGCTTGTGATACACGTACAGTCAGTTGCATGTATGTGCATATATGTGTGTTCAAGTCCATATCAAATTATCTTATGATTGTGTCTTTCAACATTGTCTAGCTTATGCATAGGTTGAAAAAGTTGGTGAGATGTGAATTAGATTCGAAAGTAAACATGTGAATGTGTTGATTGAAAACACATAATGACTATGGCTGAATCGAAGTAAGGGTTATTAGACGTTGAGTAATAGCTTCTGATAGTCGGGATCGAAAATCCAATATCAATATATTAGGAGAAGAGCTCTTGGATGGGATGAGATACAAGCAAGCGACCGTCATTTTAGTCAAAACGGCAAGTCGGGTCGACCTCCACACTCCCATGACCCTGAACGGGGTGATCCTTTTAAATGAATATTCTAATATTTGTAGGTTACTCTCCTTGGATCTAGTCTCAACCTTTTTTTACTAACACTTGAACCTTACCAGCTACAGCTAATAAACTAGTTACATCAGACGAAGCAAAACGTTACCGTTACCCATCATCTCAATGTGGTCAACTATTTTTATGAATCCAAAAGTTAGGACGTTAGAATGGCATTTGTATCAAAGTTCAAAATAGATCGTTCAAACAGTCGGGCCATCCTTCTATGGCCCTTTGTGGCCTTTCGTGGTCATCTCAAACCTGGTTTTCCAACAGACAACAGGTCGGCCACTGATAGGAGGAGGCTATACGAAACCGACTAATCACGGCTAGCCATTTTATGAATGGGTAGATACGTTTGGCGAGAAAGGGAATCCTATCTTCCCTCACCTCAGCTTCTTGGCTTGAATAACCAAAAGGTAAAGGGACCTCACATCCATGGATATGACAAGTCAGACACACCATCAGGTAGGCTATTAGGGCTATGAGAGCTACCAAAGAAATTGTTATAGAACTAACCTACAGAGAGTTTTATCCGAATCATGCTTCGAGTCCCGGACTTTTCGACTTTTTGATGTGTTGTTACCTACATACATCTGGATACCTACCTTGGACCTACATAGGTACGGACCATTCAAGAAGTACACATACAAAGTTCGCAGGCACGGCACAGGCACAGGCACATAGGCACGTAACAATGCATTGTTGGCCAACGAGAAAGTTCTAGCGCTAGCGATCTTCTTTACATGAACGTGGCGGAACTCGTGCTACGTTCAAAAGTCTTGGTACCTGCTTGGAGGCGGTCTGGCCCAGCAGGTCTGAAGATCTGCACCACAAAGAGCCCCATACAGCCACATTGTCAACTCATTCTCCCTCATATGGCATTCGGTGGCTTTTTTCCTTCCAAGTTCCAGGTCCCAGGTCCCAGAGGAATATGTGTCTTGTGTCTCTGTGTCTAGCTGCAACAACCCGAAGAACGCCTCGTGCCGTCGTCACGCCGCCATCATGCCGTTGTTCAGTAACACCATCCAGTCGAGCTGGCTTTTTTTTCCTTTTTTTTAAAAAAAAAATAGAACACTAAAATTCCTGAGGCATCTACGGATATCTACGTTTACCGGTCCAATTAATGGAAAACGTCAAGGACTTATACTAACCGTAAACTAAAACTTAAAACGAATCCGTCTCTCTAGTCGGACTACCCCTATCGTCATCGATCACCAAGCGGAGAGCTTTATACCAGAGCTACTTGAACAGCCTTAGCTATCTAAAGCTAGCAGCATTGCCTTATGTACTGTACTACATGGTATGCAGTAGAAGCAATTGCTTTTTCCCGCAAATTTCACTCTGCCGCCGGTTAGGTCGATCAGTAGTTTCTCGGATCCACGAATATTTCTCTTTTTTATTCTACAGTGGCGGATTCTTCCGTTGCTTGCGAAAGCCACGCAATGTAATCCCGGCGTTGATCTGATGGACCAGGCAGGGGAACGCGAGTCAGGCCAATTCGAGCGCGGTAAAAGGACCGCTAAAACGTGTTTCAAGTTGGACATGGTTCTGAATGGCTCTCGTTCAGCCACGAAACGATTCAGCTTTTATTATTCAACCTGTCAACCTCTTCATACCTTCTAAAGGAATGCACCAATCCTGACATCACGCAATTTCGTCACTCTCGTCATTCTTTCTAGAAGCACACGTAAGCGCGCCCAGTCACGATCACAATACATCTACTAGGCGCATAATTAGGTACCGGATGGCTTATGAAGCTATAGAGCATTGGGCGACGCATCAAGTATATTTCAGGGTACTAACAATCTCAAATCATGCAATATTTCGACAACATTGAAATAATTTCTGCGCCTACGAATACATCTACAAGGTACTCTTACTACGTCTAGCCCTATCTTTATGAAACTAGCAACTATCCATATAATTCCCTTACGTGTTTCCGTTACAGTAACTAACCGCGAGCCGTCTTCTCCATTCTGTTTTTCTTAAATGGTCGGAATAAGACCCCTGAGCTGATCTTCGGTATCCTGGGCAGCCTGGGGAGTCTCATGCCCGTCTGCAGATGTTACAGGTAACATTCGGCCGGTTGCTGTTTTAGGGGGAAATAAGAATGTCCCTGTCATTGCCAAGTTCGTCGTCTCATCATCTATCACATTTTGTTCTTCGATGCTCTCTTTCGAGCGATGATACAGAACGATTCCGAGCACGGCGACATGCAACCAACCTATTCACGCCCCGGTGACTATCAGTTGGTCCCGGAGTTTGTCCAGGATTCGCACTTTAATAAGACCACATTACGGGGATGTTGAAAACCGATGAGATTGGCGGCGGATCGCTTACACCAGGTCGCGCCGTTTCAAGATGTGAATCCTGTCCCACCGCCCATTTCACCCATTTGAGACTTGGGAACCCCAACCCCAAACCCCAGCCTGGAATCCTGGAATCTTGAGGGCTGCTTGGGATGCTGGGACCCTGGGATCCTTGCTGGGTCCAGCTGTCGCGCTTGTATCGTCAAGCCGCTCTGTAGCGTGCATATACATCTTCATTTCGGGTACGCCTTGTTAGCATGGATGGGAAGAGTTGTCAAATTCATCCCAATCTATTAATCTACCAAAATGCCACTCATTATTATTAGTCGGTCCCGGCGAAGTGCATCTGGCGCTGCAAGGCATTGCCACTTGTTGGTACCTGGAATTGCCAATTCGAGTCCGGGAACTCTTGATTTGGCAGCTGTTTCTCTTTTTGTCTTGATGACTACGACCCTGTTCCTTTCATTTCGATTTTGAAATTTTGGAAATGTTTACAGTTCATCATCGCCGGCGTACCCAGGCGAAATCTCCGATCCGTTACGGAAGACGACCAACCAGTCGTCTTTCGGACCGCATAATGTGTTTTACGGATAGATTCGTATAACGTATCTGCGCATTTCTGCGGATGCACGTAAAATATTTCCGCAATGCCGCCATACCCCCGTCACCTCCGAACTACTCGTGTGCTTATATTACAGGTTTTTAGCAGCACCTCGGAGCTGGCGGTGGGAAAGATCTGCTCGAACTACTATGCTAGCCACTTACGCTGGAGGCGTTCATACATGACTAGATAATACCGCGGCCCGAAGACGGTCCTAAGATACGATTCGGGACATATAATACCGACAATTAGGTAGGAGTAGTAGGACGATAGGACGTCTTATTCGACATGTTTTAAATGAAACGAAGAGCTAACTCTCACAGCATGATCTTGAATTACTACATATTCTTAGATCCGCTGCTGTCAGCTCGAGCTAATAAGCAACCCGGCACTGGTGACCGAACGCACGGTGGGTGGATTGTGGATAATAAATAAATATCCGATCTGGATCTTCGAAACCTAGGGCTTATCCTCCACGAACCGCTTGGATGATGCCAAGAATTCGCAACAGATGCGAAATTTCGTGATATGTAAACCAGCAGATCCCACGTAGTAGTGGGAATACAAAACCAGATCGCGAATGCGACGTGGCCCGACAATTGGGCCGACAACTGGACGTCTCTTTTTTATTTGATATCTTTATTCATGCGACGGATGTCATTCCAAGCTTAGGCGACTCCTGAATAATTCCCCTTGCGATCCACCTATCAAACTTGTCAACCTGTCGATCATACATGCTGCGCTATAATTTAGTGCCTATACGCCTATATTCGCTCGTATTATTATACGCTATCATATTAACAAGTCTCAAAACACCATTTTGATAATTTTATCGACTGATAATCATCATATGTGCTAATTGTTGTGGAAATAAAATGATAAAAATATTATCAGTATATATCCCCGAAAAGGGGTATATTCTCAAGTATACCAGGACCCTAGATGATTGTTTGACAAAAGGATGAGATCTCCAGCAAACCTGCTCACACAAACGCCTATATTGCTTGGCTTAATTACATCAACTACATCCTATTTTCCATTCGCGGGAATAGTTGAAACAACGCTCATATATATCGAACGTATACCCAGCTCTCTCGAGCCGCTGACCGAAGAACATCCATGGGTATAGATTCTATAGCAAACTAACGATAATACTAACTCACCCTCACATCCGCACACAAAAATATCAATATAGGAATGAGGAGGTCGCTAAATAGTCGGGTTATCGCCAAGCGCATCCCCTTACATCCTCCCCTCCCGCATCCCAATCCGGAGCTCCTTGCATCAAGGTCGCGTATATAGATCCCGGTCCCCTTAAGCCCGCGGCCGCAGGTCCAGCGACCTTCCGCTCCGCATGCCGCTTTGCTTTGCAAGGGAAAAAGGAAAAACTTGACCTAGGATATCTGGAAATCTGGAAATCGAATGGATGAAAGTCATATAGGTCACTTAGGATTATTAAGGTATAGCGGGAGCGCACAGCTTACGTGACGAACTAGGTGGGAGGAAATGTGGGAGGGAGGATTAGGCAAAGGCGGAGGTGAGATGCCGCACGTAGCCCGTCGTGCCTTGCCTACGCCTTGCATGCATAGTCTATAAGGTAGCTAACCTAGGCAAGCACTCTCATCTTTAGGTACGTCGCGACACGGATCGAGATATATATAAAAGTCCCCGACGTGGCGGTTGGCCGCTGTGCCTACCTACTTACCTCCTACTTGCCCACCTACCTACCTACCTACCTAGCGCGCACTTACTTACCTGGTATAAGGAGCAACTGTGCTACCACACCAGCATAACCACTGCCGGAGGATCGTGCGGCTTTGCGGACTCCTTACCACCACCACCATCATCCTTAAGTATATCTTACTAAGTAGGGTGGTGTGTAGTTATGTAAGGCAAAGACGGGAGCTCGAACCTTGCAACCATGTGGGCGTACGGCACAATGCACAGATATCAGGTGCGTATATATAGTACCACGCGAAAACCGGGAATATTCTGCGCCGCCGCGGTTTCATCAGATGGCCTTTGTTTCGTCTGGATCTTTCGTGCTATGCTGCACGGAAGAACTGCTGGTCGGGCGTTGGGTTAAGCAGGTTAGGTAGATTAGGTAGGCTGGGTGCGCGACCTGACGGCGGCGCAGCGCGGCGTACGGGAGTTATGCAGAGAGTCTAGGTGGGTTAGGATGAGGCGTAGAAGTTGCTTAAGGTAGATGAATTCTAATAAATGCTGTGATATAGATTCATCCCGAAGGAGATCTTCGATAAACATGCCCACGTGGGATTCGCATGTTACTTTCTATAGTAGATCCCATCTCATCAAGCAAGGGACCATGGAGGAGTCAAACATTATCTAATTTATCTCTTGATGTTTTATTTAAAGAGGCAGCAGTATAGGTGACTTAATTCCCGCTTTCGTCTGCGTATATGTTTTAAGTATAGAAGCACATAATCTATATCCGTCCGTCCCTTGTCTGCTGGCAACCCCTCCCCTTTGCCAACTATCCCGCATGCGCCCTCCCAGGATATGAAATAAATCATCAACTTGGTGCTAATCTCCGTCTACGCCGTCGACTTAGGCTCTCGTACCATAATAGTCAGTACGGGATTCTCTGTCCTTCCAACCTTCGACACGTCGAACTCCAACGTATCTACAGGGACGAAGCCTTGGCGCTTGTATAGCGGGACAGCTAGAGGCATGGCTTCCAGGTACGCAGTAATCCTTTCAGCGTCTGCTACGGCGAGGACACTCTGTATCAGGGCGGCGCCGATGCCGCGGCCGTGGTAGGAAGGCTCGGTGCATATGATGCCTAGAGCTATTATAGTTGTGAGTTCATATGCCTTATTATATTTAGATAGACGAGGAGAGATAAAGGGGGAGGAGAAAAGGGGGTTGTTATAGTTGTTATATCCCACATACCTAACTTCTCACTTACACGCCACTTCTCCTGCATCCTACAGAGACCGAATTAGTAAACAAAACAAATAAACAGTTAGACAATTACTTCTTTCATCAAGGAGCCGGCGAGTTTCAAACCCGCTTCGTCTCAAGAGCGCCAATTTAGCAGTCAACCCAAATAGACAGCTCCCATATCCTCCCACAAACCAAAAAGGGGCAAAGGAACGCCGAATAAGGCATACTTCTTCAACCCACCAAATAATTCATCGAACAACTCCTGATCAACACCCTCCGGCTTCTTTAAGCCACCTTTCTTAACCTCCCCATCACTACCTCCTTTCTTCTCTGGCCCATTAGCTTCGCCGTAGACCTTAAACCCTTCTTGCAATCCCTTAATAGTAGCTGGTACGTCCCACTTCGTGAACGCGACGATCTTGCCGTTAGCCTCGTCCACGATTTTAAATTGCTGGATCCCCGGATCGGCGAAGCGGATGCGGATCCGTTCGAGGTTCCACGCGTGCATGATGGCCGGGGACGACCACCAATACGTGAAGTCAGGGCTGGCGGAGAATGCGCGCATGTCTAACTCGGAGGGTTAGTAGATATATAGTAAGTATTATCCCGGCCACTTGAAGCGGACCTGGATGAAGTGAGATGAATAATAAAGGAGATATATTTTTGAATTGGCGTCGTGACCATACAGTCTATTTGATATGGATACGAAGACAAGATTCGACTCACTGCGATATCATATTAGCAAAGTGGCATATACTCAAGTCTGCACAATAGCCAACTCACCAAACGTCCGTCATCCCGGGTGCATCTTCCGGTGTAGCTCTCGACATCGTAAACCCAGGCGGCAACAGCGCCTCCGGGTGCGGGAACGGAAGCGCCATACTGCTATAACAGCTGCGCCCTATCCGTCCGTTTGCCTTTTCAATAGCGCAAAACAAGCTAGACGATTTAGCACTTAGTAAATGAGATTTGTATAAGACGCTATTAACAAAAACTCGCATAAGAAATCTCGCCTGTTCCGCTAGAGTTGGAGTTGTGTCCACAAGTGCTACTGTTGGGACATAGATTCTATAACGTCTTACATAGCACCCATGCCTGCATACCCAGGCTAGTAAATCTGTGGGTTCGTGAGTCAACTGCATCGAGGCCGAATTCGCTCTAGTCTCCGCGCGCCTTAATGCCAAAGAGCTCTTATCCGGGGTATCTCAACGCTGTACCTACCTATAGTATAGGCAGGCATCTTTACATCTGCGTCAAAGATCACCAATCCGATGCTCGTGGCGCAATAGTTGAATTATATTGCACGTAGATTTGGGTTTGTGCTATATACATAGGTAGATATATACTGAATATACAATTGGACATAATATCCAGATCCGCGTCTTCATAGAGGTAAATCAGCTGGTTACGGCCTCTTCATTGACCATCAACCGGGTAGCCGTCTTCGCCGTATTCAAGGTCAACCTCGACAAAATCTTCGCCCAAAATTTCGGTCTCCAGACTCGAGTGCACCCGAATCATCGACTTAATAGCACGAACAACTTGCCCACAATCCCTTTCGATATTGAGTAACGTTTTCGCTGCGCTAGCGGAGAAGGGGCTGAGCCTATCCAGTTCTAGGTAACCTCGAGCAAGATAGTACAGAGTCGTAGCGATCGGTCGAAGATGCCTGGGGCTTGATCCCTTCCGACGTATGTCGAGCGACAGTTTGTTTCGTATATTTTCCCTGGTGCGCGCGACGAACCACCCAGTCCAGTTTGGCATGAGCATCTGTTCGCAAGTGGAAAATGCCTCCTTGTACTCTTTCAACTGGACAAGTGCCTGGACATAATAATTCCAATTCTTGCTGTCGATTGAGAAGCCCTCAGATTGAACCTCTTTAATAAGGGCCTGGATACCAGCGGCGTCCTCTTCGTCATGAAGCTTCCTTAGCATGCACTCGATGCCACCTGATAGGACATAACGATATCTAGGTGATATTTTCGGTGTGTGAGGTAGTTCCTCAACATAGTCAGCTGACCGCGCTTCCTTCTTTGCTGCCTCAAACAGAATGTTCCACGTTTCGGTAACGCGGTCGTGTTGTTTTTCTTGAAGGTCCGCGTTCATAATTGAGTTGAGCATCGCAACGGGCAGAATTCCAGTTACATCTTCTTTACCGTGGAATACATAACGATAGAGACCAACAAGCTGTCGAGCCTGGACAAATTCCTTGAGCTCCACTAACATGTGAACCATGGTTCCGAAATGGAACTTTTCTGTATTGTGTCCCAAAAGCTCCCCTGGCTGACCGCGCCTAGGAGCCGGGGGCGATAATCTGTTGAGCTGCGATTTATCATTAAGGCCGTATATAAGGTAGAATGAACGTAGCGCCTTGCCGAGCCACTCGGAAGCGGTTGACACTGCTTGTTGTCTCGGAGGGAGTTTTTTCCATTGCCCAAGCGCCTGGGTTAAGTTGAATAGACTGGTGGATGAGCTTGGGACGCCATTCTCCAGCATCATCGTATGGAGGCGACGTACTGGCCCAGGCTCTCCGGTTAGAAGTAAGGAACTCATGACCATATGGTAATGATCCTGTGTAACCTCGAAAGTCTTGTTCTTTATTGCGGATGCGAGAAGGCTTAAAGCGTGCTGCGATTGGCGACATAAAGATAGACCGAGAAGCAGCTGAAGGTACGTGAAACCGTTATAAGGGACCTCATTCTCGGCCATGAGATTGAGGACTTTGTTGACAGCAGCTAGATCCCGGCGGAGAGCGTGATAGCGAAGCAGCTTATTCCACATACGAGTTGCGACAATTCCTTTCTTAATTGCGCGAGTACAGACGTCCTCGGCCGCTTTCAAGTGATCATTCTGGCAGTACGCGTCAACGAGACTACTGAACATAGCATCGTTGGGTTGTATGTGGTTGCTCAATGCTTGTCTATATAAATCAATCGCAAAGCCCAGGTCACCTCTGGAACCGGCCATCTGCATTAGTGTTCCGTAACTATACAGGTCTGGTTTCCCTTTCTCGGTAAACTTCTCAAAAGTAGATATGGCACCATCATAGTCGCTAGCCTTCGCATAAGCGTTCAGAAGAATGTTCCAGGAGTAGGTATTCGGCTGGATACCAAATCTCATTTCGATGTCGTCGAAAATGCGCTGCGTCTCTTCCACCTCGCCCCGAACGGCATGAACGTGAAGGAGATGTGAAAAGGTATCGTCGGCTTTTATTGCAGGAAGGTCTGGATCGTTCTCGTATAACTTCATAAGCCTGGTCCAGAGATCGTAAACCTTACGAGTATCTCCTTGAGCAGCATAAAAAGCTAAGTATCTTTGAAAGGCCCTACGGGAAGGGACATTGTGGAACTTGTGCCAGTCTCCCCATAGTAGTTCGAGTCCGGCATACTTGGCCGAAATTGGCGTGCGAAGGTTGTTGTAAGCTTTGAACATTTCGTGGAGTACAGGATGACTCGGCATACTCCCGGGGAGGCTGCGATATATCTTATATACCTCAATCCCAAGCTGTGCTTGGCCTCTATATATGATCTTGCGTAGGAATTCCTCATATGCAATGAGATCATTCGTAACTTTGAGAAGGGGGATGACCTGATCATCAGGACATGATGAAAGAGCTCTGCGGACCAATATTCTCTGCAGAGTATCTAGCGCCTCTTGGTCAAGCTCGGGGCCGCCTATATCTTCAAGCTCTTGCCGCCCACGTTTCTTAAAATCGATGGCTTTTCCAGCGAGGCCTGGGACTTGAGAAACGTGTATTAGTTGCGACACGATGCCTCCGAAATCCCATCTGACAGCCATCTTAGAATAGTACCTCCAGATATTATACAATAACTCTGCTTTCGAAGATCGTAAGGCGCTAGCAAGTATCAAGTCGAGCCCATCGATCAAGGAGGGAACCTCTAGCACTTCATGATCTAATCCTTTGATTAAAAGTTGGACAGCTTCATTATCGTTCTGTAAGCTAGTTTCAGCTGTGATACCAGCAACGAAGTTTCGGTCGGTCCATTGGGATAAAGGCAGTTTATGGAAAAGTTCGGAAATCTTCCACGAGTCAGATATTCGGCCACTATTCGAAAGAGAGTCCAAAACTTGATCCACGTAAATAGATTGTGAGGGCTCATCTAAGAATCTGTAATGGTACCAGATCTGATCAACGTCTTTGTGATCGGCATTTAGCAGATTTTCAAGGGCCTCTATGCGTTCCTCTGTACTCAAATGGCTCATGTCTTCGTCAGTATCGAGTTGTAGAGGTGTTTCATAAGCTTCTATATCCAGTTCCCCATCTTTATCTTTAACGGTCGTGTCTAAAATTTTGCCCGTCTCCGCGGCCGATGTATTATCGTCGGATTCCTGTTCTTCTTTGCCGGTGTCAGACTCGGGATTCTGACGATTGAATTGTCGTCTAGGAACAGACGAGGTATACAAACGAGGGGCGAATTTTGTAAAACGCTGCCCTTGGCGGAGGCTATCGGGTCGGCTAGTAGAGGCAGGAATGGTCGGAGTTAAGCGGCGCATGAGATTGACGGCACCAGTTGGGTATAAGAAGTCAAGAAGAAAGGCTGAAGCTGTCAGGGGAGAACTCTTATTCTCTTCGGACGTCGAGCTCATGTTGAGATCGAAAGTGCCATGCATCAAGGCTTGCCAGGCGTTAGAGAGCTCAATATCAGTGGCCCCATGTTTCCAGAATGAGTTTTGAAGCTGTCTTGAGGTTCGAAAGGATTTGGCGGCGACGGGAACTACTCTTTGGAGACCGCATGGTTCCAGGCTAGCAGCTGTCTTCTCCAGCATGGGAAGAGCACGTTTTAGACAGCACACAGTCTGCACAGCGGCGGACAATTTGAAATAGGCGGGTAAAGCGACGGTTGATAGATATTCAGGGCATTGCGGGAGCTGTTGATAGATGTTAGATGTTGAATGGAAATATCTCGGCACAAATGTATCAATCAAGATTGGTAACCAATAATTGGATTTGAAGAAGATGCGTACATACCTACTATACCTCTTGATATATAGAGGTCTATTGAGATTTTTTAAAACTCACGAGACGTGAAGGCCTGGTTCTCGTGGAGAGAATAGACAAATCTGAAGGTGTAAAGTTCAAATTGATAAGGTTATGAACCATGCCGGGTTTCTTCGGCTACAACACCAAATATAAGGTCTAGTGGAAGATAAACCACATGTGCGCTTGCCATGCTTAAACTTCTTCAACGACGTCGGCAGCTTCGATCTTTTTTTTTTTTCCAAACTATCGCTAACGGGACCCACCCAGCCACAAGCATCAGGTCATTAACTCATTGATTCGGTACTACGTGGGGGATATGGTGGGATAAATTACCCCACTATTATAATTGTCTTGGATCAATAAAATTGTGTCCCTCCATCCCTTCCACCGTCCATTATCAATTTCTCACTGGGCAATTCCGAGACAGCCACAGGTGGCTAGTTAGTTATGTTTACGTAAGTATGTGCTTGTACCGAAGTACATGAGAGCTAGGCCTGTTAACCCCACATCCATCGATCAAATTGGATTTTGGATTTCAGATTTCAGAATATTTGGGTTGGACTTCAAACCCCACTACCTTCACTACCTTCATCCACCTTCGCCCATACCGTGCACAAGCATGGACATCACCAATTTCGTGGTTTCGGCCAGAAACCAGGCCTTGTTATATGGCGACTATAATACCTATCACAAACAACTGGTCAAAAAGTTACACAATTGCCGAAAAAGGTTGAATATTGTCACCAAGAACCGGGGCAAGTTCAGCAAGAAGGACACCATCACGGCCGAGAAGCTCGCGGAAAATCATGAGTATGCGCAATATTATATGTTAGATTATCTATAACTGACCGGAGCAAGATTCCTCCACCTCCAATTATTGACAGCCGAGCGTGCTTGGGCACATGCGATGAGATTTAAAGCCATACACTCCGCCGATACCAAGGGCATAACAGGCAGAACCCGCTCCCATATAATATCAAGACTGGATAAAGGAGCTCGAGCCGCCGAGGATCTCGTCAAGATCCTATCGGATAGTTCTACAAGCGGCGCTGGCGATACAGATATCCTAGAAGCACGTGCCTACGCTTCCATGATACGAGGTGCGACGCAATTTGAGAAACAGAGCTGGGAAGCTTGTGTACGGAGTTACGCCACAGCTCGCGTCATATATACCGCCCTTACCACGACCATTAAGGGTGATATCTTCAAGGATCTACTATCAGAAACTATCGACCCATCTATTCGATATGCCGCCTACCAGTCGAAAGTTCCGAGGACGTTGGCAATATCAACTATAGCAAGAAAAGCGTTTCCTTCTTCTGACTCTTCCTTAGTTGAGCAGATCAACAAACTAGCCCCAGATTTACTCAAGACCAGTGATTCGGACGCCCAACGAGGCCAAGTAGGCGCCCCAAACGCACCTCAGACCATTACTTGGAGATCTCGAGAAGTGAAGATCGAAGATGCAGCTATCGCAATTGCGTTGGCCTCGACCGATACGGCTACTTCTCGGCTGGCAGAGAAGCTCGCATCGTCTGACATTATACTTCCGAAGGAGATGGCTGCTGCATACGATGAGGTGCTCATAGCTAGCCAAGACGCGGCGGATGCCACTAAGCGTGCCATCGACGAGCTCAAGGAGGAAGGCGTGTCGCAGAACGATCCCCGAGTACAGAGTTTACAAATAACCCGTACGGCCGTCAACTATCAAATGATCAGCTGGAGAATTGGTCGCAATCGGGTGTTGAGCGGGGAGCATGACGGAGCCTTGTTGGATTCAGCTCCGACAACAACCCGAAAATCCAAGAAAGACGCCACATCTCAAAAACCCAAGATAGAGCCTACTGGGAGAAAGATTTCTCGACTTAAAGACAAAGTCGTCCTTTACGATTCTACTATACAGAGCATCGATTCAATCAAGGAATTACCCGGTGTTGCGGCTGACGAAGGTCTTCTAGAACAATTAAATGCGACTGCGAAATATTTCCATGCTCTAAAGTCAGTCTTCATAGTTGTGGCTCGCGTTTTTTTTTTTTTTGAACGAACACTGACGAACTATTTAGATCTCTCTCCATTGCGCGGTCGCACTCGCTAACTAGCCAATCTCTCAACGCCCTGGTTCTTACCAAGCACGCATTTGACGAATGCCAGCAGTCAGCGGCGTTTTTCTCCAAGCACGGGTCCTCTTCTTCAGAGACTTCTCCCCGAAACATAGAGATTCGTCAATCGGACATTCAATTCTTACATAATCTCTTGAAGGGAGAACTTCAACGATGTCGCGCAATTGTCGAAATAGACAATCTGCGACAGAAGGCCACTAATACGACTCCTTCGGCCGCAAGAATTCCCTTGGTACAACGATTGTTCGATTACCCAGCAGAAGGTGTAGATTTGGAACGTCTGGTGGACTTCCCTCCCAAGGTCGATCCAATCCCTGTGAAACCTCTCTTCTTCGACGTAGCCTGGAACTACATTGATTATCCCGGCAAGGCTCCGGCCGCAGCGCCAGAACCCGAAGAGAAATCGGCTCAACCAGCCCAGCCGCAGAAGAAAGGATGGTTCGGGTTTGGAAGATAGGAAAGATAATCTAGCGAACGTCGAGCTGTCTATTTTACCTCAAGCATGTAAAGCAGATAGCGAATTGGAAATTTACAAGCTACGAGACATTTCTCGTCAATTATTGTGCTACTATCTTTTTTTGTCCTGATTCCCTGGGCCACGTATTGCGTATCGATATCCCTTGAGGGAATGCTATTCTTTAAGGGCCTTTTAAATGTGGGTTGATCATTGTGCGGGATGCCGACATCGCTCCGAAGGGCGTTCTGCGACAAGGCATACCTGGTGTCGAATATGCGCATCCCTTGGTATGGCAATTCTTGAATTGTGAGAAGTAGATAACCCCCCAATTCCACTAATTTCGTGAAATCTGCTTGTATGTGAACGAATGCGTTTTTGTAGAGTCATGGTGAACTATGTTCGGTCGTCGCTCTTCAAGCAGCGGCAGCGCGACGCGGTCGTCGGGGCCCGAGGTCGATTGCGAAAATAGCCCGATGCTGGATTGGCCTGCGAAGGAGTGGGAGAATGATAGGTTTATCGATATTCCCCTTGTCGAGGAACGAGAAGGCCCGAGGAGAGAGGTTTCGCTGAGGGTTTTTGTGCTCTCTGCCGTTTGCCTGTTCGTCGTGGCGCTGGCTCTGGGAACGGGCTGCGGGTTTGGGATCGGGGTTGTTAGATATAAGACTCTTGAGGTCAAGCCGCCGACGACTGAGGGAGGAGGTGAGGGCTATGTAGGAAAGTATGGACCAGGTGTGCCGGAGGACCTCGAATTTGTGCCGATAGACAGGCTGGTTAATAAGACGGAGCTGGATCTCGATACTGGATTTTTGACTATTTCAGGGGAAGGAGATAGGGGACCGCAGATTCGCGAATACGTATTCGACGTCACGCTATCTCTCGCAGCACCAGATGGATTCCGAAAACCGATGGTGCTCGTCAACGGACAGTCCCCAGGGCCACTAATCGAGGCGAATGTCGGCGATACGATTAAGGTACACGTTAACAACCTCATGGCGAATACCAGCACGTCAATTCACTGGCATGGAATTAATCAGCAAGGCACACCATGGATGGACGGCGTTGCTGGCATAACACAGTGTGGGATCCCGCTAGGCAAGAGTTTTACGTATGAATTTAAGGTTCAGGATCAAAGAGGCACGTTTTGGTGGCACGCGCATTCGTCGGTGCAATTTACCGATGGCGCTTACGGGGCTATCGTCATCTGCGATCCGAGTGAGATGGTTCCTGAGACGGATGATGAGAAGCTCATTTTTGTGTCGGATGTATATCATACCTTCGGGTCCGTTGTAAGAACTTGGTCCTCTCATTCATTCTCAGTTGCCTCGTGTTAAGGACCCTTGCTAACTGCCAACCTTGAACGATGAAGATACTCGACAGCTACCTCAAACCAACCTTCAAATGGGCCCCCGCCATGTCCGGCGTCGAGCCCCTCGCCGACAACGTGCTCATGAACGGACAGAATACATATAACTGCACCGTATCCTCAACCACCTTCCCCGACCCCTCCAAACCCAACCCCGGCGCAACACCGACACCGACACCAACACCTGCACAGGAGGCTCCCTCTACGCCACCACCATCCACCCCAACTCGAAAACACGCTTCCGCCTCATAAACGCCTCAAGCTTCTTCTCCTACTGGTTCAGCATCGACAACCACACGCTAACCATCGTCGAGCTCGACGGCGTGGAGATCGCGCCCCTGAGCGCCCGCGGCGTGTACCTGAACCTCGGGCAACGGGTTTCCGTGATCCTAAGCGCGGACCAGGAGGTAGGGAGGTATTATATGAGGGCGAGTATACCGAAGACGTGTTTTATGCCGTATTCGACGTATGTGAGCGCGGGGCTTGAGGAGGGGGGGTATGGGGTTAGGGGGGTGCTGGAGTATGTTGGGGATGGGGAGGAGAGGGAGAGGGCGGTGGGAAGTGTTGGGGATGGAGATGGTGAAAGGGGAAGTGTAATTGAGACGATTGGGATCGCGGGTAATACGTCGAATCCGTATGGTGTTGAGAATAACGGGTTTAGGGGTGATGTGTGGGAGGGCTGCGATGATATGCCTTTCGATATGCCGGTGCCGATGCGTAGGCAGGCCGCGGTTAATGTGAGTGAGGCAAATACGCATTATATCGAGTATGCGTTCAGACAGGCGCAGGAGGTGAATCGGATTTTTATCAATAAGGTATACCCATCTCCTCTGTCTCTAAGGAGCCACTGAAATAACCGATGAAAACCAGACATCCTACGCCCCCATCCCGCACAACGCCACACTCTGGAAAGCCGTGGAGCAGGAATTCACCGCCGACAAGGAGAACTCGTATAACAGCTGGGACTTCGGGTTGAACCAGCAAGTACTGCATATCCCAGATGCCTCTCATGGCGCGCAAATCGTTATCAATTCCAAAGACGGGATGGAACACCCATGGCACTTACAGTGAGTCTCCTTTCCGTCTCTACCCTTATTTTGGGTCTCGACTTCACTAACCCTCAAAAGTGGCCACACATTCCAAATCGTAGGCTGGGGCCACGGCCCCTTCGGCAGCGGCACAACAACATGGAACCTCGAGAACCCGCTGCGCCGGGACACCGTCACGGTGCCGGCGAATAACCACGTGGTGATCCGCTTTGCGACCGACAACCCGGGCGTGTGGGCGCTGCACTGCCACGTAGCTTGGCACGTCGAAGGCGGCATGTTTCTCGCCTTAGCCGAACGGCCCTCCGATCTCGTACGGATGGTCAACGAGATGAACCCGGAGACTCGGCGACAAAGTCAAAGCTTTTGCGCTGCCGGTGATGATACCTAGTGAAGATGTCAATTTTGGCTAGAAATAATGTACTTAGTCCATCAGGGAATAGGCTAAACACCACACTCCAATGTACATAATAAACACAATTTATTATCACCAACAACCAACCACCTAGTAAGCTTAGAAAAAAGCCGTAAATCGTGAGAGGGGATGTCTTCCATTATTTTTTTTTGCTATCCTTCGTCGTAAAACGTCCTATATACATACACACGTAGATGCCCCAAACCAGGGGCAAGCCCTTCACCAGATGCCATTTCATTCAATCATCGGTAAAACCCGCGTGAAAAAAACCGTCTTCAGCATGCATGCAGATTTTAATAAAAAAAAACCCTTTAAAAGCTTTCCCTACCCCCAAATCTCAGAACGCCGCACATCCGCCCGCAAAGTTCGTGATGGGTGAGCATCGTCTTACTTAAAATGCCGTAAGACGAGTCGGGGAATCAACGTGGAAGCGGCAAGTATGAGTACAGGGTAATGTACAGGTATGGAGAGCTGGGTATCATGAACCACGTCTCCGAGGGATAATTAAGGGCGGATAGAGAAATTTCTCGTCTCAATTATCACATTCAGGGCTTCTTCTCATCCTCGGGCTTGGACTCCGAAGAGTTAGGCTCCGAGCTGCCGGACTGTTCGCTCGACTCGGCACGAGCCTTGTGCATCTTGTCGAAGAGGTTTAAGCTGGCCATCTGGAGATCGTCGGTCTTCGCCTTGATTTCCTCAGAGGTGGCGTTGCCCTCACCAGCCTGGCTCTTGGTGATCAATTCCCGGAGGCTGGTGATCTTCTCCCGGATCGCATCAGCCTCGGCCTTGTCAAGCTTGTCAGTGAACTCGTTAAGAGCCTTCTCGGTATCGTTCAGGACGCTGTCAGCACGGTTGGCGGTCTCGATGACGGCCTTGCGCTCCTTGTCCTGCTCGGCGTACTTCTCGGAGTCCTGGACCATGCGTTCGATCTCAGAGTCGGATAGACCAGAGCCGGAGGCGATGGTGATGGACTGGTCCTTGTTGGTGCTCTTGTCCTTGGCGTGGACGTGGACGATTGAGTCGGCGTCAATGTCGAAGGTAACCTCGACCTGAGGAACACCACGGTGTGCGGGTGGGATACCGACCAGCTGGAAGTTGCCGAGAAGCTTGTTGTCCTTGACAAGCTCACGCTCACCCTGGTATACCTTGATTTCGACGGCAGTCTGGAAATCAGCGGCCGTAGAGAAGACCTGAGACTTCTTGGTGGGGATAGTGGTGTTGCGGTTGATCAATCGAGTGAAAACACCACCGAGAGTCTCGATACCAAGAGACAGAGGAGTAACATCCAATAGCAGAAGATCCTTGACCTCACCAGAGAGAACAGCACCCTGGATAGCAGCACCGATGGCAACAGCCTCATCAGGGTTGACAGACTTAGCGGGTTCACGGCCGAAGATGCTCTTGACGGACTCAGAGACCTTAGGCATACGAGTCATACCACCGACGAGGATGACCTCCTGGATATCCTTCGCCTGGAGGTTAGCATCCTTGAGGGCTTTGCGAACAGGCTCAATGGTCTTGGTGATTAGAGGATCCATCATGCTCTCAAGCTGTGATCGGGTCATCTTGGTGTTGATGTGCTTGGGACCCGAGGCATCGGCAGTGATGAAAGGAAGGCTGATATCGGTCTGGAGAGAGGATGACAACTCAATCTTAGCCTTCTCAGCGGCCTCACGGATTCGCTGGATGGCCATTCGGTCGTTGGATAAGTCAATGCCGGAATCAGTCTTGAATTGCTGGACAAGGTGACGGACTAGGCGGATATCGAAATCCTCACCACCCAAGTGGGTGTCACCGTTTGTCGACTTAACCTCGAAGACACCGTTCTGGATCTCCAAGACGGAAATATCGAAGGTACCACCACCAAGATCGTAGACAGCGACGACTCGGTCGGCTTCCTTCTCTAGACCGTAGGCAAGCGCAGCAGCGGTAGGCTCGTTAACAACACGGAGGACGTTGAGACCAGAGATCTGACCGGCATCTTTGGTTGCTTGACGTTGAGAATCGTTGAAATAAGCGGGGACGGTAACGACAGCATTCTTAACTGGCTTGCTAAGGTAAGACTCGGCGGTCTCCTTCATCTTGTTCAGAACGAAGCCACCAATCTGCGAGGGAGAGTACTTTTGTCCTCGAGCCTCAACCCAAGCATCACCGTTGGAGTGTTGGACGATCTTGTAAGGGACCTCCTTGATGTCCCTTTGGACCTCGGGATCAGTGAACTTTCGTCCGATTAATCGCTTGGTCGCAAAGAGAGTGTTCTCAGGGTTGACGACAGCCTGTCGCTTGGCGGCAACACCGACCAATCGCTCGCCATCTTGTGCGAAAGCAACAACCGATGGTGTTGTTCGAGCACCTGTAGGTTGATTATTAATATTTCGTCATAGGTTTAGCTGTATGCGCCAGCAACGGTGACATTATCTTACCTTCTGAGTTCTCAATGATTCTAGGCACCTTTCCTTCCATGATTGCGACAGCCGAGTTAGTGGTACCTAAGGGATGATATTAGTATATCATCCGGAACGAAGTTGTGCCAATGGCATCGGTATCGGCACGAGCATTGAACATGAGCATGAGCAAACTTACCTAAATCGATACCAATGACGGCACCTTGAACCTTTCCCTCAGTCGACTCATATCGAGCGAAGCTAGCCCCTAAGGGTTTTCGTAAAGGCGCAGCCCATCGTGCAGCTGTGGGAGTTGCTCGGGGAAGCTGTTGAATCGGTGCGATGTTAGTCGTGCGCGGGGGCACAAAATATTTTTTTTTATTTTGGAAGATCGGTATTTTTGACTTACAGCTCTGGAGAACGATCGTGCGGCCAACATATTGAAGGCTATACAATGAAAACCGCAAATGTATAGTGACTGATGGGAAGGATTGGTATGGAAGAAGGAGGAAAAAAATTGTGGTCTAATGTACAAGTGACCCGAAGACGGTTTTTATTATGTATGGAGGGGAACGGGAAGAGGCAAAAAAATTGGCGGGATGGATACCATAAAATTTCTGCGGCGACGTAGAAGAGAGCAGATTTCTTCTCAGAGCTTCCCGAAGGGCGGTCGAATTCGGCAATATCGGAACCAATCACTTTTCACCATTCTTCACCAAACTGAGACTAAACTGCCTATGAAAAATTCAAGAAGTGGCGGCCGTCCCACTTTACAGACGCTAATTTCTCCACGCTAACTTCTTCTGCTGCTTCTGCTTCTTTTCACGCACTGGGGGGTTCAATGTTTTAGGTACGTAATCAACCAGGTTCCTCGGTACGTACCTTCTCCGGGAGGGCAGCGGGTTGAACGGTCGATGGGAGCGATGGAGCCGCGCTTAGATAATATTCTAGAATTTTGAGTTCGCCCTTTCAAGATGTTCAATTGGTAGATCATTCTAGATACACAAGGTTCCATATTATAGTCATCAACGAACCAACCGGCTTAGTTCTTTTGCGTCTTATTGTTAAGAAAAACACATCTGAATTAACAGTTCGACCTAGGTTCACAGAAATATCGATAAAATTCATATAAATATATGCGTTTAATTATTATCAAAATATTATGATGCAAAGGCTGTTTGCATGTGTAATATCCGTGGAGTTTACCAGGTGCATACAAGGTAGACGATGCCCAGACGACACTCCCGCTCCTGGTATCCGGATAATTAAGTTGTTCCAAGTCCCAAATGGCATCACTGCAAGGTCTAGTGAGGTATTACCTTAGCTTTGACTAAAACGGAACCCTGGAACTTCCTATCTTGCTCGAAAGGCAGGGGAGTGCGTAACGTCGATATGTAGAGTTGCACAGCGCTTTTTTATCGTCCGTGTTTTTTCGATTATTAGAAGGAAAGAAACAAACGGGAGTCATCTGTCCCATTTATACACACCTCATACCTCACACCTCACTCACATTACACATTAAAATATATAGTGGGTACCTAGGCACTTTCCCGATTGTGTTGTACTACTAATATCCAGTGCATCGTCCTTGCCAAAACTTATTTAAGGTGGATGTGGATGTATCTGGGCTGGCAGGGTTGTTGGTGGTTGCCCCGTACCTGCCCGTACCTAACCCAGAGTTGATTGTCGGCCGTTGCTACTCGCTGCTGTTGCTGCTAATGCTGCCAGTGCTAACCTTGGAAATGCTAATGCCACTTGCTACTGCTACTTCTGAGAATCTGAACGTCATCTGAGGAGCCTTCCACCTTCCCAGAGGGAACCATTTGAACCTTTGTCTTCATTGTCTTGTGAACACAAAAAAATAATTTCGTTCTACCCGTCGCCATTTTAACCTTACCACTTTCTCACCTCATAATCTCATAACCTCTTAACTTCATAACGATTCCACGACCTGCACCCCTTGCAGTAAATTAACTTGCGCCCCTTGACCCCGGGACGCGGATAACTTTTGATTTTCTGCTTTCTGCTTTACTTTCTACTTGCTGCTTTCTGCACTTTCTGCACTCTCTGCACATCGGGTGCGTACCTATCTCCCATTTCGTCGCCGATGCTGCGAATGTGATTGTACTTTCAATTTTTTTCAACCACATCCCAGCATCCCAGTTTTATCCCACCTGGGCAATCAACCCGATCGTACTCTCATACTACAACGAACTTATCGACCGAAACATCTACGATCGGCGCATCCCACGACGTGTCACTTTACTCTTCTCGAGACGCGCCTTTCAATGATCGATGCGACTTAATTGCGGTATCAGCATCCGCCATTGGCAAAATGCATAGAGAGGAGGAGGCCAGGTAGGATTTCTCGATGCGCGTCTAAATACCAGACCCCGCTGATTTACAACTTTAACCTCTAGTCTTTGGCCTACCAACAACCTACTCCATGTAGAAGGTCGCAAACATTATCGGAGCAGCGTCTCGCCAATGTAAGTCTCGCCACATATCTGCCTACTACCTTACTACCTTATCGCCTCGCCCTACCTAGCTACATATCTATATCTACCTCTCTTCCTTGTCCGCGCAAGTCAAGCTAACCATACCTCTTATTTACAGCCACTGGCAGCTTCGATCACTGCTTAGTGCCGAACGACAGCACATACTCTACTTTCCCGCCGGTGTTAACAACACACACATTCAACGACTCGATACATCGACCCGCGAATGTGAGACCATCAAGGTGATTAGTTTCCATCCTCGATGTCTCATTGCTAGCAAGGGTTGGATATGCTGCGGTGGCGAGAATGGAGAGTTGGTTGTTATCAGAGAGTCGGGAAGCAGTGATGCTCAAGCCGATAACATTAGCAGGGACTATCGGTCGAGATTGAGCTCGATGGAAAACTCGAACATGGCTGAAGGACCCATGCTCCAGCTCCAGAGAGACATGCTTACGGTCGTTGAACGAATCAACGGTTCTAACAAGACTTGGTCGGCTTCAAGTTACAAGGTCGGCACTGAACGCGTTAACTGCATTACCATGTGGCACCCGCCCAAGGAGAACGGTGCACCAGCGCCGGGCCAGTATGACTCCCCGGTAGCTATCGTGGCAAACAACGATAAGACTATCACTATCATAGGACTCTATGAACCAGATCTACACAAGGACGTGTTAGACTATCCTGACTGCGTTAACCGCGGCGTTATCTCCCCTGACGGATCCCTTCTAATCGCCATCTGCGACGATCCGTACCTTTACATCCACATGCGACAGTCGCACACTCGACATTACCATGGAGCCTTGCGACAGGACTACGAGTGGAAGGAGTTGCCGCGAATACGACTTAAGGGCGAGTGGGAGAAAGATACCTCGGAATGCAGGGGTAGTTTTGCGGCTTGTTTTTCCTCGTCTGGAAAGTACTTGGCTGTAGGCACTCAGTATGGCACTATCTCCATTTTTGATGCTGTTGCTCTAAAAGACCCTGATTCTGAGCCCTTGATAACGTATTTCAACTCTGATCGGGCTCCCGAAGAATCTGGTGCCGTGAGAGACATGGCCTTTTCGCCGGGACCTCACGACCTTTTAGCATGGTCAGAGCACCGAGGGCGCATTGGTGTGGCGGATGCACGCACCAATTTCAAGCGACGACAGATCATACCCTTGCGAAATCACCAAGGCTTCACTCACTACTCCCTTAATGATAGTAGCAGTACGATTGAACCGAGCCTACTCGTTTCACATGCCGAGACAAATAGACCGAACGAACCTGAGAACCGCGGTGCGGCCGTACCGACGCTCAACCCTCCCCGACGTAGTGGTTTTACTGGAACACTACTTGAGCGTTGGGGTCGGGCAGCGGCCGAGCGCGAGCGCCAGGCAGAGCGAGAGCGAGAGCGACCGCTTCCGAACCCCGAATCATCCAGCACGGCGAGGGTTAACCAACCCTTTAGCGCAGATGAAGTCGCAGTTCTAGAAGCATTTCAGAGCGATCGTCGACGACGCGAAAATCGAGATCGGGAGCGAGATCGGGAGCGAGACCGGGAGCGGGATGAGCAACAGCGACTCAGAGAACATATCAGTCAACGAGCCGCTGAGCGAGCATTGAGGCCAATGGCCTGGACAGACCGGGTAAGCATTGACACCCCAGGCTATTCGCCATTCCCTCAACCTTTGAAACAGATACTAGATGAACTTTGAGTACAAGAGCTAATGCTAAACAGAGCGAGGCGATGACTCGCATCATTGAGCGAGAACGGATGCGTGACCAACATCGCTCGGGTACTAGTCAAACGCCGCCTGAACAGGATCTCGGAAGAGTAGCTGCCGCAGGGCGAGAGCGGCGACGAAGCGCAACTATCATGCATTCGCTGGCACAGAACGTAGATAATCTCTCGCAGTATGCCGCCAGCCGAACGCAAGCCCAGGATAACGGTGCGAACAACGACAGTTCGGCGATATCGCGTGAACGAGCCGCTTCTCCGTGGTTTCCAGGACAATTTAGTTCTGGCTGGGCCGAGTCGGAGAATATTGCGATGGCGTATCTCAATGATCGCACTGAGGGCAACGACCGAGGCGAACCTAGACCTCGCCGAGGAATACCTGTGATCGCGGATGTATGGTCTAACGACTCCCTTTTTACCAGGATTAGAACGGGCAGCCGTGAGCACCAACAGAATCCGGATGATACTGCGGGCTTGGCGTGGAGCGAGGACGGGCGGACATTGTAGGTCGAATCTTGGGATCTTTAATCGATGATCGCGGGCGAACTTAACTAACAACTGATTATAGGTATGCTGCAGCTGAAGATGGCATATACGAACTTCATGTCAACATGCTAGGCAGAAGACAATTTCCCGATCTCGAGCTCCGCTAATTCTCATTCGTCTGTAACCTATAACCAGTGGCATTCGATAAGAACTCTTCCATTCTTGACGGCGTTTGGGGAGTTTTTTATAACCACATAAGGTGCATTAAGGGTTGGCGGCAAGGGCGTTTTTGTTTGCTTGCGTCTACCACATTTTTCCCCGGGGCCAGGATCGCGAGTGCTTTATTACCCTTTCCGAGGTTTGCCTCTACTTCTTGTTTTTTCAGGGCCGGTGATACTCTATACTCCCATTTTTCCATTTTCTAAGGGGCGGGAGTTGATTTTATCCCTTCGACACGTCTGCAGTTCTCCACAAAAAAGTCCTTTCGCCATTGGAGTTTTTCGAGGGGGGAGCTGAGCAGGAAATCAGACATCCATGAGAAGAAACACACCCAAGAGAGCAACGTCAGAATTTTGGACGGCTCGAGGACATGGGCCATGACACGTCGGGATTTTTGCTGGCTTTGCATTTACTGATACCGAATGGATTCCCTTGTACATAGCACACTACATTCGACCAATAACAACGGCAGTGGCCTTTTCCCAAACCATAGTCTTTTCGTCATTGGCGCGCGCTCGATGGTAAGGTTGATTTGGAATGGGATGCGCGTCTCCCAATCTTCTTTTTTTTCTTCCAATCCCGGCATTTGGGCTCCCCCTATCCCGAGTCCGGGGTTGGCCTCCTTGCATAACGCGGATTTGGGTACGGTGCCATCGCGGGCATTACATCGCATGCACCGCATTATGATGTCCTCCTGCATATGTCCATACATGAACTGTAGTACTACACGCCTAGCCTCATGCCACACACACGTAGGATCATAATTTTCGTTATTTGTCATTCTAGATAGTAACACTAAAATCAGTAGGTAATGTAGACGTTGTAATGGTCATCTAACCCCTCTAATTTATCTAGGTAATCTGTCTGACACGCTTAGAACTTAAACCTAGACCCTTAATACACGCCAACCTATCCCAAGCTATTTTATGTTTCCTACACCATCCCATTCCATCCTATCACAACAACGCCGCAGACCCTTCCACCTTCCCGCTCCCAACAAGCATATCCCTCACCAACGCCCCAATCGCCAGACAGCTCGTCAGCCCGGGACTCTCAATGCCCATCAAGTTCACGAAACCCTCGTACCCGTCCTCCTGCCTGATGTAGAAATCCACAAACCCGTCCTTCTTCCCCTTTCCCCCATCACCAACCGCGCCCGCGGGTTGTAGTTTCGGTCGTATACCCGCGTAATCGGGGGTTAGTGCGGAAACGTCGATGGAGGGCAGGTACTTCCGGATCTCGGATATAGCGGCGGGGAGACGGGAGGCGTTTACGGAGAGGTCGGTGGGGACGTCGACCCATTCTACGTCGGGCCCGAAGCGCACGCGGCCGGCCATGTCGAGGGTTAAATGCGTGCCGAGCCCGCCTGCACCGGGGGGCGTGACGGGGTAGATGAGCCGCGAGACGCGGGGGTGGGAGGCCCCGTAGCTGAAGTAGTTGCCCTTTGCGTAGTAGGCTTTAACGTGGCGCTCGGGAGGGAGGAGAAGGTTGTTTATGCCGAAGGCGTTGAGGCCGGCGCTGTTTACCAGCGTCGACGTTGTGATGGTTGAGTGCTCGCCGGTAGAGGGATCGAGAACGGTAAGTGCGTAGCCGTTACCTCCAGGCAAGACCTCAACCCCCATGACCTCAGACGCAACCGCCACCACGCCCCCGTTATCCTCAAACAACCCACGCAAAGTCGTCATCAGCGCATGCGAATCCACAATCCCCGTCTCCGGACTCTCGAGCACGCCCGCCAGCGCCCTAACCGCCGGCTCCGTCCTCCTCGCCTCCTCCTCCCCTACAAACCGCGTCGGAACGCCTAACTCCTCTTTGCACGTCCTATGAATCTTCTCCAGACTCTCGCGCTGCGCCGCATCCTGCGCCACGACCCATTTCCCCGTCTTCCTGTGGGGAACGGCGTACTTCTCACAGAACCGATAAAGCTCCTCCCTCCCCTGGATGCAAAGCTGGGTTTTTATGGAGCTGGGGCCATAATACAGACCCCCGTGTATGACCTCGCTGTTACGCGAGGAGGTTTCGGTGCCGAGGTGCTTGTGTCTTTCTAGGAGAAGCGTGGTGTTGCTGGAGTTGTGTTCTGCGTTGTAAGCGGCGAGGGCCCGGGCGATGGAGAGGCCGACGGCGCCGCCGCCTATTATCTAAGGAGGGGAGGAAGGCTGTGAGGATGTCAAGGTCTGGTACGAGCTAGTTTATGCGGATACACATAGGTAGGTATAAAAATTATATATGGGTATATAGGGGCAGGGGACAGCAGTATATGTATAAAAATCCTACCGGGATCGGAGTTTATAATATAAAGAACATATAGAAACTTACGACATGAGTGAAATCCAAATCCGCCCTAACTGATGCCGTACTCGAGAACAGGCGAGCTACATTCGATAATCCAGTGCTCGGCCTTAAATGGCGTCGAGCTGTCCTAGCAAACATCTTCGTTTAAACGAAGGTGAGAGGTTTGAATTGGAGTAAATTCGAGAATCTAAGCTCTGTTGCTTTAGCTATACGCTACCTATTATACAGAGCTAAATCAATTAAAACATGCTGTAATACTGCTATATATAGCCTAGTCAGAATGATATCATACCCCTAGACTCCCTAGACCGGAGTTATTAGCGGGTAGGGCTGGTCGCAACCGCGGCTGCATTAGCGATTGCTATTATGCATCACCTACAAAATCGACCAGGTATAGATCTAGATAGATATCTCATTCGATCGAAAGAATTCATCGATATAATATGATTATTATATTGATTGAATTCAAATAATCGTGAGAGCAGTTCCTGTAGCTGCGCTCTTATATGTGAAGACTATAAGTCTCCTAAGGGCCTGCTTGAATGAAGTATAATGTGAATATAAATCGCTGCAATATCAAAACTCCAAATATCGCTAGACCAATAATGCAAACCAAGGATCAAATCACTCGCTGGCTTATACCACATTAGAGAAACACCTTCGATGATAACTTGAACAATCGTAGTTGACGAGAACCTGTGATTTGCATCACAATTTTATCACTCTAAAAAGCAGAAGAATATAAGGTAGTACGCCGAAACACCGTCCGGAAGGAAAAATCGATAATACTAAGGATTTGAGATGCATCGAGGAACAACACCGGAAACAGTTGCCGTGTGCCCTGTTTCGTCTAGTCGTGTCCCTCGTTCCCGGTGCTCTCACCGGAGCTTCCCCTAACGCCGATGTTTGACTTAAAAATAACATAAAAACCTACTCGTCGTTTATGACGGATAACCTAGGTTGAAAACCGAACGCCTTGAGTCTGACTAAATTTACAAACCACTCCCAACTCCTTCATTCGTCTTTGGGGGTCTCCGAAATCGCAATTGGCTGAGCTGTACTGGTAGATGCTGTAGGACCGGAGGATGATTCTGCAGCTCCCCCTTCCTCGGACACCGAGGTTGATTGTGTTAGTTGAGAATGGTGAGCCGGTTCCCGTGTCAGCCCCGAACTATTGTTGGCATGGGCCTCGGTTAGTTGGCGTTCTAAATAGGAGTCAGCCGACCATCAATATGTAAAAACCTATGTTGATATTATATCTTACCAAGTTCCCGGATTCTGTGCCTCAACATCTGGTTCTCACGGACCAATGACTGGGTCTCAGCCTGGTAGTAAGCACTTTCGTCACGAACGCCGGAAAGATGCGGTTCCCCGCTCTCCCCGCTAATAGACGTGGATCTCATTCTAGGAGACGGAGCGCCACGACTTGGTGTTCTAGATCTACGGTGTAGAGCATCGCGAGCGATGTCGAAGGAAGAACGGGGGTGCGAGAATACCGGCGATCGAGGAACAGAAGTTGAAGGCGCGGGGAGTGGTGGTTGTGCAACCGGATTCGGTAGGGTCACAGAACTGGATCTCTCCGAGGTCGGGGTCGCGTCCTCAGCAGCCACGCTCGTTGGATTTTGTCCCTGTGCTGCCTGAAGCTGTTGTAATTGGAGTTGTTGCTGGCGAATCATCTGCAAAAGTCGATTCTACCATGACCCATATTAGCTAACCGAAACTCGTATCGAACGATACACGTGTAGCATACCACTTGTGCTTCCTGCTCTGCCTCCAGCTCTTGATGTAATTCTCCTAGACTCGGTGCCCTGTTATGGTGAGGATCGCCTCCTATGAGAAGAGGAGAGGTAGCCGTAAGCTGAGGGCTCAGAGTAGCATATCCGGCACTTCCCTCTGTAATCATTTCGCCAGGACCGGGGACGGACGGATCGTTAAGTTGCAGGTTCATCAAGACTGTGGAGCGTCGTCGGCCCATTTGTGGCGATTGTCGGTGCCGTGAAAGGGAGCTACTCGAGGAGCCTTTAAAAGACATGTAAGCAAGCTATGGATGAAAAAGTTAGGGAGGTGGGAAATTGGAAAAGAAGGTGACTAAGTGGATAGACATGTCTTATATATAACACAGTGCTGAGAAGGACTTACGCCTCATAGGTTCATGTTGAAGACCGGCATTCATAGTGGCGGCTGCTTGCAGCGAAGTGGATGCTGAGCGAGGAGACGGTGATGCCGATTCCCCGCGAATGGCAGAATCTCCGTTACCGTTTGAAGAGGTCATGATGCGTGGACGTGCAGATGGTGATGATGGTGGAAGTGAATTGAGGTCTGGGGCCATATTGACATCTAGGATAGATAAAGTATGGCAGATATGGCAAATACGTAAGTGCTGCAGGTCAAGGTTACAAAGGAACAACCTAGGTCCTGGATTCCAGGTCCCAAGGCTGGTTTACCTAAGCTGCCAGCTACCAGTAACCAGTTACCAACCACCAGTTACTGGTCACCAGCTACCTGCACAGTCTCCTGTCAAACTTCGAGCCAAGCAAGCTGTTTTCGAGGCGAACTGAGAATCGAGGCGAATCAGATGGAAGCAATGGAGGAGTGGGGATAATACTGCGTAAGGATACAGAAGATCGATAATGGAGTAACAATATGCAAGGTGGCGGTCTAGACGTCAACGGATATCGAATAAGATTTAGAATTTGACGAGGTGTAAAGAGACGATCATGGTATTAATTTGTACATATGATTTGAATAATAATTGATGGTTGATGGTTGATCAACTCCCGACCGGGGGGTAAATAGTTAACGGGGTACGAGGGGACGGGGTGACGGAGGCACGAAAGGTACGAAGGGCAACGAAGCTACCGAGAGTAGTAAAAAAAGTCGTCAGCTCGCCAACTCGAACTCGCGAAGGCTTGTACCTAGTAGCTGGATCCTTTGTGGATTTGTTCAGGTGACTCAGGTGACAGGATGTCGGACGATGTTGTTAGTTGTTTCTCCTACCAATTTTTTTACGTTTTCAGAAGACTTTTGACTTTTTTGCTAGGCTGATGATCAAACACCCGTTCCAAAGTTGAACTAATGGAACTAGACTAATACTCTATTAGCAGATAACTTGACTAACCGGAACTTAGCAGCTTGGGAAAGAACACCTAAGCCTCCACTGGGCACAGGCGGCACAAGCAGGAACATTAACATTCGTTACTCGTTATGCAGGTGGGCTGTGACCTTGTGGGGAATTTGGAGCTACCCTTGACGTCAGTTGATGTGGGTTAGATTTCTTTTGCCGGGAACGTGACCCCGGAATTGTGTTATCGATATACGTATGCCAGGACCTCGGATTATATAATCATCCTGGCTCCAGGCTCTGATGGATCTGATCCGTGGTATATCGGAGCTAGTCTCCTGAGCCGCACTTAACCCTGGAACCATCTCACCATCAACCCATTTTCAACAAAACCACGAGACATCATATATGAATCTATCTTTTGTTAATTAGGTGGCTTATTATTACCTACAGTACCAAGTGGACACTTAAAGCCTTACGAAGCTTGCGTTATTACAGTATTGACTTCGCCTCATCGCAACTCAATCTACCAACTATTATACGATGTCTTACAACTCGACCTTCCCCGCCTATGGGATATTCTCCTTCGCCTTTCGCCCTTTGCCATTTGCCCTGCACAAATATGTGTCTCGCTTGCTAGTTCGAGATGTGGTCACAAGGCTGATGAACACGACCCCACGATACAAGCTAACTTAAGACAAAGACCCTTAGGGTTGCGTTCAGCTACGTATGTACGTTTATGCAATGGTAGCATAACTCCTACATAGGATGAGTTCCTTACGCAAGCTCTCTACTAATGTCTCGTCCCCTTGCATGAGCATAAGCCTCTGATCTGATCGTGTTGATATCTTCACCTTAGGGCCATCTCTAGTAATATCTATACATCTGCACGTTATTTAAAAGCAAACTACAATATACGAACGCATTTGTTTACATGAGACTTCTGGAGGCAAGAAACGCCTCAAATCTATCATATGCTCTCATCACACGCATGGTGTCGCCAAGTTTCGAGATGACTAATAAGCATCCTTTGCCACGAAGTATCAATGTGGATGGTATAGCCATCTTCTCTACCTATACATGAAAATCCATGCCTCTGTCCTGTAATTTATGGTTTAATCCGCATCATCTATGAAACTGAATGACATCAATTCGAATCTTACCTCATCAAGGGTTCCATCTCTAACTTTTCGTCAATGAAACATTGTCAACTTAATACCATCCTGGCTTGATTCAGAGGAAGAACTACGATGTAGCATTCTGTCATCCAATAGGCTGTAATCGAGTTCAAGGACTTAAAGTATCTCCGGCTCGAGGACTATGTCATCAAGCAGGACACCAATCAATCTCCATTTCGCGACGGAGTGAGAATCGGCGTACAACCCGACCTCACCCCAAAGATTCGCGATACCCCTCGTCGGTTGCTGCAGCGAAGAAATTAGACTAGTTCCAAGGTTCCAAGATTTATCTTGGACGTCGATCGCAGCACGCCGAGTTGGAGGTTTGATCCTACGAACGCCCATGCCATGCTCTAGCGATCTGGAAATGTGACTTTAATTACATATATGTCGTGGCTACATACCTAGTAGGCAGAGATTGCAACCTACCTACCTTAACTCTAGCGCAGCCGGCACATCAACCGCCAAATCTCCTAGACCGGTCGCGAGCGCCGAATTGTGCATAATCATATACCTATCCAGATCCCGAGCGCATTCTCGTGGCAGACCACACCTACCTCTCCGCAGACGCTGCGAGCCAATCCTTTGAACGAGATTAAAGCTAAAAACGACATCTTCCGCTCCGGGGCGGCAAGCGGGTATCGATAGTTTCGGGCAGGTATGTGCAGATATATTTGCAGCGGAACTTTTTACAAACGTGGTGGTTGGGTGCACTCAAGGCGGCCTCGTTCCCATCGCCAAGTGCGCAAATGAGATGACGATCACGTCTAGATCGGCGCCAATGCGCCGGGTAGCTTAGGCATTGGCGATAAAGGGGGCCTCGGCTTCAGGGTACGGGGGCGTCCGTCCATGGCGGAGGCGTCTAGACTATATGTACCTAGGTAGGGAGGCAGGGAGGTAGATATCTAGACCTTTGTGATCTGAGGATGAGGGTATGGTGGCAGAAAAAGCCATAGCGACGCCTCGACATTGCGAAACAACTCACGAAGCAAGTGGTGGCTCTCTTATGTTTTAGGATGATTCAGCGCTTCGACGCTTACGAATAGAGGTATGCTACTACTCAGTCACGGGTATGTCATGTACGTGGTATGATTGGCGTCGGGGGATAGGTACTAAGCTGCATCTGAAAAGAAAAGAAGAAAATTATCGTGCTGCTAGACATTTTAGGTACATAAGATCTAACATCTCCTGCCTAAAGGGGATGCGACTTGTGAGTTTGGCAGAGGACGGGCTGACGGGATGCGGGACGCCTCGAGCTCGAGTTCGGCGACCACTTTACAAGTGGGCTTCGCCGGGGATTTCTCGATCGATAGGGAGGGTGTTAGGTAGCAACAGTGGCAAGAGGGATATCAAATGCGAATAATTGCTGAGTGAGGTCAGAGGTGTGGTTCGGACATGCGTATTACCAATACTCCGCCCTAGAATGTGGTTATCTAAGGTACGGACTTAATAAGATACTGATGTACGTGATGTACGGATCACCCGAAACGAGCGAGGTTCGTATTCTAAAGGGGGTTTTCTAGAAATCTAGAACTCTTTGCTCAGCGTGACACAGGTCGGCGAACACTTTGAAAAAATTCTGGGGAGGGAGGAAAAAGCAACTATTCGCACACGCGTAGCAAACGCCCCCCCCCCGGCTGCGAACTGGTTGAAGAAAAAGTTTACGTGACTTAGTTGCAGCTTGCAGTGCTTGCAGCTTTGCTTTGCTTGCTCCGTTTTCCTGATCGGCAATGCAGAGGAGAGCTTGCTGCGACTAAACCTGCATCCCCTCACCACCGGGTCTGCGGTTTTCCACGATCGCAGCCGTCTGATTCGCGATTTTCGCAGCCGTCCCTAATGCACCAGCACGAAGCACGGGGCAGAGAACGTCAGGGCTTTTGCCCCCCTATTGCCTGCGGCAAGCCCTCTCTTAGGCTGCGATCGAAACCAATCCCATCTCATTTGCCATCCAAGCCATCTTTTATAGTAGGTAATGCAGGTGCTTTGGTGGTGCCTAGAGGGCAGATCGTCGACGGCTGCGACACGCGGACCCGGTGGTTCGGCTACCGCAGATGAGTAGTGCTCCCTAACGCGTGGCGGCCCTGCTCACCTACCCCTGAACAAAAAACCCCCCCTGCAACAAGTGCTGGCAGGATTTTAGCACCCGCGATCGCTGACTGGTCCCGCGCTGCTGTGCCCCTGGGTAGACGGGAAAGGGGGTAAAATAACCCTAGACCTAAGATTCTTAAAAATTTTGGCGAGCCGACGGCTTGGTTTTTTTCTTACTGCGTAATTAATACCAGGTGCTTATTTCTCTTAGTGAACACCTAAGCCGCGGGTATAATTGCGGGATGGATCCTGTTAGCTGGTTGGGTACCAAGGCCCTAGGCGTGCAGATGGAGCGCCGTTACGAAGGATTTTTAGGGGGGTTTGAAGAAGCTGTTGGAAGCTGTTCTATTCGTACAATTTTTTTTCTTTCAAATTTGAAGAAGCAATCCCACGCACGGAATGATCCGCTTTCGATTCGACGTGGCGTCTTACTTACATATGTAATAGGTGCTGCTCTGGGCTTTGTTAGTTGTCGGATTAGAACACTGCAGCTTCAGCTGAAATTAGCATTAATAGTATAGCCTGGGTCTAACCCAGCTTTCCCCAGCTACCCTAAGCTATAAGAGGAGAGCTATAAAAACAATTAGCAATCGTGCATCGTATTTTTAATATGTATTTTTATATTAATTACCCAGATGTAAACAACAATGACAACATCAACAGCATCAATAACAGCAACGGAGCTGTGGGTTAGTGGGTTGGTGGATTGGTGGGTATAGGTATAATATAGGGGCGTGATCGTATTTGACGGATCAAATACCCTAGGTATATTAGCACAATATGTATATTCCTACTCCCTTGCGGATCCGACGGGAGGTCGAAAGGAAAAGCCACGGAAACCCGATGGTCCGTCTTAGCTACGGAGGATGAATTTCTTGAAGCTTCCGAGCTCGCTGGATGCGCGTGGCTCCAGCTTAGAAAATCCCTAAGGAACATGGTAGATCCCAGCTGCGCCGGCCACTACTGCAGGAACTATCAGGACTATCAGGACGGAACCTGTAGCGAGGCCGCCACAACGGGGCTAAAACGGGGTCGGATGTGGGAGGGGTTCGCTGTGTAGTTCGCTGTAGTGACTCCCTAGTTAATAAGGATAGGGTATAGCCCAGAGCGCCGGTAAGGTAACGCGACGGCCTTGCATATGTTGGGAGCAGAATGTGCAAATGTGCAAAGATTTTTACATACAGTCCCCTCGCCATTGGGCATCGATGAAAAGTGAGGCTTACCTAGCAGCTTTGTTAGTCGTCCGACTCCATCCGCCTACTATCTGCCTACTAGTTCTTTGATAGCGCTCAAGTGCCGGACCAACAGGACGGTCTAGATGCGAATCTGGCTTACCGCCGGTCTGGATACAATGTCCCTACGCGGGTCTGCAACTCGTGGCATTGCAAGGAAAACCGTCTCTCGCTGTGCATACTATGTAGTATAGTGGACTTTTTTCTTTTTCAATAGCATATTACTCACTGCATAGTTGGTAGGTATGTAGCAGACATCGATCGAAGATGCATAAGATGCATACGGACGGAGTACAGGAATCGTATTCTCAAATTGGGAATTGGTACGGGACGAGAATGGGTATGTCAGCTGAGCTGAGAAACATCCATCGTCATGCAGTATGCAACTGTCCACAGTTGAATCCGCAGTTGAATCCGCAGTCCACTTCTGTACTGCGTACCTGATACGGCAGACCTCAACGGTAGAGGTTTAGCGGTTTAGTGATCAGCGTAGAGGAAACGTGGTCGACGATCCCCTCTACCTAGCAGCCTAGGCAATCTTAAACACAATCTTAACAAACATTAAAACATTAAACATCGTGGAGATGAGAAGAGGTAAAACAAGAAGTTGGAACTTTTCTTTTCTTTTTTAGTCTGCCTACCTAAGCAGCTAAGGTCCGTGAGGCTGTTGGAACTCTGGCAGCGGATGGGTCGCCGAGGGATCACGAGCCCAACATGGCTCTTTGCATTTCTCTATCCGGATAGAACCTGTCAAAGCGCGGGAACCCTGCTCTCCTGCCATTGACGTTTCCACAACCCAGGGTACGGGCTAATATTGGAAATTGATCTGCAGTTCATCACATAATTTGGGTGTACACAGAGATGTACTATGGTAGATATGTGCCAACTAACCACTAACCACTCCGCCGTGCGTGACCGTGACTTGGATCTCGTCGTTGTATCGATAATTTATAGATAGACTTGATTTTGTAACGAAGGGGGATTTCTTACGAATCTGCAGAGGCCTATCTGCGTCTCTGCATAGCATCCCGAAGCACGCGCTATGTATGGTCGGACAGTCTGACACACAGCTGATGCGGGTTGCCGGGAATGCAGATAATGTATCTTGCACATACATACAAAGTATTGCGGATTATATTGTGCTTTATTGTGTGTATTGTCAGTTGTAAGATCGATAGTCTTCCGAGATAGCTTCGCTACGTGTTGCCAGACGAGTTTCCAACTTCTGACGACGATATCCACGATACGGTAGGTCTTTGTATCAAAGGTTGTTATGACATCTTGGATGATCGACGCGACATCGCCCGTCGCAGAGCGGTGATATTAGATCAATATCTAAGCGATCAGACCGTCATATCGTTCATATCGGCACTTGTCACTAGTAATTAGAAGTGCTACTTTGTACGTAGTACCGAACATAAACCTCTACCGGAACCTCGATTGAGGGGAATGAACCAGTTGAACACATCGTAGCTGTCAGGAATGCAACCTAGGACACCTATGAAGAGTAACTAAGGACGAGAAGGGAAGAAAGGGAAGACGAGATACTTCTTGGCATTCGCATGCGGTGACGATACCTCCTCTACTTCTAATTTGTACTCCTCTGCAGCTCTGCTTCCTCTGCTCCCTCCGAGCTCTTCCCCCGCCTCTAACTGGCTCTAACTGGTCCGAACTGGGACTGAACTGGGGCTTGTCACTGTCAAAGCCAGTACCAGGTAGGTCAGGTTCTAGCCAGTTAGCTGCTAGCCCGCAGCCCCCAAACAGTATTTCGCGGCTCACGGATGAGATCACATCCTGGCACGTCCATGATTCGCCATCTTAATCAGGGGTCAAACGGGCGCGTTTCTTCTCACAGGTTCAAAACAACACTGGAAACCCTTGGTCCTTGGGGATCTTGGGGATGCACGGAACGTGACAAACTCGCGCTGCGGAAAATTATCAACCGTACCTAAGTCAAGATAATTGGTCTGTTCTCCTAGATTTAGACGCTTGGACGAACTCTTTGATTTGTCTCTCTTTGTCGCCTTTCCGTTGCATACTACAATACTACAATGTAATTCATTCCAGGACGAGGACGGGGATTTTCGTCGGCTTCTTTCCGAACAAAGGAAATAAAAAATCTCCAAATTCTCCAAGTGGTTCAGCCAGCTCATTGTGGGTAGATTAGGAGGTAATGTTAAATGTACAATACAGAAACCGGTCCTTTCGAGGTACATGTTCGGAGCGTCAGACGAACGTAAGAACGTAAGAGGTCTGGCGTTCGCGGCGGCAGTACCACGTTTGGGGTCTTCTCCATCGCCCGCATATGAAAATCCATGAAAAAACCCTTGAATACCTGAGGTACCTAGGTAATATCCTGTCGTGCTCCGCGCCTATCTGTGATTATTTGTATTGCGTGGTCAATCGTATGCCATATTTCGGCACGATCAGGTTCCATCAGAGCTCCATTCGAGGACCATCGTCGAAAAGGAACTGGAGCAATTCCAATGTTTTAAACTTGATGGATTCAAATGTTAAAAAAAGGATAGGAAAGGAAAGATGAAAAAAAGACGAACTATGGAGAAACTCGTGATAGACAGGTTTTGTTGCAGGCTCTAAGCAGCAAAACCTGCCTTACGAGTTACATCAACGCTACATGTAGATCAGGGGTAGGATAGACGGGAATAAGTGCGCAAAGACTATATAAAACAAGTATTCGACAGGTACTGTAGCAGCGTCCGCTAGTCCCACACCAAGCCGCACGGTCATGGACCGGCGCGCTGGAGGAAGATCCATGACCAGGGGGGTCTTTTTTCTCTTCTTCCTCTCTTTTCCCTTGTCGTCAAAGTCCAGTCAAAGTCCAAGAACATCCAACCTATCCAACCCACTTCGTAACTTTCGACCAGGGGTGTTTCTCTCTCTCACATCTTCGCGAATCCCAACCCAGTCGAGATCCCAAAGGTCCCCATTTCTTTCCCAAATTTCTCACTTCTACGACCGTGTTCTGATGCCGGGGTTTATTCTGACTCGGGCTTGCATGTGTGTGTATGGTATCCATATGTACAGAAGTATGTATGTACGTACATAGTATGCAAGTTATCTCTCTGACCTCTTCGTTCCGAGTCTCTCCCAGCTCTTAACCTTAACCCTTCTCTTCCTCTTCTCCCTTTAGGGTCTCAGCCTGTGAGAGCATGAGACCGCGGACTATGAGCTTCGACCTACCTGCATTACCTGACACTGACGCTATCCTATACACCTTTACAAACTACCCGGCCTACCAGCCTACCAGCGAGCAGCGTGCCGGTGGCTTAGACGAAGTGTCTCTTAATCCTTAATCTTATCCTCTTCTAAAACGCTTGACTGTCCTCCCGTCTCGTTAGACTCGCGATCTAGCCCTCACTTTCTTTTTGCCCAAAACTCCACCACTACCTAATAAGATCCTACGGCTATTTAATACAGTTAGCTTGGAAGCTATATACTGCTAGTCGTCGCCTGTCGTATAGTTGCGCCGGGACTTAGGGCTGTCTGCCGGATTGGAAATTCTCAAGGACGATCCTCGCAGCGAATTCTACAACACAGGGTTTCCTTGACTTCACATTGATGGGATTCATGGGTCCTAGCTGCTTTCCCCTCATTGACTCGGCTGTTTTTCGACTGATGCATAGAGGCTCGTCGAATTGTTGACTTTGTTGGTTACATTCTTTCCAAAGTCTCATATGTCTGTTCGGACCTTATTATTGCTGCATTGGCTTTTCGTCGCCGACTACATGTTATCTGGATGACGTACCGCAGATCTAAGGTTCCATTACCCGCCAACTACAAAAAATATAATATATAGTCGAAATCTCTCGGCAAAATCTTAATCATCATTACCTCACTAACTCCCCAACAACATCACTCACACACCACACACAATGGCAGAGTCAGGCATTACGAGTCCGACGAGTCCGGCTCTCGAAGCACTGCAGAATCGCTCACGCGATGTACGACGAGCTAGGCCGCCAGATATAACGGTTATAAGAAATGAAGCTAGGGTTCCACTACGACCTCCAAAGCGTGAATCCAGGATTGGTTTAAGGAACATATTCAGCAAATCGAAAATAATAAAAGACGAAAAGATTATGGAAGAAGCACCTTCATCAGGGGACTCGTCACGACATGGCTCGAAGCGTTCTTCGTTGGTGGATTGGCCCCAGAGACTTAACCCTTCCCGTTCAGACCTTTCTCTTCTCAGCTCACCTCCATCTTCGATCAAGTCGCCAGCGTCAGTGACTTCTACGGCGTCTTCACGACTACGACAGAATAGTATTACAAATAGCCAGGCTAGGCTTCGCCAACAAGCGTCTCCAAAGGTGAGAGACTCGGTCACCGGCTTTAACCCACCACCATTATTCCAGATGTATCCTCAGGCAATTAAGTATGCAACACTACCAACTTGTGTCACTCCGATAGAGGCTCTATCCCGCCTCAATGATAACTCACAACAGAATGACTTCTCGAGAAGCAATCCTAACCAGGGGAGGAAATCCAAGTACGCCCCAGAATGGACAAACAAGGTCTATGCACTTGTCACCTCCGGATACTTGCTACAATATGCGGGAGAGGGTCGATTTGATAGGTTACCGGAGAAGATCCTACATCTAACACGGGAATCAGCCGCTTACGCTAGTGATCTTATTCCCGGAAAGCACTGGGTTGTACAAGTGGCGTCGTCCATGGACGCCGACGGTAACCCATCTATAGATACGAAGTCTCTTAGATCGAAGCTTGCTCTAAGAGGAGTTGAGAAGCGACAGGTTTCTAACATGTTACTCGTCTTTGAAAACCCAGAATTGATGGATATGTGGCTTGCTATATTGAGGCGAGAGATTGAGTCGCTGGGCGGTAAAAAGAAGTTATCGGAAACTGGCAAACTCGAGACGGACGAGGCATTGTTAAGGAACCAAGCAAGCCAAAGGACATTAGTTGTACGAGACCCGGCGCGCTTCTCACGCATCATCCCTCAGGACTTCTCATGGAACCAAGAGAATGAGCTCTCTAACCCTACCGAACAAAATGAGCCTACGGAACCCCGACCAGAGAGGATATCGGAATCGACGATGGATGACGGCTCAAGCATGATTTCGTCAGATGGCCAACGGTTGGATAGTCTCCGAGACAGTAATGGTAGCAGCGGTAGTAGCGGCAACCGACTCTCGTTCATCTCATCCGGACAACGGACCCTCGTTTCGTCAGCAGAATCATCGCCGACGAACTCACCGATTCGAGCAAGCTTCTCAAGTAATGGAGAAGATCAGCTGCTTCAGATTAGCCAAAAACCCTTACCACCCACACCCGAGGTTAGACCGCGTCCTAACGCTGCGGCGATCGCGAACCGGAGACAGTCGATGCAAACGATGATCCCCAGTTTTGATCCTCGGCTAGATGTCCGGGGCCGGTCGATCTCAACCCTACCGTCCTCGCTAACATCGGTCCAAGAGAACAAGCATCAATTCGTGCCTAACTTTAGTGTACCACATACAGTTGGCCGGCGGTATTCGGCTATGAATTTGTCCGCCGCAGCCTCCCGTGAGAATCAGCAGCAGACTCCCGACCGAGAAGGGCCGATTAGACCGCCAGTCCGACGAAGTCCGCCAACGAAGCTTGCCTTATCCCGCCCGCTCTCTATTGTAATGGATCAGCCTTCTCCAAGATCGCCTTACTCTCCTACTGGTCCGCCCAACCATGTTCGCGCTTCTATACAGGCACCTGACACACCATCCATGTTTGCGCCTCAGGTTGACAATGCACCAAAGCCCATGTCGCCTGAGAGGAGCGAAGTTCCCGAAAGTCAAATCTTGAAACAGATGACGGAAGAGGCACATCTCACCAGCACCAGTGTAATAGCGCCATTCCATGAGAAACGTGCTATGCGTGCTAGCCAACAGTATCAACAATACCAGCAACCAAAGCTTCCATACTTTGACATAGTGGATAAATCGTTCATCGCTCGACCAGCCCGGACTTCTTCTCTTGATAAACTAGATCCTCCCGAAGAAATTCGTAGAGCATCTTCGTCTATGGAGATGCGGAGGGCGTCGATAAACACCGGTTTCGGGCATCAATCTTATAAACACGCGCTTCTACTTTCCGAAAACCCTCCTCACCATAATTTCCACCCTCACCAGAACCGCCATTCTTTCATGCACCCTAGCCACTCTCACTTGCCCTCTATCGAGGAGCCATCTTACGGGCTGGCTCCGCCATTAATGATTACACCCAAGCGCTCGGCGCCCTCTCTTAAGGCATCGCAGCAGGAGTCGATGTCAAGTAATTATTTAGCTGTCGACCTAAGTGAGAGGGCTCTTATGACTAGGAGGAGTTTGCCTCATCTAGCCGAGGGACCACCTCCAGCTCCTCCACCAACATGTGCTCTTCCCCCAATACCCACCAAGCGTTCATCCAATCTACGGGGTATTAAGGCGTGATGTTTTTTATAGCCTGCGATATATCCACACGCACTGTCATTTAAGACACTTTTTTTTCTCTTTTCTTCGGTTTATTTTTTTTCACTTCTATTTTTTTTATCTTGGATCTATATTTTACTTCGTGTATATCATTGTATTTTTATACCTACGGGCCCACGATAATGATTGGCGTTTCGGGATTCTTCTATGCCTACTGGCACTCTATATATTAGACTCAAACCAACGGGAACAAACAACATACAACAGGCCCTTGCGGGAACGCTGTCTTTTTTTGTTATGTAAAAACGAAACGACGATGTATTTTGAAGCTGGGTGGCGGATGGTGGGTGAAGAAAGGTAGTGAATGGGAGGATAGGGGATGTCGGGCGCGACGAAAGATGACGACAAACCGATATTTACAAAAAATATCAAAAAGATATCACGACGGATACGATAACTGAGATGAGGGATGTTTCGCATTTTTGGAAAAAACCTGGAAAATATCGGAATATCTTTCGAGACGTCCACGTCACGCCTCATAGCCAGCTCATCGGCGGCACTTGGACTTTTTTCTTCTTCATATTTTTACAAGTGTGAAAAAAAAATATATTAGGGAAGATCTTCAAGGGCTCGGGGATTCGGGGATCGGGTACATCGCCTAGGTGTAATATCAAAAAAAGTAAAAGTTAAATACAGCACTATGCTATGTATGATGAAACTCAATATGGCTTCTCGATCCGGGATATGTGATTATGCTGTCATGAAGTGAAACAAGCGACATTGTGCTCCCTCGGCTGGGACATCAAAACATGAAGAAGACTGAACTTACATAAACGATGAAAATGAGGCAATCACGACTTCTGCTGTATCCATGGATATATCCAAGCACTTCTTTCCTCCAGGCGCTCAGGTATTGTGCACGGACCACTTACGCGGACTTAAACGATAGCGCGGGGCAAATCTTTTGGTAGCGATAAGAAATTTGGGACCCCACACTTTGGATTAGAAACTCAAACTCAGATCTGAAATTATTATTCCAAACCACACAAAAATCAGCAATCAGAAGGCAATTCCTATTCACGTCAACGCCATCTTCTCATCGATACAGTCAAGTAACCGCAATCATGGCTTCTAAGAACAGGTAATTTATATCTCAATTCTTTCGGTTTGATTTGATGCGGGAACATATGCGACGAGTGGAGATGGAAATGGGAGTGGGAATGTATAATGAGCGTAACTAACCCCCGCACAGAGACTGGGCCGACGACGACGAAGGCGACGAGGTCACCGTCGAACTTCCCCCTCCCCAAACCATCCAGAACAAAGACGGCACAAAGACCACCATCACCTACCGGTACAACGAGAACGGGCAAAAAGTCAAGACGACCCGGCGCATCCGGCTCGTGACACACCGCGAGGTCGTCAACCCGCGGGTCGCGGAGCGCAAGACGTGGGCCAAGTTCGGGCTCAGCGAGAAGGACAGCGCGGGCCCGCAGATGGACACGACCTCCGTAGGCGAGAATATCATCTTCAGGCTGAGCACGAACTGGAAGAAGGATACCAAGGACGAGGCGAAGGACGCGAACGCGAACGCGATGAAGGAGAAGCTCAAGGATAAGACGGTGAAGTGCCGTATCTGCAGCGGTGAGCACTTCACTGCTAGGTGTCCGTATAAGGATACCATGGCACCCGTCGGTGCCGAGGGCGGAAGCGCGGATGTGGCCGCGGGAATGGGCGATGAGCCGGCGCCCGCTGCGGGGGCTGCGGGCGCGGGCAAGAAGGGCAGTTATGTCCCGCCTGCGCTAAGAGGTGATAGGGGGGCTGCTGGGGGTGAGAGGATGGGTGGTTCGAAGTATGGCGAGAGGGATGATTTGGCTACTTTGCGCGTGACGAACGTGAGTTTTTCCCTTCACCTTCCTCCGATATTCCTGCACATTCTATTATATTTGATTATTGATGCTGACGAACGATTTACAGGTCTCCGAGATGGCAGAGGAATCTGAGCTGCGCGACATGTTCGAGCGCTTCGGCCGCGTCACCCGCGTCTTCCTCGCCAAGGACCGCGAGACCGGCTTAGCCAAGGGCTTTGCGTTTATCAGCTTCGCGGACCGCGGCGACGCCGTCAAGGCTTGTGCCAAGATGGACGGATACGGTTTCAAGCATCTCATCTTGCGCGTCGAATTCGCCAAGAAGGCCGCTTAGAAGGCCGCCTAATCACTCTATCGACTCACATTCGTTTGGGTTGAAGGGGTTCTACCTATCTTACGGTCGAAAATGGAATTATTCGGTAGTGGGTAGCTATAAGGGGGGAAGGAAAGGAAGATTTTGGTATGAGATTACTATGGAATGGTATCGAAATAGGCTCCTTTACGTGGCTAGGCTTCGTTTTAGGACACAATAGACTCGGGTAACTATCTTACTTCTACGGCTCTTAAGAGCTGGCTTTCTTTAGGTGAAATTGTCTATTTCTCTTCGTCCATTTTGTCGAAGAGTGCAAGTTAAGGACTTTCCTACGAGGTAAGTATTAACTACAGATCAATTCCTTTTTCATGACACTTCGCCACTACCTTGCTTCCTTGCCTTCTTATTACCTTCTATATTTTGAGAAGTGATAGATATTATTTACCAGTCGATAGAGATCTCACTCTACTATGAATTGTACGTATTTTCTCCCTAAAGGATCTCTTTCAATTTATCAGCTACTAATATGAAAATCTCACAGGTAGATTGTCTCTTTGATATTTTCTTTACTATCTCATATATGCCACGTATACATTCAAAAAGTTATAATATTAATCACAGTGTTCATTTGAGTTGTTAACACATATGGGGGTTCTCCTTATATCCTTTAAATGATACATCGTTATAAGAATGAACTAATAGCAAGGTGTCGTGTGAGTACCGGAGTACCCCGGAGTACCGTAGAAGGAACTCCCGTGTCGGATAGCTACGGTTAAGCGCTTTCCTTGTTGGGGTCAACCCCTCGTGGCGTAGAGTGGACACTGAGCACCTGGCAGCTGGACGGCTGGAATTTTATCAACCGGTGTCATTTTCTTATCAATTAACCGAGCTCCCAGCTAATCCAGCTTCAGCACAGCTTGCAGAGACCTTGCATTCCAGAACGTGCTGTACCTGTCCATCCGCATCTTCTTTTGCATGTGACGTACCTGTAGGAATGATCCTTCAGCCTTAAGACGAACGAATAATCGACATCAATTCAAAAAATTGTTTGCTACGTTACGAAACAAGAAGGTCTTATATTTCATAAGTTCATCTATAGATCGATCAATATCACGATCAATTAATAAGAGGACCACGGTTGAGGCAATAGTGACGTCGCGAAACACAGCAGGACGCAGACACAGCAGACACTAAAAAAGGTCGGCAAATGAATCTCACGTGGAACCTTTCCTCATCCAATTGAACCTTTTCCGTCCCCATCCCAGTTCCCAATCGTTCCCGTCGACTACTTTTCTACTTGCATATTCGCCAAGTATTTTACTTTATTCATTCAATTTGTTCAATTCGTCCACAAAACACACAATTCTCCTCCACTTCCCGTCTCCGTTGACAACTCACCCAATCCACCTACACTTTCACCACCTCGCTTTTCTCTTCATCGTTTCTATGGCTGCTAGTCGTCGAGGTTCAATACCCAACACCGTTTAATTTTAAATTAGCCACCCACACTTTAAGGTGTACAGAGGTGTCGAGGTGTCTAGCACAATGAGTGCTGCCGTCGATTCTTCTGATGCTGGCGAGCTACGCCGCAGAAAGCCAGAAACACACGACGACAGTGAGAGCGATGAAGGCATTAACGATGTTGTATCATCACCAAAGACCAGAAAGACCTATGGTCGTACACCCGACGGAACAAGTAAGTAAAATATGACATTTACATACTAACTATATGAGATTGTGCTGTACATCTATATAGCACTATGTACTGACTAATACTCTCCAATAATAGTCTTCACTGTCCCTACCACACATGATATGGTCTCTCAGCTTCTCGATCCCAGAGAACCTAAGAACATATCAGATGCCATCGTCCTTGCTGTTCTTGCAGGTCACATTCTAGCCCTCTATTGCCTACCGGACTCTATAAAGAGAACCGCATTCGCAGTCATCTTCCTTTTCTGGCGTACATCTTACAACCTTGGAATCGGCATCCTTCTACGATTGCAATCAAACGATAACAAACTTGTTGCCTGGGCTAGGAACTGGAAGCTGTTCGAGAACCCCGCAAGTGGTAAGAACCCTCGACCATGGCTATACAAGCTTCTCAAGCGGGAATTGGAGATCAAGATTCCCGAGGATTACAAGTTCGAGGAAGCTCCTATCGAGTACAACACTTGGCTTGTCTTTAGACGACTTGTCGATCTCATTCTTATGTGCGACTTCGTCTCTTACTGCTTGTTTGCGATTGCTTGCGGACACCGTCCAGCTGGCGAGTCTTCCCTAGTCACCGTAGCCCGATGGATCTTCGGTTGGCTAGCCATAGGCTTCAACCTGTGGGTGAAACTCGACGCCCATCGAGTTGTGAAGGATTACGCCTGGTACTGGGGTGATTTCTTCTACTTGGTTGATCAAGAGTTGACCTTCGACGGTGTATTCGAAATGGCACCGCACCCCATGTACTCAATTGGATATGCTGGATACTATGGTATCTCCGCCCTTGCAGCCAGCTATTCGGTTCTCTTCATTTCCATCGTGGCTCATGCTGCTCAATTGGCCTTCTTGGTTCTCGTGGAGAATCCTCACATTGAAAAGACATACGATCCTCCTACTCGTAAGAGTGAAGTGCCTTTCAGACCTCGCATTCACAACTTGCTGGGAATCAAGAACATCGACTTGCTACGAACTGTAGACTACTCTACATTCGTCAACTTGTCACTTGTCGCACTCATGGCTTTCGTGACACCACAGACCCCGTTACACCAGACCATTTTCTTCTCACTCGCACTCATATTTCGACTCTGGTACTCTGTCGGACTGGGTATAATTCTCACGCGACAGTCAAACAGCAAAGCCTGGACACGCCACTTTTTGAAGGTCGGAGAGACCCCTGAGGAGGGCTGGCGACAATGGAAGGGCTATTATCACATCACCCAGAGCATGTGCTATGCCTTCTTCGCTGCTGCCTGTTGGAAAATGTACAGTGTCCCAGTTGATTGGAATTACGGGTTCGTGATGCTTCGACACGTCGTTGGTGTGAGTCTTATTGCTCTCCAGATATGGACTGCAGTGAGCATTTACGATTCTCTCGGAGAGTTTGGCTGGTTCTTTGGCGATTTTTTCTTCGACCAGGAGGCGAAACTCACCTACACGTCGATCTACCGCTTCCTGAACAACCCGGAGCGAGTACTCGGTACCGCCGGTTTATGGGGTGCGGCTATTATCACATGGAGCAGATCCATATTCGCCTTGGCACTAGTGAGCCACCTTCTCACTATCGGGTTCCTCCAGTTTGTCGAAAAGCCGCACATGCAGAAGGTCTATGGCCGCGAGCTCAGACGCGAAGCTGGTTTGACCAAGTTCATCAAGCGCTCCCTACCTCCTCCCGTTGCAGGATGGCAATCCAGTGTTAACAAAGTCATGGATGATACATCTCACTTTGTCGAGGATTTCCTAGATACGGCACGTCCAAAGTTGGCTGCGGGTGTTTCGACAATTGTTAGGGATACCACGGCGCTCTTTAATAAGTACCCTGCCCGTCTTACTTTGACCAAGCTTTCTCCCGATCTCGCCGGTTTCGACCCGAAGCAGTACTCAATCAGCGTCGAAGGTGAAGCATCTGGATTCTCTGCTTTGTCAGAGCGAGCTAGTGGTAAGGAGGGCACCGCTGGACGATTCCCTAACGAGCTCAAGACTATGATATTCGAATATGGCGCCCCGATCAAGGTCAAGTGGCAAGCGCCTGCAAACCACGGGAAGAAGGACTGGATTGGTCTGTATATGGTAGCCGATAACCGATCTCGTGAAGTCACCGAACTCTCGTCTCTTGGACGATGGATCCCTACTGTACCTGGCCAATACCAATCTACCACAGCTGACAAAGGTATCTTGAAATGGGACCAGCCTATTGAGGTTTCTGAAAATGGCGAGGTCAATCTTGTGAGCGGCGAGATGGAATTCTCCGGCGACAAGCTATGGTGGACTCAGGGTGTGTACGAATTCCGATACCACCACGACGGAAACCACAACGTCATGTCTATCTCGCAACCCTTCGAGATTCACATCGGCCGCTTCGACTACAACGATGCCGAGGCAGACACCTCGGTGTCCATCCAAGAGGCCGTCGAATCAGCCCTCCTCCCTGTAGTGCAGAATTGTCTCGATCGCGATCCGGATATCGCGCCCAGCACACCCGTCGAGCCGTTCGGTAGCCACGTGGAACGAAACGGAAAGTATGCCAAGCGATTGGTATATGCGATCCACCAGATGTTCGGTATCGAGTTCACGCCTGCTGTGGTCCCCGCCGATGGCAATGTTAAGAACTTGGCCTGGAGAATTTGTAATGCAAAGCAGGTTTTGGTAAGTTACATTCTCTATTTCTATTCGAGTAGAGAAAGAATGGAAACGGATCTAACATATCATGATAGGCTCCATACAGTATGTCACGCTCAAGGGGAACCTCCACGCCCGGCGAAGAACGAGAGGGGAAGCATGAGCCGCTTAGCCCTTAAGTGGGTGTATACACACCTGGAAGTTATAGTGACGTCATGTTACACACACTATAGATAACAGAAGGGGGGATGGGGATTTGGTGCGATAGCCGTTCGCGTTGAAAATTCCCCATAACTCTTTTTTTCTCCGTCGTCTTTTTCCAGTCTGTTGTTCATTTTGCATCTGGCATTTGTTGAGATACCAAAAGTTGGGCGGCAGATTCTCCGTGATGTTGTTTATAAACTAGAGAGTGCGGGCATAGTGCATCTTGTCAGTTTTACGGGGTTGGAAAGCTAAGGATTGGAGCTACGAAGGCATAGTGCTGGGTTGGCTTTGGTCTCGGTGTTTCCGGTCCCGGGGGAGCATGGGCGGAGTTGGGGTACGGGGGATGGTGTTGATGTGTCGTGATATCGAAGTGTATGAGGTCCACGTGGATACCTTAGCTTTTTCGAGGTTACGAGCTGAATTGTTAGACTATGGCTAGGTAGATATGCTAATAAGAAAACTACTTTGTTTCAAATGAGGACATGCTATATGTGAAGGTTGTGGTTGACGATACTGCATGAGGGTCTAACGTGTTGAAAATGATAACTATCTGGTGGCATGTCATTATCCCTAAATCAATGGATAGATGTCTATAGTACGCAGAGTGATATATATGCCTATTTGGAAACCTCACGTAGGTCATAATATCGAGGCGAATACCTTAACCACTCCTTCAGCTCACAGGGAATGCTGCGCAAGTCTCTTATCGACAGCACGTAGTCCGATCGTAGAATCATAACAGAAGGTCAAGCATATTCGACTAAATAGATGTTTGTAGCATAGTGTTCACTAATAAGTGTTTACTTCCAACGCAGTTGTGCTAACGGACTCGTTCGTAACGTACCGCCACCTTTCCACCTCCCACTTCCATATCGTCCCCGTTCGATCCTCTCTGTGTACCTTACCACGTGTCGAACAAACAAACATCGACTCACCTTCCATCCACCAAGCCTTAGCCCTTCTAAAATTCCAATACTCACTTTCTAGGTTTCAATCACGGTTCAAAGCTCACGCCAACCCAGGACTCCTCAACCCCGCCTCCTCACCAACAACCTCCTCGCTCCCAGCACCTTGTGGGCCAGCAGCACTTCCACTCGCGCTACCACCAGCCCGTCTAGCTTTAGCGCCGGCCTTGAGCTGCTCCCACTTCTCGCGGTACCGGACGAGGTTCGCCCGGGCCTTGTTGTAGCTGCGTTCCATCTCCTCCATCTGCTTTGTCATGACGTGGATCTGGTCCTCGAGCTCCCTGTTGCGTTTCGCTAGGGCGTCTTCTGGTACCCCTCCCGCGGCAGCATCAGAACCCGCTGCACTAATACCGGCACCTACACCTACGGAAGAAGAAGGCGTTAAAGACGGCGGCGGTCTACTACCCCCCGCAACCGCAACGCCAGCAGAGAGCGGCGAGCCAGGCCGCATCAACCTCATGCTCTCCGCAAGCCGCATCCCCGAGTTCTGGCTCATGCTCTCGAAAGCGTGTAATCTGCGACTCAGCTGATCGAGCATATTCTTCAAGCTCGCGTTCTCGGTATACAGTTCCTCGACTACATTATTGAACGACCCATTCCCCTTACTATCCCCCTTCCCAAATCCACCTAACCCACCCGTTCCTCGTCCATCAACACCGTCCCTACTATCGCCATAGTATGTCCTCCCCCCGCGTCCCCCTCCCCGCTGCGTCCTCGCATCCACAAAGTCCTCATCATCGCCGTTTCCGTTGTCGGAGCCAACACCTCCTCCTTGTGCTTCCAACCGCCGTTTTTCTTTATCAGCGAACGTCAGGATACTAGCATAGCTAGCCGTATGTCCACTCGTCGGCACGACATAAAACGAGTCGTTAGCAGACGGTCCGCCGCCGTCGCGGGCCACGGCGCGCAGCGCCGCCTTCGAGTACAGCTTCCTGAGGTCTGGCTCGGCGGCAGCGGGGCCGCGCACGCGGGAGACGCGTTTCTGGACGGGGGTCTTGGGGGTCAGTTCGGCTTGCGGAGTGGGCGGGGTGGCGGTGGTGGGTGTGTTGTGGGAGGGGGTGGAGGGCGACATCGGGTCCTCTTCGCTGATTAGCGGGAGCCCCGCGAAGGCTAGCGGCGCAGAGATCCGGTTTATGATGCTGCCGAAGGCGCTGTAGAAGCGCGAGAAGCCTTCGTCGGTGGAGGCGGCGGTGGAGGCTTCGGCTTGGTTTTGGGTGGAGGGGTTGGACTGCCGGGAAGACCGTTCTTTTTCGGGGGAGTGGGTGCTGGGGCGGGCATCGGAGTTGTCGAGCATGGTCTGCATCTTCGTCCGCCCGCTTCGTCGCGACGCGGCGTCCATGTTGCCCGGGGCTTCGGTGTTAGAGATGCTCGGGCTGAGGGGCTGCGAGCGGTATTTGGACCTAATGCCGCGGGCGGAGGCTAGGTTGCTGGCGATGGAGGCTCCTAAGTCACGCGCGGGGTATCGTGATTGCTTTGGTAGCGTGGGCAAGGGCTGAGTGCCCTTCTCCGCCGAAACTCCGGTGCCATCGGACTTCGATGATGGGGCAGCTGAGACCGCACCCGGGACAGCCTCGTCCTTCTCGCTGACCTGGGAATCATTCTCAGAGTTCTGGGAGGTGGGCACCTTGCCCGGTATCTGGAGGAGTTCGGAGAGACGGCGATGATGCTGTTCAAGCAGCTTCAAGGTCCGCAAGGCCTCGACGCTACTGGTGTTCTTAGCGGCGTTGGCGAACTCGCCGGCGGCTCTCGTGTGCTCGTTTACGGCGACGGTGGTATCGGACGTGTGGGTTGCTATGGATGCGGCTCTCGCATGATCATGCGCCTGTGATTCGACGAGTTTAGCTGCGAGGAATAATGCATGGTCGGGTCCGGCCCCGACATTGCGGTGTGTGATCCTACCTTGATTAAGGGTGAAGACTCCATGATCCCAAGCAAGCCCAGTAAAGGCGATCCCGACACAAAAAGGCGAGGGTCGACTATTACAAAGGGGTCTTAGCGGGTTAACCTCCTTGCAGAGGAACGTACATAGGTTGTTGCCGTTGTTGTTGGATTAGTTGGTTGGAACTTGTATTTGGAAGCCTGGTAATATAATGTTGGTGGTGCTTGTATGACGATAATGATAATGAATATAGTGTAAAGATAATGAACAAGGGAAGTGATTCTACAGCACGGCATACAAGTGACAGGTCTACAATCAGAAAAAGCTAGCACGGTAGGGGCGTATTAACCCCCCATCCCATTACCGAAGTTCGGGTACGGAACTTAAAGAATTTAGTGCGAAGTAAGGCGGGTGGTCGGTGGCTTTCCCCCAAATCTGCCAATTCCACAGCCAATTCCACCCCAATTTGTCTTTCTAGTTGGGAGTCTGGGACCTTCCAATCTACCATTCTTCCAATTACCGCTAGAATATTATGTCCCATTATGTCCCACACGTACCCATCGTTATGTGGGGTAATATGTATAGGTAGGGCTAAATTGGTTAGAGAGTTACCTAAACTGACTGACCTAGGTATGTCCCTGTACTGACTAGACTGATCTCGGTGCCTGCCCTTTGTGTCGCACCTGGTGGTCCTTGGTAGTCCTGGTATTAGTGTGAATGGTAGCACAAGTTGAAACTTTGGTGGGGTTGTTCGGTCTTGCTATCTCATCCCTTGATGCTTTTACCAGGCGGGCAAGGGAAGCAGGGAAGGTACACCGTAGTTGCCTGCTATGTAATACGTGATGTGGCTGGTGAATCTTGCCATCTTTGCCATCTTACCATTGATCTTACCTGCTAATGTTGCTAAGGTTGCTAAGGTACCACCAGACTAACCCTGATCGATGATTTCCAGGGGCTTCTCGGGGCTAATCTGTTTGATTTATGAAGCAAATGTTTCCGTCTGATCGATAGATTGGTCGGTCTGCATTATATGAATTCTGTACCTTTCCCGTCATCTAGCCACATCTTCATTGTCGTTGTCATAAATATTCATGACCGGGGATTAAATATATATGTATTGTCTGAATCGCATCAATTCGCTACGCATACGCCATTACGAGATACCAAAAAAAGACACGGACCTCTCTGTGGTGTATATTGACACATTGTGAGAGGTCGAGAGCTATATGAATAAGCAAGCTATGACGACAGGATCGCAAGGAAGTAGGTAGTAAGAGCTAAGAGCTACTCACTTTGGCGCATTCGCACGGAACCGCAACGCGACACTTCCGTTACCTCAAGTCTTTGTTTGGTTTATCGACATTAGCAGCGACATTATCAATCAACTGCAGATGTTGTCGCCGTCGGTGTTACGATAACATCTTCGGCCTAAGAAAATCGACAAGAAAGACGGGAATAAACTCTCAGCTGACACCTTTAAGGATTCGGCGGCTTGCTGTTGTGTTACCCTTAGTCACAACTAGCCATTAGACTTATCTTTTTCTCTGGGGAAGCGCTCCGTCATCACCGTCATCATCATGGATGTCGCAAACTCAAATAGCTCAAGTAACCAAAGTAAGGTTGGCAAGTTCAAGCTGGCCGCGAAGCGATGGAAGAAACAGCCTTCTAAGGAGAGTTTTGGATCTGCTGCTAGTAGCGAGGACATGCCTCGTGGTAGAAGTCCAGATAGTCGTGGTCGAGACCGTGATCGTTTTCACGGCGGGTCATTTTCCACCACGCACACTACGCAATCTAACCAATCTAACGAGATGGCCCAAGACGATCACGATGGAAAGGAGGAACCCGACCCCGAAGAGAGTCCCGAAGTCTATTATTCCGAAAAAGAAGACTTGTAAGTATCATTTTATTGTATTTTGGTATATTCATATTCATATATTCACATGTTCACATGTTATTTCTTATTTTCTTATTGCTGTCGTTTGTCAGTTCGACATATTCAATATATCCCCTGTCATAATTCACCTGGTTTCATTCATGTCATGTTCATGTATATCATCATATCATGTAATCCTACTCATTCATGATATTTCCCTTCCCCTGCTTCAAGGTTTTACCCATCTTCCCTCATATTGCTCGGCAGTTAGGTAAGCCTTGAAACATTTTCCACATTTATCCTACCCCTCCGTCTTGATCGAGCTGGTCGACTTAATTCCGTTTCATAAGAGAAGAGCTTCACTTACAGCTTATGAGCTTGCGCATAATTACCATACACCCCTAAATGAACCAAGTTTATTCGCATTCGCCTAGCGGCCAAAAAGCCAAAAAGCTGGCAAACTGGAAAACTGGGCTGTGTAGTTTAGTTGGCTCCGCAGCCTACGAGGCCTTATTTCTCTCTTATTTGTACCTACTAAGGGTAGTCTGGTACTCAGCTCCAGGCTTTCGTATCAATTCGTATCCGCGTTCAAATACGTGTATACGCAAATACGCAAATACCTAGTAGTAGACTCTGCAGAGCTCCATTCGGTCCACTCCGGCTTTTTTTGCCTTGCTTTCCGCTCTCCTACCAATACTACCAATACTACCCATACCTAGGTCCTAGGTAGGCACCAACTTAAGCATCGCCTACCGGTCCAAGCTTCACCGTTTAATCATAGCATACATAGAGTTGTGTGTGGCTTTGATTCTAATTGGCAGCACGGTTACCGTTCTGGTTATGGCCATTAATTACATCTGACATTGGCATCTAACTTCCAACGCCGACGTTATTGACCATTCACATAGGTCGTCCGTCCGACCCACCGTACCTTCAACGCATCCTTCTCAGATTGGCCAGTTGACGACGTCGTCGCCCATAATCCAGGCAGACCACCTACCAGAGTCCCAGAATTTCGACAATTCGGATCCAAACGGTAGAAACGGTCTATCACGATCAGCGACCCACGCCCCTTTTAGTACCTCTTCCAACGAGCCGGCTCGTCAATCATCCCCTACCAAGACCGGTTTACACCCACCCCAGAATTCCTCCTCAAATCGATCGAAATCGCCCTCTAGTAGGATCAGAGACGCTTTCAGGAGCAAGAGGAGCGCAAGTAACCTTCAGGGTTTAAGTAATAACGGTAGCCAGACCGATATTATCACTGTCGATCCTGAATTGGCGAACGCGTCATCCCAAAGGTCGACTACCGCCGGTTCGGTCTCTCGTCCGAGCACCTCTTCCCAATCGGATACGAATGGTATCAAAATAGCACCAGCCGAACGCCCACGTCGACGAAAGAGCCCGGCGCCTATCGACACTTCCGGTCGTCCACGTACACCGCCACCTTCCGACCCGGGTGCTCCCGTCATCGTTAATACCCCGCCGACCCCGACTGACTCGCACCATTCACACCGTTCCCGGGGAAGCTCGTCAGCAAGCACGGGCCCAAACCCAAATGTGGTTGTGTCGCTTTCGGGTAATATGATATCGCACCGACGTGCAAGATCTGGATCTGGAACTAGTATTGGCCCAAGCAAGTTATCTAATATAACATTGGCTCCGCTCACACCAACCCCCGAGGACGCCGTCCCACAAACTCCTGGAGGCAGCTTTTTCTCTTCTATGCTCTCTGCCGCTCAAAACGCTGCCACCAGTCTTAGCACCGCAGTTACCAACACTAATATCCCAGGTGGAAATAAACCTAAGTCGAACATTCCTAGAGAGACGCAGCCCGGCGACGACGACGATAAGGTAGAGGTAGAACCGTCTGTTGAACAGTCGGAGGATACCATGGGCGACAAGGAACCGGCCGTTAGGACCCTTGGTAAAGGTGACCTCAGCTTAAGCCAGCTGGGTATAGCCGAACCTGGAAGTACCGCACCTACCCCGACCACCGCGAAGTTCTCCGAATCTACGGCTGATCACCGAGCCCGTTCCGAGTCGGCACCCGTTGATAGCACAAATGCGTCTGCCGACGATGTTCGCTTTGATGAACCAGCCATAAGGCCACCCCAGTCGACATGGGAGACACAAGGTACGACACCACCTACCAGTTTATACGAAGGAAAGACCGGAGGATTACAACGTACCGGGAGCATAAGGAGTGCTCTCGGTAAGAGGCGGAAACGCGGTAGTACCGGCGGGACTGCTGGTACCGGCACTACGATCGGTGCGGCTATTGCGGCAGCTAATGCCTCTGTAGCTCACCCTTCTGCCACTGGCAGCGTGCCGAAACTTACCGGGTTTGCCGTAGCGAGTAAGAAACGCAACCGAGATTTCCATGCCTTGTTCAAGAGTGTGCCCGACGACGATTACCTTATCGAGGACTATAGTTGTGCCCTACAACGCGAGATACTCGCCCACGGAAGACTCTACGTTTCGGAAGGCCACTTATGTTTCAGCAGCAATATTTTCGGATGGGTGACGACCCTAGTTATGAGCTTTGACGAGATAGTCTCTGTCGAAAAGAGAAGCACGGCTTTGGTCTTTAAAAACGGTCTTATGATCACGACGCTCCACGCGAAGCACGTGTTCGCTAGTTTTGCTAGCCGAGACTCGACGTACGACCTAATCATTAACATATGGAAACTCGGACATCCCTCCCTACAAAGTTCGTTGAACGGCGTTTCGTTAGAGGGTACAGGTGGTGATAAAACCGAGAAGGTCGAGGACGGCGAAGTCGTAATCGGGAGCCAGAGTGCCACAGCATCCGAAGACGAAGAAAGCGAGGACGGAGATGACGTCTACGACGAGGACCAGGAAGACGACGACGCACCCGAGATAACGCAGCCGACCGAACCGAGCCCGGCCGATACGGACGGAGAGAAGGCTGGTACTAGGAAGGTATCTGGTGCGCTTACTACTAACGGCGCCGTTGAGAAGACAGATTTCGCACCTACGCCCCCTGGGGCAATTGATTTCCCTGGACCTGCAACTCACGCACCAACAGACTGTGGAGACGCAGAAACCCATTACGATATCGTTGTTGGCGACGATATTGTCGCTGCGCCTCTAGGAAAAGTGTACAACCTCCTCTTCGGACCCGCATCCGTCGCCTGGATGGGCAAGTGGCTGACCAACGAACAAAAATGCACCGACCTGCAAATGGAAGACAAAAAGGGGTTGACCCAAGACAATAAGAGCAGAAACTATACATATATCAAACCCTTATACGCCTCAATAGGACCGAAGCAGACCAAATGTATAGTAACCGAGACATTGGAGAACCTAGATCTTGAGAAGAGCGTCAATGTGGTAGTAGTTACGCAGAACCCCGACGTACCTAGTGGAAACGTGTTTTGCGTCAAGACGAAGTACTGTTTGTTCTGGGCTGAAAATAATGCGACTCATGTTACGATCAACGCTACAATAGAATGGAGTGGCAAGAGTTGGCTGAAAGGTAAGATTGAATGAATATTGTCTCATTGGTAAATTAAAAACTCACATCAATAGGACCTATTGAGAAGGGTGCCAAGGAAGGCCAGACGCAGTACTGCAAAGATGTCTTTGCCAGTTTAAAAGCAGCAGTTTCTTCTGGTCCTCGATCTGCCGGCCTTAATGGTGGAGCGGCAAAGGGCAAGAAGAAGCGAGCCAAGGGCAAGCTCCACCAGACTTCGAAGGAAAGCTTAGGCGGCCCTTCTGTTTTGGCAACGTCAAAATCCGAAGACTGGGGCCTTCTTGAGCCACTTCGCGGTATTCTGGGGCCGGTTGTGGATATTATCAAACCTGTACTCACCGGCAATGTGGTGTATGGACTGCTCGTCGGGTTACTGGTAGCGACATGGTTTGGATTCGGGTTTAACGGTCAGCCGAGGGTCACACCTTACGGCCGTGAACTAGGCTTTATAGGATATCCGGAGCGGGCCATTGCCTACGAGGAAATATGGAGACGAGAAGAAAGCGACCTCTGGGACTGGTTAGAGGATAGAGTAGGCCTTCACCGCATGAACGATGGAGTCATGCCTATACGTAAACGCGTGATAGAACCCAAATCCGTCGAAGAAAAGTTGCGCGAAGAACGGATGAACGAGCGAGAAGTCGAAGAAGCTATAAGGGTAACAGAAGAGAAGCTACAAATTTTAAAATCCGTCATGGACAGGAAGAAATCTCCCTCGAAATCCGGCGGGAACGGGAGACCGACTACTAAAGTGCCAGTGACGGAAAGGTAGCAATGAGGAACATTAAAGGAAATTAAGGAATGGAAAGAGAATAGGGAGAACAGTTCACACATCACACATCACACCTGTGTCACATCACGCATACCACGCATACAACACCACTATACAACACGCCAGAGCTGCGACAGCCTATATCATATCCCATTTGTCAGCACCCTTGGATTCGACGACGCCACGACAAAACTGGAGGTCTTTTTTTTTATTATCGCTGTAAAACTTATAGCCTGTACTGCATATTGAAAAGTACGTTCTAGACATATTTTTCTTTCGGTTTGGTCTCGGTGCCTTTGGGGGATTCGGGACGCGGCCGAGTTAGTTGCTAGGTAGCTACCTTTCTAGATCTAGGTATCTTGTAATATAAGGGACAGAACAGAATTGCAACTTGGCAGCAGATTGATGCTTTTTTTGTGATCCTTTACCCCTTACTGCTCTATACATTGCGTGGATGTGTTCTATATTGCGTGATAGTGCTTAATCGGTGAGCTTGCAGCTGCCCTGTAAATTAGGGAGGTTATACCCTAAGCCACAGCGCCGGGAAGCCGCGATAACGAATTAAGGTGGGTCCAATTAACGCGTACCTTCTTCAAAAACGCGTCTCCTAATCGCGGGGTCCTACACCTAAAGCCTTACAATTACATCTTCAAGCCAACACTCACAATCCGTATCTTTTCGTCTAAAGCTTACGGGAAAATCTCAAATCATACTCAAGAATCAACTCTTACCACTTACATGCCAACCGCCGGGAAAAAATAAAGCAAAAAAAGAGGTAAAAACCAAGGCCAAAAAAACACCGTCACAATGGACGAAGACGAAATACCCCATCACTACGACGACAGCAACCGCGCGTTCCTCCAAGCCTTCATGGCACGCGGAACCCTCACATTCACGCAGGCCCGTCCCATCCTCGCCGCAATCTTCACAGCACAAGAGAAAATCGCGTTCGCGCGGCGTCCCCGCGAGGACCCGAATAACCCCGAACCCGACATCATACACCCGAACCGCGTGACCCAGGAAGACTTCGACTCGTACGTCTCGGCTGTGTCGGAGAAGGCCAGCGTTTTTGATTACGAGATCAGGAGCACGACGCACCAGATGACGAAGGAGAGGGTGTATGCCCTGGTGAACGTGGCCGGGGATGGGGTCACGCAGATGGCGACGCTGAGGACGCCGGAGGAGGGCGCGTTTGTGAGGAGGGTTGTTGATGCTATGTTTGAGAGGTATAACTCCCCCCGCATGGAGATGTGCTGCTTGGATGGCATGCAGGCGAATAAACTTAGGTCTGCGCCGAGGGAGGTGGAGGAGGAGGGAGAGGGAGGGGATGGCGAGGGGGCGACGCAGGTTGTGGGGCCGGCTAGGGGACTTAAGAGTAGTGAGGTGGAAAGTGTTATGCGGAATATGGTCGATGAGGGCTGGTTTGAACGCAGTCCGAAGGGGTTTTATTCGTTGGCTCCGAGGGCGCTTATTGAACTCCGCTCGTGGCTTGTTGATGCGTATAATGACCCTGATGCAGAACCGGACGAGTGGCAGCGGATCAAGTTCTGCGAGGCGTGCCGCGAGATCGTGACGGTGGGGCAGAGGTGCGCTGAGAGGGATTGCAATGTGCGTTTGCACGATATCTGCCAAGATGCGTTCTGGCGTATGAAGGGTGCGAGGAAGTGTCCTAAGTGCAGTAAGGAGTGGACGGGAAGACACTTTGTGGGAGAACGTGCTGTTACGGAGACGGAGGCGTACCAGAGGGGTAGACGACGGAGTGGGAAGAATGGTGGGCGGGCGAGTATGGTGGATCAGATCATGGGCAATGGAGAGCAGGAAGAGGAAGAGGAAGAGGAGGAAGAGGAGTGATTCTTATCATCTCACTCGCCTCACCCCTAGCTACTTCACTCATGGAAATGATGAACTACGGAATAAGATACTGTGGCTGAATATTGCAGTTGCACGATATCTCTGCGTTGACTTTGACCATGGCTGGCCGGAAGGAAAAATAGACACGGAAATGAGAACAAAAGGATACGAGCTATGAAATATGAAGGGGAGTGAGCTAGATACCCTCGGGGATTATGTGAATAGTTCCCCTGAAAACGAAAATAATGGATTTTGCGTCTGTTCTACGATATACTGATTTTATACCACTCTAAGCTCCTATGGAGCTAGGAGGATTGGTTCTCAACGAGGCCTCCTGACTTGTTTCTTATTGCAACTTCTTGCTATGAACTAGCATTCCACTACGCCTCATTGACTCATGTACTCATTTATAAATTGAGATTTTTGGATCGGATCTTGACCTTATTGATCCTAAATAGTTGGAAGTGGGTTTCGGGAGAGATCTATGTAGCATTGTAGGAGAGCTTTGAGGGAGCTTTCGCCACAGTGACTGTGGCTGTGCAATGACCTACGCCAAGAAATCGGAGCTCGATGCCCCTTGCTGACGGAGGGACACAGCGACCCCAATTCAACGCTTGCATCTTGAAATATTGGCCAATCATTCATATCATTAGTAACAAAGATAAAACAGGCTTCGAGGCTTTAAAGTTTCCGTTGTATAACCATTGACTCCCAATTCCCGTCTCATCCTTTTCCCTCTCTTCATCATCCGAAATCATAATCGCCTCCCGACTCTACAGAACCCCACATACGGCACAAAGAGTCAAGAGCCAGGATGCTCGAATACTTCACTATCAAGAAGCTGAAGAAGCATCGGGAAGATAAAGCCGAGAAGCAACGATTAGAAAAGGAGGAGAGAACGAAGGAAAAGGGAAAGGGGAAAGAAGTCGAGAGCACGACAAAACCCAGCCCAGCAATCTCGACCTCGGAATCCTCTAGTTCCCCCGACATTGTCTTAGAGACCGTGGAGGGTATGCCTATCCTCGATAAAGAGGACGAGAAGTTTCTCGAGAGACTTACCTCTCCATCAGATACCAACGACGACGATGACGAAACCCCGCCCCCTCTACCCCCGCGCGTCAAGACGCCTGTGATCGAGATAGACAGCGACGCATCAAGCTTCGTCAGCAAAGATGAGAACAATGGCAACACGAAAGAGTCCTCTACCAAAGGCAGCAACGGAAAGACCAAAGATAAGAAAGAAAAAGAGAAAGATGGCGAGAAACAAGACCACAAACCCAAACGCTTCACCTTCGTCACCAACCTCTCCCGCAACATAAGCCTCAAGCGCAAGCCCGGCGACAAGCCTGACCATAAGGACAAAGACAAGAAGCACAAGCAAGATCAACACCTCACCGTGCCCCCCTCCATCACAACCGCACCCACCGACCCAGAACAAGAAGCCCAAAAGGAAGAAGCAGACATGGCGCACGTACTCGAGGACCTAAACCTCGCCGCCTCAACCGACAACAAAGCCTTCTCGCTCTCCAAAGAATCAGCCGAGACCCTCCGCAAGTTCACGCAGGTACTAAAGGACCTCGTCAACGGTGTGCCGACCGCGTACCAAGACCTGGTAAAGCTAATCGAGGACCGGGACGGCGTGCTCGCGCGCTCCTACGAAAAGCTTCCCAAGAGCCTAAAGAAACTCGTCGCGCAGTTACCTGACAAACTTACTTCCTCCCTAGCACCCGAGCTACTGGCTGTAGCGGCTGAGGCGCAGGGGCTGAAGGTCGAGGAGGAGGCCGGGAAGGAGGGCGCGAAGAAACTGTTGAGTCCCGGGAATCTGATGGAGTTGGTTACGAAACCGGGCGCGGTGGTCGGGTTGCTAAAGGGCATTGTGAATGCGCTTAAGACGAGGTTTCCCGCGTTTATTGGGACGAATGTGTTGTGGAGTATGGCGGTTTTTCTGCTGCTGAGCGTGCTGTGGTATTGCTATAAGAGGGGGAGAGAAGTCAGGTTGGAGAAGGAGGCTAGTGAGGCGGCGGATAAGGCGGTCGGGGAGCCGGGGGTTGTGGTTGGGGAGGTTGAGGAGGTTGATGATGGGGAGGCGAAGGATGGGGATGGGGGGAAGGGGAAGGGTGTGCCGTTGATTGAGGACGCGCCGAGTTCGTCGCAGCCGGCTATTGAGGTGTCGAGTCCGGTGGAGGAGGTGAAGGAGGCGAACGGGAAGAAATGAGAAGAGGTCAAAGGGCGATTAATTCAGGGGCAAGGCAGCACGGTTCAAAAGGATTGGGGAACGGGGAATAGGCACTGGGGAGGGGAGTTTCACGCTGCTCTGACTTATCTGCCCATCGTTAATGAGGTTATGAGAACTTACGTCTGACGGGACGGATCGTTGTAATATGGAGATACCCGGTTGCTTTACACGTTTATACGAATTAGATCTTTTTTACTCTGTCAGGATGCGTTATGTTAGCTAAGGTATGGGATATTTGGTGGCGGGTGGTTTGCTCGATAAAATAAAACTTGTTCAAATTTAAGAGGGCTTAACAAGCTTGAGGATATTTTGAAATAGTGTGCAGGAGACGTAGGAATATAGACTTGAGATAATGGGATTTAGAACAATTAAAGCCCATGTGTTTCGAAATCACTCAACTCTGTCGCGAGGAAGATTAGTAGATATCGTAGATGAATCTAAATAGCGAGTACGTGAGGCAAGCATATCATATCACGTCTCATCACCCACAATTCACTCGTCGCAACAAGAAAGTCTTCAGTAATTATCTCATTGAGTCGATCTCGTAGACTTGCTATAACTCAGCTTATCTCCAGATTCCTAGCTAGCCTCAACTAAACGCACATCGCAGCACCAACCCATAGCCTCAGCCCCCATATCAAGGCCAGACGAAAGCAAGGCCTGTAGAAGTAGAGGGCGATAGATATATCCCTAAGCCGTGCCCGAATTCACAAATCCACCAGATCTCGCCGAGTAACGAAGTATGAATAATCGCCCTTATCTTTTTCTCAGGCTCCGTCGTCTCTCAAACGCCTTCGCCTTCTCCATCTGTCTCTGTTTTTCCTTGGTAGATCTGAGGCTCTGGACGCGACTAGGCAAGGGTTTATTGGGTTCTGGCTTGGGCTTAGGTTTAGTTTTAGTTTTAGGCTTGTTAACTTCAGGCTGGTGTTCCGACTCAAAACCAGAGAGGTCGGAAAGGTCGGAAAGGTCGGAGAGATCAGAGGAGAGGTCGGAGAGGCTGGATCCGGAGTCAGGTTCGGACCTGATCACCGTCGACATTTCTCTCTCACTCCTACCCCCACTCTGCCCCGCTACACTCGTCACCTCACTCTCATTCTCTTCATCCGCATCCTCATCCTCGTCCGTATCTGAATCTGAATCCGTATCCACCTCCACATAACTCTTCCTAACCACACTCCTCCCCTTCATACTCTTAACAGGAGCAGAACTAGCTCTTCTACTGACTCTACTACGAGCCGGGCTCTTTGGCCTACCAGAGGACTTTCTCGTAGCTCTAGATCCTGACGGACGCTAGTCGTCTTGTACGAGCTCCTTGATTTCCTCCCTGGCGGGCGCGATCCCAGCCGTAGTCTCCGCCTTCGCGTCTCTTCCCCCGGTCCGATCGATCACGCGTGCGCCGTCGCGCATCCAGAAGTCCACTTCGTCGATGATATCCGCCACCACATCCTCCACGATCTGCTCGTCGTATCGCTCTGCCACGGGCCGTACCTTATCCTTGTCATCTCCGTGGGTGAGATTGGTGTTGGTTGTGGTCGTGGCAACCTTGACAGTATCAACGTCGACCATCTCCACGTCGCCATCGCCGTCAGGGTCTGATAGACTGCTGCTGAGATCGGCATTAGCGTATCCAGGAGGAGGGTACCAGAAGTCGGGCCCGAAATTGACTTCGGCGGCGCCTCCTCGGAACACGCTGATCGCGGGGTAGTACCCGGCCATGCCATCGTCCATACCCTCTCTTGCGCCTACTTGGACCTGTGGTTTCGAAGCCGGCGGGAGGAAGGCGAGGAGGTCGGTGAAGGGGGTTCCCATCAGCACTCCGTTCTTGTAGATCTTGATACATGACTTGGGAAGCGTGCGCAGGGCCGGCACTTGGTGGTTCGGGTTCGGTTTATCGGCAGGCCTACTACCTACCGTACCCGAGGGGCCTGCAGGGGAGGGGTTCATAAGATCCTCGAGCTCCTTCGTCGTGTGATAATCGATCTTCTCGAGGTAGATATGCTGCTTGAAGCGAATCGGGATTCTATCCCGAACAATGTTGGCCGCCTCCGCAGTGGGCTCCTCATCATCTAGCGAGTCGACAGCAGGGTTGTAGTGGCCCTGGACGACCTTTCTGTGCAATTGCTCTGACGGCAATTGAATCTCGAGTCCGACCACATCGCCCTCCTTGATATCTTCGCCGGGTGGGAAGAAATCCTTAGGTCGCGACATGTGCACCTTCTGGCCTTGTACATCTCGGATACCGTAACTGTAAGCATCATAACCTACAGGTGCGTCCAACGAAGCTTCGCGTCTGGCGAACCCTAGACGTATGTGGCCGTGCGACTCGACGCTTCCATCTGCGTTGTTCTTTGTAGTACCTCTAGTTATCTTGCATTCCCAGTACCATCGACCCTGGCGAATAGCGACATTGGCTCGTGCCGTTCTGAAACCCTTGTCTGTTGTTATGTGTCGACCCAATTGGTCCATGTACATATGCGTGGCGGCATCTTCGAAGCTAATGTGGGCGCCGTAAGGTTCGGGCTCTGTCTGTCGGTAGTAGAAGGAGGAAGGGAAGGCAGGGTCGGCAATGCAGTGTAGGTAGTGGTAGCTCTTTTTGTTGTAAACACTAAATTAAAGTCAGCAAAAGGCAACAAGTGTAGTATCGGAAACGCGACTGACTGTTCGGATGTCTCGTAGAATTGGATGGTAGAGCCGTCGGGAGCGGTGACGACATCTTGACGGGGAGTGAATACGGGACCTCGAGCTGTCTCGAAATCTGAGGGCTTCGGCGGCGCTAACTTATAACGCAACGGCGAAGACTCATTTGGAGGTAGCTGAAGTTCCTTGATCTTAGGGTCGGGTGTTGCTCTGGAGCTATCTACGCCAGCACCAGCTTTAGGTTCACGTTTTTTAGTGCTCTCCTTTTTATTTCTTGCAGGTTTCTCACGCGCCATGACTGCTACGTCGTCATGCGACTGAGATTTGCTAGGTTTGACATCTGGGTTTGGGTTGAGTGGTGAAGAAACTGGTGGCGCGTGGTCGTCTTCGAGAGGTCGCTTCTGGGGAACGGATACTGGCAGAACAGGCACTGGGACCGGGGTGATTTGTCGCTTTGGTAGATCCACATCGGTAGCCATTGTTAATAATTATGTAACTAGGTAAGTACGAACAAGGGACAAAGAAAATAAAATTCAGACGAGTCAATTCGCTGCTGCCTAGATACGCTAGTTTCTCGATAGTGAAATTTTCAAGCAACAACGTCGAGAAATGTATGTGATGATGGGGGGAAGACGGTAATCAAAGCTATTGGAGTTTGTGGTTTGTTTTATTCAGGTACGGAAGCACGCCGGAAGGACGAAGGTCACTAATTAACCCTGCTGAGGCTCTGTAACATCAACCTAATAGATTTTAAGGTTAGGAAGATCTGAGGCTTCCGATCCTACCTTAGCGTTCCAGCGTACCTCCCAGGTACCTCGTCGTTGAACGTGGTTTCCGGCGGTATTCTAGACCGTCCAGCGATGTAGGAAGGATCGAACACGGTGTGAAAAGCTATATTAATAAGAACATCTTGAGACAATATCCTTTAAATTCTATGGTGATGCATGGCAGCAGTCTTTACAAATTGCATGTTAATTATAAAATAAGTTTTTGATGTACATCTACAATGGTGCACTGACATTGCGAATACATTTGTAGTTTCTGCACGATGTACATACAATTTTAATATGTGCAGGATATAATGTGATATTCATTTTTAGGACATGACAGAGACAAGTTAGAAAGTGGCAGTCCTTGTCTTGCCTCTAGAAAATATACATAATCAGAACTTCAAAAATATTAAATGGAGGCAATTGTTTAGGAATTGAACGATCAAGAACGTCAAAAAGGAGCGACCACCACGGGACTCGAACCCGCAACCTCAGTCTATCACTGCCTATAACAAGGGATAACCCATTGTAGTAGGAGGACCGCGCGCTACCATTGCGCCAAGCAGTCTCGATCATCGTCATGTACATTTCATGTCCTGCCGATGATGAATTTTTGCCGCTAAACCTGCTTTATAAAGAACAGGTTTGGGCATAGCGCACTGGGAAAACTGTGCGGGGCAATAGCGCTTGGTGAGCATATTAGTGAGAATTGGGACATGAAAGACAAAGAAATAGTAGCTGTAGGTTTATTTGGGTTTCAAAGTTTGTAATTGGTTGAAATGGCGTCATATACCGTATATTGCCTAGTAAGCTAGTGTCCAGTTAAAGATACGGATGAGCTACAGGGAAATATAGGGGGTAGATGAGTTGAAAGCTTCGAATTTCAATTTCTACGAATACAGTGAGTCAAACCTCCTGTTCCTGTCTATCAGATCTGATATTCAAGTGTTCAAGTATAGTACAACAGGCTTGTTTTCTTTGTGTTTTTAGCCCTTTATCTCTATTATTTATGGCGGCATTGAAATCCAGAAGTTTGACGTTAACCCCTAGCCTCAATGCTTTCAGCGTCCTCCCTAGAGTGCTCTAGACACAGCCAAATGTGCATTTTCTGGTCTCAGTCGCAACCTGTCTCCTTAGGCAGCCATCAAAGGCTACATGTACCATTGGCGATTTCACTTAGAATCTATGTCCAAGCCCAATCTGACGTTGGCTGAGACTAATTCATGTGTCGGGAAGCCGTTCATATGCTGGGTGAAAAACGATATCGGGTTCCAGCTTAATCCACATCAGATTGGCTACTATTCGTTTCTTCGCGCCTTATTCGCTTTGGCCATTGGTTATCTACTATGCACGAGGCTATAGCATATTCTCCGTCGTGGCTAATACTCATGCTCGCATATACATCTTCGTAGACACCGTGGCCTTTGATGACGGCGACGGGCGGTCCCCAGCCGGGCATGGCTTCGAGTTTCACCGCCACAGGATCCGGTTCCTTCTCATAATTAAGAGGGTTGACAGCATATTTGAAGTGGGAAGCGAATTTAGATTCGGAATCCTGCTCTGGTTCCTGCGCTTCTAGGAGGGGAGGTACTTGGGGTTCTAAGCCCGGAAACATTTGGCTTTTGGTCTTGATTTCTATATCCTGAAAATTCATTCTTCGGATATTGTAAGCCTTTTGAACTGCTTCTTTCGCCGCCCACCTGGTATGGAAGTTAGTTGTCTTGTTCTATGCTCAATTGTGGGTGATTGAAACCAACCTGCCGGCCATGTATTGGGCCGCCTTTTCAAGTGCTTGGATAGTTGAGCGAGACGGCCTATCCCATTCCTTTTTATACTTCATTGGGTTTTTTAATGTACTTCGTTTGTTGGCAATGGCTGCCATAACTTTTTTGCCGCCATCGAGGCTCAACTCATCTTCTGTAAGAACGCGACGAACAAATCTAAGACCCGTCTCACTGGTTAACAGCTTAAAGATCCTGTTAATGTCACAAATATCCGTGCCGATACTCAGTGCCGGGAGCCTTGGAAGCGTCATAATGAAAGGGAAAAGATTCGCTATTTACATATGTAGTAAATTGCGAGTAACACCTGAACCCAAGCGCAGTGAATAGGATGAATGGTATTGTTCGGTATTTTTCTAATGTTGAATTTTTAGCGGTTAATGACGCTGCGTCGGCGTTCCAATGTGCCGTAGCGCTTATCGTTATCACCCCACTTGACCTGGGAGAGCACATTTATTCACTAAGATTTCGACATTTACAACTCCAATAATTGTCACAAATTATTTAATTAATTATGATATCTCGCTCCTTTTACCTAGCAGATCACCAACGCCATCTCACTCACCGAGCTATGAAGGAGTCTCAAACGACGGTGCCATACTTATTCCTGAGTGTCATACTTCCTGATACCTCCCTCCCTCATTCATTAATGACGTCTACTTGCATAAATCCCACCTAGTACCTTAATTCTCACCTAAGAGCGGAGCCCGTTCCGTATCACTCTGTCGAGCTCTCGCAAATCTTCCAGTTGCTGCTGGTACAGCTATCACGAGAGTAGCCACAAAGAGAACGGCCATAATGACAAAGGCGAATATCCACTGGAACGCGATGACCTGTCGCAAGAATTGAGATACTCCAATCGCGGCTGACAGTACGCTAAGGTTAAAGCCCATAGTGTAATCCTGCGGATGTTAGGTCTCATATAGATTTGGATACGGCGATAGTTCTTCTACTTACCTTATAGACGATGATGAAAAACAGGCCATATGCCAGGATCGACCAGATGAAGATATTGCCGAATATACGAGCAACAAGAGTGTCTGGATGAGGCACCATGATAGCTCCGTTCCAGTATATCGCGACGAAAGTCCACGCCAACGGTCCCGATACAACGGGCGTATGGATAAATCGAGCATATCCTGGATGGCGGAAGTATAGCGAGCTCAAGTTGAAGAAATTAAGGATGATGAACAACTCTGCCCAGCCGAAGTAGGAGCGCACGAATAGCATGACAAAGGCGAAGTGGAACAGATTGTTGACGATGAAGTGGCTGCCCACCGAGCAAGCAGCGTTCACGTGCTCCACCGTGCCGGAGAATAGATGGGCGATATAGCCTCCCTGGAGAACGAAAAGGACGATCCTAATTGGGCGCATGTTAGACAGGATACCTCACCACGCGAAGTGTCCCGTTCAAACTTACCAGTAGATGCTAGTGATGATGGAATTCAGTCGGAACGCCGTGTGGAACTTGTCGTTCTGGCGCCATATCTTTCGACCATGCCAGGCACCGTCATGCGGTTTCTCGAAGGTATAGTATATTGAGACGACGATAGACAACAGCCAAGTAATTATCGTCAAGACCTTGTCTGTGATATGTTAACATTGTACTCGCAGACAGTCTATGGTTCGCAAAATCGGTGTGTAACGACATACTACCGCATTATTAGCCACTATAAGAATCTTCGGAATTAGGACACCATTACATACCAAGTAATAACCGTATTCTTGCTGTGGGAATCTCGCTTCGCGAATGGATTTACTATTCGGTCTATTAGTGCCAGCTCCGCCGTTTCTAGAAGTCAAACATACGATGGTGAAGTCGCTCCATTGTTGCTTCCTAGGACCTAGGTATATCTCGTTCGTAACCGACTCGTATAAGACCTATCAGGGGTTTCAATATATATCCGAACCCCTCTCAACTAAATTCCCGAAATGTTTCTGAAGGATCTAACCTCAATACGACACAACGCAAATCGTATGGAAGAGAAGTAGAAATTGATTTAAACAGGGGCCTCAATTGATTTTAAACATTCGACCGGTCGATACACAAGTGAACACTCACCCAACCAGAAGCTAGACCTAGAACCTAGGAGTGTTCAATGACGATGGTGGGGTCTCCTTTGTAATGCACAAATGTGCGGGGGAAGCTTGGATGGGACGATTGATTGATCGGTGACGTTTAGAGGTACCGGTACCTGAGGCGAGGAATGCTAGAGGGTCACGCCAATGATATCTATTAGGGTTGGTTCCTACATACAAACAACCACACATCCTGACTCTTACTCTCACCGAGAACATGGCTGTAGCCACCGAAGCAGGATTTGCCCGCGTCGCGAGCATGAAACGTGGAGGGAGAGTGAAAATGCACCTATGAGATTCAATCTTCACGTACTGCATTGTCACACAACTGACGAATCATCGTTTTTGAGAGTCATAGTATCTCGAGGAGATTGGTTCATTACCAGTTCGTCTTATGTAAAGTACCACCGCATAGCAGTAATCCAGTAGTTAAGCGTCAGGGATTCCGCGTAACTCTCGCTGCTTAGGCAGAGGGAAAGTCTATGACGACGAGGTGGTAGACGCACGGATTACATGATCGCGACGTAATGCCGCGTCTGACCGGACCCGGACGGCTGTTAGCTCGCCCGACGATCGAGATTAGGTCCGTCACGGGGGCTGCTGGGACCCAGTTTTAGCCTTGCCGGGTTTGGATGGGGGCTGCATTGGGGTAAAGCTGCGAGTCCTGCAAGTCTTCCAATTTAATAGCTACTAGGCACATAATCTTGAGCTAATGAAGCAGGGAGAATTGAAGCTCTTGATTTGTCTCGACTGTAGCTTAGTGATTGGGCAAATAATGGATTGTATGAGAAACATGCAATGCGAAAGATGCGATTTCCTGCCTGCTGACTTGGATGTGGCATGAGGATATTTCAGACATTTAAGTAGGACGGCGGGAATTGAGGAGGCGCGGCAAGTTCCTCGACAAAGGGAGCTTTTGATCCGGGGTCCGACTTGTAGTTCTACTTCTGCGACATTGGAATTGAGAATTGAAGGCGCACATTTGTGGCAAGATGTTTGATCCTGCGTGTACGACTTGAGCAGGCAGCTCTTTAAAAAGATGGCTTGGGGAGCTCTAATTTGTAGAAAAACTTCTCTGAGCTGTGGATGAGGCTCGTCGGATGGTGCATCGAGTCAAGGTGGCGTCGTCATCAAACCCAGCCTATCCCCGAATATTATTGAAGCTCTACGGAGTTTTTTTCACAAGAGTCACCAATAAATAAAAATACCTACGGATTCTCTTTTATTTTGCTGGCGGTTCCGACATCTGTGCCATTATCTCGCAATCCATGTGGCGTCAACGCCAATGTCTCGGAAGATGAATCGTCTAATTAATGGCTGCGAACATTGAATTAAAAGCCACTCTATACACCTAAATAACTGTACATTATGTCGGACTAGTGATGCATATTGCTTTCTTTCCACCAATAATCTACCGAGAGCTTTGTGGCTTCTGCTTAGTTGGCTGAATCATGATATCCGATTTCCTGAATGGGAACGAACGTAGTGCATGGCGTATGGAATTACATTTTGTACTCCGATAATGCGAGAATATGTCTGTAGGCGAATTACCTATGTACCACGCCCCCTCACTTCACTCATGAGTTCATTCGTGTACCATGTTGTAACTTGGCGGATGGAGCTGGCGGTTGGGAACTGGGAATGGTCTAATTATGAGTTTATCTTTATAGGGCTGAAGACATTGAATTGATTGCAATTCATATAGACACTTGTGATTACCTGGTTAGGTAGGTTTGTATTGGGTATGCTTCCGGCTATACATAACCCCAAAGTATCTAAGATGATTGGTCTCTAGTATGGTCCTTAAAGTGATGGCTGTGTTAGGTGGCCACTTATTCATGAGTCTCAAAACCGGTCCAGGTCCCGAGCTTTATGTTTCCTGGCGTCCAACTGATCATTTGATCGTTATGGCCACAGCGTTCGACCTCCGAGAAGCAGTTACCCAACTCCGGTTCAGGTAGTATCAGGGTCGGCAGGCACACGGGTGAAATCTCGGGACATTTAACCGGATCTACGGTCCTAGCTCGTCTACAATGCGACGGGAATTAACCCGGGGAATGGATCCGGGATGTTACTGGGATTCGTGTAGGTCAGAGATTCGAAGGCATATCAGCCTATCGTTTTGCTGACGAAAATCCTTGACGATGACTCGTGGCGGCTCAAAATTATCTCACCCTCATAGGACCGTTAAAGATCCATTGGCAACGAGGCAATTGTTTCATCGTAGAGATACAACAAGGTGAAGAACGAATGAGAATCGCATCTCGTCGAGAGCCGAACCCATCGTCGAACTCACCGTGATGCAGAGTCCGAGCGTTAACTCGACATCCCTACTCACCTTGCGCGTCGGCAGACTCCGCCACGTTTCCTTCGGTGGGCGGGGGCCATCGTACAGGTCTATTGCTCAGCTTACTCCGGTCCGGTGCCGAATATGGTGCCATCCCGCCATCCCCGGTAGAATGGCACGAGGCAAGCGACGCAACCCTCGAGGCCGAATATACGGTACGCTAATGAGTCGAACGAATGCCCCGTATTCCATGCACGATGAAATAAAGCAGCGGGCTAATCTGGCAGTTTACTGGCTGCGGAAAGACCTAGTTTCTGCATGACGATACAGAAGCAGAGATCCTAGATATCTCCATGCCCAGGTGCGTAGTGTTCGCATATGGCGTTGCTTAACCTGCTCGTAGAGTGGAGATCGTTACTTTGATTGTAAATGCCTGCGGTGTCAGAGGACACATATGCGTCTTGGAAAGACTATTCGTATCCAATGGATCGCCAGAGAGCGCCAAGAAGACGTAACACAAACTAATTGCTGTTTGTTTCTTAGATTAGTGAAAAAAGCCATAGCGGTGCCGGCTGACTCAGGATCTTAGTAGATAATTCGAACTCGGTTTGCGTGTTCTAAACATGACGAGATATCTTGGTATTATGGTCGGATGAAGCGTAAATGGTTTCCCACGGCCTCTAGAGCTTTCGCAGAATGGCTACTGAGACCCAATATCTCCAATTGCCGATCTTTCATGTCTGGTCTCGTCATGTGTTTCTTTGGCTGAAATAGACGAACGATGGCCGGCGCAAAAAACGGAGTGTTAGATAAGCTCTTGAACAGGGGGTCTGTGGTGGGGCTAAGGCGACAGGTCATTAGCCCATCTTATCGGTTAAGCCCGGATGTTTTAGTACCCCTTTTTCAGTTCGGCAACCAGAGAGTACAAATCACTATCTCAGTAATATCTCAAAACCTCGTGGGAATTGACTTAAAAAAAAAGCTTTGTTATTTAGAGTTCCTTGTCACAAGACTTGTCTTGATAATTCTTCTAGAAACATTCTTTCCAAATTTAGCCTGTCAAAGTAGCCTACGAGATGGCTAGAACAAAAAAAAAAAAGACAACAGGCCACGATTACGTACCAGTGTCCCTCATGGTACCAGACCGGTGCCAGACCTAGCCAATCACAAAGGATTGTGCTAGTTATCGGCGACTCTGTCCTCCCAATTTTCCCAACGATCACAATGATAAGGGAAACTGCAGGTGATTTCTTTCCCCGTCAAGCCCGGTAATCGGCATCGCACCGCCTCCTAGTCATTTGGTAATTGCCAAGGTAGGAAAGGTAGGGACGTTGAGCAAATTGAGGTGTTCGGCCAAGTGTGCAGAGGAAAAGCGGAGTAGTCACAAAGGTTGCAAAACACTGCAAGTCCCAAGCTGACACCGCTCCTCCCTTCCCATACCTTATATATTCTCCAATTGATGATAGACCTCAACCACTCTAGGCCATCATACCATCGATGTTCGCTTTCTATACCCAACACGATTAGATATAGAATATATTAGCAAACCTTAACCTCACTCGAACAAACCATAAAAAATCCATCAAGATGAACCGCTTCGAACAACTTGTGCAGGACATCAAGGATGTCTTGGGTCCCTCCTCGGGAATAACCTCGGATGATGTCGATGTAGAAGACCTAACGCACATCATGGAGCGATATATCTCCGATAAAAAGGAGTGGTCCATGTATGCGATGGAGGACGGCAATCTGGGATACACCCGAAACCTCGTCGACGAGGGCAACGGCAAGGCGAACCTGGTAGGCTTTGACCTCTCGTCTTTGAGCAATTCCTTTGAGCATCAAGCGCAAACAGGCACTGACCCAACCCATCAATATAGCTCGTACTCGTCTGGACCCCCGGAAAAGGAAGCGCCATCCACGACCACGGCAATGCTCATTGCATCATGAAGATCCTGCGCGGCGACCTCACAGAGACTCGATATGAATTTCCCAACGGCGATAAGGAGCAACCGATGCAAGTAAAATCGGAACAAGTCCACAAGGAGAATGCTGTCGCCTACATGGCAGACGAGCTTGGACTACATCGAGTGTCCAACCAGGGCAGCGACTTCGCTGTCTCCCTACATCGTAGGTCTCTCAAGTGCATGTATATCGTCCCGTACCACTTGGCTAACGTCGATAGTATACACTCCTCCCAACGTAGCAAAGAACGGGTGCTACATCTTCAACCCCAAGACCGGGGAGAGGACGCACGTAACATGTGGTCTTTACTCGTCGCATGGCAACAAAGTTCAGGCCTAGTTGACTTGTAAGCTATGACGAGACCATGAAGGGATTTGGTACGGAGTTTGGGGTGTTTCTCAGCAAGAAGGGTATGATGACTTTGTAATATATGGCAAGGGGACACGGAAGCCCCTTTTCCCATCTTATTAGTAATCATGGATATGAAATATGGCCTAGAATGCTTTCGGGAGGCAGAGACATGACTTCATGTAGACGTCGATGGAGCAGGCCGGCTGTGAGGAGGTAGAATAGCTCGTTTTCGATAGATATGAGTAATGAGAATGAATCCAACTTGCACCATCACAGTTCCATGAATCTGAGTGACGAGATGAGATGAAGTTGAAAAAAGGAAGAGAAGTTGTGCTGTTGCGGCTCGTTTTGCAATATTAGCAGTGCTCTGTCTCGTTGATTTGGCCTAGCTCGGATTGCACCATCATGGTGTTGTCCCATTCGTCGGGTCTGAATGGTGAAATCGACCTCTAGCCGTACCGTACCCACACTGTAAATTTCACTGTTACAAGCACTGCAGAAGACAGCAGACAAGGTACATATGATAATGTACTTTACCTGCTCCTCTTGTGTGATACAAAGATCGCGAAAATTGTATATAAGATATAGATACGTTCTGTAAGTTCGGAACCTTTCAATTATGGGATAAAGCTGCGATTCTAGTTAAAAATATTAGCAAAATTATGATATTCAATAGAGCATGCTAAACTTGTACAGTGCACAAGATCAAAGGCGGCATTATACAAGCGGCTAAGGTTCGTTAACTGAGCCGCTAGAAACACCGACAGCCGATACGAGTACCGTCACTACCTTGTCAGTCAGCCGCACCGAATTAGGTAGGCGAGGGATGCAGTTACAAGGTACCTAGTACTAGTAGCATGAAACGTTAATATACTACGACATAAAATCGGTGTAACTATCCATGGATATTCCCCAGGGCTACTGCTCAGACATAAACCATATTCTGAAAACACCAAAATTTGAACATCGTGGTTTCCGTCATAATACCTCTCGTCCAACCATGTGCAGGAACCAGGGTCAATGCCTGACGATGTCGTCACGTGATTTCGGGTGCTGGTCGTGCCTGCCCCTAAAAATGACAAACGCGGTTTTCAAAAGATTCGAAAGGCAGGAGCGCGCCGAATCTCAAGATGCACATAAAACTTTTTCCGTTTCCCATTTCTGATTTCTTTTTCTTCCCACTCTTCGTAGCAAAGTTCGTTCATCTGAGACATTCAAGGAATTCCACCTGAAGCTTAAGATCCATTTTACACGGACTTTTCCTACTTTCGTTTAGTTCCAGACAATCTCCAGAGTTTGTTCGTCTCGTTCGCTTGATCTTACTGATCCACATCCACTATGCCGCCGAAGCGGCCTCGTACGGGTTCGGCCTCGGCCTCTGGAGAACCCCCAGCCAAGCTCACACGCGCCGATCGGTCGTCTTCTCCTATATCCCTTCCATCCCCCCACCCCTCCCTCAGCCCAGACCCGGATCGGTTTCCTCACTGGGACACCTGGGACAGCTCCTCGTCATCTGACAGGCCTCCTCGCAGTCTTGGATTCAGCAGTGATTTTTATGATTTTCAAGGCTTCAGGATTCCAATCTTTAGATATCCCTGGGCTAGAGGTGATGACAACGGTGATGCTCCCAAGCCTGGCCCGGGTGATGGGCTCTCTGGCCGCTGTGAGCTCTACGGAATTGTACGTACTAAGATTAACGGCATTAGATATTACCAGGGGAGGATCAAATGGGGCGAAAAGGTTATCCTTCACCGCGAACCTAGCAATCCCTACGACCACAACGCCATTCGCGTCGATAATGTCATGCAAAGCCAGATTGGTCACATTCCCAAAACGCTTGCAGCGAAGATTGCACCATACATAGACAGTGGTGATATTGTTCTAGACGGCCTCATCGCAGGTCACAAGGGCCCGTTCGATTGTCCTGTACACTTGCTCTTCTACGGCACTAGCGACCCTGAGGGCCGCCTACGGTTGGGGGCAAAGCTCAAAGCTGATAAGCTCATCGGAGCTACCCAACTGAAGGACACCAGAAGGGAAGCGGATGCCCAAAGGCATGAAGCCGTGCGTCTCAGAGTCTCTGCTACTACCTTTGGCTCGGGGGACCAGGAAGATCCACTTCGGGAACTAATAGCAGAGAGCCAAATTTCTCGATTTAGAGGCGATCTTAGTTCAGGCGATCTTAGTTCAGGCGATCTTAGTTCCTTTGACGTTCTCACTTCGAACGAGGATGCTCTGTCTCAATTACCTAAGGCACACCAACCCGAGGCTATTCAGTCACAACTATTGCCGTACCAGCTTCAGGTAAGACGCCTTAGCATTATCCTAGATCCATTTACTGACAAACATTATAGTCTTTAGCTTGGATGACTGCCAAAGAGAATCCTCAACCACCTTCCCCTGAATCAAAGGATATCGTACAGTTATGGAAGCGTACCAAGAATGGGAATTTTGTCAACCTTATTTCCAACCATATCACAAAAGACCCTCCCAATTTGGCATCGGGTGGTCTTCTCGCCGACGAAATGGGTCTAGGAAAGACTCTGCAGGTCATTAGTCTGATCATGTCAAGTGGTTTCAAAGAAGGCTCAACTCTGATTGTTGCCCCGCTCAGTGTAATGAGCAACTGGGAACAGCAAATACAACACCATGTGAAAGACACATTCTATCCCAGTGTCTTCAGGTATCATAAGCCTGGCAACTACACAAGCCGTGATCTAGAGAAGCACAACATCGTTATCACTACTTACGACAAGATTCGCAGCGATCGGGTTAAAAATGGACCATTGTTCGAAGTGAATTGGCGACGTATTGTTCTCGATGAAGCTCATGCAATTCGAAACTATTCAACTTCCCGAGCTCAAACTGTTTTCCGACTGAATGCTAAGTCCCGCTGGATGTTGAGCGGTACGCCTATGTAAGTCTAATCATGATCCTTAAATTTCTAAACTCCTTTCTTGACCCTCTTTAGACCAAGACTAATTCGGTAAAATTTAGCGTCAACTCAACCAAGGACTTCCTATCGGTGTTGAAGTTCCTCCGAGTCACTGGAGGTGCCGACGAAGCTTCATTCTTCATCCAGCTAATCGACGACCCTATATCAAATGGGCCCAGAGGCCGATACGACCAAGATTTCAACCTCGCCAAGAAATTGTTCCAGCTAATGACGACAGATCTGTGCCTTCGTCGCAGGAAAGATATGCAGTTCATCAACTTGAAGTTGCCTACTAAGACCGAATACATTCACCGCATCCAATTCAGAGAAGACGAGCAGGACAAATATGAGGCTCTGCGGTAAGTATGTTGAGTGAAGGTTTGCGGGGGAAATTGCTAACGATAGTCTGTTAGGACGCAAACTACAGAGATTCTAGATATGTATCGACGCAGAGACGCGAACTTCCTTGGAGGTCCTAGGATTCGATTCTCAAGCATCTTTCAAAAACTTCTTCGCCTTAGACAAATGTAAGTGATATGCGCCGTATCTCGGGGTGTTGCCCCGTTTAGATTGGCCTAAAATTGCCGTAGCTGACAATTGACTCTCAGGTGCTGTCATTGGACTTTGTGTGGAGGCCAGGTGAAGAAAATCTTGAGTCCTCTTGAAAAGGAGAAGGTTGTCCCCTTCACCCCAGAGAACCTGAAGATTCTCCAAGCGGCCCTCGTAGCCGCCAACAACGAGGGAGAAGAATGCCCCATCTGTACCGAGGCACTCAGTTTACACGATCCCATCATCACAGCGTGTAAACACCGCTTCGGCAAAGCCTGCCTCCTGCAGGCGTTTGAACGTAATAAAAGTTGCCCTAGTGAGTAACATCCAGAGTTCTTTATTCCCCTTCTTAGTATCATTTCTGCTCGCTTGGGAGTACAAGCTTCCGAGACATGCGTCAAATGAGCCAATCTCCTTCCTAAGCAAGTAATTACTAACTCCTGTTGTTATAGTGTGTCGTCAGCAGCTTACTGAGGACTCTCTCACTGGCCTCCCACCCGTCTCATCTGAAGACAAGTTCGATGGCGACACACGAAGCACAAAGACGGAGGCTTTGGAGAAAATCTTAAGAGCAAAGCTCCAGGATCCTAAGTCAAAGGTAGTCATCTTTTCCCAGTGGACTTCGTTCCTAAGCGTTATCGCAAAGCTTCTGGACGAGGGCGGGTATAAGTACTGCCGCATTGAGGGGTCCATGACCGGGGCAAAGCGTGACGCGTCGATCAAGGCGCTAAATCACGACCCTGACACACGCATCATGCTTGCCAGTTTGGCGGCGAGTGGCGTCGGTTTGAATTTGGTAGCTGCAGATACAGTCATACTAACGGATTCCTGTAAGTCTATACCTACTTCTCACTCATCCTGCTAGTAAATTTCACTCCACTAAACTCATCACAGGGTGGGCACCGGCCTTAGAAGACCAAGCTGTCGACCGCGTCCATCGCCTTGGCCAGACACACCCAGTCACTGTGTGGAAACTGATCATGGAGGACACCGTTGAGGATCGCGTTCTTAAGATTCAGGCTAAGAAGCGCCAGATCGCGAACCTGGCCTTGAAAGACCCCGCGCGAGAGCAGGAGCAGGAGACTGGCCATCTTGATGACGTTTTGCAGCTGCTTTCATAAGAGTACCTTATGCGTCTTATCTCCAGAGGCCTTGATCTAGTTGGAACAACTAGTCTCTTTTCATTTGTCAAAGAGTTGGTTGGGATGGCGCTCTAGGAACCCCAAAAACACAATATGGACAATGGAAATGGGCAATGGGAGTTTGCCAGGAAAATGGATACATTGCCGCGGAAAAGCAGGCTTGGTGCTTAGGGTAAAGGACCGGTTTCTGGCTATCTAGGTAGCCATACCATAGTGAATTGTGAATGCACATTTCGACGAAAACCGTGAGCGAGGCTGAGGCATTTCGTGAACTTGATTGCACTGGGCGTGATGCCCTTTCTCCTACTGCATTGATGACTCCTTTGCCGAATGCAAAGGCTTTCATCGCTAACGAGAGCAACGTAACATAAGTGGAAATAATCACTCGGTCCCTCTGTTGTGACTTACCGCCGGGACCTCTGGTGACGCGAGTGAGTGCGGAGATGAATACGAGGTCGCCCGCATATTCCTACCATGTCTGTTTCTTCTACGTCGTTCCATAAACCGTAAGCTTCCTATAGACTTAACTGCCCAGTAAGTCATTGGGTCTCGCTATAGTCCACCTAACCTATCTGCGTAGCTGAGTCAGACGGCGAAACTTATGTTCGATTTCATATATTATATTCTATCTTCTATATGGTATATAGGCTAGTAGGCTAGTTGGTTTGTAGGTAGGTAGGTAGGTTGGTAGGTAGGTTGGTGTGTAAAGAGCCAATGAGGCAATGGCACGGCTCGTAAGGACGCTCGAGTGGTATAGTCCAATCGCCGGCTCACCGACTCACGCGGCGCGGCGGTATTGGTAGGATGGTTTCGTCGGCCGAGTTGGCGCGGGCGGGGAAGCTTGAGCCCAGAACTTGGCAGCTCGAGGTTTGACGCTCGATTTTCGACGTATGAGTGCGGCGCATTCGCTCAGCTGTATCTTGGCCCTAACGAGTTTAACGAGCGCGAGATTGGGTAAATAGCTAAGGCGGCGGGCTGAGCGGGTGGTTTGTTCCTATAGGTACCTAGTCTCATACGAGGTAGCTATAGCAATTGGTATAGCATTTGGGAATGAGGAAAGCCTGCCTAATAAAAATTGCCGGAACTGGCGGGATGACCATGGGTTAGGGTTGCATTGGCCCGGATCCGGGGACGAAGGCGTTTTTTCGCTGCCTTATTCTGCTTTTTTTCTACCCCAAGTCCGGCTCCTAGGTGCCATTTCCCCTCCTCTTGTTCTTTTCCCTTTTCTACCACGATATTACCCTATTTACGCACGTAGGAACCGTAAAATCTCTTTTGGGTTCTAATAAGGCTGAGTTGGTCGCTTAAACGGAAACGAGCCTTGTTTTTGTGCAATAATAGTTACCGGAGATTGCAACATCATGTTGCGTCGTTCGACTGTCCATCTCAGCCCTAGAGCTAGGGGTCTGGGTATACGAACTGGAAAATAGGGCTCTTTCGGGTTCGTTCCGATTTCCCCTCTCTTACATAAGTGTATACTACCTCGACCTATGCCTATACCCATACCCTATTCCTTATAGGTTATACCTCTATACTAGTATAGGACATATCCTGTCATGATCCGATTGATGAGATGAGAGCTCGAGACCTCTGCTGCGCCTCGCGAACTATGTCCGCCCAGAACCCAACCATGCTCAAAGCGGCTTCAAGAAGGATCGCAACTAAGATTTCTTCGCTCGCCACCTGTCGCGCTCGCATTGACTGCCGAAGAAGGCCGAGTTGGGCGGGTAACACAGAGTAGCTAGTAGGGCCTCGTGATGGGAATCACGCTTCGAGAGAAGTGCGGTGCGGCTTACTTAGCGGTATGCCTTACCCACTACTAGATGTGTGTGTTATACGCACATACATACATCATACACGTTCGTAGTTGCTAGGAGGGGCTTTTTTTACGATGTAGTATTGGTTATCCCATGTATTACACGAGCAGGGCATGAAGTCATGGGGAACACGCCCCGAGTCCTAGATCTAGATCAGGTAGGGTTGCCTAATTGTTGAGATCTGTGTCAAGCTGCCCGATGGGCGCGGCCTATCCCGTCTCGTCTTCTCATCTCATGAGATGATTCTTTGGAGTATCGTGGCGTGTGGAGGTAGGGATGGGGAATGCTACGTGAGGTAGGTGGGTAGGTGCGTGCCGGGAATATATAAGAGGCTCAAGCCGTCACCTCATCAACATCGAGGAAGACATCATCACTCGATAACTACACTCGCTTCGACAAATATATCTAATACTCACCTAAGATATTATAATCTATAATCAGTAATCACGATGTTCGCCATCACCACCTTCGTCGCCGCTTTGGCTCTTGCCGCCAACCAGGCTTTCGCTGCTCCGACCGAGCTCTCGCCGTTGGTCGCGCGTCAGGGATACGTCTCGGATTGTATGTATACACTCGTTTTTGACACAACTCTGTAGGAGAGACAGTCGCTAACATGGATGATCTAAATAGGCACCTCGACCTACTCCGTAGTCTCGGGAGACACTTGTAACGTCATTATTGACAAGTTTAACGACACCTTCACTCTGGCCAATTTGTAAGCCATGTCCTTTAATCAAGCCCTGAGCCTCCTTTCCACCCCTCTCAACAACTTCTCAGTGTCAACTCTAACTCTTCACCTCCCCCGTAACTCCTTGTCAAAGTAATCCATGGATCTCAAAGCTAACCCCTCCCAGCTACTCATGGAACCCCCAAGTCGCCAGCGACTGCCACAACCTGTACCCAGGCGAAGTCGTCTGCGTGGGTCTAGGCGGCTCCTCAGAGCCCCCAGCGTGCCCGGCTCCTGTGCAACCCGGTCTCGTCAGCAACTGCGACGCGTGCTACCTGGTCGTCGAGGGCGACACCTGCTATGCCGTCACCCAGGCCAAGGGAATCTCGCTCGCGGACTTTCTGCTGTGGAACCCGAGCGTGAACGCCGCTTGCACGAACCTGCAGCTTGGGTATAACTACTGCGTTGGTGTGGAGTCTTCTTAGATACAGCCGTAGTGGGAAAGTCGGCGTCGTGTCTGGGAGAATGGGGCTGGTGGAAATTTACCTATTTTCTAATGTGGACTTAAGATGGATGTTCGACGATCTACTTGGGCGACTAGTATATACTACACGACGACAGTTATATAAGAAAATACAAGAGACCTCAGGCACCAAAAAAGCGAAACGCAGAATCGTTATGTGAGGAACTGGGGACTCTTCGCGGCCCCCTTTTCTACACTTGGACTCCAGATTTTGAAGGGAGCTATGCTGCGATTCACTTATATCACCTAGGTATACCCATCGTTTCCTTGTTTGTATGAGCCAACACATAGTACTCGAATACCAGAGACGATTTCGAAAGTAGGCTGAACTTGCGATGTTCCTGAAGATTTACTTGACGGACTAGACGTCTAAGGGCCGTGTGTCTAACAACCCAGTATAATCTTTTGAAATCACACCTCGATGAAACTGATACCTGAGGAAGATTAAAGTCAATGAGATCTTAGGATGGCCGATACCTTAGTTGGGAGAGCAATCTTGACCAATGCTTGATAGAAGATTGATGTCAAGAAAAAGGGGCAAATCTACTGACACTAGGTGGGCGGCTAGTTCCTAGCTTAACCTTGAGCTTAACCTTGATATTGGGTGTTCAAGTAGCTTTGAGAGACCTGCTATATACATCTAGATGAAGCGAGCACCACATTTTAAGTGACAAGTTTATTCTTTTCAAATAGGCCTCTAATACTAGTTGTACTGGAAACCTTGATATCTGTCAAAAGCTACTGGCGCCCTCGGAGTTACAGTGTTGGTCAGGGGAGAACCTTCATCTCATAAATCGCTAACATTCTACACGTGCAAACTCTAATTAAACCATCCAAACACATCATCCAGCCTCCGAATTACTTCGTCAAGGAGAAACCTAAATCTAACCGTCGCCATTTCGCGTTGCTCGGTCAACTGAAACACTATAAGCGCCATTGGTTGATCTTAATGAACAAGAGAAATCTTCTATAAATAACGAAATCTCGGCACGTCACTGACTCGGCTAAATCAAACTCTGCATTGGGATATGAGTAAAATGATTAAATCGGCGACCATGCGGAGACATTGTTTGATGGTAATATCCTCAAGCCAAGTCAGCTAACCCGACCGTACCTACATGATGAAGCATGACATTGCCTTGCATCGAGCAGAATCATACATGCATACTGTGTCTAATTGCTACCTACCCAGCATAGGTAGGTAATATCACTGCATCTTAGCATCTCGACTCAGGTAAAACGATGCGCACATGTCATCTTATAAGACTGTATTAAGCCTTGTACCTCTTAAGTATCCCAATCTGCCGGGGGGTATCGTGAGATTATAACAGCCGCCAAAGGAACCGTTACCAATGACGTTATAATCTCAGCTAAGAGATCCCAAATGGAGATTCTATGCCGTATACCGATGAATACATCGCGAGAATCGGGGTACTTATGCCCCAAAAGCCGACTAAGTACCGCAAAGGCGACCGGGATGCGAAATTGCGCTTCTGAGTCATCCTCACCTGCCTCTGTAATCCCGGCTGCTGAGGGTAAGGCGAGCGAGCTTTAGCTGCTCCTCCTCCTCCTCCCCCTACCGTCATCCATCCATACCACATACCTGGAGCTTAGCTTCTTTGTTGTATGTAGAGCATCTACTGTAGTGTACCTGGTCAAGTACCGCAAGCGAGAGTCCTAGCCAGGTACGACATCCATCCATTCATCCTAGAAGCACACACAGAGTCGCTTAGCGATCTGACCTGACCTGCCAATTTCGCCCTAGGCTGCCTTGTTCGGGGGGTATCCAGCGAAGGCTCACCTCACCCACATCCACATCCACCTCCGCGTGCGCGCGCGACGGTAGGGGGAAGGGGGGTGTGCCAAGAATGCTATATCCGTATAACCTCACTTTTTAACGCGGGCTAGCGCCATCACCACCATCATCGCGTGTCTAGCTCTTACCCTTCGTTACCTACTAACTCAAGGGGTTTATAGAAGATGGAGGGGGGAAGGGGGAGAGTTAGGTGCCGGTTGGTTGGTATCAATTGAAACAAAAAGACCTGGGACTATGACATAGGTAGGTAGGGTAAGAAATTATTACCCAGCTATCCCCGCGTTACCGCGCGAGCTCAGGAGCGAGGTGTCAGCTCTTCGGCTAACGGGTGACGGATCAGATTGGCATTGGGGAATACTATACTCCGCGCTTATTAGGTAATGATGCTTATGTCGTGCGCCCTCCGGGCATCACCACGGGGGTCCGGCGAGGCTCCGGAGAAGTGCGTGGAAATCGATCTGGGTATGAGAAATTCCGGAGCGGTATTATCACGCAATATCATGAAGACATAGATAGATAGGTATAAGATTCTCGAATCTCTAAATCCTATCAAGATAGTATTAGAACATGAAGAGAAATAACTACCTATTCAAGACCTACCTCCTAATACCAAGCTCCGGATTATCCGTCCCGTGAGATCCCCTCGCCACCAACTAGCTCACTAACTTACCTAACCACCGTTCACGCCACGATGACAACCCAACTCGGCCTCCATCTCCGTAAGCCCAACTCCCAACTAGCCCATTAAGCTAAGACGAGATGATGTGATATCACACCTCAACTGACTTAAACCTTACCTAACTTACTACTTACTAACGCCACTACAGCCGTAACAGGCGCCTTCGCGCTACCTTTCGCAGCATACTACATCTTCCTCTCGGCACGCGTCGTAGTCCAGCGGCTGAAGCAGCGCGTGGCGATCGGCGACTGCGTGCCGTCTTCTCCCGCTTCCTCCTCCCCCTCCCCTTCCCCGCCACCAACCAACACGTCTAACACCACGACCCCCTCAGGCATCCACACCTCAACCGACCCTCTCCTCCTAACCACGCGCTCCCAACAAAACTTTGCAGAATTCGTCCCCCTAGCCCTCCTTCTCTCCACCATCGCCGAAGCCAACAACGCCATCACCCCTCGCGCGTTAAAGCTAGCCTTAAGCACGCTTCTCGCGGCGCGCGTGCTACACGTCGAGGCTGGGATCTTGAGGGAGGGGGCGATGGGGCTGGGGCGGCCGGTGGGGTTTTACAGCACGTTGGGGGTTATTGGGTGGCTTGGGTGGGCGGCCGGGAGGGGGGTTTGGGGGTTGTGAGGAGGCAGGGGGCTTAAGGCTTAGGACAGAGATGGGAATGAAGAATCGGGAAGACGGCTTGAAGGAAGGAGGGGGAAGGTGAGATTCCGAGTCAGAATGTGAGCCAGTGAGGTTGATGGAAGATCCACGTGAGGGTGAACGTGTCAGGTGCAGGTGCAGGATACAGAAGAGCATATTGAATAGGGGACGGGAAGAAAGGGGATGTGTGGTATGACAAGAATAAGATAGACCAATTCGGCAAGCCGGGAGGCGCGGGAAGAGAACACGGGAGTCAGAGTCAGAGTCAGTCAGGGGCGAAGCGCGAGGGGAAAGAGGAAGAGGCTGGATTCCTAGATAGGCAAATACCTTTCTAGGTAGGTCCTATTCTTAGTGAATACCATTAGAGGCGAACGGGAAGATTTTCGACCGTCGGGGTGATACTTCGAGCTAGAAAGAAACAGTTCACGAGGTAGCGGTAGCGGTGGTGGCGGTTGGTGATGAATACCTAGAGAGCTAGCGAAAAATGAAAAAGCATACCATGAGACCGCCCGTTTACACTAAAGAAGAGGCGTTTCGCATTCGGGGTGGAGGTCTGGTGAAACTCTCCATCGATGGGTCCGAAAAATCCAGACGTGACACCAAGTAAGAGGCGGCGATCAAGCATCCCGTACCTAGTTCTCGATGCGATGTACCTCACGCAGCCATCAAATCTCTCCCAAACATCACTAAACACCATCGATGCAGAGGCGCGATGTACCGTAGAGATCTATCCCACTGTGGCATCGCGATAATGGAGCATCTCCACGGAGGATCTTGGTTTGTCTCGGACCTAGCGCGGCGGGCCACATCGAATCCACACATCGACGGACGGAAGATGCCAGATAGCTACCAAAATTTTTTCTCTTTCATTTTATTCTCCACCGGCCTTATCTGTCTAGTGATCGAAGACATTTTTTTTTTGGACAAGGTCCAGGTCTAGAGCCGTAGCGGCATGGCGCCATCTGATAAGATGAGCGTAGTGCCGAGTAAGATGAGATGAAGTCCAGGTACGCGGAGCTACTTGTCGAGCCGTCGACGCACGTAGCTACGGACGCATGTATTCTGTAAGGGGCGCGCCTGGGCGCGTCGACATGTGGGTAGAGATGGGTTTAGGTGGTGTAGTGCAGTGTGAGTATGAGGTTGCTTTATTGCTGGGCTTAGTCAGGCTGTAAGGGCGCAAGACGTGTTTTTCTCGATCTCGACGAGATGAGCTGCTTCACACCCATCATTCTGTGCCTGCCGTATGCCGTGTAGGTTTGTAGGCAGGTAAGAATATCGAAACACATCGTGTCATGCAGAGTGAGATAATCATCTCGAATCAATTTCGTGCTGTCAGTGTTTTCTTAGGCGCGCTGATGTCACATGCGAGGCTAACAACGTGCGATGACTTTTTAGATCGTGAGGTTTGATTGCGTGCCGCCTCGACCTGTCAGCGATTTTTACTGTATGTGGATAGACGGAGAGGTCGCTACACATAGTGTACTATAGAGTACTATTTAGAATCGCCGTGAGATCTGCAGGTGGGCTGCCAGGTCGAAGACATCGGCACTAACCGGTTCCATAAAATCTACTGAGCTGGTGTCAAGCCATGCGGTGTGATTCGACGAATGAAGCTGCATGGGCGAGGTCGATTCAGGCGTGCCAGGACACAGAACTATCTCGCAGACTAGCTCGATTCTCCTCTTGAGGGATGCCCAAAACGGTGCGCACGCAAGGCTTGCCCTTCGACCGAGATGCGATCGTGAGAATTTCGCTACCCCACCTAGACCCGAAAGGTGAAAGGCCAGCGCGACAAACCACCCCGATCGTAAGAGTAGGATGATGGGATGGGACGGGACGGCATGGGAATGGCATGGCATGAATGGACATGGATGTATGCTGTATGTACGATGATATCGTAATACGCGGTTACAAAAATAAAATACCTGGGACCCAGTGAAAAGGGAAGAAAAAAGAGATACGCTAGAAAATGACCTGTAACTAAGTAACGAAATAAACTAATCGGCGTCCAGATCTCGTCATCTCGGGGTTCAAGTTACACGGTGCCGGCGACGGGTCCGCTACGGTACGAGAATGTAGTATGTAGAATGTAATGTACGAAAATGTATGAAGATGTATGAAAATGTATGGATGTTGTATGGATCGTGGATGGAAAAGGATCGAGAGGAACCCTAATGGGGCAGCAGAAGCAGCAGAGGGAAGAGCCTTCCGGCAGTTGGATGCGAGACAAACTCTCTAGAGGGTTACGAGGGTTACGTTAAGTTACGTTAAATATTCTGAAAGAGGCTATGATCGTCGTCCCATGCCCTCAGTCTGATGTAAGTTCGGCATTTGCTGGGCGAGGCCAGGTTGGGTTAGGTGCCGCTACAGGCAGGCATTACACCTTCCAGGGCTATCTGGTACAACCAGCGGGAGGCCTAGAGGTAGTTACCATACCGGCGGGACCAATAAGCTACCGTCTCCCTATCCCTATTTCGTCTGCGCTGCGATATGTGCGAATATGCGCTCTTCATGCAGGTCTGGATCAGGAATGTCTCTTGTCAGCACTCTACTCTCGCTGATGAATCAGCCACCTTCAGGAACCAAAGTCTGAGTAGAGACCGACTATTGAAATTATGACCGAATGCATAGTAGAATGAAGATATCAGAATTAGTGTCGATAATGGATCATGCGATGGATCACGGGGTCACTTTTTCACATGAAGGCGGCAGCAAGCGAAATTACTGCTAATCTTGTCAAGAACTTTTTTTTTTGATAAAAATTTGTGTGATTGGTAAAACAAGCGGTTAGGAAAACTAATCGCTACTATCCAAGCAGGAACTATTTGCTTTTGGACTCTTCGTCCACGCTTATGTAACAACAGGTAGAAGGGGCAAAACGCCCAGAGGCGTCCCTTCAACTCTCGCTTTGCCTCTCCAAACCACCATTAGATATACTAAAAACGCCCAATCATGGCTGGTTTCCCCCCTTTTTGCTTGCTATATATAGATGTGACATTTAAAGAAAAAGTGCAAAGTTCCCACACCCACGTCCACACATGTACGCCTTAATGTCGGGAAAAAAGATGAGTAGTAGGAGTAGTAGTGGTGGTTGTAGTTGTAGTAGTGTAGAAGCATCGTCCATCATCTCCTCTCCAGATATTCATTACGGTAGTAAGACCAAGACGCCCGGCTGATTAAAAGGTTCCTAATTAGGGGGTATTGGTGGGCCCGCGTTTGGTGACTGAGTTTTCCGAACCTCGCGGATCAATCCAAAACGAAAGACGAACTGTAGTAATCCGGACTTCCCTCCCCTCGACTCGCTTTCCGGTCGATCTGCTCTCCCCATCCCATCCCGGGGTATCAGTAGTTGTTTTTTGCCAATCCAGACCCAACGCATTAGCCGTGTCATTACATTACTGAATGCAAATGCGCAAAAATCGACAATAAATAACGTGGAATATTGGTACACAGAGCCTAACCTTAACGGCAGGTTCCAAAAGGTAGGTATCGCTTGGTTTGTTTATGGTTATCGACAGGTAGTGATTATAACCAAATCTTGTGTGCGAGGACGGCTTATTGTTGCTTGTTGTCCGTGTGGGGGTTGTAGTCCTGAGGCGTCATGTTTTGAGTGAACTGAATCTGTTTCGACCTCGGTTGGTTAGGTGACGATCTCGATGAGCTGACAGCCTCGTTCGTATCCCAGTCAAATTGGGTGTTCGCCATCGTGCTCTGACCAAACGTGTTCTGTTCCGGGATCGAGCCCATCGGGTAGAGAGGCGTCGTAGGAAGGCTTCCGTCACTCAAGTCGGCGTAGCTCGGTATGCTGTGCATCGGCATATCGGTGAACTCGGTGTTGAAAAAAGGCGTCAGAATCGGCTGGTCCGGCTGAAAATCTACTCGGGCACCGTACGGGTTGTTAGCGTAGTTGGTATTGCCGTAGTGATTCAACAAGCCACCTGGTGTGCTCGGTGGCGTCTTTAAGTTAGACTCCGCCTTGAACTCCATCATGGTGGGAAGGTTCGCCCCTAATAAAAACGAGGTATCCTCAGAGCAAGCGGATGTTACAACTGGTTCCCGAATTTGTTGGTCGAGAACGGCTGGCGTCATCGGGGTGGGAGGAGCGGCTCCGGAGAACGCTGGCGCCATGGATCCAGCCGGGGAACGAGATTGGTATGCCAATAATGCCTCGGCATTGTAAATCATAGGCGATCGAGGACCTGATATCTGCTTTTGGATTCGGCCGTGTAGGCCCGTTTGCGAAGCAATTCGTCTGATGTTTGCCATCGGGCTTGAAGGACGCTTTGATCCGTCTAACGCAGTCTTAGGCATGCCACCATAACCGTACGAGCGACTCCTCAACGAAGTAGTTTGAAGGGCTGCTGGCCTCGGGATGTTTCGTCGGGAAGCAATGTTGGCGGGAGGTGGAGGAGACTTGAAGGAGTTAGGAGTGGGCATCATTGCTGTGGGGGTTTGACCTTCGCTGATAGGCGTGTTTAGGCTATCATTGTGACCCTGAGGTGATTGTATCGGGCTACCGCTTATCCTCGGTGTGGTGAAGGTTTGCTGTGACTGGAGGAGTGGTGTTATGTTTGCAAAGCTGGGGTCCATCATGGGCGAAAACTGGTTGTTGTGGTGCTCGCTCGTTGCGCACTGCTCCTCGGGTGAGGGTAAACCGTCGTTCACGATGGCCGAGTGCTCGTTAGGGTCGAAATGTTGTACCTGTTCCTCTGGCGATACGTAGGCGGTGAAACCGTTTATGTCCTCGGGGTGAGAGTAGTTTTGAGGAACATGTTGGTAGTTGCTGAATTTGGTCGCGTCCTGAAAACCGAGATAATTATCTGAAACTCCTTCGACAGCATGAACCTCATGGGGAGAGTCGGATCTGTCCGACTCGGGAGATTCGTCGTCAGAGTCTTCGTTTTCGTAAGAGGCGTTGATCTGGGCAGACGAATCGACGTCGGGGAACCGAGCAGACGAAGGTTGCGCTCGCCTCCGCGCACTGTCGTTCGCATGCTCCGATACTCCGCTCGACAAACCGTCATCCGGTGATACTGGCTCGCTGCTAGCCTTCTCCGCCGCCCTCCGTGCCTCGTACTCTTCCTGCTTCCGCTCCTGCTTAGCTTTTGCGCGCCGGTTCTGAAACCAGTTCTATCATCTGAGGTTAGCCGCATGGTTCATGCAATAAGGGGATTTGCTAAATACATTGATTCGTGGTCGATCTAGACCTAGCTGGTCCGCGAGCGATCCTTTCGTCGAGCTCGAGGGCTTCGGGTTTTCCTGGAACACCTTCTCAAGCTTCTCTACTTCCTCTTTAGACAACCGCGGCTTGGAATCCGTCTTAGGGTCGGTTAACATAGTCCGCTCGGCGATGTGGTGACTTCGGGGTTGCTGGTAGCCATACATATATGGCATACCGGCGAAGTTAGGATAGTAGACATGATAAGCTTGGCTCTCGCCGTATGAGAGACCGGTGTTCTGAGGTTGGGCGTGGTGAGCGTGGGGATAATTAGGGTTCTGTATGTTTCTGTTCTGGGTAAAGCCATAACCTGGGTTATAGGCTGACTGAGGGTGATAATGCATCCTGGGCAATAGCCGAAAAGAAATCAAATAATTAACATAAATATATCGAAAGCTTTTCCCGAATTATCAGGGCTGGGCCGACTGGTATTTATAAAGCTGAAAAATAGTTGCTGGTAAGGAGGGACTATGAGTCGATAGACTGAGGCGTAATTTTTTTTCTCAAAGTTTTCGGATTTAGTTGCGGCTTGTATATATGCTTTAATCTTACGAGCCGCGGCCGGTTTGAACTCTTTTTTTCTCTATAAGGAATGACTGAGGGTCAGATACCCGGACAGATTAAGTCCAAAGGATTGCTGAAGAACGAACGTGGTGGTGGTTGTGAACTGAACTGAATCCCCGAAGCACGACGAGACGGACTTTAGGTTGAAGGGGCTAAGCCGATATAAGAGCAAGAGTAAAGAGGCCGAAATTATGGTTTTGCCGTATTCCAAGTAGTCGAAGTGAGACACAGAACTCACTTTAGAGCCCCCCTAAAATTCTTTCGAAACCAGAGACAAAGCAGGGACAGGATGGATCAAAAACAAATACAGGAGTTGCTAGAGAGCGGGAAGGGAGAGAGAGGGGGGTGGTGGGCGTGTCGTCAAGTAGATGTATGTAGTAGGCTGTGGGTCTCTTGCTGGACCTTGCACGACGAGCGAACCGGGAGGTGTAAGGTACTTCCCCGGTACGACCACGAAATTGGGTGGAGGTGAGCGAGGATTCGAGCAAAGGCTGGTGACACTGGTCGCCGACAGGGTACCTGAAAGTACTTTCCTCGAAGTCTCTTTTAAGATACGTACATGGGTATGGGTAAAGTTGTATGGGTATGGATATCGTACATATCGTACACACTCATTTGTTTATTCATCAAGATCTAGTGTCCAGTCAGTGACTACCCGAACCGTAGACGCGGAGCATTTTATTATGAGCAGGGTTACTGGGTAGCGCTGCTGAAGCGCTGACTTGGCTGGGTGGACTACCCTGACAACCCTTGACTGCCAGTACCTAGTCGACCAGCTGCTGGGGCTGTGGCGGACCTAGGCGATTCAGCATCTCTCTTTCTCATCCAGACCCGGTCTTAACATCACATCACCACCGCTAAACCTGGGAGCACATCGGGTTTGCGCCTCTAAGCTTCTTGCACTTTCTTTTGAGTGTATCTGAAGACTTGTCAGAAGTAAGAGAGTGGGTTGGGGGCTAGGCTGAGGGAGGGGGCCACCAATACATCCACGACATCCTTGACATCCATGAAGGCTACTACTGCGTACATACTTTTTTACATAGTACATAGTGGGCTCCTGCTGCTGGCTGTCTGTCTGATGTGCGTCACTGGGGCCATTGGACAGAGAAGCAGCAATCTGTACCAACGACGTACATGGAAACATCTCGACGTTGAAACGTACGTCGAAAACGTACATACAACATGCCTACCTACATACATACAACCTAGTAGAACGTGGGCAATGTTAGGCAAAGACAAAGATTCCCTCACCGATCATGGCCTGCAGCCGTGTGAATCCCCACCTGGTTAGAAAGGTTGAGGGTTAAGAGTGTTAGCTACCTAGTAGTAGGTAACTTAGCGGGAGGGATAGACCAGTGACGATTCTCATGGAGATGTCCACAGTACAACGCGTCGCACACAAGTTAGGCGTGTACGATGTGTACAATGATGTATGAATACGTTGGAGCGACTTAAGTCTTTGGAGATTCCGCCACACTAAAAAAGAGGTGGAAGACCAGGCTAGCCCCTGTCTTGGGTTCCCTGTATCCCCTGTCTCTATAGTTGACCCCCCGGCAAGGAAATTAGGGTATCTGTAAACGTCAGGAGGAAGACGTATGAGGAGGCCTGAACATGGCAGATTGGCAGATGGCGGCATGGGGCATGGGAATTTGTGGATTGTAGATTGTGGATCGTGAATGTGAATGTGAATGTGAATGTGGATGTGGGAAGACTTTCCCAGTGCCAGCGCCAGTTCCCAAAAGCCAAAAGCCAAGAGCCAAAAAAAATCAAAAGCCGAAGCCAAAAATTTTTATGTCTTACTAGATTATGCGGGGAGACTTCGGGGATAAACTAAAGCAAGGCACGACCGTCTGAAGGAGAAACTCTATATTCATCTTAGCCGCTCTTAATCTAAAGGGATAGAGAGAAGCCCCGAGGGCGGTGTTGAAAGGTTGAGGGTTGAGAGAAAAGGGATGTGAGAAATTCGGGCTGCGTGCTAAAATGCAGAGTTGCTAAGGTACTAAGAGTGCTAAGAGTGCTAAAATGCTAGTAAAGTTCAGGGGCAGGAAAAAAGTGGTGGTTAGCCAGTGACAGCCAGTGGTTAGCCAAGCCAAGCCAGGCAAGGTACGTAAGGCAGTCGACCTTTTTTTTTTCTTTTCTTCTTTCTCTTTTTCGCTTTCTAGGTGGGTCTTTACAGTGCGCGGGCCACCTTACTGTAATGTTTATCGGAGCCCTGGAGGCTTGGCATCCCATCTAGGCTGGTAAGTGCAGTAGCATAGTAGGGGCTGTAGGGGAGGTAGGGGCTGCCGGGGCTGGTATAACTGGTCATATGACTCCGTGTTTTTCTCAACGAATGTTTTTTACCACTAGATCCGTCGACGCCGCTCTTGGTCGGGGTCGAATATGGAATTAATTCTGGAAGTAAGGATTACACTACACTAACTATGTAAGTATTACTGTAGGTCCATACGTTAATACCTATAATACATATGCGATCGGCATATCTCATGGCTTCCCATGGCAACTATTCTGACATTATCTAAGATAGGAGGATTCCTCTTGTAAGGTTGTTGTAAGGTTTATCTCGTTTGTTAAGTAATAGTCGTGTTAGTTCGCTGACTTTGGACCATCTTGTTACCCGCATCCCGTCAGATTGGAAGCTAAGGGCAGCCAATCAATTACGGCAGAGAGCGATCTGGTTAGCGTTCGGCATCCCGAGAACGGTGTTTGGTAACAAGGGAAACGAGCGAGTTCAAGGTTTGTCTTTTTTTAACATTATTTGTTATACCATAAGCAAGGTGATGATATTAATTCGATACTGGTTGTGGCTGCTTAGAACACCAGACTCGCTGATGATGGTCTAAAGTCGCGAGCGAGAGAACTGTTGAAGATTAGTAACTACCTAATGGGGATAGAACAGGGTAAGACGCGATAGCGAGAAAGGTCTCAAACGAGACTAGTTGTCTGAGACTTCGATATCTGTGATGACTCGGGATGTGGTTAATTTGAAAAGGGGAAACCGAGAAACCGAGATGCAGAGACCTTGAGATGCATCGTTTAATCGTTTTACCACATTACCGTTTGGGAAGATCTTAAGTCATCTCATCTTTTTTAGCAATACCAAGGGCACCACGGGCACCACGGGATGTCCTGGTTCAATGTTGCCTTGCTCGCCTGGGGCTTACTACCAGGTGTGGTCTCCTTGTCTCCTTGTCGCAAGGTTGCTTGGTCGCAAGGTCAGTTAGGTGTGATGTGATGCTGCAATACCGTATCCTCGAATATCTGGAATGGCCTAGTTACCACGAGGTCGACTGGGTTAATATGATATGTCAAGGATGAGGAGACGGGGATCTAGAGTGGACACGGATGCTTAATTTTGAAGTTGATATCATAGCCAAGACTTTTCTCACAGGGCAACAACAGACGCTGCAGCATGCTTGCTTAGCTGCTTAGGTGTTTCCGCCTCTGCTCCTTGCGCAGCACCTACCTAGCAGTTACCTGCTTAGTTGAACTGTGTTATAGCTCATGACATACTGCAAGTTGAACCCAGCAGCCAAGGGAAGCAGGGGATAAGACCGGCACCCCTTTATTGTGGGTCACCTTCCCGGATTCGCTCGTCTCCCCTGAGACTTTGACAAGTTGTCTGTCTAAAAAGGAAATCTCTCGAGTCAAGATATGAACAGCCCTTTCCTAAAATGGATTGATCGATCCGCGGTCCCAAAACTGTCATCTTAAGGTACCTACATACAAAATGGGTATGTATGCTAGGCTATCCTTGATATCCTTGTTACTCTTGATCAGTGATGAGCAGCATGGTATCCCCGGATCTTACAGAACATGTACATCGGTACTTGTAATGACAGCTCACACATGCGCATGTGCATGTACCTAAGTATGTATGTGGATGGAGGTTTATTTTTTTTGTATGTGTTTTTCTCTTTCCCTCTCTTTTTAGACCTTGCGTTTTCCGCTTACGTATTTTTGGGGTTTTAGTTTTGGTTCGAGGTTAACTGCGCATTTAATGGACCCCAAAATCCTGTAGGTTACAACTTACAGGTTACCATCAGCCCCGACACAGCACCATCCTTGAACTTCGGGTGCTATTACTTTTATCTACCGAGCTAGACGCGGATGCACTTTGCATTCGGATTAACATACTACGTCGAATGATAACTTTTTTTTTAAATGATTATATTCTGACTACCGGTGAAGGTTCTCCGCCCTATTTCGCTTCACTCCGACTATTAAAAATTTAAAACGCCAGGCACCCAAATAAAGTGCCGTATTAATAATCGCGGCGCCTTAATTCTACGTCTTATAGCTTTTTTAATGTAGGGGGCACTCTATTAAGATTTGAGAGGCTGAAGTTATGATGTCAGTGGTAATTTCGTCTGTTTAGCTCAACCTCTGATATCAACGTTCATGACCCGACTATCAAACGTTGGTATTTTGGAAAAAAAAAATATTCCTCCACCGCCTTCTTGCCAATCCAAGCCTCTTGGCCGTTTTCGGGGCCTCGAACCTCGTAACTTGGAGATACCGCTAGACTGGGTCTCTCTTCGCTGCACCCTTATCATGCACGGTTTAGCATCGGCACGGATGGTATCGTGTTGATACCCGTGTTTCCGGTCGACGAAAAAGAAAGGAGGTCAGCGTTTTACAAGTGCCTGACTAAATATCGTAGAGTGTCCATGATAGGACGCCCGATCTCACTTATGATGCAGAGTGCTCCAACTTGGCAAAGAGCGGGTTTCGCTGATATGAGAACTTACTTCGCCTCCAAGCTTACTGGATGTTACTGGACGGTGCTCCTCAGACTGCATTCGTAGCTTGGCTATTCCCGTCTGGTGAATAGAAGCCAACACCTCGCAGGCTAGAGTTACATTGCTTCGAGCTAGACGCAGCTCTCTCTGGCGGTTCTGCGATTACTACGACTATCCGTCTTTTGCGAGGCGGCGAGCAAAAGCCGAAGCTGGGCAGGGTGCCACGATTGGCTCCTAACCAACGAGATCATCTTCGAGCCTTTCCCAAGAAGCGTCTAACACTGCATATACATACAACATGCACACCACTTAATACAGTAGGGAAGTACCCGTCTCCTCACACGCTAATTTTGAGGCCCGGCAGCTCGGGTACCGATGGAAGATGGCAGTTTATGGCGTGATAAGCGGGAAAACCGCCTACATATCATCCTAGAGTTAGCTGTCTTTTTTTGTGTTTTGTTTTCTTCTCGTCCGCATTTTCTTAGCCCTAAGCTCTAGGCTCTGATGAACTGCTTCTCATGACCCTATCATGATCTGCTAAGCACCAGCGAACCAAAGAAACATCCGAACTGGGGGGTTTCATGTAGGCATTAGGGGGAATAAGAAGTATGTGCCTAATTCCTACTACGACGTAAGTACCGATGATAAAATAGCCTCTTATTTTGTTTTGGGGATAGAGTTAGAATCCTGAGGTTCCTAACGTTCCTAACGTCATATGACTTCCTAGGTTGATTAGGTTGATTACGGGAGCGGCTATCAAATATCAACCGTGATGTCGCAATAACATTCTCCATAGGGTCACACATAAATGTCGATTTTCTTAAGATGTGCAATATAGCCTGGAGGCCGGCTGCTTGGTACTACCACCAAGGGAGCCAGGGGGGATAAAAGTGGAAACCCCAAGATACCTAGCAACCTAGCAACCGTAGTAACCGTACAGGAACTAGGAACTACCTAGTAGGAATTACCTAGGTACATTTTCAAATTTGGGGTTTAACTTTACCGGGGTCGCATTAGTTCCCATGTAAGTCCCATGTAAGCGAAAATCGCCAAGCTGAGCCAGAAAGCTGGGACCGAAAAAAACACTTTGGCTCAAGTGCGGTGCAGTGCTTTGTCAAAAGTCCCCAGTCAATCAGTCAGCGTACATTGCGTATCTGCATGTACGCATATACCTTGTCTATTATTCTACTGGAGTATACCTCCCTCTCCTACCAAAAACACATCTGTATCGTCTGTATCGTGGTGTACGATGCCTACGTTACCCATTACCTTATGTTGTGCTCGACATCACATACTCATGTAGCAGCTATGCATGTAGGTATTAGGTATGTAATGCAACGATGCATCATCCAGCCAGCCAGGAGAGACATACACCCAAGAAAGACATACATACGGAAATAGCCTTCAATCCACTTACACTCACAGGTAAACATGCATTAGATATGTGAGGAAAGGAACGAAACGAGCCTATTTTTGTTTCTTCTCATCTCGTTTGGGTCGTTTTGGTTCGCTTCGAAGCAAAAAAGGGCAATGGAAAGAAAAATCGAAAAGTCATAAGAGCTGACATCTTCACAAGATGAGCCGAGGCATTCATTAGCCTCTTATCCACCATAACCCACCGAAGTTACTACGGTACTAAAGCACTGCATACGTGGTACGATATGAGTTACGGGAACTTGCAAAGGAAATGATCACCAACCTAGCCCAGATGTCCGGATAACCTTCATCATAGAGTGGGACAGGTCCCTGATTCTTTGATTCACTTGTCGTCACTTTTTGTCGATCTCGTTCACTTGGCTAGTAGGTATTCGAGGTTCAAACTATTACGGATTACACCAGCGCGATGAAGGAGAGATGTCGGACAATATATCGGACATATCGACATTTTATCCTTCGGAGTAAAAAAAAAGGAAAAGAAAAAACGCAAGCAATCCATATCGAAGCTAAATGTCTGTGGAAGACAGCCTTACCTTGCTTAACTAAAAGTATCCATCCGTGCTGCCGTGATGTACTATATGCGTACATAGCATTTACACAATTTCATAGGCAGGACGTGAGATTGGACCCCTGGTCTTTGCAGCTGCTGCAACTTCGGCTTAAACTCCTGCCCGAAATCAGGCATTTTCAACATCGCCGACTTACTTTCTTCGCAGCGAGGCTCTCGTTGGCTGTGCTAAGCGCAGTGCATCTGAGGATGATGATCAATGCTGCCGCTCCAATTAACTACTCCAAAGTCTCTATTACATTTTGAGACTCGCATACCACTGTAAATCCGTACATAGTAAGTCTTTTTGAGCGTCCGCCTCCTAACAAGTGCTTAGACCCCCATCGTCATACACAATAGTCACAATGTTACGTTATAACCCATGTTATGCATTGGTCAAGCGCCGCTGCGCCGTTGAGAAAAGTTGGCAAACCTGGTGCCTTACATTACTCTTTGCAACGTCGGATCCTTTTTCTGCTATAGCACGCGGTTTCTGCAGTTCTCCTATGTAGGTGCCTATCCATGATATCTCATATCCCATATCTAGATTAGATGAGCGCATCGCGTGAAAATCTCTAAGTACCTAGTATTTGTCATTGTGGAATATCTCGGCGGTCACGAAAGCCCGTACGACTAAACAGTCGTGTTAATTCTAAGCCAGTTTCGGGATGGCTTCTATCCGTAATGGCAAATAAGTATAGGTATCTCAGTACCTTGGCAATTTGAGCTGTGATTCGTGAAGCTGAATGATCTTGGCAAATTAGTAAAGAATGATTGGACGATGTACGGTTTTCAGGTGGGACTTGAGCGCTGAGGAAACAGCTTTTAGGGGCTCTAATCTCTAGCGGGAGACGGTGCGCTCAACTAATTTTTTTTTCTTAGTTGCGCAGGTGCCAACCCGTACACTAGGAACTGCTGCAGCAAGGGAAGGCAGGGCCAAGGACTCCAGGGCTCCAGGGCTAACTAAACCGTCTAATCTTCCCCTGTGCCGTGCATAAGCCATCAATTAACAGCACTAACAGCACTAACACAAGCCTCTAACAGCTCTAACACCTATACTACACAACATAACTCAAGGATAATTCAATACTATAACTCGGCATCTCCAGTTCATCCACACTCATCCACCAGATTAAATAATGATAACCAAAACATCATACACGATGGGCACATTCAGGGTCAATATTTTGAGCCTCCATCGAATTTCGTTGAGTGGTACGGGTCCTAGGATTTCGCGTGTCGAGCACGTTGGTGCCAGGGACTTTCACCCTTTCACCCCCGGTAGTCCCCGGTACGACTGCTTCTAAACTTCTAGGTACTGTATAATAACCGATTTATCATCATCACTTCAGCAAACGACGGTCTGGCCAGCTCTAGCTCTGGAGTTTTTGTTGGTGTATTGCGTAGCACTGACGGTAGCTCCCGCGACGTAAGGCATGTCAAACCACCAAACCAGCGTTTCGTCAACGAGCCGCCTGGTTCCTCTTCGTAAGCTTCTAGAGAACGGAGATGGTCCCGAAAAGGATATCTTCTTCCACCCTCACCTGAACCACTAGATGGATGATGGATCGTGCCCGAGACATTGCGATAGGGCGAGCCGAACCTCCCGCCTGTTCCAACCCTGCTTCTTCCAAGGTGTTACTGCAGGCGCCATCTTGGTTCTCGAACAAAGAGATGCGTCACCTGTCTAATGTGTCTGATATGTCTGGTATATCTGATATCTTTGGGGGACATTCTCTTACAAAGCATTGGAGTTCACGAGTTCAGGTCTTCATCTGGTTTTCCAGCTTGGGTCTAACTATGCCCCCAAACTTCGGCGGTGCAACCAGACCAACATCGGTCCCGATGCCCGACCGCCATCTCTAAATTCTCACACTTATTTTCAGCGCCGTCGCTTTCGCATGCAGAAGACTGCGCTTCGTGAGTGGCGACGGATCTTTTAGACGTTTTAAGATGTGTCCCCGCAAAGCTGAACCAGCCGCGAGCAACGACGACAACTAAGAAACGTTCGAGCTTCTAGCGCAATGGCGTGTAATTGCGCGTAATGGCATGTACCCAGCCTCACCGTCTTCCGCCGAAGCTTCGAAAAAGTCCAGAGTCTCCAGTCCAAAAGTACAGATTCGCAGTTTGAGGCACATATGCCGGTCATGGCTCGCGATATGTTCCGGGGTTGCGGCACCTCCGTAAGTGATCATTTTGGGTTCATCCCAACTGCCCCTGGCGGCCCGTGACAACGATGCTAGGTACATACATAACCTAGCAGCGATCCATCAGTGTGGAGGATCCAAGCATCCATTGGCGCTTCTGCAAGCAACAGAATACGTACTATATGTACCTCCCTTGTACCTCTCCTAGGTATGATTGACTACAGGGGTTATTGGGTCACAGCGGTATTTAAGATCATATCCTGGCCCTGGCGGCCACGTGGATCTGACTTTGATGACAAGAGATCCCCTGGGATTTGAGCGGAATGGCTTGCTTTCGCGCCAAGTACCTCTAAGTACCCGACAGGGGAGCAAGCTAGGAAGTCTTTGGGCTCATTTTATTTCTTCCACTATCACGGCCGTAAGCCAAGACTCTCACTGATGTTTTTGTTAGGCCTTCTCCATCCTCATCGTCATTATCATCATGGAAAATCCGTGTGATGCGTGTGATGCGATACGGCTCGTCCGATGACTCTAGCAATTTGGAAGTACCGAGGCAAGGCATAATGATAAACAGTGTTATCCTATCTTATTAGCTCCTGTCTGCAATACGACAACGTGGGGGTTCAGGGCAAGCAATCCTACCTGTCCAATCCTATCCAACAAGCCCCGACATGCCGCTCCAAAGCAACTTATTTTGTTATAGGTAATATTTTAGTTAAAGTTGTACTTGTAGAACAACTTACCAAGCTGCTGCCGCCGCCGCCACAAGCATTTTTCAATATCATAACTCAGCTCCGCTTTAGCCGCCTACTGACATTAAAAAAAGCGTGGGGTTTTCTTCTATCCTGACGGGTCCGAGCACGAGGCCGCATGCCCGCAGCAAACTGTGGACTCTAACTTGCGATCAACTCCAAGCAACGGCAAACTATGGTACGCGCTGATCTCTTCTCATCGCAACCGCATTTACATATACGACTAAAAACGCTCTGGCGGTGTGCGTACATGAAAAAAGTCGGAGTTAGAAAAAAAAAAGAAGTATTCGTTACAAGCGTTTACAATGACGAATCGATCGTCAAACCAGTCCAACAGCGGGAACTAATGAGCTGCTGGTTTTGTTTCAGGCGCCAACCAAGGCTCTGGCGCTGCCGCCGGCTTAATTGCTTCACTATTACCGAGCCTTGTATCCTTGACCGTTCAACACAAGGACGGAGTTGATTCCGTGATGGAGGCCGCCGTCTTGGCCGTGTTTTTTTTTTTCTTTTCTTCTTAGGAAGCGCGACGCTTGCGCCGTAGTTAGTGGATTCGAAAAAATGAGGCGGCGTTGAAACTTCACGATAACGTCTACCCGCCAGGACCGGCGTTGACGTTGGCGCGAAGTCGCTTCACTTTTACCAGTCCACACGCTCCTTCACAGATCCACTTAGGAAGAAACTGTTACACCTAAAGACTGAACACTGAACATCTAAACACACCTAACATCTAAGTCAGCGTTTCTCCAGCCCCCCTTTCTCTACTACCCCAATCTAAAAAACCTGCATTTTTCTCAATTTAGGTGACTGCTTTTTCTTAATTGTCTCTAAACGTGACTTTTCCCTTTCTTTTATTAGCATCTCGTTCCTGCAGTAGGGTAGTGGTTCTGTGCTACCGTCACCGCAAGGCGCAGCAGGTCTTTTGGGGCTTGATGGCTTAATAGCTTAATAGAGGGCTTATAAATCTGGGCTGAAAAAGGGGACTGGGAAGAGCCGTCCTCTTAACTAAGTAAAAATGGAAATCGAACTTCCGAATTCCGTGTTTACTTTTTTTTTCCCCATCTGCATCATTTGGCATCATTTGGCACCATTTGTGGAAAGGGTATCCCTAATCACGAAATAGATCACGACGACGGCTCATTACTTTTTTTTTATTATCTCCCCTAACCCCCAGAGACACCGTGCACCAACCGCTCCCTCTTCCGCGAAAAAAAGGCTTGGCTTTTTCTCTTTCTTTTCGTCTCAACGGGGGTTAGCGGAAGTTACCTCTGCTCTACTTTAGCTACTTTAGTGACCACTCATCTTAGATTTCTCTAGGTCTAGCAGGTCTAGGTCAAGTTCGGAATTGAGCCGCTACCTACTACCTACGGAACTACAGCTGTACTCATGTAGGTGACGGTGAAGGGAGCCAATTGTCGATACGGGTGTTTATCTCCAGTACCAGAGGACAACACCGACCAGCACCGACATATTCTCACTCTCAATTCTCGTTGGCTCCCCCGCGTCTTCGACCTAGCAAAAGCCAATCTTTTCCTGGTGGTCTGGGTCTTGCATAAGGTCACGCATTCGCCCAGCTACCACATCGGGCTTTCGCCAACTGTCATTGTTACTCAGGTCGGCGACCAGCGCAAATTGACAACTGCGAAGATCCTTTCTTGGCAACACCCATCTCTTGGCGCAGTCGCTGCTCGCTGCAGCCGGCGATGCTGTGCTCACCATCCACAAGGGAAACCGCTGCATGTCTTGGAGCAAAGAGATCGTTCATCCGAACGAAGCACCAGCACCACGAGAACCCGACGTTGCTTAGACGCGCATTCGTACGTGGCAAGGTCTATGTCATCGATCGGGTCCTTGCAGCAGCTCTCTTTTTTTTGCACCTTATTTTTTTTTCTTGCTCTGCTGTGAGGCCGCATCGCGAACGACCTGGGGTGCGTAAGCATCCTGTCGTCTGCCGTCCCTCCCGCGCAAAATGTTAACCTGTCTGTCTACCTAACCTTGCCGATGATGCTTGTTCTACGCACGCCCATCGCCTCTGCCTCTAACAGCACAGATAACTCGGCCCCGGCACATTACGTGTGTTATGTGTTTAACGGCGGACAAGGGTTCGCGGCTCCCGTATCCATGGCCTTGGGAATTATGTACTGGTCTTTACACATACACAAAAGCTCGTGATCCCGCCGAAGGTGCCACAAGATTTCGTGTGTTTCTTTAGTGGTCATGTCCTTGGTTGTCCGTGTCTGGTCTGGTCCTATCCCCTCCTAAGTATCCTAGGGGGGCGAAGGACACACTCAAGTCAAAAACTTTCTCGGCGCAAATTGCCGTCCTGATTCGTAGCCGAGACCCACGGGTAAGCCACCCCAGTTTTGGTGTCTTTGGTTTCCCTTAGGAATATTTCAGCTGGGCTTTGTCACTTACGCTCAACGACGAGCGGCTTGGGTTGCGAGGTAGGTAACTTGGTAGATAGGTAACTACTATGTATATATGATAGATGCTACCTGCTACTCCTTCGCGGGGAGCAGGCTTCAGGCACGTACGCGAGCTAGGTCTCGGGTTGTTTAGGTCCAGGTCTGAGGGAGTGGATGAGAGATCTCGGCGGAACGGACGTAAGGGAGTCTCCGCCTGCCTCTTTTTTCTTCTCTCGAGACTGGATCGCTGAGGACATGGATCGGCCCAGATATGTAGGCTGGTAGGTACGGGAGTAAGTAGGCATGTAGTAGACAATGTACGTAGTATGTACGTCTGGACGTGTATGTGTGCGTATGTGTGTGTAACAACCTCTCATTCGACGGGTTTGCAGTAAGTAGGTAGGTCGTTCCCACCGCCGAACTGCTCTGGGTACTTAGATGGTGCAGGTGGACTAAATGTGTGGACTGGGTTCCCTCCGCCGTTGGAGGGAGGCGGACGCCACAAATGCGATCTGCTTTCCCCATGTCCAGCGGACGAGGCCTCTCGACCTAAGTTTTTTTTCGTGTCCCTCCAACCGCTGCACGTATCGCGGGTGTACCTACGCCTACTACCTATGCAAAGACTCTGCCACCCGGCCCAGCTTGCTACCTACGTACCTCACCTACCTAACCTAGTCAGTAAAAGAGGCGGTTCTAGACATCCAGCCCACAGTGAGTGAGATTTGATCGACCCAGCCCAGACGGCCCGAGGCGGCATTTGGGGATTGGGATCGATTTCTGATATGTAAGTGCGTCTCGGCCAATAGATACCTAGGTAGTTTTTTTTCTTCTTGGGAAGCACGGCGCTTGCTGCGTCGTCGATGCCCGTTTATGTGCTAGGGCGGGCTAGATGGGGGTTAGCGAATTGACCTAGGTGAGGTACTATTAGATATACAAATAGCGGATGTACGATGGGCTTGTATGTATGGAGGTAGATAGGTAGTAGGTAGTAGGTATGTACGTGCTTGCTGGGAAATGAGATAGAGATAGAAATCACCGTGACGGGCTCCGTTTATTTTTTTCTCCGGAGATTTAGTAGGCTCTATTTACATGACTTACATATCACATACCGTAGATACATGGGAGATCTAGGGACTATTCACTTACACTAGGTGGGAAGGCTGGTAAATGGGTATATCCATACCTAGGGTACGGGCTAGATGTACTATAGCTGGCTTAAGCCGGTGATCATAGCTTCCACTATCTTGTGCGAGATCGCAATGGAGATGGGGGTTTTGTCTGACAACGGCACGGCCGGCAGGACGGGCTTTCGACTAGCTAGCTGAGACCAAGCCAGCCAGCCAGCAAGCAAGCAGTTCACGGTTCGGGTTTGGGTACCGGCTGTCTCTACGCTACGGGGTAATATGTCTCGCATCGCCTGCATCTCCTCTCATCTGGTTACCGTTTTTGTTTTTTCTATTACTTCCCGTTTTTTTTTTGTTTTCATTTTATTGTGACGGGTAGGATATGCTCGTCATCGATCTTAATGTTTTCTCTCCGTTACCCGTTTCCCGTCCCATCTGGGGTCGGGAAAGTTAGAAAGGGGAAAAGCTGGAGGCGGATGAGAGACACTATTGAGAGACATATCCATACTACGCAGCGGATCAGATTTCGATGGAGAGATAGATAGATACCCGTTCCCGTCCGAGGGTCCTCGATCTAAATCCGAAAAAGGATTTGCCGCGGTGATACGGTATCCTTTTTCGATTCTTGGGGTTTGGGATGATGAAGGGGGGGTTCGACGATATTTTTATTTTCTCCGCTATACGCTAGAGAGGTAGGTATCGCGAAGGAGCCGGAGCCCTTGGTGGGAGGAGTGTGGTATCGTGTCGCGCAGCCTCCTTCTTCTCATATGACATGTGTAGCTGCACGCTAGCTGCTCAGGTGCCGAGTAGGAGCATGTAGGTAGATATTTTGCAGATTCTCCTACACCCACATTCATCCATCGTCCATCATCTTCATCATACCCGCAGCAAGCATCCAGCAAGCAAGCAAAAGAAGCGGTCCTGATAGGTACAAGGCAGGTACAGGAAGGATGTTGGAGCGGGGACTAGGGCAGTTCGTTTTAGGGTATTAGGGTATTAGGGTAGCGTAGAGAGGAAGCCAAAGTGTGGTGTCTCCAGCTGCGAAGTTCCGATAGTTCTGGTGATCGTCATTAACGCATCCACCGCGCCAAGACGGGGGATTGGCGCTGGGGGCGCTGCGTCTTTGGCCCTCTTTACACATCTGCATATCTACATGACAGATACGGAACACAATGCTACGATCCTACAGGGCTACATAGCATAGCATAACTTTTTTTTTTTTTGCTTTTTCCTTTCACGTCACCATATAACTCTTTTTCGACTTAGTCCCATCCAGACTGCTGGAGGGGACGGGTTAGTCGCTACAGAATACGACATTGTGGCTCCCTCAATCCAGCGACGGATCGCTTCTCGCAGCCTTGCAGGGAGCAAGTGCCGTACATACATAACATCCATACCTGAACTACTGCAGCATAGTAGGACCTAGGTAGGTAATAGGTATATACTATGTAGATAAGTACTTTCATACTTATATGCCTACATACCTACATACATACATACCGCGGACCTACATCACGGATAGATAGCGCAGATGTTTAATTCCTTTTTTCCTTCCTGCATGCCTCGCAAATTACCTGCCGAGTCACGAAATTTCGCCGGCAGCCAGTCAGAGGCGCGGGATCTATATTGGGGGCTTGCGGGATTGCGGGCTTCCGGTTTAGATAATCAGGGTTCGTATGCCAAGAGATTTTATTAGTTTTCGTGGGAGTATACCTACTTTCGTGATTGAGGTGGAGGCTTAGGCATTCTATAATTCTATGGTGTATGGTGTATGGTGGTGGTGACCCGTCTATCAAGAAACTGGAAAGAAAAAATGGATAAGCCCTTTTTTCCCGTGTTGTAGCCGCCTTCCATAAATCGAACTCGGTGCCTGGATGCGAGATGTGGTGCCCGATGTTCCCTGTCTATATGCCGAAGAGCCAGACCTATATGTGGCTGGCGGTTGTTACTTATGACTTAATGACTATACTACGTGTGTTATGATGGCTATGTGCAATGTGCGATGCGTAATGTCAGGTAATGTCCGCTATAATGTGTGATGGTAATGATGATGGGGAATGCCGAGTCCGTGACAAAAAAGGAAAGAGGCAAGAAAAGTTCCTGAGGATCACCCATGCCGAACGATGTTGGCGCTGCTGCTCATGAACGGCAACGCGTCTTGGCGTGCCACGACCTCGAATGTTGCCGTTGTGTCGGTCACCTCGGTTCCCCATCGTAACTTCGTTGGGGACATCGGTAAAAAAAAAAGTTGGCAGTTGTTGGAATATGGGGGGTTGGTTCGCGCGTCACGTCTCCTCCTTGCATTTCTCAACACTTCTCCATCCTCTTCGCCTCTCAGATGGATCCCCATTCCTAGGTTAGGTTAGGTTAAGCGCTTACGCTCCCGTTCGCAGCAACCGGGGCCAACGCATCCGCGAACCGCAGGGTCACGGTGCCGGCACCTTCGTCAACTCGGACCAAGCTCACGGACTGCAGATCCCGCACGATCCAGTCCGGCTCCGCGGCCCTTACCTGCTCCGCCGTATGGCTCGTGACAAGACCTAGTACCTTGCACCCGGCAGCCTTGCCCGCTCGGATCCCAGCCGGACTATCTTCTAGAACTAGGATCTGGTTGCTGTCTGAAGATGGGAGACCGAGCTTTTCGCGCCCGAGAGAGTAGCACGCTGGGTCCGGCTTGCCGTTTGCGACGCTCTCGGCTGTGACTAGGTTTGCCGGCTCAGGCAGCTTGAGCACGGAGAGCCAGCCGTGCACGAGGGGCTCCGTGCCGGATGTTACGATGGTCCAGCGCGCAGAGGCGGAGATGAGGGAGTCTAGGAGCGATCGTGCTCCGGGGATCTCGACGGCGTCGGCGCCGTGGAGTTGGGGGAGGAGAGCCTCCATTTGTCGCACATCTGGGTCAGTGTTAGCCACCTAGCCAGGCACCTAGGGATATGCTAGGTAAGATGTTTAAGGTACGATGTGGCAAGTGGCTTGGGGGCGTGTGAAGACACCGTCGCGGAGTAAAACAGCTCCAGGAACAGAATCAGGGACAAGTCAGGAACAGGGCAAGGGAGAGTGATGGAGTAGAACCGGCGTAAGGGGAGATTTCTGGGCCAGGGGAAAAGGGGAAGAGGGGGTCTGGCCGAAACCAAGGTACAAAATATCTGAGGGCCGACTCAGACTCTCCCTTGGTGGTTGGGGAGTTAGATATGCATATAGTCTAAACTCACATTCCCAATTCGCCTTTTCCGGGCTTAGGATCTTAAGCATGTCTATGCTCCGTCGGCCGTGAGATGTCTGAAGAATCACCTCGGGATCTACGCCGATTTCCTTTCCAATGCTGCGCCTCTAATTAGAATCGGTGCAGATTGGAATTCCAGGAGGACTCACGTGTGCCAATGTTTGACGACGGCGGCGGTAGAGTCGATGATGGTGCCGTCCATGTCGAATAGGAGGGCCTTGAAGGTGACCTCGAAAGGAGGGGCCGTGTAATCCATTTTGAGTCGAGCTCTGGCCAGTCAAATGCTATTGATTGAATTCGAGCTAAACGGATTGATCAAGTCTCACTCTAGATGATAATAATATGTATAACGAATGAATTAGAATCATAAAATCTATGCGATAGATGTATAAAAATGAAGTCGGAGCCTCTCGAATGAGCCGCTTATAAGTCTACTGCTAAGGTGTTGAGGCAAATAATGGCCAGGCCGAATTAGGAAACTCCGCCCTCACGGTTCCCCATTTTAAGTTTGTAAGGTGAGAAAATTGAAGCCATCGTGACGCCGGGACGACCGCTGAAAAGGACCGATTTTAGGGGTCTTTCAGTGGGTTCTTATCGGCAGGCGGGGTCAGCCAATCGGTAAGGTGGATCTGATGGAGTTATTCCTATTCTGGAAGAATTGTGGCGGTAAATTGTGGCAGAATCGGGTTTCCCACTAAAATTTGGAAACTTTTTGTGCTGATAACATTATCGCAACATTTTCAAGTACCTAATAATTGCTAGGCACGGCAAGTAAAAATGGCCAACCACATCACAAAACCGAAGAGTATGTTATGGTTTCAGTATATAAACATAGAAATTGGCTAATTGATGCATTATATAGAGGCCAAGTCGAAGCGGACACCCGTTCGTCTACGGCACAAAATCGAAAAAGCCTCCGCCTCGAAGCAGCGCAAAGCTAGAAAGGAAGCAAAGAAGAACCCACAATGGAAGTCCAAGTTAAAGAAGGACCCGGGTATTCCGAACCTGTTCCCCTACAAAGAGAAGATCCTCCACGAGATTGAGGAAGGGCGAAGAAGGAAACAAGAGGAACTACAGCGACGGAGAGAGTTAGCCAAAGCCGCGAAGACTGGTACTACGGATGAGGCCGAGAATGAGGAGACCATAATGGAGGGTGCGGAAGATCAGGCCTTCGACGGCTTTGAGGACGATGCAATGGATGAGGATGGTGTGGACGATAGTTCGAACCCTATGGCCGCACTTATCGCAAGCGCAAGAGCTGCTGCTGAGAAGTACGATCGCGAGCTACAAAGCGGGGACGAAATAGACGAAGACGAATCAGATGACGATGAAGCTGACTACGAAGACGGGACCGCCGAATTGCGCGCTCAAGGTTCATCTCGAAAAGCCCACGACAAAGTTTTCAAGCAAGTTGTCGACCAAGCAGACGTAGTGCTTTACGTCCTAGACGCCAGAGATCCCGAAGGTACTAGATCAAGGGAAGTCGAGCGCATGGTGATGGCCGCAGCAAGCGGTGGCAAGCGATTAATGCTCGTCCTCAACAAGATCGACCTTATCCCTTCGAATGTGCTTAAGGACTGGCTCACATACCTGCGACGATACTTCCCTACTCTTCCCCTCCGCGCCTCCGGCTCCGCCCCTAATGCGCAAACCTTCAACCACCGCGATCTCACCGTTCAGAGCACTTCCTCCGCCCTCTTCAAATCCCTAAAATCCTTCGCCGCCTCTAAGCAGCTCAAGCGCGCTATCTCAGTCGGCGTCATCGGCTACCCCAACGTCGGAAAGTCGTCCGTTATCAACGCTCTACTTTCGCGCATGGGCGGCCGAGGCGCAGCCGCTTGTCCCGCGGGCGCCGAGGCAGGCGTTACGACAAGCATCCGCGCCGTCAAGATCGACAGCAAATTAACGCTTCTCGACTCCCCTGGTATTGTGTTCCCCTCCGCGCAGGAAGGCGATTCCGCCTCATCATCATCATCCAAGAAGAACGCTGTGGAGGCACACGCGCACCTCGTGCTCCTAAACGCGATCCCGCCGAAGCAGATCGACGACCCGATACCCGCGGTCACGCTGCTGCTGAAACGGCTCTCGGCGTCGCCGGAGCTGTTGCAGAAGCTTATGGATGTGTACGATCTACCGCCGCTGATCAGCTCGAACGGCGACGAGACGACGGATTTCTTGGTCCAGGTTGCGCGGAAGAGGGGTAGGCTCGGCAAGGGCGGCGTGCCTAATTTGGGCGCGGCTGCGATGACCGTGGTTACGGATTGGAGGGACGGAAGGATACAGGGCTGGGTCGATGCACCCGTCCTCCCGGTCGCGACGGAAGTTAGCGCTGCGGCGGCTGGTAAAGATGTAGGTGCGATGGCGGATCAGAAGGAGATCGTTACGGAGTGGGCTAAGGAGTTCAAGATCGAGGGACTCTGGGGTGATGATGAGGGTAAGGAGGGGGATGAGATGGTGCAATGATGCGGTGGTGTGTTTTTCCGAGTGGCTTTTATGGCTTAGGAGTTACGGGTCTGGGAAAACAGATGACGGTGCTGAGAGATGTCTCTTCTGATACATAAAGAGGGACTACATGAATATACCACATTTCACACATCATTGAAGGTTGACTTGTTGATTTGCATGAGCGTGAACTTGCTTCATAAGTAGTACTTGAACAGTGATCTCATCGTGTAACCTCCCTGATCGCTATCTCATAATGAAGTCTTTTTTTACTACTTTTCCTCCACACCTCCAGAAATTTCATTCGTCTGAGAAAGGGATCATATTAATTTCATTTAGTGAGATGTAAGATAAGAATTTATGAATCATCTTTTAGTTTCGGTGAGAGACGTATGATAAATATTGAAAGAGTAGTTTAGAAAGTCATTAAAAATGACTAAGAAAAGGCTTTGGATGTGTCTTTTAAGCTTGATTCGACACGGATATTCAAATGTAGACTGATACTGATACAATTATTCCGTGGTCTCTAGCGCCTAATCATGTTGTCCTCCTAAGTCTCGTTTCATGGCCATTCCTTTGTTCAGGCTCCTTAAAAGTTCGCCATAACGACATGGGACTGAGATATTTAAGTTGACAGCGCTCATGAAATCTGATCGAATATCCCCGATATCATTGGCAGCTGGCAGCTGCAGACAGCCGATTTCGGACGCCAGCTACCATGGTATATCCCTACACCGATCACCAAGTTATACATTCATAAAGATATATGCCAAGCAAACGCATGCTTTCCGCCCCGTCACAGTCACAACCAACAGTAAAAGGGATTCTCCGGGCAGGCACATGAAACGGATCACAGTGTATCGGTGGTACCTACCCCATGATACGGCCGAAGACGGCAGCAATAATCAGATGTTTATTCCTTCCCCGGAATTATTTGTAGACCGTGCTTCTTAAACTGTCTTCTCCCCTCATCAATCCAAAAAAGCAATCAAGCTTTTTTAGGTAAACATCAACCATATTGTCAACATTGAATAAGAAGGCGACGACAATGAGCGAACCAAAGGAGAAGGGCGGATGCAAGTCCGGTTGCTGTTCCCCTCCTCCACCGAAAGTTGAGCCTGAACCCGAGCCTGAAGTTCAGAAGGAAGACGATTGTTGTAAATCGGGATGCTGTACTGGCGACAAAGCCTCGGAGATTAGCGAAAAGGACGACTGCTGCAAGCCAGCGGTTGAGGAAAGTGGCTGTCAATCCGATGACGAATGTTGCAAGCCCGCGAAGCCAATTGAGAAGTCCGGTTGCCAGGATGGCTGCTGCAAGCCCAAAGAAGAACCCAAGCCAGAGTTTAAGGAAGAGCCGAGCACCGTTGATTCTTGCTGTCAACCACCGAAGTCACTTGAAGTTCCTGCTTGCTCAAGTGGATGTTGTGGTCCCAAAGATGCGCAAGACGACAAAGACAGTTGCTGCGGACCTGAGGAGTCTATCGCCGACGACTGCTGCAAGGATAGCTGCTGCGATGCCAAGGAAGAAATTAAAGATGATTGCTGCAGCCCACCAATTGAGGTTTCACAGGATAACGATAGCTGCAAAGATGCATGCTGCTCTGCCGATAAGTCCGAAGAGGTTGAGTCATCTTGTTGCCAGGGTAAACAGAAGCCTTGCTGCGATTGTGAGTCTAATGAAACCACAATGAATTTGAATGACGCGTAGAGAATGCTGACTTGCTGGTGCTTCCTAAGCCACTTGCATTGACCGACTCGTACTCCGAGAGACCGCGATCGGGAAACAAGGTAAATATCATAGTAGAAATCCTCGAGTAGATTGATTTTCTAATTTTCCCGCAGACGATGATTCAACGACCAACTCTAGTCAGGGACCATCCTCTTCCAAGGCCAAGTCAATTCGCGAGAGATACGAGACTAGACTTGCAGCATTAGGATGTCTGTGCCGAGCACTCATCGCCTTGGGCCAGGAATCGTGTTGTGCAACCTCCGAACTTTCTTCCGAGGAAAGAAAGCGTGGGCCCAAGAAAAGTGTTCGACGACGATCTCAGGAGAAACTTGCCTCAGGCTGCAACTCGAAATCGGGAGGTTGCTGCTCAAAGCCTCCCAAGCGAAAGCCATCGCCCTCTGGCTCCCAACGTAGCAAGTCTTGTAAGAAGGGCTGTTGTGGTGGGCCAAAGAAAAGTCTTAGTATCACATCCGTAGGAAGTGACTGTTGCTCCGGAGGTCCAGCCGCCGAGAAAGATAATTGTCAACAGGATATCAACATAGCATTCAACAAAAAGGGCAATGAGGATATCAAAGTCAATAGCCTTGAGAAAGGCCTGTCCGGTTCTGAGAATGTCGTACTCGGCATCTCAGGTATGACATGTACGGGTTGTGAGACTAAACTCCGGCGAACTTTAGGTGAAGTCAAGGCTTTGGATAACCTCAAAACAAGCCTGGTCATGGCCAGGGTCCAATTTCAGTTGGACCTTAGTATGGCTACACCCGAAGATATTATGAAACATATCGAGAGAACGACCGAGTTCAAGTGTGAGAGAATTGTAACCCATGGGTCGACACTTGACATTATCCCTCATGGGGTATCAAAGGAATTCACCCAGCAGTCTTTACCTCTAGGGGTAGAAAACATGGACCTTATCGATGACCAAACTGTTCGCATCACCTTTGATCCCGAAGTCATCGGGGCCCGAGACCTCATTAATAAAGGATTCGAGAGTCCTCCTGGTCTTGCACCTCCGCAGGCCGATCCGTCTCTCGCTGCAGGAAGCAAGCACGTACGACACATGGGTTGGATGACCTTGCTTTCTGCAGTTCTAACCATACCTGTTCTTGTGTTAGCTTGGGCTCCGTTGAAAGAGCGTCCGGTTACGTACGGTAGTGTATCTCTAGCTTTAGCAACTATCGTTCAAGTTGTCATTGCAGGACCATTTTATCCCAAGGCCTTGAAGAGCTTGATATTCTCTAGAGTTGTTGAGATGGATTTATTGATCGTCTTAAGTACTACTGCGGCATACGTGTTTTCTGTCGTTTCATTCGCCTATCAAGTAAGCGGTCAACCCCTCTCGACAGGTAATTTCTTCGAAACGAGTACCTTGTTGGTCACCCTGATCATGGTTGGTCGATGGGTCAGTGCCCTTACTCGCCAGAAGGCTGTGGAATCCATCTCGATCCGAACTCTGCAAGCCTCTACAGCGACTCTAGTGTCCAGTGATGGTACCGAAACCGATATTGACACCAGGCTGCTCCAATATGGCGACGTTTTCAAGGTTGCACCTCATGCACAAGTTCCCACAGACGGTGTCATACTTTCTGGTGTAACCGAAACAGACGAGTCAATGTTAACAGGCGAATCGCGACCGGTGGAGAAAAAGAAGGGCAGCACGGTTATTGCTGGATCCCTCAATGGCTCTGGTACTATCACAGCACGCCTCACTAAGCTACCCGGAGAGAACACAATTAGTACTATCGCGGGAATGGTAGATGATGCCAAGCTATCTAAACCTAAGATACAGGACCTTGCTGACCGAGTCGCATCGTATTTCGTCCCGGTTATCATTTCTCTGACCATTATCGTGTTTGTTGCCTGGATTGGCGTGGGGATTCGTAACCAGGGGAAGTCAGGGAATGACGCCGTCGTACAAGCGATAACATACGCCATAACCGTCCTCATAGTCTCTTGTCCATGTGCTATAGGATTGGCAGTTCCTATGGTCATCGTGATTGCTTGCGGTGTTGCGGCAGAGAAAGGTTTGGTTTTCAAGTCGAGCGAGGCTATAGAAATAGCCCACAAAACATCGCATATCGTGTTTGACAAAACCGGAACACTAACACACGGAAAGTTATTTGTGGCAACAGAGGAGTACTCATCAGAATCCAAACAAGCCGTCGCTTCGAAGATCCTAGGTCTACTGACTAATATCAACCACCCGGTATCGTCTGCCGTTGCGGCTCACTTGAAGAGTCAAGGCGTCGCCGCAGCTAAAGTTGACGATATCCAATCCCTACCTGGCAAAGGGGTTCAAGGTAAAATCGGCGGGATTTCAATCCAAGCTGGCAACCCTCACTGGCTTGGTCTTGAGTCTGATCCTCTTGTGCAAGCCACTCGCTCGAAAGACTTCAGCACTTTCTGTGTAACCATCAATTCAGAACTCCAAGCGGTTTTCGGATTAACCGATACCATCCGCCCAGACGTACTTCAGACTATTGCGGAATTGCAGAAGCGAAACATTTCTGTGTCTATCCTAAGCGGTGACGATGACCGAACCGTTGAGACGGTAGCAGCCACCCTAGGAATTCCTAGGGAGAACGCCATCTCGAGGTGCTCGCCCGCCGACAAGCAGGCCTATATCCAGAAACTTCTAGGTTCAGGCAGCGATAGCGGTAGCGAAAACGGCAAGAAAAAGCAGAAGCAGCCCGTAGTCGTCTTTGTAGGCGACGGCACCAACGACGCCGTAGCCCTAGCCCAAGCCACCATCGGCGTCCACGTCAACTCGGGTGTCTCGGACGTCGCCCAGTCCGCCGCTGATGTCGTGCTCATGCGCCCCGATCTCGCCGGCGTGCTGGTCATGATCGATGTCTCGCGTGCCGCCGTCCGTCGCGTCATGTTCAATTTTGGCTGGAGCGCTGTGTATAACGTGTTCGCGATTTTACTTGCTGCGGGCGCATTTACGGATGCTGGGAAGGGCAGAAACGAGGGCGAAGTCAGAATCCCGCCTGAGTTCGCTGGACTGGGAGAGCTGGTCAGCGTGCTGCCGGTTATTGTTGTTGCTGTTAGCTTGAGGTGGGCTAGGGTTTAGGAGCTGCAAGGAAATGGGGGTATATGATGAAAGTTGCATGCCCCTATGACTATCTCATATTTTACGAGTCTTACATGATAACAGCAGTGATGAATAACGGTGGAATCTACATTCGCTTTTGAGTCTTAGGAACGTCTACGAGGAAGGTTTAGTTCGGATTTCAAGTCGATGGTCATAAAGCGCCCCTATTCGCGCAAGTACGGATATTACATCCGCGAAGTTACTTTCGTTACGCCTCTGAATGAGGCGTCTGTCTATGGAGATACAGATTGTGGTTGGTCTGACTTGGATGATTTTATAAAACACATAAAACATAGCCCGTTTAGTTAACAATGAATATATGTCATAGCTATAATTACCTGCGTACATCAAATGATAATTGTTTGATACAAGAAATTCCTACGGCGTAGTTTATGAGGTTCTGTTTCTCTAGGGGGGCTTCACCGTACCCGATATATCATAGACATCATCCACTCTGATAACAATCTAGCATAAAATTTAGAAACAAAAATCAACAGCGACAAATGAACATACTCTCGAATTGTAGTTCTTGAGAATTAAACCATAAGGTAATTTTAGAGGGATACAATTACCTAATATGGAATCAAATATCGTAGTGTTGGCGGCATGACGATGAGCTAGTTGAGAATGATACGATACGAAGCCTTTTTCGAACTTATTTGTTTGATACACAGCAAATAAAAGTCAGCGATACGGATTTTTGTATTGAGTCGTTAGTCCTCCATTGCATTTTACGAAAATTGGACGGATGGATGGCTGTCTGTTAGAGCGCTGTCAATGGGATATTTATATTAATTGCCATGAAAATAGACATATAACGACTAGCCTCCCATCCTGTTGGGACGTGATATCATTAGACAATGAATATATCTCCGCGGTAGATTACTTGGAACTCAACTACACGTTTTACTTACTTTAAATTGAACCAACTAGCAACACTCCCATTATTCACCCACCTACCTAGGACTTAGGTATCTATACCTAATGTTTTAATATCAACATCCTCAACAGTCGCCAATATTTAGATTGGTACCTAGTAGTATTCACGACGATCAAACAAAAAGCCTTCATACGTCACACGGACGATCCCGCTCAATCGTCACATCCATCCTCATCATCGTCCCAAAGTTCCCGCGCTTAGATTACCACGTCGTCGGATACGACATTACGGAGTATCATTCTTACTACCCAGCTAGGTGCGGTAAACCTGGAGTAATCATAACACTCGCTAATATCGAAAGGGATAGTCGCCCAGACTTAGCCGAACTCTGGAGTTCGGATGACAGCTGGGGGTTTGCAAGCCACTGCGAAATTTATCGGTTCCAGCTTGTCTTTTAGCCCGTTAGTGTAGGTATGTAGCTTGCCTAGCTGCTTTCCTAGGGGAGTAAGTGTGCTTCCAAAGCAGAAGGAACCCGGCAAAGGATCACCCTCTCGCGATCCCGCCTGAGTGGTCCGGGTCTGGCGAGCGGCGAGCTGATCTGCTGGGCTCCTGGCCCCCAGGTTGGGTTGGGTTATCGACCTCAAATAACACCTATATTATAGTTAGTTATTACAGGTAAATAACAGGTAGGCAGGTGGGTAGGTAGGTAGGTGTTAGGACAACCTACCAACCAGGCCACCGCAATAGCCGACGGACCAGATCTGTTATCAGATTTTCCGTGACTGGCCCCCAATCGCAATCTGCACATACCTGGGTTCAAGTAAGTAGGTAGATGATACCCCGGAGTTGCAGCTGGAAAGAGGCGGTGAAACCGTAGCCTCGGAGTTCGTGATCATCGTCATGATCATCATCATCATCATATAGAAGCAGCAGCGTAGACGAGAAGTGCGGAAAGGCAGAAAGAAGGAAAGAAGGGAAGAGAAGGGGGAAGTCGGAGTTTGGTACCCAACCACAGCGCGGCCGTCCCACGTGTGCGAATGTACCCCGTGTTGAGCTTACCATTCTGCCTCTTCTGCTTACTTCCTCCCCAGCTTTCTCTCCAGTACCAGTGTATGGAACCATGGTTGTAGGCAGACAGGCAGGTAAGTGGGTAGGAGGTAGGTAGGCTGCTCCCATCGCATCCGCACACCTTCGCCTCCGGGCCATCTCACATAAACCCGATCTGTGCTCGGTATATTTGCGCGTGATAAGGGTTGGGCGGGTGAGAACGTGTGTGGACATAGGAATTGGGGATCGGGTGGGTATAACAGGTGTTGTTATTATCGTGTGTCGTTACCTGTCACTTTTACACGGCACTGAGTAGGTTTGGGGGTATGGGTGTGAGTGTGGTTCTTTCGGAAGCGGCAGCGATACTGATACGTTCGGGCTAGCCCTTCTCACGCTTCGCATCTTACACCCCTAAACATCGTGGTGTTGTTTATGTTTACCTATCTTTTTTCTTGATCTCATACTCATTCTTGTTTATTTAGTCTCACTTACTTAGATCGTGACATGTAGGTATTATCAAGCAAGCCCAGCCATCTTAACAATCCCGAGTCCCCATACGAAAATACGACCCCGTATATCCTGCTTATCCCCTTCGTAAGTCGTAAGCCTGATCCCCTATCCTCATATCTTCCTACCTACTTTCTTACCTAAAAACCCCGTCCTTTCGCCCGCAAAACACTTCCAAGAATTATAAAGTGCCTAGATAATTTAAGAGCTGCACGCCGAAATTTCGACGTATGTACGTGGGAGCAGGGATGCGGATCCACCGTCGCGGACTCGGGAGCGAGAAACGCATGGGAGGCTCGGGTCTTTTCTTGATTTTATTATTTTGAGAACCCGCCTTACCTGCGTCTACTTATGCTATGATAACCTGACCTGACATGCTTGGGCTTAGCTACTTTCAGGTAGGGCTCCCGAAAGGGGAATAATGTCCCGGGCCGCGCTTTGGTTTGCTGCAATATTGTATGTATGTAAGTAGGGTAAGTAGGCATGTAAGAGGGCTATCTGGATTCTCGTGCGGCAAATAAGTATGGATGGGTAGGTTTGGTTATGGGGGATGGGTGGAAACTCCACGCGCCGGTTCCCCTTCATTGGTAATGTAGGGCTGAGTCAGATCGCCGTGCGTTTCCGTGCGTTATATGTGAGCCAGCCTGTGAGCGTTTGCGTTTGATCGTGGGTAGTGGTGATGGTGGTGGTGTGGTAAGAAGGAATATGCACATATGTATGTAGGTAGTAGGCAAAGCAGGGCAAGGCATGTAGGATGCCAGTCTGTCAGTAAGATGCGAGAAAGATGAGATGGGATGGTGTGGCCCACCCCTCGTGGGAATTACGTCGATCCTTTCTTTCTGGCTCGGACATCGTGCACCGCACATGGGCGTATTATTGCAGCTATTACATACTCCATTTCCGTCCCGTTGGATCCGAACTCTTGGATCGAGAGGTATGATGGGCATTAGGTCAGATAGGTACTGGTAGGTTGGAGAGGGCAGCGTGCCATACATACATACACGCGCTACGATAGGTATGCCAGCTATACACATGTGCCTTAGCCTTGGAGGTTATGTAGGCATGTACGTCAAAATACGACGCTGTTACATATGCCCTATTACATCTACATACACACACGTATAATACAATTAGGTAACTGGAGGATGTACTCGCATAACTATAACCACGAGCGCACCTATGAGGTACATCTATCTATACACGCATATTCCCACATACATGACATGACATCCTACATACATATGCATATTCCGCCATCGTGTGGATGTCTACCAGCCTACCAGTCCCCTACCTAACTACTTACATACAGTAGCTAGCCAACGGGTAGCTGAGGCAAGGGAAAAAGGCCGGTCCAGACCGATCTACTCCATTCGTGCTCTTGCGCGCGCGAGCTGAGTAATAGCAGCGACGCTGCAAAAGTTCCTTGCGACAAAAAAAATAAGAAGGATCCGACGTTCTGGGTTTGGGTTTGGACGAAAAAGAAGGATCGATGAGAATAAGATCACGTTGTTTTCCCAATTACTACTGCACGTATCTATGTACGTCGTACTTTGGGCGCAAATCAGGGGACTTCGACTTACTACATAATGATATCGTAACTGCGCATACGTATCATGTATAGCCAGACCTTAGTACTGATTAGCAAGAAAAAAAGGGAAAATACCCGACGTGCTACGTAATCCGTGGGATCGAGCTAGGTTAGATTAGATCGTCATCGTCAAGGGTTGAGCGAAGGGCTGTCAGGTCAGGTAAGGAATTTGCCGATGGCCTAGTTAATCGTAGTGGTCACCGTTAGCAGCCTCTAGGGGGTTCGTTAAGGAGAGAGAGGCTTAGATGATTCGCGCATGTCATGTTACTACCGCGCTCCCTTGCTTGTCGTGCGTATTCCTCGTCTTTTTTACGATTCGGAGATCCAACCAGCCGGGGTTAAAGCTATCATTTGTTTTTCTGAGCAAGTGAAGATCTCGCATATTTCTTGAGCTATTGCCGATCTCCGAGTTAGTATTGGCTTTCGGTGTCTTCTCCGTCGCGTTCTCCATCGATCTCATAGTGTCACGTAGTCAAAAAAGTTGAAACCGGTCTGACAAATCGAATAGTGATTTTTATTTCCAAGCGAGTATTGATTGTTATTACCCTGTCACGCTTTGATACTTTGCCTTCCGCGCGCAACTCCCGCCTAGAGTGACTAAATGTAAATACGAATCGGTAGCGGTTTCTCTCATCTCTGTCTCTCTCTCCCCCTTTCTGTCTCCCTCCCTATCTCGCGGTGGAGTAGAAGAGTGTCTGATTTCGATACGTGAAAATCCTTGATCCCGTATGATGCAAATTTGACCCTCAAAAAAAGAAAAAAAACACGAAACCCCATGGGAGAAAACAACAACAGTTTGTGGAGAATAGACAGACAGCCACACCCGGACTCAATCAATGAGCACAGAGGTCTAACCGTCTCCCCTGATCGAATAGTTCCATTCGATCCTAATCAATCACTGTAACCCAGAGCCCAAACGATGACAGCGACATTACTCAAGAGCAGTGATACGAAACAGAGTGAACTCCTCCTATGCTGAACTAACTGTTAAGTGCGTTGCTTCCAATATCCCCGTGGAACAACAAACATAAAAACGGTGGCACAAGGTTGAATAATAAAGGAGGTAGGAGAACAACGGAGAAACGTAGATAGATAAATAATTAGCAAAAAACCTCCCAAGCCCATACCCAGAAAAACAGTACCCCCCCGCCATTTATGCATATGCGACGACCATGTATGTGATTAGCGTAGGAGAGGATGATGACAGCTATGCTGCCAAGCTGGGCAGTCCCCGACGCCCTTAATCCAAGTGCATGGCCAAGTTCCATGAGGCCATTCAAGGTGATATCGACAATCGATTTTCCGCGGCCCCTGACAGGTGTTATCCAAGGTTGGAAACCCAGGGAGTATGACCGTGCCTCGGGAAGCCGGGTAGTCGATCCCTATTTGTGGTCGATATCATGTAACAGAGGATAGGTATATGCTAAACCTCCGGAATCTCGCCTTATGGTCTAATCACGAGATGGTATGTACTCCGCGACTCGGTGAACCGAGCGGGTTGCGAGCATTGTGGTGTAAAGGGGTATCGCTGAAAAAAAAGGCAAAACGACTAAATCCGTAACCGTCTTGTAGAAATGAATGAAGGACAGCTTGTAAGACGACAGTGTAAAAACGACGAAAGGCCGTGCTGGTATCAAGTGTATATGCAAATGCCGCCCGAGAACTGAGTTTCGACAAAAATGATTGGCTCACTGTAAACCTCACAATGTAGCGTAAAGAGCAAAATACCACAACCTGCCGAGCCCTGGTATGCCCGAATGAACGTGAATCCGGCGAATCCCCTGAAAGAAATGCGATAAAAGACTATTCTCCGACTCCTCTATTGCTGGACCAGGCCGAAAGGCATAAGTAGGGGGGATGTAGCCTCCGCTAAATCAAAGGACCGTCCCAATGATGCGAATGCTAGATTTGGTGGCTCGATTTAGAGTTCCTCGTGTAAACATACAGAGTACCGAAAACGACCTAGACGGCAATGGTTATAATAACAACTAGTCGGGCATCTCATCCCGTGGAGTCAACTTCTCCGGTGATAATTACTGGGGCTGGTTCGCCCACCAATTTCCTCCAGCCGACGTTTGCGGATTACTCCAGGCAGAGGTTACTGTTGGACCCGGGCCTGGGGCCTGGGGCATGAACTGCCTGGGTGTTTGCTCAGGAGGATACATTCCTTGCCCAGCATTAGGATAGCCTTGGCTCATGCCTGGCATGCCATGATACTGCATGGTACTTTGCTGCATCTGGGGAGTGCCTCCCGAGTGGCGCATCTGAGGGGCCGGCGATTGCTGAGGGTGAGGCGAGGGCTGCGACTGGGTAGTGTACCCAGGATAGTGCTGGGGCGTCTGCGGTGTCTGAGGTCCCCATCCCATCTGGTTCGAAGAGCCGTAGTTATACGCCGGGGCGCCTTGGGGCATATTACTAGAAGCTCCCGGTTGGATGTTGGAGGGCCGCGACTGCTTTTGAGAAGACGACTGGGGTACCCCTCGCATCGGAGTCTGGCTCATCGGCTGCTGGGAATGAATAGACTGCGAGTACGGGGGCGCGGTCATCATCATTTGCGGGCTCTGGTTTGGTAAGATGCCAGATGAGTGCATAGTTGCCGGAGCGGCATGAGGCGATTGGCCAGGACGCGTCGTGGGAAGAGAAGCTTCGGTGGTAACAGGTTGACTTGTGGCCGGTTGCTCGTGGGGTCTGCTCCATATGTCGCCTAAATATTTAGACCGCATCTCGCGCCCCTGATTGATGGATCGGTTGTACTCAGCAGTGTGATGCGCTTGCTGGTGTATTTCCGAGATGGGACTCGGCTGCGTCCTGTCCTGGTAAGCTGAACCGGTGATCTCCTGACGAGGGCCGCCCTTAATGAAGTTGCTGAAATCTCGAGTCCTCGTATCGTTAAGATCTGGTCCTACTGTTATCATGGGCATTCTGGTCGAGCTTCCTGGCGGTCCCATCATACCTGGTTGAACAAGCGGTTGCGGTGCACCGGCAAATTGGGGGGTATTCGCATATACAATCTCACCGTGAGGGCCTCCTGGAAGTGGCGCCATATTGTTATTTGCCTCCGCTGCTGCTTCTCTGGCTTTGGATGCGCCAGGGCGCTTTTCACCCGCGAGGTCAGCTTCCGTAAATCCTTGCTTCTTCGCCTTCTGTTCCCAATAATCATCGCGCACTCTCCGTCCGTTGACTATGACCCGACTTCCAAATTGTCTAAACATCGATCGCGCCGTGACGATCGCGATCTGTCTTGATCTATAAGAGAATGGAAGTATCTCCTGAGAAACCAGATCATCCTTCTCTACTTGGTTCGCGATGATCTTGAATAGAGATCTATTTTTGTTGAAGAGCAAGTAGGAATCTCTGTATCCGAGCACCCTCGCGCATTCCGTCGCCAACATGAACAATTTGTCTCCGCGGTTAGGTACGAGGAAGGTCCGGCATCGGTACTCACGTCCCCCTAGGAGTTGACCGTTGGGCATGACCTTCCCCTCACCGGCGTCGTCGATTTCTCGTGGCAGGTATTCGTCGCCACCGGGGCCGAGTTGGTCAGTAGTGTGGTCGCGCACCGTGGGTAACGCCTTTAGGGTAGTCTTAGTGGGCGTAGTCTTTGGCGGAGGCGATGCCTGGGCCGGGGTATAGTTGCCAGGCTGGCCCGGTAGCGAGGCATTTTGAGACTGAGGAGTCTGCGGCGGTATTGATTGCGACATTTGAGAGGGTGGGGGAGGGGGAGGAATCGGTGTCTGATTCGTTGTTTCTAAGACGTCACTGGAAAGTCGCGATTTCATCGGTCGGCCGCGTTTTCTAGGTTGCTTTGAATCACCTATTATGCGACGAGCGGGATTAGCAGGTACTTCCTTGCGGCAGCCTGTCGCACGACAACTTGATGTAACATGACCACGATGTGCACACAACGGCAACCATAAGCCAGAACAGGTACACAAGGCAAGACGGGGCGGCTTACCATCATCTCCGGGGTTATCAGTCGTCGATACGTCGTGATAAGAATCCGGGGAACGGCTTCGCTTAATTCCTCGGGAGGTCGGATTCAATAGCTCTGTGTAATTAAAAAGGCGTCGGATTAGCAATCGGAAGCTAAACGACAACGCGACAATTAAACTAGACGGGGCATGGCTTGGAAATTATGCGCCGGGTGTAAGCCATCGCGACGATGATTGCTCCATCCAAAGTCGCGTCTCCTTGTGCTCCGTGCGTGCCTCGAGCTTTGAAGTTTTGAAGCTTGTTTGTTATGTCTATTATGTCGGGATATGGGAGGCGACGGGTAAATGACGAGGCCGGTGACGATGACGATCATCGGCAAGCAGGCAGAAGTGAGAAAGTGGGATATTGTGCGAGCGCGGGTAGGGGCAAGCTTCGGGGACAAGCTTCAAGGCTCAAGCTATCGAGCAAACGGATATCATGGCGCTTTATGGCAAAGCGCGAGGCGCAAAAGGAGGAGGTTGGTTCGATGAAAAAGGAGAGGCTCGGATTAAATGCGCGAAAAGACGCAAGACGCAACGATAGACGAAGATGAACATGAACATAAAAACGTGGACGTTGAACTACTCACCAGAATTGAGAGCGGCAGGGTTGATAGTTGCGGGATTGATGGTCGCACCCTCAGCGCCGTTAGGCTGGGTGGAATACATTCGGGCGGGCGACGATGCGATGTTGCACGTCAGGCGGCGGAAGAGACGTGGAGAAAGCTGTGCCTGCAGAGCGACGTGTCTTGATATAGTTGGACTAGAAGAAAAAGGGCGGAAGAGAAGTGTGAATGACGCGCGCAACGAGGCGAGGGTAGTAGATCTTGGAAAGATGGCAAAGTGTGCTTGCTTCGAGGGGAACGATGCAGGATTACTCTTGCATTTGGTTGGTAGATTGGCGCAAACCCAAGTTCCAAGTCTTTCGTATCGGGGGTCGGGGGGGTCTTGAATTTAGGGAATTACCTTAGGTCATGTATGTACTGTAAGGTAATGGTAAGGTATGTTAAAGGCATGTACCATGGATACCCGGGATACCTAGGTACCGTCGATATGTATAGTAGGTAGCAAAAATTAAAAAAGAACGCTATCCTGGATGTATGGATGTATGTAATGATGTAGTATATGTAGTGTACCCGAGAAATGTAGGTGGAACGCAGATGTATGTAGGTTAAGGGATGTGTAGCGCATGTATGATGTACTTATAACCGGGGCCACAGGTACCTAGCTCGGTACGACGGTACTATGTAATGACCAGGTGGGTTAGTCCCGTCGACGAATGATATGTAAGCGATTGATCTCGGGTGGGATCCTTTCAAATAAAGTGTAGTATGTGTGTAGTAGGTATGTAGGTATATGTATGTAAATCTCGATAATTCGACAATTCAAACGCGATGCTTGTGATGCTTGTTCTCGTTCGCGCAATGAAAAGATGGGAAGGTGTAGTGGTAGAAAGAGAAGAATATTAATTCGAAATATCCTTCATTCATATTCTTGATACTTTCCCTCGCTCTTGATCTCTTGCTCTTTACTTTTTTTCCTTTTTCTTTTCTTTTCTCTTCTTCCTTGTCGCGTACCTAGTATGGGGGTATATCGTATAGTACTAGGTATACCTTAGGGTAAAGTGGTAACCTTAGGTATAGTTAATGGTTAAGTTCCGGGTTTTGGTGTCGGGTTTGTTCAGCTGTCGTTTCGCCTCTTTTGCTCCGGAGGAGAGTTGCCCCCTTCGTAAAGTCCGTAAGGCTCCTTATAATGGCTTTTTAAATCTTGTCTCTGTCTCTTCTACCAAATGTGGGACCGGGGGAAGGATTTGATCTCTTCTCCTGATCGGAGGGGTAATTATTATCTGTTAGTCAGAGAAGTTCAAGGCTTTAAGGCTGGATGAATCAAGATGGAGCCGGAAGGTAATTAACAAGGCGCGTAGGAAATTATCATTCACGCGCAAGGCTCGCGTTTGTGTGATATAACCTGGAATGAAGCAATAATAATAGTGATGAAGTTATTATTCTGTCTTGCTTCCAAGTTTCAGATGTCGTTGAATCACTGCTCCTCCGAGAACTATCGCAAACCGCAATGATAGGCACGGACAGGGCAGGACAAGGGCAGGCTGCGAGTTAGAATCTGGGGTGTAAGGTGTGGCAGCGGATGGCAGCAGCATGTACAAACAGTAGTTGATAACGACCGGACGAACCTGGCGGGCGCGGCACCTGTGCGAGAGATGGATGGGTGGATCGACGGGTAGCCAAGCCTAGGATGCCCAGGTGGTGTCCTTCCTTTGCCGGACTACCTCTTTCGGGCCAGTAGACTCAGTAGACTAGAATGACAGTAGCTATAATAGTTGTAGCAGCTGTAGCTGACTTAGAGTCTAGAGCTGTAGACTATTTGTCTCTTCGAAGCTGGAGGTGGCGCTTCTAAGCTTTTGTCGGTTACTGCTGATGGAAAAAAAAAAAAAGGGTTTCGGGCTGGATCCTTTTTTGGGGAGACACTATTAAGAAACGATGATGTAGGGCATGTATGGCGTTGTATATGTGAATGTATATGTGTGCATGGTATGTACGTATGTGAGGGTGGGATGGTATTAAGCTATAAGATTTCCATGCGTTTGAACGTTGCAACGGTTGTGGAAAAGAAAAGACGCGAAGTGGTATAGCGGCATGTACGAAGCATGTACGCATGTATATGTGCGTAGTTAATGTGAGTATTAAGTGGTTAAAGGGTGTGAGATAGGTAAGGTATGGATGTGTATGTGAGGTTTAGATGTGAGGGTATGTGAACATGTGTGAGATGTGCGAGTATACTAGGCAATGCGGATTAAAGCTCAAAACGCAAACGCAAGAGCGGGTATGCAAGTGTTGAATAAGGGCCAGATACGGGTTTATCTTGTAAAAACAGCCCCGCGACCCAGGATTATTATTTTAGATGATGGAACTGATGGAACATCGAACATTGAACTCGAATAAAATGGGACAGATTAAGATAGTCGGAAAGCGCGCAGCATGGGATACATGGGCAGCAAGAGTAACAAAATGCGACTATAAATTCAATGGGGACTTACAAGATGGCGAATGATGATGAATAACAGTAATCAGCAACGCCGAGGAGAGTGGCCGAAGAGTTCAAGGGTCCCTGCGATTTCCCTGCGATAGAACAGGGGGTAGGGGGTAAGAGGGAAAGAAAGTGGACCGGGGTTGTGCAAGCCCAGACGCAAGACAAGGGCAAGGGGCTTGTGAACGGGGGTAAACTTGCAAGGATATTCCTTGTCGAGAAGCAGCTGGGCAACTAGGCAGCCGGGGTTGATGAGCAAATGAGAATAATTCTTGAGGAAGTTGCTAGGGATGGGTAGACAGAGAGACAGACAGATAGAACGCATAGTTCGTCGCTAGTCTCTAGATCTTGGAGTGTGGCAATAATCTGTGTCGCGAAGGGGGAAAGAGGGATAGAGAAAAATGACATCTCATTAAATTATTTTCTGTCTTCTTTAATCCGACAAGGCTCGACAATCTATCCCTTACCCTCATCATCAATCACGAGCTCGACCAGTCAGCCAGACCGTAATTCGCAAGTTCGTATTGGCAACCAGCCGGAGTCATGCTCAGCCTTACATATGTATGTTTGGTAGGTCGGTAGATTGATAGATTGGTTAACTTGCCACTTGGCTGTTAGTCTAAGTGTTGAAGAAGACCTCGGAGACGCTCGATTGAAACGTAACTGACACTGTGGAATTCTACCCGAGGTCGTTGGATCCCAACTTGCAGACAAGGTCCAAGGGAACTTGGAAAGCTTTTCAGGACGATGATGTGATCCGGACTTTGGACTTAGGATTAAACAGTTTGAATCAGGAATATTCTAACTGGGCGTCGCGGATGATTCATAACCTAGCCAAACTCGGAAGTACATCAGTATCTACATGCAACATCTCATGGTATACATATATGTATGTACTGATGTTCAATTTTACTGATGCTACGTCTAATACTTACCTACATATGTAGCAGCAGGAAAGGAGCAAGTAGGAGCATTCAGCAATACCTGATACTTACATCCATTCATATGCTGTTATGGTAACACAAGAGCGTGGGTAAAGTTACCCAAGCTGGATAAGCTCCGCGGTAGCGTACTGTTGATTTTATCTGGAGTTCAATGCTGTCTTGGTAATATCAGGTATACATCCATGATGTATCTGCATATGTACGGGTGTATATTGTATTTGATGTATATCACATTTACTCCCTCATACGTAGGTCCAGGAAGTTTGAGGGTCAGTCGCCGACAAGGTTGATGTGCCTTATTATTGTCACCGGCATCCCGTCTAAGCTAGGGAAACGGAAGCTGAAAAGTCAAAAGTGAAAGATGCATACCGACAACTGAAATCGGTATATCTGAGAACATTAGAACATGCAGAGTTGGTCAACTGCTGGCCGGACCCCCAATATGTAGCCGCGATGTTACAGTTTGCCCAACTCGTCGGGTAAGAGGTGGAAGTTAAAAGGCAAAATATAGGTAACTTTGAGCAGCTTGACAAGCTATTAAGAATATTTGATCTAATAAAACGTGTACATGTATCTTAGTGTCTTAGTTCCAAGTGGTACTTGTATGTTGTCGCACATAGATAGCCTTATTGCTAGACCAAGTATTAGAATACCAGGTACGTATGTAGCCCTAAATATTAAGGACGATTCGCTACTCTGGGCTAAATGCCGATTCACTACCTAGTAGATACGTACGATGCGGTATATGATTCGGCATGATAGGTACAACGACAGATCGCGCATTTTATTACTATCGCACAAGCATCTACTATGGATCGGACATGGCTACCTTGAACTACTCTGTACACTCTGTACTGTGTTTCGAGGAACTTTTTTTTATTATCCCAGTCGAAAGGTTCAAACGTCGAAAAGTCTTTTCCATGACCCTACTAACGTTACATAGAAATTAGTACATAATTAGGTACAGTAGCTTCCAGCTTAGTTCCATCGGTGCGTCGGTGGAGTTGCGGGAAGATTTGACCCGGCCGAATGTTTCAAAGACCGGGAGCCTCTCTCCCAATTAATTGATCGTTGTGGAAGGTGGAAACGGCCGTGAACCATGAATAGGAAAATAGAATTAAGCATCAGAGAATGAAAGAGAAAATAGGAATATTGAAAAAATTAATAATTTAGCTTTAGCTCTACTAGCTCTAAATCAAAACCACAGGTACAGGTATCCTGCTCAATCTCCAAAATCTCCAAAACCAAACGTGGACAAGGTTTACGCTTAGGAGTAAAAATGGTGAGCCGCAGTTCCCGATGTTTTTTTTTTCTCGGCGCTTCTTCATTTTAACAATTTTTTATTTTTTATTTTTGAAATTTCAGATATGGGCTCAGCTCTTGTCGACTTACATGCTACAGCTACATATGCTATATATACAATCTTTGAAAATACCCACGAAATTACCTCTTATGGAACTCATTGCTGAATATTGTGGAGCAACGGTCCGGACAATCACGAGCGCATCCTGATCGACCTCGAACACTCGAATAGGTTTCGAGTACACACGATAGCAATGCGTCTCGCTCGTCTCACTTACCAAGTTTACTACGTATTCTACCATTCTACCAGTCTTAGACTTCTTTACGAACGACTATTGTCCAGTGGAGATTGTTGTCTACCAATCTGAGCAAAAAGAAAAGACTAAATCTTCAAGACGTGCAAGATGTGGATAGACACGGCTGAATATCAGTCTGATGAAAAAAAAAAAATAGACACAAAGTGGTAGGTTGGTAGATTATAAGGTATGTTATTAGCTGCTGCAACGGAGATGATTGAGACCATTGAAACCACTAAAAGCATTAAAACGACTGTCCGCGAATGAAGTCACTTACCGTATGTAGGTACCTGTTTGGGCGTTGCATGCGCGCGCATGGCATAACATAACTAATACTAATACTTAATACTAGGTAATACTGGTAATACTAATAAACCGGCAGCTGGATGGTGAGACTATCCGAAAGGGTAACCATGGCTAAAGAGGCATCTTCTCCGTCGTCTCCAGCACCTTGGCCATTTCAGTAATCCAACAATCATCCTGATAATAAAACGACAATATGAGCCTGCCGCCAAAACGCGAAAATCATCATCATGTAAGCCTGCGTGCGCGTCAAGCTGCTACATTTGCCCTAGCTTTTGGTTATTATCCCCGAGCTTCCTTCGTTCCGCTTCCCAATTCTTACCTGCATGGTCCTCATGCATAAAGGGTTTTTGACCTACCAACATTGGTCCGTCGGTCCAGCTAATGTAGATTTTCCCAACCGTGTAAGCTCGGCTTACGGCATCCTAGCAAGCTGGAGATGTCAGCGAAGCAGCGCATCTCAACTTACATCCATGGATACTGTACTTGAGAGAGAGCGTCAAATCACGTTCTTCATCACCGGCGACGAGGACAGCTGGCGAGGTGAGGTTTAATTGGACGATCATGCAAGCTAATAGGAGGATGCCTCATATTAGCATATGCCGTTTGATCGAGCGGGACGAATTTTTCAGCAAGGTCTAATAATAAACAAAATCTCTCAAGTTACCAGCTGCCAAGATGCAAGGCTGCTGCGAATAGATAGGGGACGTGCGGATAGAAACAAAAACGCGGGTCTAACTGAATCATTGCTACCTGAAAGAGGGATCTAAGGTATCTAGGGTATCTAGGCCATCCTCCCTCAGCAAGACGTAACGTGAGTATACCTTAAAGCGTCGAGACACAGTTAGGTCGCTGTTATTCTCGGTTAGCTTCCTTCACGGTCCGCCGTACCACGTAATATTTCGTCAGCACTTGTTCATAAATCCCTTCCGCGCGGCAGAACTCTATTACTGTTACTCCTAAGCACATGCCAGACCCGCGTTTCCGTCAAGATGCTCTAGGGTTCTAGGGTTCTAACGTTTCTAGGGGGGTAAAGAGTTGACTCATATCCTGAGTCCCACCTCATCCGAGAATCGCAAAATGTGCATTCATCGCTGCCCCGCTTCAAAGACCCTTACCTAGACCACCTCACATGACCGAATCGAGATACGGTATGACTTCACTGCATAGGATCGAGAGGAATGCGCGCGGGCGACCAAGATAACAATCGATACCTACGCGGTGGAACAACTCTAGTCATCGAGAAGCGAAGACGTGTAGTTCGATTTCGACACAAAGCACGTAACTAGCTTAGACCCATTCAAGCCGGTCTGCTTCTGCCAGTCCAATCATCATCCCGACATACTCCGGAGTCATCGCAGAAGGGTGGTAATTGGTTTGGAGAACGCCACACCTCGGTGACCGCAACAAAACTTAACAAGCTTTCCAACCTCTCAATATTGATCTCGGGCGTACTACGATAGATGACAGATAAACGGCGTACCGAGTAGTCGTAAATTATTGACTTGGTGGAGACTCAACCACACTAGGTATGTTAACGGTCTATCTATTCGATATATTTTTATAAAAAAAGACCGGAAAACCATACGAGACTGTTATCGTGTCTCACTTTAGCTCGAGGAGTACGATACCATAAGACGCCTATTCAGATGTCACGTAGTAGCCAGGGACGATCAGAGGCAGCCTCCCTCGCACCAATATCACGATATCACACTTCGCGGTTCGCACTGATATGATGCGATGCGCGCCGTATACGCCACTTCTCTTATTCCAAGTTCTAAGTCGTCTAGACTCTCTTTTAATGGGGCGCAAGTTAATTATCACTTATTCTAGCTCCAAAATCCAAGGTCCTGAGCTCTCCCGCCCGCCCGCTTGTCAACTAGCTACCTAGTCTTAATCCTCACCGGTCTCATCTCATTAGTTTGGTCGCTTAAGTTTTTGGATCTAGTAGTCGTCTAAGCGTCATTATCTCGACTATCGCGTGAGCCCCATCAATGGACCGGGTATTTCATGCAGGTTTAGTATATCAGATCATAGATGTGTGTATTATATACTCAGGTTACTATCAGGTAAGGTACATGGAAATGATTCGCAGGGCTAGTGCCCAACTCATGTACCTACCCTAAGTTCGTAACTGCAGGTTTTGATTGCACGGGAGACCTCTATCATGCTCGAGTATCTTGGTAGGGTTCTTGGTTCCTCTACGCATGAGATGAGGACTACCAGATCTCGTGTAAAGAGGCATCCGTGCCATCATACAGGCAATTTGGCGAATACACGAACACACGAACACAAAGTTTGTGATATGTTTCCTATCAAAGACCCATAAACCATAGGGGTCATACCGACTAAAACGGTTAAGTAGGACGAGCGCCTTACGCCGTCTATTTTCTTTTCTGCACGATGCTGCAGCCAAGGTCTAGCTTCACCTATTCGTCGACCTGCAGGAGCTCCACTCCGCGCCGGATACTAGCCTGCCAGTCTCTACCTACTGCTCTAGTCTATCCTGTCTGCCTGTCACGGGTACGTTTCTATTCAGATTTCCTGCTACTAGAAGGTCGATCGTCTTTTGTTTGCGACAAGGACCAGCTTAAAAAACCGGACCAGCGATCACCACGGATCTAGCCATGGATAATGACAGATGCGTATGCGATTGCCGATGCACCTCGATCATCCTGGCGTGTGGGGAGTTGCGACGACCCAAAGGATTATGAGCTCACAAATATCACACAAGCTCACATGGCACTATAGGAGCGACCACCAGGAGTTTTGTTAAAGAAACAAATCAACATGTCAATGTTTCACGATATGCCGGAGGACCCATCGAAAATTGTGAGATGGAACCGGAGAGCGTCATTGAGCATCGTGACCAATGACCAACCGAGCCGGTCTCCAGACGCTGACCGGCTTCCACCATGACCGACACACGTCGAAACACGCGATGATTGGCCTGCCCCCATATAATCCTTGCATCTCGTATATAGCAGAATATGCGGAAATGCGCCACAGCTGAAGAATTAGGCCACGGTAAAGACAGATGCGGACTATAACGAAAGAGGCTTGGACGTAAAAGGTCTCAGCAGCGATAGCGTTCGCGAGGAAACGGAACCGACGGAAAAGAAAGACAATTACAAACCGGGGAACGTCGTAAGATGGCCTGATTATCTATCTCCACGGCCACGGTCGAAATTACCGTCATGCGGAAGGTGACGGATGCGAAGCCGTCGATAGAATGAATTATCTGTCCAAAATCTCCAAAATGAAAAGAAAAAAAGGACTAACCATTTCTCTCCGAAGTCATGGGTTATAGTCTCATAGAGAGACTGCGCCCTGGACGAGTAACGTACAATACATACCTAATACGTATAGCGTAACAGAAGTCCAAGTTTATGACCTTCTTATCCCCGGTAACAAGTTACCAGGTAGTCCGTCAAAAGGCGACCGGGAATAGATGTTCCGTCGAGAAGAAGAAATTCGAGCTGGGCAGCCTAGGTCCCAGGATTCCATGGACATGGACCATGAAATTACCCCTCACTCACCTGACGGATCGATTCCGTCGCTATACCTATTATTTGCTATCTTCCTTCGATAGCGGGACGGGAGCTAGACCTTCTAGATCTATAACAGATGCCCAAATATAGATAGGGAAGAAAAAGACTAGAATTTCTAGATTCTATGTATAAGCCTTCATGTGATCAGTGGGGACCATCCCTGATATATGGATATGGATATGGGTTTTTGGGCAAACAGTCCCGCCGTACAAGACCTTGAAAAGGTCTGGGGAAACCGGTATACTAGAGGAAAAGATGGTGTGAAGGGGAAAAAATACATACTGGAAAGTGAGTAAGTTGCTGCACAGTATAGAGGAGGGGAACACAAAGAGGAGCATTAGGCTACCTGGTTTAGGTGGTTAGGTGGTTAGGGGTTGTGTCGATGCGCGTCGATGCTGAGTAGAACGGGCTCCCTCGGTCGTACCTTGGGGGACTCATTGCTCTTTGGAGCCGGGACTTTCTGCCATCATTGGTCGGAGCTATGAGATGAGGTCTCGTCGACCAACCAGCTGACACTTGAAAGTACCCAGTACTCGAAGTTCCAAGCCTGGAGCCGGAACCCACAGACCATCTGCAAATCATGATCCATCTTGGCGCCTGTCCATCTCCACTCTACCTTAAATGCAACCGCCCAAGCCGCCCACGGTCCATGCCCACGACCACGATCCCATCCATGGCGAATTCATGGATCCCATCTTGGCCCCCCCAGTTCCTTTTCCTGCTAGGACTTGCTTGGTTAGTGCCCACGCAGTTCCTAGCGTAGCGCCACCATCCCATCTGCCACACCCACACCCACACTTTTCTCTTCCAACTCTCTTGGTTTCTTAGTTTCTTTAGTCTCTCTTCCGCCAAGCGTTCTTCGTACATACAGGCTGACAAGATATTTCAGGAATGGGTTCGGCATGCCGTCGCGTCTGTTCTCGCGTCGCACCCATCCGTGGATCTTCTCGAGACTCGCGAACCCACCCAGCTAAAAGTAAAACTACATCCTTATCCCCCTCGTGCTATACCTTACCTTTATGGTATATACTTACATACCTACCTACGGACCTAGTGTATACATAGCATGTGGCTTGCGCCAAACCCCACATTCGGACGCCTTCTCACGCCTCTGTTCCCCTTATACCCCCCCCCCTTTATCGTCCGAGCCAACCGAGCCAAAGGCGTTCCTCAAACCGAGCCTGCAAGTGTAAGCCTCCTCTGACGTCTGATCTACCAAGCGAGCACAGCCATGATTTTCCTAATCCTAATCCTTAACCCCTCCATTCTCCAATCCCTAATCCCTAATCCCGCCCCAGCGCAGCGAAAAGATAGCTGGTAGGCGGCAATGTCACTACCCCCCATGCCTATGGCTCCCCCTTCGTGCGGCAGCCCTCCCTCGGCAGATTCTCTCTAGGGAGTGCACTCCACGATCTGGTTCTATCAGGCTTCCCGGTCCACTGAGGGCGCTCAGACAGTGCCATGACCTGCTTGCCTTGCTGCTCGTCCGTTGCTCGTCTGCATGGCACAGCAGAAGCGGGAGATCCCCAGACCCCTGCCTACCCGCTCTTGCAGGGCAGGGCCAACCCACAATTTCGAGCTCCTTAGTTTCTGCTTAACACATCATGGTATACGTCTAGTGGACTAGGTAAATTATCGTACATACGCGGCGACGATAACCCGGCCGGCGCTACAGGCGTACGTTTAGGGGTGGGCATCTCAAACATAGCAAAGCATTTCGTTTTATTTAAAAATGCCGGCTCGTCCATGCCTTGTTTTTTTCCCCTTCTCTCTTGTCTCTTCTGCCGGCTCCTACGTATGAGGAGCAGACTGGCTGCGGCCCGGGGATGCAGACCCGTTCCTTGATGACGCAAGATTCCTGGGTTATAGGAGAGGACGGCTAATGGATTTTGAGCACGGCCGGCGGCCAGGGAGTCCTTGATCTTTTTCCGGCAAAGGAATGATGATTGATGGGACCTTGGCGCTGCCAGTTTCCCCATATAATCTCTGTTTCTGCAAGTCAGGGCCGCGAAAATAGGCCTATTAAAGATATTATGCCTACTAGGTAGTTAATGGGCTACTGCTACATAGCGATGCGTACATTACCCATAAGCCACGAGACCTATACGTACGAGATTTAAGATATGTCATGCTATTGTTACGTAGTAGTAGTTCTTTTTGCGCGACGGCGGGGCGTGAGTGTTGCGCGCGCGCATGTGGGCTAAGTGGATTTGAGATGGGACGAGAGGCAGAGAGAGCGTCGATCTGGCGAGAGATCTCAAACCCAATCTACATAGACACATACATACATGCCTACATACATACATACACATATCCAGGGCTACGACTTTGCGCCGGCCGGCCGAATCATCGCAGAGCCCGAGGTTCGTCGTCAATCAGTGAAACGACAGCGGTCATCCGATATGGCAACACCTCAGGGGTGCCACAGCATTCGGGCTCCCTTCCTAGAGGCTGGAAGGGCGAATCTATACATACGATACTATACATTTACAAGCTTACTATGCCTTGTCCTCGGTTCTTGTTTCTCCTTCTACGCTGACCCGGTCTCCGCTCTCTCTCGCTGGCTCGCTGGCTCTCGTGTCGCTTTGCTTGCTTGCTGCTTGTTTTGGAACGGTGGCTGATGGCAATGTTTCATGTTTAAATCGACGCTTCCTATGATCCAACCTCTGCCGAATGGTTCCCAACCCGGTATTTGCGAGGTAACCATCTAGGAGAGACATTTCGGAAGTGACGTTCGGTCTCTGCCTGTCTGTCTGTCTGTCTGTCTAGCATTTTTTTACCTGCGTCTCTCCTACCCATCCAATTCATCCATCGCTTGATCGCTTCAGATCAGACAACGCCGAGTCGAGTCAGAAGCATCGGCTCGTTGAGCTACCGAGGGGCAGAGCAGGGCAGGATACGTGGTTTTGGAGGATAGCCACTATACAGGTTCCATATTACAAGTCTCATACCTAACATCCATCCGCGGATTGGATTTGCTCCAACGCCAACCCCCTCCACCAAAAAGCTCTTCCGGTATCGCAACGAGCGTGCTTCCAAGAAATGGATGGATAGGCAGCTACTAGCTACCTAGTAGCTAAGGCGTTTTTCCAGGTTCTACTACTGCAAGTCTCCAGACCCATACGCGTACGAAAAAAAGGGCAGATCTAACAAACAAACCGTCGATGCCTGGATGGCTATGGCATTACTCCAGTCTATCTACTCCAGTTTCTGGTCTCTAGTCTCTAAGCTTTAGCCACTTACCAACATACCTACCTGTCTATCTGTCTATTCCAAGGTTTACTTACATACCTGTTACCTAGCAATTTGTGCGAGGTCCCCAGTCCGGGTAGGCCCGCGGGTACGACGACGCTGGCGCTACTCGGGCAGAGCAGCAGAACTCGGCACGCAACGCGTCATTGCTCGCCCGAGAGGCAATGCAAGATTCAACCAAACCAGATTTTTCCCTCCAACTACCGCGCGATCGGCCTACGTAGGCGTAGACGCCTAGATGTAGCACCGCAGTCTGCGTTATGTATGTTGTTGAGCCTTGGCTTTGGTTTGGTGCGGTTTGCCTTCTTGTCCTTCTCTCTCAGAATATATACATATAGGGGTGGTAGTGGTGATGGTGGTGGCAGAGAGGAGGCAATAGGCAACAGTATTTATGCTGCTGGCTGCCACTATCGATGAGTACAAGCCGTCATCGCCACCGCATATCACGGCCGTGATATTGGGGGATGACGAGGAGAGACGCGTAAAACGCGGGTGGAGGTTTATGTAGAAGGTAGGCTTTTTGGCTAGGCAGGTATGTAGTTGTGTGTGTATGATATGTGCCATGTGTATGTGTATGTGTAAATATATGTATGCGTATGTATGCGTGCAAATCTAACCAGATGTATGGAGGTTGCTAGAGATAGGTAGGTCTGGATAGATGTTTTTTTTATGCACACTCGCCACAAACAATGCAAACACTGCCTTTCACATGCCTCGATATCTTCAGATCTGGGCTCGAAAAGGGAAGATACGTACGTATATTTCTACGGTCCCATGGGTCTTTCTTATCGCTGCGTCCTCGTCGCCTCCGAAGCCGCGAGCTGTGCGTTATGTATGGCGCTTTTTTTCTTTTCACGAGTCCATCGCCGATCCCAGCGGGGTCTGTTGGATGCGCCCCATCCCGCCTAGTAGCAGGTGGTATACCGGTAGGTATGCTATATGCTATGCTATCCATGGATGCTGCTGCAGCATAGGTCGTTTTTCTTTTTTGTTTTATTTATTTTTTCTTGCTCTGCAGCTGCTTCTTTTAATTTTCCAGAAACATATCGTAAATTAAAGTGGTAGAGCCCCAGATTTGGCACGTCCTATTTTTAAGATCAACGGGAGGCGAGCGGCGACTTATGCGTATTGGCCTACCTATCTTTCCTAACTTACCTATGCATAACGCAACGCAGCATACGTCGTCGATCCCCAGACTCTCGAGTCGAGTCGAGTCGAATTTGACGGCCAGAGGTTCGCGACTAGAGGGGAGGGGCCAATGGGAGGACGCAGAGGCGACGCGGGATAAATCTGCCGGCTGAATTGGGTCGATCATATGAGTCAGATTTAATATAGATCCGCGAGCCGCGTCGCATTCCCCGGACGATGGCTGGATGGTTGCTTCGCCAGAGAAATTTTACGGGCGGCAAAGCTGTCTAAGTGTGTGTGCGGGAGCTCTGGTCGTATCTCGACGTCGACGAAAGAGCCGACGGGCTGAGCGGGTGGGGGAGCGGAGAGTAGTAATTGTTTACATATCTCATGCAGGTTTCACCATCTTCAATAGTGTCTGTAGGAGTCCCAAGGTTGTATTTATATGGTTACTCGTAAATATTGTGAGGATGTCAGGTTAGATAGATGGAACGTGAGCATCATTATCTTGTGAAGGTATTCCGGGCGCGATAGGTCAAAGTGTAATAATAATATTTGTGCCCGTGGATGTCCTAAGCATGGTTAAATAGTAATGAGACTGACCTATTATCACGTCGAATGAATTCAACAGGATAGGTTCAAAAACCAATGAATGGACGGATAGGGATGTTCACGATCTAATCAGTCGGCTTCATTTTTATTTATTAGAGCTAAAATGGAGCACAAAGATTACGGTCCGGTGGGAACCGGTGACGGCTAATGGCAGCTGGTAGCTTGTATCTCTTTGTATTATGTAAGCCAGATGTAAATCGCTTTTATCGATAAGATGGCACAGTCTTATGCCTATTACATAATTCATATTCATTTGCATCATGAAATTTCATATTCCGCATCTTCATATCGCCATCTACCTTTGACACGCCCAATACCATATGAGCGCAATTAAGATAAGAGCGATTGGAGGCAAATATGACGAGTCTTAAGAGAACCCAGGGCGTCGACCCAAACTCTCCAAACCTCTCCAGTAAGGTTTATGTGAGATCTACCAAGAGCGGCAAGGTCCAGAAAATTGTACGGGAGGTCTACCTTCGACAAGACATCCCCTGCTCCTCTAAGCTGTGCCAAAAATGCATGGTCAACGCTCCGAGGAGCTCTAAGGGAGAGCGTAGGTTTCCATACCATTATATTCATCCATTATTGTAACTAACCTCTGCTTCAGTAAGCCCATTCGTCCTCTCGGACAAACCCGCAGGCACCAAGGCGTATCCGCAGGGACACTACCTGGTTCCCGATACAAATGCTCTGCTTAATGCCATGGATCTATTCGAACAGAGCTCTGCATTCTACGATGTGATCATTTTACAGACCGTCTTGGAAGAGCTGCGCAACAGATCCTTACCACTATATAACCGCCTAATCGGCCTAACCAAAAGTCAAGACAAGCGCTTCTATGTATTCTTCAACGAGTTTCGATTTGAGACATATGTTACTCGAGAAGAAGGAGAGACTATCAATGACAGAAATGACAGGGCAGTCCGACAAGCCGTCAAGTGGTACAATGAACACTTGCAGGGCAAACGGGTGCCTGTCACCGTTATGCTCACAGATGACAGACTTAATATCCAGAAGGCAAAGAGTGAGAAAATACCCGCTATGACATTACGCGATTATGTTTCTAGTCTCGAGGATGCGGATCAACTTCTCGACATGATTCCAGAATCTAAGGAACGAGGAATCTCCAGAGATAAGAATGCGTCTGAATTCCTATATCCCGAACACTACACCCTATCCAAGATGATGACTGGTGTCAAAGGAGGTGTATTACACCAGGGCATTTTTAATGTTTCACCGTACAACTACCTTGAAGCCTCGATCAAGGTTCCTGCATTCCCCAAAGCACTTCTCGTTCTTGGGCGAGAAAACATCAATCGCGCAGTAGATGGAGATGTCGTGGTCGTAGAGGTTCTCCCTCAAGACCAATGGAAGGCACCTTCGACGAAAATTATCGAGGAGGAAGCTATTACGAAGAATGAGAACGCCGATAATGAAGATGGCGGTGATATTGTCACCGAACAAGAGAGGCGAGCTCTGCAGGAGCAAGTAAAGAAGACCCAAGGCCTAAGCACAGAAGGTCGACCGCAACCTACCGCAAGAGTAGTCGGTGTTATAAAACGAAACTGGCGCCAATATGTTGGTCACATCGATCCTTCATCCGCTAGTGATGCCGGAAAACAAGGCAGAAAACAAGAAACAGTCTTCCTCATCCCAATGGACAAGAAGGTACCGAAAATTCGCATACGTACAAGGCAGGCTGGCGAGCTTGTGGGGAAGCGAATATTAGTCACCATAGACGCCTGGGATCGCGATACTAGACACCCTGTCGGACACTTCGTCAGATCTCTAGGTGAGCTCGAAACCAAGGCTGCGGAAACTGAGGCGCTATTGCTTGAGTACGACGTGCAGTACCGACCTTTTCCGAAGACTGTACTAGATTGTCTGCCTCCTGAGGGTCATGATTGGAGAGTGCCTACTAGCACAGATGACCCTGGCTGGAAAGACAGAGAAGACTTACGTGGTCTCCTTATCTGCAGTATTGATCCTCCTGGCTGCCAAGATATTGACGACGCATTACACGCAAGACCACTGCCGAATGGCAACTTCGAAGTTGGCGTGCATATCGCAGATGTTTCACATTTCGTGAGACCAAGTAATGCCATGGACATGGAAGCGAGCATCCGAGGCACAACTGTCTATCTGGTGGACAAACGTATTGACATGCTTCCGATGTTACTTGGAACTGACCTCTGCTCTTTGAAGCCGTACGTAGAGCGTTACGCATTCTCGGTGATATGGGAGGTCAACCAATCAGCCGATATTGTCAACGTGAGGTTTACCAAATCAGTCATCAAATCTCGCGAAGCATTCAGCTACGAACAGGCACAATTACGTATCGACGATGCCTCTCAGCAAGATGACTTGACCCAAGGCATGAGAACTTTATTGATGCTCTCGAAAAAACTGAAGCAAAAACGAATGGATGCCGGTGCTCTGAGCCTTTCCTCGCCCGAAGTCAAGGTTGAGATGGAATCTGAGACATCCGATCCGATCGACGTTAAGACTAAGGCTCTCCTGGACACAAACTCCCTAGTCGAGGAGTTCATGTTACTCGCCAATATCAGCGTTGCAGGAAAGATCTACGAAGCCTTCCCACAAACCGCCATCCTACGACGCCACGGCGCCCCTCCCAAAACCAACTTCGACGAGCTAGCCAACCAGCTCAAGGTCAAGCGCGGCCTCGAGCTACGCTTCGACAACTCAAAAGCTCTCGCCGATTCCCTAGACCAGTGTACGGATCCGGAGAACCCGTTCTTCAACACGCTCGTGCGCATCATGGCCACGCGCTGCATGATGAGCGCAGAGTACTTCTGCGCAGGCACCCAAGCGTACCCGGAATTCCGCCACTACGGCCTAGCCTCCGAGATATACACGCACTTTACGAGTCCGATCCGGAGATACGCCGACCTCGTCGCCCACCGCCAGCTCGCCGCCGCCATCGACTACGAACCCATGCACCCCTCGACCCGCAGCCGCGGGCGCCTCGAGGCCGTCTGCAAGAACATCAACGTGCGCCACCGCAACGCGCAGCTCGCGGGCCGCGCTAGCGTGGCGTACTATGTTGGACAGAGTCTTAAGGGACGCGTTGCTGAGGAGGACGGGTTTGTTATGAAGATCTTTAGTAACGGGTTTGTGGTCCTGGTCCCGAGGTTCGGGATTGAGGGGTTGATTCGACTACGCGATCTCGCGGACCCGGAGCCTGAGAGCACTTTTGATGCGGAGGGGTATGTGTTGAGGACTACTGGGAGTAGGGAGGTGAGTGTGGAGTTGTTCCAGAAGGTTAGGGTTAGGATTCGTGATGTTAAGGATGAGGGGACGGGGAAGAGGGGCGCGAAGATGGAGTTGATTGATTAGGAGATGAGGCTTTTGAAGGGATATTGAGGAAGAGTTTTGTAGTTGTGGGATTAGTTGCCTAGATGCCAATGCATTTCACGATAATTTAACAACTGGGAGTCATCGTGCTCTTCCATTTCATGCATTCACATTTTCGTTTTCCCCGACCTAGAGCACGACGTCCTGGGTTAAAGATGTACTCAATGCTATAAGGGTATTTTAAATACCTATCCTCATAATTACTACGAAAACTATTCGATTATGCAGATGATACTATATGTCGGAGACACTTCTCTGATAAACGGGAGTCTACCGCCTTTATCATGTACTAACAACGAGCAGAGCACATCTCGAGGTAACAAACATATCCAGCGCATATTGATACCAGACTTGTACAAAATGCAGACACGTATTACGCATGACTGCCGCGTGTATCATGACGTACGTTAATATGCACAATATCCTACGTCCAGCTTCAACAATATGTGCCAAGTAGGAATCTGAACTCGAAAAGCTTCGATCATCATCATTGACAGCGTTGATATCCACAACATCTACTAAGCGAGCAAGAATGAAATAGGGGTATCATCCATAAGTAGAATTAATCTGTTTACTAGTTGATAGTTTCTAGAAGCGGTAAAGAGCTTGCATAATACCTAGTCGTATCCATATGTCCACTTTGACAGTGTCTCGTTAAAGGTGGCTAAATATCGTGAAGATCTGTCTATCCACCTAGTATCCGCCTGCATCTCGGCCGACATTCCAACCACCCTGTTACGCTCTGAAGGAGACACCCGTATCCTCACCGCAGCCATTGCTACCGACGAGAATAAGACCGTCCATTGACCTAGGTAAGGTCCCTTTATTGGCGCCTCGCAGCTAAACTTTTCGCGAGCGAACCGATTCGCGGCCTGGGATCCCGTGCTCGGGTTCTTCCGGACGGGACGCCATCTCGCGAGTCATAAATGACAGATCAAGGTCCAGGTTCAGGTCCAGGCCTGCAGCAACATAAAAGCAAAAATAAAAGCAAAAAAATAACCTCGTTCCCGCGATCCATTCCCGTCCTCGTCCCTGCGTCCCTGGTCCTCTACTAAATCCCCCACTGCGTACCCTTTGCTTAGGAACCAAATTAGGGGTCTCTTTGGGTTGCTGAGGGTATGTACGATCGCTACCCGTCTCTGTCTAGGACCTACCTAGCAGTATGTAGGAAATAAGCGTAAATACTAGGTGCTAGGTAGGCACGTCTAGCATGCCAGCGTATGTGGACCGGAAGCAAGTCACTTGACTGGCAGGTCGGTAAGCTAAGCTCTCCGGAGTATGTATGGACGAATATCAATGTCTAGGGCGGCTGGGGAGAGGCTGTTTGGCTGTTTGGCAGAGTAGGTAGGGTTCGCGGAAGTTGCCGCGTAAGTGCCGATATTTTCGATATTGAGATGGGCGTGCATATTGGCGCCTGTAGGTAATGGACTGTGGCTTATTGTACAACACCTACCTCTCTGTTAATATACGGCGTGAATAGGTACTTTGGTAGGAGGTAGGTGTAGACGATACCGCTCCTTGGGTTTGCAGGTAGGTACATGCATCATGCAAGGACCGCCACTCCGCGATATCGTTCGCATCATCGCACGTATTCTTGCGCCGCCACTCATTTGCCAGCCGCTAGATCCAGTATCGTCTTGCAGACAAGCGTCGCAGTGAACACAGAGGGGCGACGCAATGGCGGATGCACGGCATACCACGGGTGTCCCTGAGCGGATGTCACGTACGTACGCGTGCCTTTCCATCGCTCGTCTCTCACTTTGCACGCAGCGCTAGTCCAATACGTCGTACTTACCTACACAGTAACTTCGCGCAGGTGAAAATAATGGAGAAAACCGATATCCGATCTAAGTCTCATATCATCTCTCTTACCATTCCCCTGCCCAGTCCTCAAATACTGCTACTCTTACATACACCAATGAGCAAAGCCGTACGTTACATAGTCCGCTCTCTCTTGCGCCTAATCCGGGGTATAAAACGGACCGCTATAGCCCTAAAAACGAGCTCACAGATTAAGCTTCGTAGGAAATTAACAAAGTTGGGGGGTTTCAGGGGCGGTAAACCAAATTTACGATAATGAGTATGATTGATGACGGTGAATGGAGATTGGGGATTGGGTTTACGTTCGAAGAAAGTCCGCAAGAGGTAATGAGCTCCTGGCTTCTGGATCGACGAGGGGTCCGTTTTGGGAATCCTCGTACGCCCGATGCGGTAGGCGTGCCCGTTGCCGAAGTCCGGAAATGGGGTAGCCCGGTGGGCGTGCGTCGTTGGGTTTACTAGGGCACGTTGCTTTTTTTTCGTTCATCTCATTTTTGTAAGGGAAAGGGAAAATTGGCGATTCGTGAGATGAGAGATGCGTGCATGCATACGCAGTATTCGACGGTTTTCCTAGGAAGAGGTTGGCTGGCTGCTAGCGAGTAAGAGAGGAGGGACTCACTAATTGGGGCTATAATATCGTGGATATACATGTCTTGGTGGAGTTTTTCTAATTACTGGAGTGAGACTTACGTGAGGTGAGGCTATCTTGCATTTTACATACGACGCACATACATATAAACAAATAATCATCCGGGGCTGAGGAGTTAAGGAGTTAAGCGATCAAAAGAACGAGAATAGCTTCCAGAATTATTGTCTTAAGTGTTAAAAGACCCTGATTGCATCCTGGGTGATGACGTAGAACAATACGATAGCGAGGCTCGGATCGTTCCATAGTGGTAAATCTCGTCATAGTTAGCAAGCCACCGTAAACAAAAATAAACTCCGGGATGTCCGCCTCGAAACTTCAAACATAGTTCCCGGTCCGCCTAGTGTGATGTATCATCTATCTACTAAGATACTGTGTAGGTGGTAGTTTAATATTTGGCTCACGTCTCGGGATCGTTAGGAGCAAACCGGGTGAGCCTCTCCCGTTGCCAGAGCGAGCCGTACGAAGTCTAATTACGATTCGTAGCAGCCGCTCGAAGCACGCCCGCCCACGCAACGAGACGCACGGTCGCCCGTTCCAAGGCTCGTTCCTATAATACTCATTTTCCATAAGCGGTAAACGAGATGTCATCCATGCAACCCGATCAGGTGGGGAATGGAGGTTTGTGGTGATGGAACATAAAATTAAAAATCTCCGAAAGAAGGTTGGTCTAGAAAGACCAAAATCTGAGTCAAACCTGGGTTTTTGGGGGGACCTTGTTTTTTTGTCCTTCTTTCTTGGACGCTATCTCTGCGAAATGACCTTGTTGCTTCGACCCAGGTGAAGGGCATCCGTGGGTAAGCCCCCTGTCTATCATTGACTTCTTGGCGATTCGGCACTGTCGCTGCAGGTTGCTTAGCGAGACCGCCTTGTCTATCAAAACACTAAAAATTTCGCGATGCCGAGTAATATCGCTACTCGATAATGGTCAATTCATGTGCTACTGCGCCGGGTCTAAGTCGGAATGGATATTAAATGGCGAGATTATGTATCGCGCACAGATCAAGCCTCTGGCCAACCGAGGTGGTGCTTGTAAATATTCTTTTATGAAACTGCACCGTCAATTTAGACGTTCTCGAATCAACCACTCCGTCACTCATCGAGGGTGGGTTGTACGGTAGGGTTATGATGGTTTATCATAACCCGGATGGACCTGCTTTGTTCCACCGACTTGGAATCTGGTATGCCTATAATATATGTCAACATGATTTTAATATAGGGGAGTGGTGGAGGGATGCCACTCTATACAAAGCCGGTTATAGTGAGTATACCCGTAGTATGCAGCTTCACCTACCAACGCTTCGGCTAGCGTCGCTACGTAGTTGGGTCTAGTTGCCCCCGTGAGCCATATCTCGACTTACTTGGTAGCCTTAATTTTCTTCACTTAGCCAAGATGGTAGTTCTATGAGGTGAAGTCAGTTTAGTGTCTATCGTGGAGCGATGGGAGCCAATTACTTACCTCAAAACCGAAGATTTCAGAGACATCCGGACTATTCACGGAGACAATGTTACCACCAATGTATTATGACTCTACAGGTAATAGTCCCTATAGAAATCTACCCGGAGGATCCCCCACGGAGAGCCAGTGTATCACCGGCGCCCTAGTAGGTGGTGGCGTGACTTGAAGCCGGCACAATAGACAACATCCTTTCCTGCCCAACCTACTAGAGCCTTTGGGCGGCGCCCAGGCTCACGAGGATAAGCCGGCTTCGCTCTCGTGAAGTGGGATCATGGTGAGATTGATTTTCGGCGCCACTCGCGATTGATATACGAGCAAATTTCAAGCAGCCAATACGCAGCAGTTGAAAGGGAGCAGGAGTGATCTATCATCTCCATCGACCTTCGTCTAGAACACCAGTAAGCCACTTCTTGCACATTGGTGAAGTACGGAGATTGACGCCGACTTGGCATGTGATGGAGACTTCTTCTGTACCTCTTCCCAACGCCAACATCCATTCTCCTTATTGCATACCTGTAAAGACACTGTACCTTGATTCCTCGATCTGATAGAGCACTAGCGTCAAGAGTTCTTAGTAGATGGCCACATGGGCAATGAACCGGGGATTTTCTACACACATCGCAAATCGAGATGTACAGTACCTGGGTAGGGTTGCACCGCAGATGTCAAAAAGCCGGTGGTGTTTCTGAGATATCTCGGGATACCTAATATCATATCCCATCATCCTTCCTTAGTATGGTAAATCTAAGCCACACGGGCTCCGTTGATATTCGGAGTAACGGCAATATCGCCGAACTTCGACTTGAATCAGCTTCCATTTTCATCTGATAATTCGTAAGCAGGTATAGTGAAAATGGATATGCTGGTCTTTGTGAGTGTGGTGTGGGACGGCTGAGCCTAAACTACTATCAACAACAGTTAAGCTGCTATTCTATATCTTGGCGGCTTCAGCTACGATGGGGTTATGGAGGTTGTAGGCACTAGGCCGTTCCATCGTGAATCTGATATACTAGTTCGCATAACTAGTTTGATACAGCTGAAAAATTATGACCGAGGTTGAACTCCGACTCTCGATCTATCTAAGCTATTCCATCGCAATGGATCGAATGGAAGAATAGTACCTACCAAGTGAAGCTACAGGCCTGCAAGTCATTAATGCAGCGTCATAGCTGATAGCTGAGGGTCTAAGGCGGATACCAACTCCACTTGAAGCTTGGATACTAAAAGTGTAGCATGCCGTAGCCGTTATTCATGATATGCACGCGATTTGAGCGGGAAGAGCCACGTATAAATGGGTCCCCGAGGTTCTTGGAAGAGCCCGAGCTTGAGAAAAATACGCGTAAAAGTATCGTGCTTCAGCTTTCAGCGAGCAACGTCGAGTTTCCTCTTGCGTATAAGTTGAAGATAATAACACAATCCAGAGGGTATAGTAGACGTTCAGCCTTACCAACCTAAGGTTTCTACCGGCATGTAGTTAGACCGTCTGGTTCAAATAGCTGACGTTGTCAACCAAGACAGCTTCATAAAGTCTTATTCGTGAATGGTCTTCCAGCTACGCTTCGAGGTGGCGTGTTTCATGATGGATAGAACGAATAACGACGCTGTAGGATCCAGCGTGTCAGACTGGCGGTGAAAGGACCAACTAAGCTAAATCGAACTGGCAAAGAGTAGAAGCTTTCTAGTTGAAGAGAGCGGACGAATCAGGATAGAGATCGAGCGGGTGTCTAGTTTAGCGCCTGTCCCAAAGGTCTGTCACACTTCGTAGGAAGGGCTATTGAATCCTTCACGACCTTCTCCGCAAAAAGCCTTATCTACTCCATCCTCTCCCTAGTTGTAAGTGAGAAGAAAAGGCTGAAAGCAGCACTAAGCTCTGAAACATGTCAGCATGCAATGTATAATGCAAGCACTTTAGGCTTTTCCAAGCATGTCCGTTGGGTGACCGGCAGATAACCTAAATATATATCGTCAACATGTCAGCGTACGCAATTATCCAGTGCTCCGCAGTATTGCGTAGTAAACTGTTGCATACAGCATGTCGAGTAACCCCTCAACCTGTAAGGTACGGCGCGTAAGTTGTACTTCGATGTGAGTACTCTGTACCCGTGCGGAGTTCGAATTGGTGTAGATAGATTCGTAGACATCTGTCTCATGCTCCCTCTGAGACAAAGCTAGATAGAGCTGAGTATTGAGTAGCGTGATACAGATGCATTACACGATAGCTTCGTTTGCTAGACCATCTTGTCTCTTCCTAGGTTGTTACGAAAGTTCCTTAGGGTGTTCAGCAGTACGCAGTAGGTATGGCTGGTAACATGGGTTATACTCCCTTGTTACTTAGAGTGGTACTACGCCCCGTGGATGCATTCGCTAAAATAGTTCGATCAAGTCATGTGGTTGTCTATATTTGATTAGCTCAATTGTCTGTCCCAACGGATGTGATAGCTCAGATGCTAGTATGTAGAAACCGTGTAACTTGCGACGGTTACGTAGCTGGAGGTAGTTAGTTACTGAATTACAGCCCTACAGAGAGGCATCATAGCTGGGAGGCTAGAATCGTGATGGCTCGGAAACTTAACGAATTATCCGAACTAAGCTTCGAGATATGATTAATCATTGGATTGGTAGCGAGGTTCTTGTTCACTAATAAATCATGGTTGGGTCGTCGGAGGGTCTACCCAGTTCTGGATAACAATAGGAAACGTGGTCTGGTCGTCTTACATGGCGAAACAGGCATCTGATCACAAGAAGAGGTTTGAAACTATCGTCAGCGTAATCTTTCATCTACCATCCCTAGGCTCCTAAGGAACATCTTACTTCCTAATGAAGAAAAATGCCTTTTACATAGGATTTGTCTCATTCCGCGCAGACATATGAGATCGGCATGAGGGTTTCCGGTGTTCGGTCTAGAGTGTTTAGCAAGGTAGTAAAGTAGCAAGCTGCAAGGTAACAAGGTAGATGATGGTTTGCAGAAGTGCTTTGACTCTAACGGGACTTCTCGGCGGAACCACCATAGACCTGGTTAAGCCGACCGTAAATCAGAATATCAATTCCAAAGGTGATGTGCAATTGTTTGCGCGTCGATTCTAAAAATCATGTCATATGCACCCCAGATATCGTTGTGGCTGAGTTGCTAGTTGTACCAACTGGAGATGGTGTTTGGGTTGTTTGGGTTGTCTGGAGATGAAATAATATTGATACTAATTATGATAAATATTCCGTGATTGATTTTTTTGGTTCAAAATTTGGGGAATTCTTGGAGCTTGGGCCAAGATTTGAGGTGGTACAACCTGTATAACCCAGGTCCTGGCTCGTGCTTTTCCCAAGCTAAGGTAGGTACAACTGAGTTAGGTTTAAGCTGGTTACGACTTGGCGGATTAAACGGGATCTATTGCGGTTAATTATGGGTCGTGAATGGGTCGAGAAAGGGTCAAGAGTTAAATGGAGACTTTCTCTTTAACTCAAAATGGACTGGACTAATTCCCCAATTCCCTTCCAGGTTGCATCGCTATCTAACGCTTATTCAACACTTATTTTGTCATGAAATTGCGCGTCATGGTGTTTGTCCAATCTGCTTCCAATCTACGCCAATCTACTTCTAGAGCCTCAGGAGAAGCTTTGCTTTGACCGCCACTCTGACCTGGTCATTTGGTCATAATATCTCAACATTTGTCAACACCAGATTATGACCATAATACCATAAGCGAAGAGTTGGGTTGGAATCCTTTCGTGTATTTCGTAAGATTATAACAACTAAAATACCTAGCATGAGTCTTTCGGAGCCGACTATTCCTCTCTGTTGTCCTTATGGACCTGATGGATCTTATATGGAGCCTTCTAGGATCTAGTCGAGCGAGGCTCAAAAATGCTAGGCGGCAAGCCAATGGAGGCCGTACACGACAGGTCTGGGCGGTTTCGTCACCTGCGGGTTAGAAGCAGCAGCAGCATTCATGTACGCAGTAGCCTCGATCCGCCGCCGTTCTCCCTGCCGATTCGACAGATACGAGATCTTGGTAGCTTACCTGTCACTGACGGACAGGGTACCGTAGTTATGACAGGAATCAGGAATTCAAGAGGATTAAAACTCCCGGACTATGGGGTCTTGGGATTGTCCAATAGTAGTCTAGATCATCACCGAACAGCCAACGGGAGTCACAACTTCAATAAAATCGGGCTGATCGGGTCACAATTGGATCGAAGCTGAATACAACACACGAAGCACAGCATATAGAGCCTTTGTTTCGAAATCCTTACTACAATCTGCACTTTGATGACGTACAGTAAGTATATACCTGGATACTTAGGACCTTAGGTGCATATGTAGTATACTCTACATTCGAAACAACAGCCGCCGTTACACCGCAAAGACATATCTTTGCTTTTGGAGGGTCACTCGTATTGGTCACTATCGCCCCATGCCGAGACCGTGGCTTGCTCTCGGCTCTAACGCAATTGACAGCCGAACATGAGATTACTCGGAGACATCATCCAGGAGGCTGTCGCATCTTGTCCGCTTAAGGCAAGATCTTTCTCGTTCTATTAAAGAGCATGCATGATACTAGGACTCACACGTACAGACAGCGTCAGCCCGGTACGTTGGCACCAAAACACCATCAATTGTCCTGGCCGCGATGTGGGATACACCGAAGAATCAGGGCAGGACTCAAGGCAAGACCAACAATGGTTTCATTCACCCTACTTAGACCCTACTTAATAACTTGCCTTAAACCTAAGTGGGAAGAGGTCAGCGAAAGCCTCCGAGACAATTGCACATACGATCGACGAATCCCGCACTCACGATAGGAAGCACGTTTCTTGCACGTTGACCCTCCGAGTCATTCTTAGTTCATATTGGCCTGGCTAGCACTGCCTGGCATACTTAACATACCTAATGCGTGGGAATGTGTAACCCGGTTCCCACAGGTTGTGACAGATGCCGATGCGAGGATCCGTTTTCGGTAGTCGATGTAAAGTAAAGGGAAGATAGACAAGTTGCTCAAATCGGTCATTGAAGGCCTACGATTCGTTGAACCAAGACAACCCCTCCTCTTCCTCCTGTGCCCTCCCCCTCTGCTCGATTCTACTGGCAGCCCTTCGCGCCTAACTCGACTGAGGTTAGTATACTATACGCATACCCAGCATAACCCCACCCATCCACGAGGGCTGCACAAAGTAAAATACCATCTCGAGGTCCTGATTCGTCGACGCTTGTCATTTATGCCTCGCGTACCTGAATCTTAGTTGGGGACCTACGAGGAAAATATTCCACTGGTTCCTAGAGTCGTTCCCAAAGAAGGCAGGCGAAGAAGATTTCGGCCAAGGCATTGTCTCAAGAGGAAAAAGAAAGGCCGCACAAACACATGGCACCTCCTAGCCCTTGTTCCTGACTATCTCGACGATGATTGGCCCGGCCCGAGCTTGTCATTCACAGACATTCAGAATTGGCTTCCGTACGAAAGTCAAATGGAGTCAATGGTTGCGATGTGGAAATGCGGGAATGTCATACAGCAACCAGCCTTCGAATTTCGTACATATCAAGAAATTCCTTGCTGTCTGTGCTAATAGCGCAGTACGGTACGAGATATGGATTTTGGTACTGATTTCTTGTGAGCTAACCTTTACGGTCGTGGGGTCTGACCATGAATACAACCCTGGCTAGGTTCTCTATTATCCGAGGGGCGCCAACTAACGCCTCCCCTGTCCCTGGTACGGTATCATGTAAGAAGTACAGTACTAAGTATCATGAGGTGCAGCAACGGCAGCTCTACAGTACTGCAGCGATCGCCTGCAAGCCGAAACCCAAGCTCCAACATTGCTAATAAGGTCCAGGTGCTGCAAGCTGCAAGCCATACGAGAATTCCTTTCGACAATAATTTTAACGGGCATAAAGATATTATTGAGGAAAGCAAGGCTTGCTTATCCGTGCACATACCAAGTTTTAACGATCATATTCCAGCTCTTGTCGATCGCTGTGATTCATATGGGTCCTGTGTCCTGTATCAGGCTCTGAAGTATACCCACATACATGTTCTCGAAACAACCCGCGCGAATACACCTGGAACCCATAGGTTCCGTGTATTAACAAGCTTGCACCTCTACCACCTCTACCACCTCACCTTACCTCCCCATACGTACCTACATATGCCCAGCAGGTCCACTCCCCTCTAAATTACAACCACACACCCTCTTCGGCGGGCGTTATCCACATTTCCTTACGGCATGGTGTGCTGTTAATCCTCGTAACGCCGGACTAGGTGGATGCTCTCCTCCTCCACGAAGTGGGAATATCAAGATCTCCTTGCCCGTCTCCCCTCCCTCCCGTTATTTCCCCAAGCGTTGGGCTGTTTTCCTTTGCGCACGGCTTCGTTTCGTCTAGCAGCATTCATCAACCCCGGGTATAGAGCACACGCTCTTATACAGATGGGTGGAATACTGTAATTTCGTATTTCACCAGTCTCTCGTTTCAAGTCTCGCTTTCCACTACGGGGATTCTGTCCCTTCTGGCTGAAGGGGCAACGGCTCTACCGTAGAATTGATATCAAGCTGGCACTCCCTGCTCCCGCAGCGGACCTCAAACCCCATCCGGCCATTGCGAGAGAGACAACTTGCTAAGTGTTAGTCATTTTTTCTTACCGCCTATTTCCCCTTGTTATTCTGCACTTGTCGAATTTTCATCTCCTTGCGTTCGTTTTGTTTCATTTTGTGAGTGATTCATGACAGCTGTGGCGGGCCAATGGCTGGATGTGACAATTTGCGATCGTTTGCGCGGTGGTGAGCTTTGAGAGCTATTTGGAACAGCTGGGCTGAGATTGGACGACTGGGACGACCGCAATGAAGTTTCTCACGATCTTATACTTACTCGGCTTACCTGGTGTAGCACGAGCTTCACAATTGGACGCTCGACAAGTCACCCCAAGTGGGAATTCCTCAGTGACTCTTCCATCCCAGAGTCCAAGCACAAGTCCAGACTCAAGTTCAGACTCAAGTTCAAGCAGTAGTCAGATTGGTTCGTCACGGGCGGTGTTATTCTGCATAATACCAAACATTTCCGGAATTAATATGCTAATTTATTTAAACAGAGTCTACGGCACCTTCATTGGTAGCCACATCAACAACTACTTCAGCTACCTCTTTAGCTACATCTACAGAGGTTACGACCTCATCTAGTCAATCGAAGCAGGAGCGTGGTCCTCAAGATCCTGATGTTACTCCTCCAGGACCGCCTCCCGAGTTTGCTCCTACATTTTTAACTTCCGTAGAAACAACGCCTCCGGGAGAAACTCTTGCTACTCTAGCATCGACTTCAACGTCTGTTATCATTCAAAGTACCACTGGGACAACGACACTCGCTTTTTCTTCACCAACTATTATAGCTTCGCCTGAGATTTCTTCGGCCCAGCCTACGACCATCGCTACTACGAAAACGAACTCTCCTCCGGTGGTCTCATCCCCATCGACTACTCTCATTACCTCTCGAATCAGTTCGAGTGTTATCAGCTCGTCATTATCATCACCAATTGAAACCTCTGGAATTACTACGTCTACTACTTCTAACTCTGAAGCTATTTCTTCACCCACAGAAACAGCCACATCCACGATGTCTAGCCCAACTCCGACGCCGAGCAGCGTAAGCTCGAGCAGCGAAGGGAACAGCACTTCAATATTAACAATTGTGCTCAGCACAATTCTAAGCGTCGTCGGTGTAATTTTGATCGCAGCAGCAGCCTATTTATGCACAGGGGATAGGCGGAAAAGATTACCTATGTTCATGATAAAGAGGGGCATTACCCCCATCGGAGACGATGAGATAGCAACATGGAAATCGAACCGATCAGCAGAGAAGGTGACGGATAGGTATACTACGTGGCCGAGCCACTCACAAAACCCTTCCGTGGCAACATCGACCAGGAGAGCACCGAGCGTGATTCAATATCACACTGGTGGACGACAGTCATTTGAGGTAGCGTCGCCAAGGTCGTTTATCGGCGATGGAAAGTACAGTTTCGATCTTCCGCAAGCGCCTGGAGCAGTTTTTGCACGAGCACCAAATGCACGATCAGGTCTAACGGACGAGACGGTTCCCGGAGACGATCCCTTCTTACCTTCCCCGAAGCGAAACCCATCAAGATTGCATAAGCTACCGCCAGGCTCACCGAGCTTGCACGGTAGGATGAAAGGATCTCGAAGTAGCAGTCTAAGAAGCTACGCTGAAGCTGCATGGAGGGATGGCTTAGAACAAAGTTCCTCACCTAGGGTCTCTAGCGACACACATTCGCGGAATCATAACCGTATCTACTCGAATTCTTCGATACCGCCTCCGCCGAGGTTGTCATTCGGCGACAACGACCAATTGACCGGTTTATCGCCACCTCCGTCACGGCGTAACGACAGTACGATAGGACTGGCCGTCGGGTGAAGGATCGCGATCGCCCCGTCGGTTTCAGCATCCAAGCTCACCAATCCCTGCCGTTCCCACGTTTTCTCATGTTTTGGAGATTAAACCGGGGGTCAGCACGCAACAAACCACGTCGAAACCAAACAAGCATTCTTTCGTCTTGTTTCGGAATTTTTCCCTTCTCGAAAGAAAAAAAAGGGCGCAGACTAATGAGAAGGCTCGGCACGAATATCCCTGCAAGGTCCGTTGAAGAGAACACTATTACTGTCTCCAGCGGTTCGAAACAAGAACAGGCGATCCGTGCGCCCGCTCGCCCTTTTTCGCAGATTATTGAGGCTGTGCAGCTCGAGTCCTGGATAGGGGCACTCCTCTACGCCGTCTAACCTCACCTACCCCTTTTGCCCGAAAAACAACTTGACCAAACACAAACAAACCTTGCCGGCCTGTCAGCAGCACGGGCGATATCTCATTTTACATACCTGTCACATAACACTACATATCCGACAACCGCATCATCTCAGATGCTAGATGCAACTCACGGCATACATTTTTTTTCTTTTTCTTTTGGTTATCAACAACACCCCACACGATTTTACGTTCATCATGGTATCTCTAGCTTAGTACCGACAGCAACAATTTTTAATCTGCATTTTTTTGATTCTTTTGGTCTACCTTTTTACATTCTTGATCTTTGGAGTTTTTGGCAACGTCGGGACGCGAGAGACGCGCGAGACACGGAGGATATACCCCGGATTTTTTATGTTACGATTTGTGTAGGTGTGTGTGTTGTGAGATTTTGCGGTTGAGGGGAGAGACATGCATATCGTGGCTTTTCCCCGAGGTGGATTTTTGGATATGGGTTAGGTTGAGCGAGTGAATTTGAGAATTGGAAGAGATGTTTCTTGCATTGATTACAGGGGCACGTGGCTGGCATATCTACTATTAAGGACATGGACATGACGACGTTCGCGCGGCACGAAGTCGGATGGGTAGGACGAGGTGATAGAGTGAGATGCCCTGGGCAGAGCGATCGGACTCCTTACCCGGGATCCGATCCGGGGCACGGTAGAGGCAAATATACAGGAGAGAGGAATTACAGTTAGCGGGATCCCAGTTCCCCCCAGTTCTTCAGCTACTACTATTAGCAGACAGACAGACGCAGATTCAGATTCGGAACCTTGTGGTTGGCCAGAGGCTTGCTGCGAAATTCAATTAAGACGTTTAATTGAAACAAGTAAAACAACAGTTCATTTCGGTACTTGGGCGTGCCTGGTACCGTGTCCCCAGTCTTCCTTCATTACTTAATGTGATGCCGTGATGCTGACGCTGCAGATGGTGGCGCCGGCACTTAATTTCACGTTTTCTTCTCCCACGAACGCCTCTTTGGGCTGTCTATACCTGGTAGGTAGTTTTTGTACCTGCCTACATTCAGTACCTATCTCATGCTAGGCGCATACACATGTAGCCAAGGTAAGGCAAGGCAAACCCTCAGCGCGAATAGGATCATCCGGACCTCATTCTCCGGCAGTCCGGGGGCTAAATTTCTTTTTTTCTAACCTGACAAAAAGCACGTTTTCCAGGTTTCGGAAGCGCGAGATTGCAGTTCGCGGGCGTAGGCGTATGCCGGGTGGATACTTCCGGGGATCTATGTATCTCATCTCAGCGGGAATCGCGATTCGAAGTCGTTCCCCGGGCTAGGCCGCCTGGTCGTTCGAGAGAGTCTAGAAGGCTTATACGGTAGGGGTTTGCTAGTTCGGCCACGTTTTATTGCCGTGGGAAAATCTGGGTTGAGTTATTCATGCATGCGTGTGATGGGTGATGGGTGAGGTGATTAGAGAGGGGAGGGGAAGGGGATGTGTGTAGGGTTTGCGGGTAGGGTTAGATTGAGTGCTAGGTGGTCTTGTAGGTTGTGTGGGTTGAAGCGGCAGGTGAGGAACTCGGGGACCCCTTGTCGTCGATCAAACACGCAACCCCCGGGACTTGCTCGGGGCGGCGATTGGAGAGGGGAGTTATGCCGAGCTGTTCCGCTGTTGGTCCGATGGTTGTTTTCGCTGTAGGGTGTTTCTTATTTCAAATTATGGTGATAGGAATGGATGATATGCTATTATGTAAGATTGATATTAATGAGATTGGCTGAGAGATTCATTTCGTTACTTGAAACTTATGAAGATCTGAATCTGAATATAGGACTAATCGATTAGCTATGAGATTGAGCCTTTCATTGATCTCATGCGATAAGATGCTCATTTGAATAATTAGATGAGATTGCTCATCTCATTCATCTGTGAAGAAATCTAAATATAGATTCGTCTTGTTTGACTTTGAGACAACATAGTATAGTGTGCTCGGGTACATATCTAGATCATTGGTGTTGTGAATGTCAATGTCTTGACTTAGCTTATTCATCCATTGAGCCGTCAGGAAAAGATATGATCATATGTAATTCATAATATTTATGAAGTCTATATGCAATTGAATAAGACTTCTAGGTTTATACAATGGATAAAGGTAGACAATATTTTGACCAATTGAATTGGATATCAATTGGACGTCAATTGGTCAAAATTGGTGATGTCCAAGTGGAAAGAGAAGAAGGTATAGGGCAGATATAGAACTTTATTCTAGGCTCTTTACGCGTCTTAAGCGCGTCAAACGTGGGGCACTAGCACGGGCTAAGGATTACCGTGAACTTTATCTCCAACTCAACTTTATACTCTATTACTTTATCAACTCTAATCAATCAAATCGTCGATTAATCAACCGTCTTTCGCTTTTCTCGCTTCAATTGAACGGCTAATCATCCAAATCCATCGTGGTAGCTCTCGACTCGAGTCGTCGACATTTTAGCTTGACAAACAATACCTTTCCCGACTAGTACTTGGCCCCGGCTTCTTAGCTTCTACAATGCCTCCTCGAAAGGCAGACAGTGCGAAAACGAGCAACGTTTCTATGGTTTCTCTCGCTCAATTTGTCTATGACGGTTCCGATGCAGACATCTCTTCAAACGCTCTCCGACCTGCAGCTACTACTACATCCGTCCCATCGAGAGCGAAGCCAACGCCATCTATAGAGATGGAATCCCAACGATCTGCTGAAGCTGCGCCTGCTGGCGAGAAAGAGAAGGAGAAAAAGGATGCGAAGGACGGTGGTCGTGACGCTGTCACAATTGAGGTATGCGATGCGATTGTGTAATCGCGCCCAGTTCGCGACCAAGCTAACACTTCATATAGGACCTCAACTTGCCGAAGTCGATAATAACGCGCCTCGCGAAAGGTGTTCTACCTCCCAACACACAGATTCAAGCCAATGCCGTCCTGGCCATGTGCAAGAGCGCAACCGTCTTCATCAATCACCTTGCCAACGCGTAAGCACGACCTACTATATGGGAATACACCAATTGCTAATTACTAGTATACAGCGCAAATGAGAAGACTCTAGGCTCCAACAAGAAGACCATCATGCCCGCCGACGTCTTCGAAGCGCTGAATGATATAGAGTTCGAGTTCATGCGCGAGAGACTTGAGGCCGAATTTAAGAGTATGTACCGAATATCTTATATTACATGGGATATATGATATAGATCACTAATGCCACCCGATCGCAGAATTCAATGAAGTTCAGACTACCAAGCGTAGTACCTACCGTAGAAAAGTAGCAGCCGCTAAGCGCGCCGAGAAGGCCGCCGCGACGGACCCCAATGCATCCATGGTCTCGAACGCCAGCACCGCCGCGGACGCGGACTCGGGCGCTCCCCGCGCCTCCAAGAAGCAGAAGCCGAACGCGCCCGACGACTCGGCTATGGATGTTGATGGGGATATGACGGCCGAGACCCAGGAGCAAAGCGACGCGGAGACGGAGCCCGAAGCTGAGCAGGAAGAAGACGAGGAAGAGGAGAACGACGCTGAAGAGGAAGAGGAAGAGGAAGAGGAAGAGGAAGAGGAAGAGGAGGACGAGGACGAAGAGGAGGGCGAGGAAGACCCCGATCGCCTTGAGGAGCGGGAGCCGAGAGAAGACCGCGACGATGCGCTTGATGATGGGGACAGTGATTGAGATGGTACCGCGTTGTGATATTGGACGCACATTGCGACGCTACTCGACTTTACCCGTTCGGCCTTTCCCTTGGATCGACGCCGACGAAGCTCTTGTCACGTTGCGAGGATGATAGCATTGCATTGTTCAGGGGTTCGTTGGCTTGGCTTGGAGATCCAGCCCCTTGTTATGCGGTCCGGGGCGAGATTCCTGATTCTTCGTCGCCGCATGCGAACTAGGACTATCAATGAAATTGAAAAGGACCATTTGCTTAGGCAAGCTGGGTCCGGAGACTGTTCGTCACACATACGATGCAAATACCTATACGCCCCTATTCCCGGTAGCTAGGCCCATAGGATCACAAAGTGATGACCTAATGAAATGATTAACCCACTCACTATAATTCCATATGTTTACGTGTGCCCCGATGCTGGCCGTGCGTGTTAGACCCAATTGAAGCGTGCTTGCGTCCGCGTCTGCGGGCGAGCTGAGAGGATGAGAGGTTAGGTAGGTAGAGCTCGTAGGTCGTCACGCGTCTGTGATCACCGTTGCAGCGACGTGACTGTTACCTTGGGTATCTCGAAATCGGGCTACCTTCCTATTACCTTACCCTCCAGCTCCTCGCGCCAAGAGGATCTGAGCTTAGGATGGTTTACTGTATTGATGTAAAATCTTTCGGTAATTATCCATGTAAGTCGATGTTAAGTCACAGAGTGATATAGTGTATGCAGAGCTGGCTTTGGTCAAACTGTGTGATTCGCTGCTTAGGAGGTTCAGAGGAGAATGTGCTATAGCTCTCATCGACATACCTAGAAATTGCAGATTACAGGTTATACTCATTAGTACTATGGGGATCGAGTATGTGCTGACCCTTGTCGAAGCAGTTATTGGGTCCAGATACCCATACTGACAAATTTGCATTATCGAACCAGACTCAACACCATCGAAGCTCCGATATCGACGATGCCCTCTTCCCATTAACCCGAACTCCCCTCTTTCCCCTTAATACGCCCCATCACAACCTCGCCATGACTCATCTACATCTCATAATGGTAGTGACACGTACCCTCGCACAGCAAGGGACCTTAGACCACAGTCTCAGTCCTAGCGTACCGGAGTGCATATGTACGTAATCCTATACTCTATCGAATCACGGCCGTCCTATACACTTAGTATACCTTGCACACTTCCCAGCCCACTCATATATCACATACTTACAGCGTACCTATGAGCGGCGAGGAGCTACCAAGCATATTGACTAGCCGATCCAAACTTCACCTCACCTGTCACGGCCGCATCCCGGATCTCGCGCCGTCGGCATCCATGGTAGCACCTCACCACCATACCCGTATGCACTAGCCACCCGGTACTTACAGCATACATACCTCTGCGCTGCATGCAAGGTTCGAAATCCTGTTTTCAGCCCTCTTGATATCTTTTGCCACTCCTACACAGCATGGACCATACACAACAGCTACACTTCTCTCTATACTAGGTATCTATACTAGGTACTATACACCCAAGAGTATACCTACATCCACGCATATACCCAGAATCGACACACGACACCCTGGGGCGCTAACGCCCTACCCATCAAATCCATGTATCCATCCCTCCCTCCATCCATACTCCACGAAAGTGGCGTCCTTCAAACTTCCCTACCCTGCCCTGTCTACCCAGTCCTGTGTATCCCAAGCCCGTCTCTCCACGAACTACCCGGGCGTATCTACCTCAGTATGTGGTACATCCATAGCAAAAAGTCAATGGTTATACCAGCCTAAGCCAAAGTCAGTATACTAACTCCGGACTCCGCGCCGCGACGCACGGCTTGGCGGGCTGGAGTTCGGGCTGCATGACGAAGAAAGACACTAGACAAAAACTGGTGATAAATACCAATGAATATGGTTGTAGTAGTTACCTACGAGTTGGGTCTGTAGTACAATGTTTGTGGTGGTCGCAGTCGTGGTACCCATCGCCGATTATGCACCTGGTAGCCAGGTAGCCATGTGTATTGCGTGAGATTAAGGAGGCGCCTTAATGCTTACAAATAACCACCTACCAACCTACCACCAATGCTAGCCGCCAGGTAACGTGCATGCGATACCCAAGACACACATAATCTAGCTTCCTCTACGACAGGGCCACCTTACAAACACTTTCGTAATGGCAATTATGTATGTTTCGCGCCCCGGGAACCGTAACAAATCAATCATACAAGGGTATATTAGTAGTAGTAGTAGTAGTAGTAGTGTACGTGTAGCTTACAACTCCACCACCACCTCCGTCGCCCGACCGATATATCCCGACCTAGCTAACATACACAGTCCCAGTCCAGTCCAAAAAGTCCAAAAAAAAGTCCAGAGTCCACGTCGGTCTCCCAAGAATCGAGAAAGCCCGAGACATTGCGATAATATGTACACCGAAGTCTGTGCGTTAGGATTCGAACACAGACAGGCGGCAGCAGTAAACTTTTATCTTGACGAGTAGCTGAGCGAGAAACCAAGACACCTTTCCCCTCCGCCGGACATTTCGAACCAGTGATATGTGCAGCAATAAACGCCCCAAGGTATGCAGAAGTAGGGATGGGAAAAAAAAGATAGAAAAAAAAAGAAGAGTCGACAAAAATAACTCTCGACTCCGTCGCTTATGCAGCCGGATGTATGAATCTCGAGCCGTACGGTTGGAGAATCCTCAAAACATGAATACCTAGGTTAATATCGCTGTCGTAGTCGTATATACACCCCCCAACGCTAAGTAATATGTTTCCCCCCCGCTCGTCCCCTTCGCATCCTAGACTATTTGTCATGTTTGTGGTATGATATTAAGGTCCGCTGTTGGAAGAACTAGGTCCGAATTCTGCTAGGAAATCATCATAGTGCGTGGGAGAATATACGGCCGATTCGGACTCCGCCCGTGCCCTCGTGACAGACTCTCTTGCCCGTGCTCTCCTCGCAGACTCTTGAGCGGCCTGCATATTAGTGGGAGGAAGCGACCTATTGCTCGCGATCGATGCCCGATGCATCTCTGATGGAGATTCGGCGACAAAATCCTCGAAATGTGATGGCGATGCAGGCTCGCTGGGCAACGCGTCTACATCCTCGTTCGTTTCAGTTACCAGAACAGAAGGCAAATCTTCAGGAGGCAAATATTCCTAATAAAAGCCGTCCATACTTCCCTTACTACCCGCCGAAAAAGGATGTGGTGTACTTGCAGAGTTACTGCTTGTATCACTAGGAGTGGGCGGCTCGACGACTTGGTTTCGAATGCACATTATCCACTCGTGTTGGAGTAGCTCCACAGCGCTCGCTCTCCTCTTTGGGTCTCTAACGAAACATTTGTTCAGGAAATCAATCCCCGTTGCACTCAACTGATCAGTGTTAGGAAGTTGCGGGGGATTTCCTTGGGCAATGTTGTACATGATTGCCCATTCGTTATCAAGATTGGACCAAGGCCGACGACCGGTAACCATCTCGAGGATCACGCATCCCAGAGACCATACGTCTACAGCTCCGGCGCGGCCAGGGTTCTCGCCCTTGATGACCTCGGGTGACATGTACATAGGCGTACCGGTCATCGATTTGTTAGGTTTTGTGGCTGCGAGGCCGTGAACTAGAGTGCGTCCCTGGCGGGCGATGACCTTGGCAGCACCAAAGTCGACGTATTTAATGACCCCGTTATGATCAAGAAGGATGTCTAAGTAAGGGTCAGCGCGGAAATAGTAGAATTATAGATGATTTAAACTTACTTTCTGGTTTGATGTCACGATGAGCGATGCCACTTTCATGTAGGTAAGCGAGACCTTCAAGAAGTTGCAGCGCGTAAACCATCACAACCTGTTCATCCTCAATTCGGCCGTGCTCTAATAAATTAGCCAATGAACCACCTGAACAGAACTCCATGAAGATGTAGACCCTGTCACGATGGACCTCGATGCCGTAGTAAGAAACGACGTTGGGATGGTCGAGAACTTCTAGAACGCCCATCTCGTCTTTGATTTGCGTGGCGATCTGAGGTATTAACTTAGGGTCTTGTAATCTGATCTCTTTCACGGCCATGAGATGGCCGGTATCTAGGTTCATCGCTGCATAAACATTTCCAAATGTTCCGCCGCCGACAAAATGTCCTTGCTGCCATCTCATGGTTACGTTCGTAGCAGACGATGACAAATATGCCAATGACCGATCGACTTCATTGGAAACCTCTAGTACTCGTCCAAGTCCCTGCCTCTCTTCAACGGTACGCCTCTGTATCTCGTCGATGTTGGCGAGTTGTTGTAAACGTGATTCCTGCATGAATTTCGCAGCCTCTTCATCGTTGCGCATTCTGTTCTTATCAAGCCTTTTGAACTGTCCAACGAGAGCCTCGATCCGCTCCCGTTCCAATTGTGCTGCCTGGTTGGACTTTGCACCGAGGATATCGAAGTGCGAGATGAGAAGCGACATACACCCGGACACTTTCGCTCGCAATTTGGAATACTCGTCGTCGCCGAGCCCTAGAATGTGTCTGCCTCTCGTCATGTTCATCGCAAATTCTAAAGCAGGTACGGCCCATCGGAAAGATTTGCGATCGGTGACCTTGCAATCATCGCAGATAAAACTGACCCAGTCCAAACTAAGCTTAGTAAGCTTCATATTGTTCATTTGCCGTCGATTGCTATCCATATATAAAAGTGATCGCTGTCCGAACTCCGTCGCAAAGACAAAGCACGTCTGGATAAGGTCTTGGCAGTCTAAGCCTTTAGTTTGGTTCCGAATGATCTCGACACTGTCCATGAATGTATTGGACAGCTTGAAGCCGACCTTTCGAATTTCAAACAGCCTAGTGTTGACCTTGTGAAGATTCGAGCGGGCTTCTACGATAAGGTCGAGATGCATATCAATCGTTTCTAGAAAGAGCTTTCTTGCATTTGCCAGCCGGCTCTGAGATCCATCCGCGATGAGGCGCATTTGGCCTAGTTTGAGATCCGTTGACTCGATGTTTAGGGATTGGAGTCGTCGATTTCCAAACCAGTGCAATGGGGCTTCTGGACGAAGTATTAGTATGTATGGGTTGGTAGGGTCCTCGGATATCTCCTCGTGGAAGCAATTCCGTAATATCGACTGAACTTCCTCGTCACGATTACAAAGGGCTGGCGATGCGATGATTTGGATGCCGTCAACTTCGTCGACCAAAAAGTGACCGGTTACCGAAAGTCGTTCGTACAACATCTTGAGACCCTCGGCACCAAGGGCGATGCTTATATCTGATGCATTCTCGTAATGCTCGCTCAACATCCTCGAGAACCGCTGAAGCATCCTTTGCCTCACTCGTACCGAGTCCAGTGTTTGCATATATCTCTTACTCATATCATCCGCGCTCTCCTTAGGCTTCCTCTGCAGCTCACGCTCGAATGTCTGGCTAAGACGATTCAAAGCTTTATACGTGAGGTTGCTGAATTGCTCGGCAACTTCGATATCGCCTCCAACAAGATGTCGGCCAATCTCATTAGCGAAATCCCATTCCTGAAACAGGACCTCGGCTTCTTTGAAAGTATTCTTGTTCCTGCTAAGTTTCCAATTCAACATCTTGAAGTAGTACTTCAGAGCGTCGAGAACGACCTGGTCAAACGATTCATCGATACACGGTGGCAAGTTCCATCCAGGTTGGGGTTGGGAAACCATTAGATTTTCTTGCTTAATTTTGATCGCAAGCTTTAATAAGATCTCAAATTGGGAGATCATCTGGTCTTGAAGGATGGGAGTTTGCTGGGTGGTCTCTTTCATTTTTCTCGCATAAGCCACTCTAACTTTGATGATTTCTTCAATTAATCGCGATGGGAAGCTAATAAGGGTAAGTAGTTCTTCGATATATGGAGGGAGATGCCGCTTATGAAAAGCCGCCGAGTTCATGATGAGAGTTTCCTTTGCCTTAGCAATCGTAGTCGAGATTGGCGTCAGCATACTCCTTCGGATGAGCGACTTAGTCTTCAGCGCGTTTTCCAACGTCGCAGCCTCGTCCTCTTCGTGTAGCGATCTTAAACCGTCCTCCTTTAATAGACGGTCTAGGAACGAGGTTTCGTCGCTTAAACCGTTGGTGCTCGGTGATCTTTGCTTCGTCCTCTGGAAATCTAGATCGTCATTGCCAACCCATTTCTTCAAGATTGATAACTCAGTGTTGATCATTTCATTAGTATTATACCAGGACATGACTGCATCGTAAGCTTCTTGGAACGACTGGGACGTAGCCTGCGAGTGCGCGACCCCCAACATGCTCCACGAGGGATATAGGCTCTCGCAATGTTCGATCTTCTTAACGATGTCCCGAACCTGTTCAATAGCGGGTTTACCGGCTGCGGTCTCGCCCTGCACCTCAAATCGCGTGATTTCATCGATCGTCCGGTCAATACTCCCTCGCGCCTCCTCGACTACCTTTCGCTGGACTGCGAGAGATCTGCCGGTCATTTTTGACCTAATTCCAAGCCATAATTCCCCTCTGTATGTAGATTTGCCGCCTTGCAATTCTGATGTTCCGATCAGTCGCTTTTTCTCCTGCTTTACAACGTCACCGGTCAAGACCGCTGCTAGCATACCATGCCACTCTAGCCGTTCGCGGTTGACAGGGTCTTTGATGTCGTCTTCGGTAGGTTGTGTATCGTCGATTAGATTTTGGAACATGATAGTCTCGTCGTTGGGAAATCGATCGTCAAATACACCTTCAGAAGAAGGAGTCTCGCCCTCGGACTCTTCATCGGAGTAGTCTACGCTAGGTGTGTAGGGGTCGAAGTATCCTCCGTTGGTCGGCCGATCTTGACGCATCATGCGCAGGTAGGCAGGCTCTTGATCGCGAAATTTATCGGCAGGATCTCGCCTGCGGGATCCAGACCTAGTCGAGGTAGAGATGAACGAAGGAGGCTGGGGCGGAGGACCTCTCTGGGGAGCATATGTGCTAGAAGGTGTTCTCGTAACGTGTGGTCTTTGTTGTTGTTGACGGCCCCCGACGCCATTCACGACATTATTGGCGTTAGCTTCGCCGGCAGACCCTCGTTGTCTCCCAGCGTTATTGGCAACCGAGTTCGGAGCTAGCGATGCCATAGAGCTAGAGAGGCTACCATCCCCATATGGAGGAAGAGAACCTAATTCGTCCTGGCGCTCGAGCTCGTGGGGGTCGTGAACAAAATCTTCGGAGGAGCCCGAACCATCGGAGTCGGTGGAGATAGCAATGGGTCGCGGATTTTTGGCCTTATCTTGAACCAGCTCGACCTCGCTGGGAGAGAATCGAACGGCGCGTGGTGATGTTTCGGCAGACATGTTGGCAATTGACGAATGCAACTCGCTGGAACCGGACCCAGAGGTTGTCAAATTGATCAATTTGTCATTCGGGGAGATTGACAATCCGAATTTACCTAGACCGAAGTTGCGAAAGAACAGATTACCTAGTGTAGGTAGCTAGCTAGATGGTAGCTATGTAGCTAGGTAAGTAGACGAATAGGTGTCAATGATATCGGTATTATTGAGCGACGATGGGAATCGGTGCTAGGTGTTAGAACTGCTAGTTGGGTCGCAGTCAAAACAAGGTCGCCAAGCAAAGTCAGCTATTCACGATGGACCGGGCCGGGGTAATCCATAGGAAAAAATAACCCTTGAACTTCTAAAGTGGACAAAAAAAGTTATTGACTCGGGCTCTGCCTCTGCAGGTTTCCACTTCCACTCAGTCGGGCACTTTCATATGATTCGACCGGATTGTTCAATGCGATAAGGCGAAGATGAGCCTCCTTCATACATGTGAATTTATTTTAATAATAATTAAACACATTAGGTGTGACTAGATCATCAAATCGAATGTTCTCAAGTTGAGCTTCGACTTAAAAAAGGAATGATGATTTGAGATTTGAGATTCGATCGTAGATGATCAGATGATCGGATAGCGACGATGTCCTCTCAAGTAAAGTAAGGCAAGGTGAGGCAAGTTAAGGCAAGGCAATGAATGTAGTAGGTGGTTAAAATCAAGATATAGGTGACAATCACTTATAATAACTCTGCCGATTCAGAAACTTGCATAAGTGCCTTCTCTAAAGTTGAAGCTAAACAAAATGTAGTACAGAAATTTCTCGATGATTGGTTGGAAGTTGGTAGATAGGTAGAGGAAGGTGGGAAAATCATTGGGTACTTGGTAACTAAAGTAACTAATCCAACTAATCCAACTAATCCTTCCTAGGCTTGGAAAGTGTTCAGAATGCTCAGAATGTGCTATGTTGGAGCTAGAGCTCCGTCGCCGCTGCCTTGTGCTATGCTGTATTTCGGGTGTAAACTAGTGGATGCTTTGCCCAGTGACTGCCTGTGACAGGGCAAAAGACAAACTGTCGCAATCTTTAGCTCCTTTAAAGTTTTCTTTGTGTAGCAGTTTCAAATTGTGTGAGAACAGCGCCACCGCAATTTGAAATCTCGATTGTGAATTTACGGAATAAGTTCTCCGAATTTCATACGCCTTAGTTACCTCACGATGCAAGACGCGGAATGATGTTGGAGGTGTACAATTGATTACATAGGTATTCATCAGAGAAGGATTCAAGTGAGCTGAATCACATCATAGAACTGATAATAATCTATTAAAAATCGAAGAGCCAAGAGTCGCAAGAAAAGGCTACATGTCGCTTATTCCGTATGCGGCAATCACCTTGCAATTCAAATTATTCGAGCCACAGACGATCACCGATCATCACATTAGCCACAATTAATTACCCCAATTCATATGTGGCTGCGTGGTTGCGGAGGGGTGTTGGAAATTCACTGTACTTAGGTACCTGTCTACAGTACCCCTCATCGCGCAAAGACGCGTGCTAAGAATTTAGCATTTTGTGGAACCGTTGCGCCGTTCATTACTTTCTTGGCGCATTCTGCTATAGCAATTAAACTTAGAACTGTCAATCTGGAAGTCAATCTGTAAGTACAGAGTACTCATTTCGACATAGCACTTCAAGATTTCAAGATCCGGCATATTCCACACTACTCTAATTACCTATAGATCACTTCATGATAGAATCACTATTATTTTCCTTTCCTTGCATTTTCTTTCAACCCTTTCGATAAATGGAATTGGTTTTGGGGGTTCCTTATGTCTTCTAGAGCTGCGCCGGTCGCGTCGCGTCGGTCCTCTGGCGCGACCCTTCCAAAGCCTGCTCAGAGAGAATCAAAGTCCAGTCATGACAACTCCAACTCCAACATCGGCTCTAGTCAAAAGTCGAATAAAGCTGTTGAGACTTTAGAAGACCTGCTTAAACCTTCAATTGTTGTCAAGGTAAGCTAAATGACAATATTTCTCTTTCCCTGATTGTTGCTAAATTGGTCCAAGCCACATCCTCCAAATCTATCTATCAAACCACGTAGCCTCCAACCATTGATGCTTCTACCCCGAGAACACCTGAAACTATCCTACCTTGACCTATCTGTGCCCCATGGAACTTTCGAATATTCGCGTTCCTTCGAATCGAATATCAAGATTCTTGACCTTGAGGGCCGCTTCGGATCCCGCCCCGTTGTTCTCATCGCTCGATTAGAATCCGACAAGTCTATCTATGCGTTGGAAAGACAGAAGGGTGCATTATACGCTCTCTGCCATATTAGCTCTTGGGTGGACCTCCATGACCTTGAGAAGGTTGCTACGGTGTCTTTGCCCCAATTAATCAAAAAGGAGGCCACTACCTCGAAAGACTCCCAACCCCCTGCATTACCCCCGTTAACGACTCCTCACCTGCACCATGAGACGAAGAAGAGGAGGCTTGCGATTGAGGCCCTGGAGTCGATAGTCAAGAAGCCCGTGAGACCTCGGTCGGCATCAAGTGCTCCTCCACCTCAACCCGCAGGGCCACCTACACCTGGACAGAATGGTGACGAATCTCAAGTCGAAAGTGCGCGTATTCTTAGAGATGAATTACCCACTGGTGTACTTGAAATGCGAGAGGAAGGTCAGGCTGCGAAGGCGTCCGAGGTAGATGATATGCTTAATGAGCCAACTGCGGGAGCCATTTTCGACAATATCCGGAGCCAATACTTCGAAACTCTCTATCACTCATTGGTAGGTACTAAAGGCGTACTCTATTCTATTTGTTGTCTAACGCTAGTAGGGCTCCCTGGGATATTTTGCCAAAGGTCCTCTATCTCGAGCACGTGCTGCTTTCCACCTCGACTGTGATTCGAACCTTGATATGAGCGACTTGATAGGATTCTTACGGAGCTTAGTTATGACGACTTCGCAAATTGATAAGAAGTACCGGGAGACGATTCCAGGCATAGTTGCGAAGATGAAGCCCATGTTCCAAGACTCCGATGCCGAGCAAGTTAGCGCCAAGACCAAAAAGCGAAAAGCCAAGAAAATGAAGCTTGGTAAAGATGGTTTGTATCCGATGGAAGATGATCGTATCAGGAAGTGGTGGGACGTGCGTAAACCAAAAGCGAAAAGCGATGACGATATGACCACAAATGACACCGAGTCGCATGAAACCAAGCTTCAAATAGCTTGGCTACGATCCAGGGAGACTCAGCTGCAGATGATCATCATCCTGGAGATTCTCGCATTAGAGCCAGCTGTCGCATCTCGGAATGAAGAGGATTCCCAACTCCCTGGCTTGCCTGCCGTTGCACCGACTGCTGAAGTACCAAAGGATGGCTCCTCCAAGAAGGGCAAAGGGCGCAACAATCTACCATTACTCGTCGATCTTCACGCCGATCGCTTGTGTATCTGGCAATCCACTTCGCTGGACGGGGTTAAGTTTCTCGCCGGCCAGGATAGCCAGGAACAGAATACCCAAAAAGCGCTGGATCCTTTGAAAGATTTCTGCGTCGATATTATCGTCCCATTGTAAGACTACTCTGAACTGTAGTTAGAATTATGTGCTAACGGCTTTAAGCTTTTCCACGAGGTTACCAGAACAGTCTGACAGCATTAGCCGTAAGTTGGGTGGGCCGGTTATCATACAGCCTCCTCCTAAACCTAAGGCGAAAAAGCCGGAATCCATCTCGAAGTCGAAGCCAAAGCCAGGCTCATCGACAAAGCGTCCGGGGATGTCTAGATCGTCAAAGTCTTCTGGGTCACTCGAAAAGGTTCTTTCTCGTGAGTCTGAGAAGCATCGGCGGAGCATGTCGCGCGGTCCAAGCGGGGCGATTGCCTTAATGAGATCTGCTACCACTCCTATGTTAAAGCGGGAGGCTAGCGAGCCACTTTCTTTGAAGAACATACCCAGGCCAGATTCAGCTACGAGAGAAAAGGTCTCGCGCCCTTTCACAGCGGCACCGCCTAAGCGAAAATCAGGCGAAGAGAAAGCGAAGAAGGAGGCATTAGTTCAGGCAGAGCTACAAGATGCTATAACTACTCTGAGACGTCCTAACAGGGAGGTCGTTGGCAAGGATATGGCGGAGGCAGCAGAGAGACGTGCCAACACTAGTCTTTCTCAGCTGAAGAGTAAGTCAAGTTGGGCTGAGCCTTATATCTATTTGCTCCAGTACTAATCAGTTTATAGAAGCACGAAAGCCGACACAGATTTCTCGACCCCAGGACAGTATAGTCAAAGCTACACCTGTGGGGAAGCGATATAGAGATGTGTTTGCGACGAATGCCGCCCATCGACAAACGCCACGTAGCTTAGGGGCCCATGAACCAAGCAGTACACCCTTCTCGTTAATTCCTTCTTCGGGGGCCAAAAAACGCAACCACGAGTCGGCATTCGCTCTGGAGAACTCGCCGAGCATACGCTCGGAACCATTTGCGCAGATCGAAGCGACCCCAGTGAAACAGTCGAGTCTCAGGCAGAGCTTCTTGTCGGTTCCTAAGCGTAATGATGAAGACGTTCTTGCCTCGTCACCTATCATGTCTCGGAAATCGTCGACGCTATCATTCCACGATAGTGGAATTGGATTAGATGAACTCGTTGAGACGCCTGTGAAACCTCGCGCCGTGCCTATACCGTTAGATGGGGTTGTAGCCGGAACGCCTATGAAGAGGAGGATCCTCGAATCAACTGTTGCTAACAGCAGCAGTGATTCCAAGAAACCCACCGCAGAGCCAGCCAGGAAGCTCTCGATATACGAACAGCTCAGGTGGGATGATGACTTCGATGAGCTTGGTTGAGTTTTATATGACACGAGTTTTTTTCAGTTTTTTTTTTCTGGCAGAATCTATAGAATACTAGATTCTAATGAGTCGCTACTGGATGCACATAATGACCAGGCATGAAACGATATGAGAGCATTCGAGGCGTTAACGCAATTGTACTTTTGTAATTATGGCATATTGGAACCGGGCATAGCAAAGCAGCATTGCAATCAGCATAGCATGGCGATACACTTAATAGATCATGATACTTTTCCCGCTAATATCAAAGCATCGAATGTGCAAATACAGGTTAGGAACTTTACTTAGTATATTACTTGCCATTCTTCACGAAACCTCGAATTAGAATGTTGCAGTTGAGCATGTACCTCATGATCTTGTTATATACTAAGGCATATATCATAATATCTCGTAAACTATATCCAAGAACGTAAAAAACGTAACACCACGCACTCCCTCAAAACTTGAGCTGTGCGATAATATCCTCCGAATTAATAAACGCGCACCGCTCCCTTAACTTCTGCTCCGCAACCACGGCCTTCGCGCCAGGGCCCTCAACAGGCGTAAACCCCTCCTCAGGACCTCCCGCAACGAACACGGAGAACGACTCATTCGCCGCACTTACACCCTTCTGGAAAGCCGTCCCGAATCCTTGGAACGTGTCTGTCCCCTCTTGCCCCGGGACCCCCAAACTCGCAAACATGCCCCAACTCCGCGCGCCCCTGCTCACGAGCGCGTAGTCCGCCGCGCTCGGGGAATAGGGATACCCGTCGGTGTCCCAATGACTGATATTCCCGAACACGTACGCGAACTCGCTCGTGTGCACGACTCCTAGGTCGGGGAGTTGGTACACGTAGGATATGATGGGGTCGAGGATCGTCTGGTTCCAGTCGTAGAGATACACGTTGTTTCCGGCGGCGGCGAGGGCGGCGCCGTAGTGCACGGGCTCGCAGACCATGAGGACGTCCCGGAAGATGCGGGCGGTGCGCCAGAACTCGGCTGCTAGGTCGGTGGTCGCGGAGAACTCGGTTGATGGGTATAGAGCGAGTAGAGCGTCAAGATCGGAGGAGCTGAGGGAGGGCAGGTAGGAGGAGAGGAAGGTACGCGTGTCCGAGGTGTTGCTGATCGTGGTGTCGGTGAAGAGCGCAACGTCGTCTTGGCACCATCCCATCATGACGTCTACGTTCGCGAATTTGTGCTCGGCGATTAGTTGTGAGGGAGGGAGGGGTAGGAAGTCCCCGTCTACGGAGGGTAGCCAGATGTCGCCGATGTTGTGTCCGATGTCGTCGGAGTACGTCGCTTCCTCGGCGGCTTCGAGTTCCTCCATAGTAAGGTTGCGCAAGCACTCAACGGTTTCGGCAGAGTGGAGAGAGGTGGTGTTGCACCCTACGTAGTTCACCAAGGCTTCCATGGCATTGGTGGTGAAGTTGCCCGTGATCCCGGGTTCGAGGGCTTGACTCTCGCAGATTCCTCGTTGGAAGGGGGCGGGCTTGCTGCCGCCGAAGGCCATTATTTGCATACCAACAGCAAGACCTGTTTGTCCAATCAGAATGAGGGAATTGGTAAGTTCTGAATATTGTGGGTACTTACCACCGGATGATTGCCCGGAAATGGTGATTTTTGAGGGGTCGCCGCCAAAGTTGGCGATGTTGTCGCGAACCCACTCAATGGCGAGACGCTGGTCTCTCAGAGCGGCGTTCTCCGATCCTTCCGATTGCAAAGCGTCGGACTTTGCGAAACCCCAGACTATATGCATGCTGTGTTAATGGTGGTCATGACGCACGTGGCTTGAGAGGCTTCAATATAGCTTACCCCCAAGACGATAGTTCATAGCCACATGGACAATCGGAAGTCCGTTTTCTACGGACTCTAGAATCATGCCGTCTGGCTGAGTCACAAGCTCGCTGTTCATACCGGTCCAGAACCCCCCTCCATAGATGTAGATTAAAACGGGTAGACTGTCATTTGCGGTTACATTAACAGGCCTTATGATATTTAGGTGTAGGCAATCTTCCGAGATCGCGGTGACATTAGTCAAAGTGAGAGGAGGAAAGCCTTCTCCCAGAGGTTGTGGGCATGATGGGCCGTAGGCTTGCGCATTGATCGTGCTCCCTGGCTTGGGCACGAAAGCTTGGGGAGGTTTGAACCGATTCGCGCCGCTCGTGTCTTGACCATAGGGAATGTTTAGAAAAGCTTCAACACCATTGCGATTCACACCATTATACGTGACATTGTTTTTGGTGTCAACAACCGACGGGTCGCTCGTTACCGCGACTACGCCACCGCAAAGCAGCAGCGTGCCGAAAAGGGAAGGTGGGCGCATGATGTGTCGTCAACCACCAAAACCAGACCTTAGAACGACGTTGAAGCTTTTTGAAGCCCAAACAAAAGGATTCCCCCTTTAGAGATCTCCCCTTGGCATTCCCCAAAAACGTGAAGGTCCCAACAGGAGGGTATTTATCCAAGGGAAGCAGGTTTCTAGAAGTTAGCAATGCGTAATCGACCCCTGTAGCTCTTATCGTGGGATTCCCGAGCTCGGTCCCTAACCGGATGCGGAACGCGGGTTGTGCCACGCCTTTCAGCTCCGAAGAGGCGATTGGTAAGGAGAAATGGTAACCGAGAACGAAAGGGCGGGAAATCAGGGCTGGACCAGCTTTCAGCTAGACTTGATGCGCGTTGGATTTCCGTCCCCTGTATAACTCCAAGTCTCTAGTCGGCACCTTGACAAGTGCGTATGTAAGCATTAGACATGTCTCTATCGTATAAGGACCATGTGGTATTAACCGTTAGTTGAAAGATGGAATATCAATTAGGTCTTATATTCCTTCGGAAAGTCTGAGCCGTACGTGCGAAATGACCATCGTAAGGTCAACAAATATCCCTAAGCAAGGGACGGGACTTTATCAACAAGCTTTAGCGGGGACCCCTGGAAAAAAGGGATGATCAAATCATGACATCCATGGCTTTCGGGTTTATGAGCCCCGTACTATGCAAGACGGCTGGTTGCATTTTACAATCTGCAGTTGGGAATTCACAAAGCCGCCCAGTAGTATTGTATCAAAGATTCTGTTACACAACATCCTGCGGTTGGGCAGTCTAATGTCTCCTTATAATCAATTGATTTGTATAATTTTCAGGTAATGAGTATGAAACGAAATTCAAGTAAAGAATCCATAAGGCATAGTAAAGATAGTGCGTACGTTTGATATTTATGAAGAGACAATTAATATGAAATAATGAATGATCGTCATACGTAGTAGTCTCGGAAAGAAGTAACAATGTGATAGACTCATAGTTTGGTTCCAAGATCAACCTTCTTGGCAAACTAAAGAGCCGCAAGTGCCCGGAAGGTGCATTGGCGATGAATAAGCAGTGGATGACATTGGGCGCAAGATTCTCGGTTAACTGGGGCTATACTCAAATCACGTGACAATAGCCCACACACTTATGATATAGACTTTCTTACCAAGCTAAGTCTTTATCAGTCAACTGAATAATCAGCGGGGATAGCTCAGCTGGGAGAGCGTCAGACTGAAGTCAACTTCTGTTTCTCAAATCTGAAGGTCATGTGTTCGATCCACATTCACCGCAGCTGATTTCCTTTTTCTCTTTTCCCTAAAGGGTTCTTTTTTGTATTCGATATGATTTCTTCGATGAAGAAAGCCAGTTGAATATTTTTTCAAAGTTGCTCTTCTTGAATTCGGTCGTCGCACCCCGGCCTATTTCCTCTCTTCTTAAGTCTATTGATGCTGGCAACTGCGAAGCTAGATATTTTGTAATACAAAGTGGAAGTCAAAACATTAAATCGAGAATATTTCAAAACTCACCACGTACATATCTTTTTCTATAACAACAATGCCCCTAATTTTCAGCTTCAATGTCATTCTTACAAAGTTACAAGATCCTTTACTCTTGTTGATATGAATTTATCCAAGTTGACGAATGACTATCGTCATTTCCATTTTCCAATTGCGCAGTTACCAGATGTTAATGTGTATTACATAATACGTATATAAAGTGCCGATCCCCCTCCATCTTTTTCTTCCTTATCAACTTTTCGTATTGGATCACGTTGTCAAGCTATCAGTAGTTTGGGGAAATAGACCCTTAAGCTACCGTGCTAAGCAGATGCGGAGTAAATATTCCAGTCCCGGAGACATTTCATTTGTCTGCCAGTTGACCAGGCGCTTTCTAGGCCTGCAGATCCGTAATGCCGTGGAAAGCTTCGCGTCTCGGTGAGGTTACTCTTCACGTGCTCGAGTTCGCATCGCCGCAAGGGTGTCCATGATGGACGGCGCAATGTTGGGATGCCTCTCGGATCAAGTTTAACCAATGAGTTTGTCGGAAGTAGGGAGAAGACCTCAAGTGCTGTCTACCTCCTCAAACTGCCTAGGACTCTTAGAATATTATCCGCCCAAACAAATCGCTGACAGGGCCATGGGTCCATTTAAAAAAGCATCCAAACGCATCTAAATGCGCTTCAAAACCCAAGAACCGGCTAGGATCAGGAAGGTTGCGAGCACTTCAGGAGCCGAGACTCAGATGTTGCACATGGGATGGTCTAGGATGGACCAGGATGGGGTCGAGATAAGTCTGGGATGGGCTGGGATGGTCTGCACAAGCCAATCCACCACAGCACGTTGTCGAATCCGACCCTCTGATTGGTCGCCCCTTGACTTCAGCCAATGTCAGAGCTCGAATTGATCGCGTGCCTCGACTCGACACCTTTCAATGCTTCGTCGACGTTGAAACTTTTCAATATGTCGGACATACTTCTCTTCGACTCTGACCCCTCCCAGATTCATCTTTTTATTATCAAAAACAAAGACTTTTCGCGTCTAAAGCTCGTCGCTTACATTCTTCTCTTCAACTCCTAAACCATGCGTCTGTGAATGACATTGTCTCACCTTCGCAACATTTATCCTAATTATCTCTCGTCGCTATACGCTTGTGTAACGGTTATTCGGTACTCAAGTAATTGTGGCTATACCCGATTTCCCGCGTAAAATTTGGGGTTTACTCGAATTTGAACGTTGAGATTCCCTTGAGTTGCGGATTACCGAGTCTCTGGTTCAACTTACCCTCGGGAAACTGTGTTTGCGACAGCCCTACGTCAATCTTTCTTGTCGTGTGACCAAGCAAAGCGACCCAACAGATCATTATTCAATATGACACGTCTAAAGATGCCGCCAACCCCGGCGTCCTCGACCGAGATCAAGGGCCAGGACCACTCGCATCAGCTATCTACTCTACAAATGTCATTTGAACTGCCTCCATCGGCGATTGGATCAAATGCCAAGAACCAAGCGCCTGCTGCTTCTAAAACATCACCAGTATCGCCATCTACAAAAACCACATATCCGGTTCAGCCGAGCGAGACAGTCAAATCTAGGAGGCGCTCATCCGCCGCGCAGAAGGAGACGTTCGCGCTGCCTCCTCCGCCAACAAGATCCCGTAGGATCATCCAGATGAAACCTCGCCCCCAAGAAGAACCTGCCGAACAGGCAACCCCGGATAAGACGGCTACCGCGGGCACTGGGAAGAATGCCGGTAGCGCCGGATCTAAGAAGAAGCAACCTTCGGCGACTAGCGCTGCCGGCAGGAAGATCGCGAGGAAGACGGCTCATAGCTTGATTGAGCGTCGACGGCGATCCAAGATGAATGAAGAATTCGCGGTGCTTAAGGGTTTGATACCCGCTTGCACGGGCGAGATGCATAAGCTAGCTATTCTTCAAGTATGTTCGGGGAATATTCTGTCGCATATGCCTTTTTATGCTAATAGTTATCCATCAGGCTTCGATCGAATATGTACGATATCTTGAAGATTGTATCTCGAAGTTAAAGGAGCAACGCGAGGACCAATCAACAACTCCGGCCCCACCTCAATTCAGACTACCCCCGTCTAATGATCAGGACACATATGACATGGATGAGGATAAGGAAGAAGACGACGAGGAAGGCCAAGAAGATGTTGAAATGACGAACTCGGAGGCGCCTTCACCAGTTTATGCTCAGACACCGGCTCGTTCTGCCCAATCATCCATATCGCCAGCTTTAGTGGCGCAAGATGCACGAGGAAGACAGCAATCCTACTCATCAGTATCTACAGAATACCGTCACTATAGTTATAGTGGACCGTCTGCTACTTCTCCCGCATTCGGGCCTCAAGGATATCCACAGCACGTGGGACCCGCATCTGCGTCACATTCGACTATTACGAGTCCCGCCTTACGACCTCAGCAGGAGATAGATCAGGAGGCTTCCGCAGCACTTTTGATGCTCAACGTTGATCGTAGGGGGACAAATCGCAGCGGAGCGGGAAGGGGCATGAGTGTTAGGGATTTGCTTAGCTCATAAGAATTGCACTTTGGTGTCCATTATCAGAGTGCTCCGCTTTGATGCATAAGTCATGTTATCGGTTGGCATTGGGGATTCATATTAGCAAGGTTGGTGCGGCAGTTTGTGTTTGCATTTGCATCAGCGGGGACTTGGGCTTGTGGGCTCGGGCTTGTGTACGTCGGGGTAAGGGCATGACTTGGATGTCAAGGAAAGCAGACAGGCAAGGAAGCTATACGGGATTCGCGGTGCCATGGTATTTACATTGTGACATAGGGTTGTCGTGCTTGCTCGAGAGTATCCTGGGATATATCAAGGCGTTAGATCTATTTTGTCATATATGCTCGATTGCATTGGTATTTAACAGTAAAAGGTGGAGGAGAGGGATGCTGCGATATCGGTGCATTCTTTGGATTGGACCCCTAATTATATAGAGGGGGGCAATTAATCGGCATATGAATTCATATTCAATCTACCTGAAGTCGAAGATATTTCACTCCCTACATCATCACGTGCCATACCTGTGAAACCTACGGTCCCATTACTCAAATGGTGACACACTGATTCTGATTGAACCTGGATTATTTACTAGCTATATACATACGGTTGGCAAGTAATAGTCTACTATTCGCCCTCTTTGTGATGCGGTATAGTTAATTACATTACCTTGTAGATAGATAAGCCTGAGAACCTCTTCCTTGATCATCCCGTGATACCCCTTATAGGCATCAACTTGACGAGAAGATAGCATAAAAATACAATATCGGCATTTAATGTTTCCCATAGACGCTGGATAGATGGCTAGGAGAAGAAAGAAGGAAGGGGAAAAAACCAAAAAACAATATCCTAAGAACTCGTCTCAAATCCTAGGACGTAGGTCACCCAAACATGTCCTACCCTGGCATCGTGCACCACGGTACTTCGTGCTGAGCGAGTGACCAAACCGTTCCAACAAGTGCTCGGAAGATTGTTGGAAGGTGTACTGCTCTTTTGATATTCAACCTTTCTACGATTGTGGGTGGGGTCTTGGGTGCTTGTTGATACTGTGCCCAGGATGGCCATAGCTTGGCGGGCGGAACGACCACGACCACGACCACGAGACAGTATCAGGCAGGCTAAAGAAACTCTGTGTATAGCTTCCCTTTGATTTCTATATCGACGATGAAGCACTGCATTGCACGAAATTCTTAGTAGAGAATAGTGGCTGACGCTCAAGCGAGGTAGAAATGTGGTCGGCATGGGGTTACTGAGAAGTAGAGTTTTCCTGTGATAATACCCTATTGTTAGGAGGTAAAGCAAAAGTCGTCTTCATGAGAAATGGTACAATGGGAAAACAAGGGGATAAAGCTCAGTGTCGGTTCCAGGCCCAACAGCGCATTTGACCTAAACGTGCCTAGCCATCGTCACCTCCTGTACCTCAACCCCTATTCTTGGAATGGAGGTAGGTAAACAGGTACCTACCAAGGACGAAGCTCACAATTTTTCTAGCGCTTCTCGAGCCGATAGCCATACATGTAGCTGCCAAAATAAAAATAGAATACTGGATCTCAAGATCATTGAGATAATCCTTGGGCTCTTCTAGTCTGATGTCGCCCGTAGTAACGAGAGGGGACGAGCCTTGACTAGGAAATAGCATCAAAGAAGAAGGACATACCAACAACACGTAATAGGTACCCTGCTTTCGACTTTATATCTGTTTCTAATGTATTGCTTCATGCTAGGTTGAGTAGATGTCCCCATCAGCTATAGTCACTCTGAACAAGGACTTCGTCGGTAGGTATTGTATACACTATAAAAGCTTTTAGGCGATGTTAGTGATGATCGGACTGGAATGAATTGTAGGTATGTATGTAATGAATGTTCAATAAATATACTGACATTATCATATCTATGGATGCCATGTGAAGTTGTTTTTCTACCAAGAGTTTTCAAGAACTTCTGAGAATAGGGGTAATTATACGGTCTCCACCGACGTTAAGTCTCAGGGGTCCCCTTTTCGTGGACCATACCTTTCTTAAGAAGAAAACTATTGAGTTTCCCTCATAAATTGGCTCAAAGTATAGTATAGTAGACGCTACGTATCTGTAGAATTGATGTTTTCATGAGGTTGCGCAAGTGTGCTCGCGCTTCACCCTTCTTGAGCTATGAGCGTACGAAGTATTATTTAGGCTCGAAGAGCCCCAGAAACATATGATAATGTAGATTGGCGATGATTGCGCTTGCGCAAGGCTCTGCTGTCGAATGTTAGCAGGTCAAGCTACGTTCAGATAGTGTAGCGCCCTTTCTTGACTTAGCCACAGAAAACATAGCATATAGACTCTGTCATAGCCGAGTGTAATGCCATAACTTAGGAAACCTCAATTTGGCATTAGTCCCTTAGCTGAATGATAGAAGAATTTCTTCCTCCTTGTCCGTCATTACACCTACCATGAAAGAGCCTTTCGAGGACGCGGATAAAATATCCATTGATCCGTGATGGTCGCCCGAGAACGGTATGTGTAAGCCACCTATTGCAACCTTTTCATAAAGGGTATCCCCTGGATATATCGGGATCGACCGTGTGTCACTGCTGTTGAGGGGGCGGTGTGGAAATTCTGCGCGAAACTGACCAGTCTGTTGGGATCTGCCTCCCGGGCTCCCGTTTTCAACAATTCGCAATCGTAAGCAGGTTGCAGTGAATATGTAAGTTTGATGCGCGACGGATCAAAACGCGTGAAACATAATTCCCGCATTTTTGATACCCAAGACATCCATCCCGTACAGACTTGGAGTTAACCGACAAGAAGCAAGAAGATATATCGGGTCAACGACAAGACATAAAAGGCTAAATGATATAAAATCTCGTGTTATTTGCGTACCTATTTCAGGTAATCTTGAGAAGGTGGGTGGTACTGTAAAGCAGGTGATAGAACTCCCACGCCGTCGCAAGGCCGTGCATGGCTTGAATGGTCGGGTCCCATCCGGGTGTCACATTAAGACATCTGATGCTAATTGCTTCTTCGAAGGATCCTAAAGTAGTATTCTAGCAGTATCGTAGTATTTTGTGTTGTAAAGCTGACCGAACGAATTGTGAAAAATGAGAAAGGCCAAGAACAAGAGGTCAAATAAGAAAATTCCCTCTCTTCAGTCGGCCTGCATAGGTCCGTATTAAGCTTATTCAATATGACCTTTCGTATAGGCTTCGGTATTCCGAATACCGAGCCGTAATGCCACCAAGATCTAAGGGTGCCGACGGAGGTGTAGATCCTATGTTTGAGTTAAGAGGTCAATCGAAACTGTAACAATTGAGGTCAACTTTTTTTTCCCTTTTTTATTTATTTATTTTATTTTCCTTGTTTGTAATATGTATGCTTAGTCACTACCCCTGAAAATCCCCTGATCGTGCCTGGATAATCCTTCGAATGTCCGGAACTCTTCACCGGGAAGCGATTGTATGCGCTGGGATATGATTGGCTGGGGAGCGGGGAGTTCGCTAACTCGCATAGAGTAATGCCGCCGTCTGCAATTACTAGCAGCAACAGAATGCAGCTACACCCACGTGGGCGAATGGATTTCATTCCTGATCTTTCTTGGCCATTTCTGAATTCTGATTTTCATGGATGATGCGCACGAGATCAGACTAAGCTGAATATGTTTGGGATAAATAAGATCCATATGAATACATACATTGGATCATATGCCACCGCATTTTACCTATTCGTCTTTCTTTACATACTTGGCAACTGCCATAACTAAAGCAGCTAGGTACACAAAGACAACATCAAAATAGCACTTGCCATATGGGATAGGGTCCATACATGCGTCATTAGCTAACGGCATTCTCGATCTAGTATGAATGGTCAGGGGTAAGTGACCCCGCAATAAGTTAGTCAGATGCCCAAGTTGAGCCAAGTCTGCCAAGTCAAGCTTGTTTGCCCATTGCTTGTTTCCATTTCCCATCCACTTCTCCATCTTTCAGCCTCTTAGTGCAACCCCCAAACAGAAGTCCCATTCCCCCAATTTTACCCCGACGTGGAGCCGGGTGGGAGCCCCCACATTTCCGCCTCTGCTTCATGCATTATGACGTACATCCTGGAGTTGAAGTCTCGTGGTACATCGGGGTACAACGATTACTTCGTAACGACTGGAGGCCTTACCTCCGCGTCTAACCTGTCAGATCGAAATGCAGGATTTCCCGATGGTGGTGCTTACTACGAGATATGTAAAGTTCCTACCTAGGTTCGATGGTTTCCGAATTTTGATTTTTAAAAAAGTCCAGGTGAGTCTATCTTTAGGGCTGTCCGAATGTTTCCGGCTAATTTACAATTCCCTAGCTGCTCGCAGGCCCTGCGCCGTCTTCCGGTACCAACAAATTAAAGATTGTGGAGAGATTCGGCGTCGTTGGAATGCAGCGCAACCGAACAATTCCATTCACATGTAACTCTGATGAGATCTAAAGGGGTCCAGATTGATGAATGTAATTGTTGACTTGCATATACATGTGTACCTACATAATTAAGCATATACACATACGTGCCTAAGCAGGTACATGTCCGGTACCATAAGCACTTACCCGTGCGGGCGTATTTCTAATGTATTTTCTTGTCCGTCTATTGTTCTCGCTAAGACTTTAATTAAGTGGACCCATGTATATTTTTGATTTTGGGCGGGTGCCATTCTCGGCAAACTGGCTAAGCCTTTCCAATCTTCTTTCGTCTTGCTTTCTAGTCTGAACTTGCATTACCTCACTTTATTCTTACGGTCAATCTTATGACATCGTCACATCGCTTCGGCTTACAGATCGCTTTGTCTCGGCGGTAACTTTACGTGGAAACAATATGATTGGCTTCAGCAAGACCGTGGCAATAATAATATTCATACGTACTTACCTTCACGTTGACAAAATGCGGCAAGACAAAGTCACCTGATGTATCGAAGCCGGGATCTTCATGGGAATGGACCGGATTCCATCCCCACGTTTTCCCCCAGACTCCACCACTACCGGATTGAATATTAGGTCTGATTGGGCAATTGACAGATGCTCGGTATAAGACGATAGCTTGTAATAAGGTCCTTGTCGGGCTGTACTGTGCCGGCGTGACACCAATGACCAGTAAACGTCAGGGCCATAGCAAATACATCTTATTCTTTAAAGTACTTAGTGGATCTTTGTATATATTATAAGACCCCCAAACTCTCTTCTCATCATTCATAAACTCTGCTTAGAAAGTCTCACTTCCTTATCAACTTTCCTTTACTTCTGTCTCTCTACCCATCTCTCTAAGTTGAACTCGGAGAGATTGTAGACTTGACTTTTCGATATTATCAACAACATGGCGTTTTCAAGAACGAAGCAGCCCTACTTCGGGCTAAAGGGCAAATGGCTAACCTTCTGGATCACCGTATGCTCATCCTCGTCGTCTCATAGAGACAATATAGACTAACATAGTGCTATAGGTTGCTTGCGCTACAGACATGACCTTGTTCGGTTACGATCAGGGTATCTTCAGTATGTAGTTACCATACTTCAAAAACCCTCTAGATTGATGCTTACATGTGAGCTCCAGGCGGCGTTGTCATTTCTTCAGACTACCTCGATGTCCATAACTTGAACGGCTCAGAAAACACTAGCACACTGTCTATCATTACGGCTATTTACACTGTTGGTTGTTTCCTTGGTGCCATCACAGCATTCTACATCGGAGAGACAATCGGCCGGAAGAAGACTATCCTTGTTGGTACCTCAATTATGACCGTTGGCGCTATTCTCCAAGCGACCTCATTTAGCGTTCCACACATGATCGTTGCCCGTATCGTCTCAGGGTATGTAATACGCAGACGTCATTGGGGTCCACCTGTAAGGCTAATGCGTAGAACAGCATCGGAAATGGGATCAACACAGCCACGGCACCGGTCTGGCAAACAGAAACTTCGAAGGTCCACAACAGAGGCAAGCTTGTCATGCTTGAGATGGGGTTGAACATCCTCGGTTTCTCCTTAAGTAATTGGATCAACTATGGGATGTCTTTCGTCGGGGGCGCTATAGGATGGCGATTACCCCTGGCTCTTCAACTTGTCTTCTGCATCGTTCTATTCTCTACTATTCCGTGGCTTCCCGAATCACCTAGGTATGTATTCTGTCGCTCAGAGATGTTGCACAAGTTTGTTTTTCTAACTTTAAATGAAATCAGGTGGCTACTTGCGCACGGCCAGGAGACTGAGGCCTCTATGATCCTCGCCGACTTAGAGGATAAGCCGATCGATGATCCGTACGTCGTTGCCGAACGTGCTGAGATCGTCTACGGAATAGAATATGAGCGTGCGAATGCGATCAATTGGGGTGACCTCCTTCGCGGTCGCACCAAGGCTGGTACCAAGACTATTCGACGATTGGCCCTCGGGGCTGGCACCCAAGCTATGCAACAATTCGGCGGCATCAATGGTATGTACAAGAAATCTTTCTTATTCATATAAATCATACGCTAATCATGATATAGTGAGTATTATAGCCTTCCTCATCTCGAGCCTGGAGCTTCCTCTTCGAACTAGTAATGTGAGGAGGGGCACAAGATTTGTGTCCCCACATTCAACCAAGCCGTGGCCAAAAATGAGACTTCGCGTCTGAACACCATCACTAACTTTGACTAGATCATGTCTTACTACCTTCCTACTGTATTGATCGAATCCGTCAAGCTCGATTCCAGCATGGCACGTCTCATCTCGGCCTGTGCATCGGTCATTTACCTGATCTCGTCTTTGATCGCAGCGCCTTTGGTCGAGAAGTTCGGTCGCCGAAAGATGATGATGGTTTCAACCATTGTCCAATTCGGCTGCTTTCTGCTTGTCACTATACTGCTTCGCTTTTCGGAATTGCCAGGATACTCTGGGCATGTTGAGGTGGCTGAGGCATCCGTTGCGTTTTTCATCCTCTTTTACGTCGCTTTTGGTTTGGGAATGCTTGGCGTAAGTCTCGACCGTACGCAAGTTCACCGACAAATGCTAATTGAGACCTATAGATCCCGTGGTTGTACCCTACCGAAATCAACTCGTAAGTTTTATAATCTGCCTCACATGGAGATATCAATTACTAATCTTTTCCTAGTCTTCCCATGCGTACCAAGGGCGCTGCCGTTGCTACGATGACGAACTGGATCACCAACTTTGCCGTCGTCGAAATTACACCTATCGGTATCCAGAAACTCGGATGGAAGTTCTACATCATTTGGACCATAACGAACGCACTATTCATGCCACTCATCTACTTCTTCTACCCTGAAACAGCCAACCGCACTCTAGAGGACCTGGATGCCTTCTACCGTGACAACCCACCACTAGTCCTCCACAAGGACCGCGACTCCACGTCAGTGCGGAGACCCGAGAGGTTTGCTCAAGCTCAAGGCCGCGACATAGAGGAAGCGGCCGAGAACCTACGGCGCCTCGGATCCTTCCAAGGCTCCGTCTTCGAGCACGACGCTACGAAGAAGTCCATGAGCGACTGAGTCGACTCATCATCAAGCTCATTCATTCACGAACACCCGCTAGCGGGTACGATTCAACGATTGAGATTCTCCACGAAGCATATGACCGCATTCTTTTCGGAATTGTGTATTTAGGTATGCCTACTAGGCAAGGGTACCATACTGCAGGTTGCGCATAGGTCAAGGGATAGGGATATGTACATGGGCATAGAAAACAGCACTGGGTCTCCTTTCTTCCTGCCCGGGAGGTGTACTTTCATTTCGACATAGACTTTTTCCAGTGATACCACATTACTTACGTAGTGAATCGATGAATTTCAAAAATACTTCTACCCTGGGGGACCTCGAGTCTCACCCATTTAGTCCCTTTGAAGTTATGAAATCATCTACCCGAATCTGGGCAACCTATTGATCCTGTTGGAATTAAGCTTTCGTGAACACTATTGAGTATGCCCCTCGAAGCGAGGGCACTGCCGTAGTTCGTCCAAGTTGCGGGAAAAGGCCCGATTCAGGGAACCCGTAAGACATCTACCGACGTCGATATCCAAGCTAGTCAAAGTACTGACATGTATATCCTGGTTGTAGGTGGAGTAGAATCGGAACTTGTTACCGCTAGTTCGAGTCAAGCTGGATTGCAGTATAAGTATACCTACTTATATAAGACTCGCTTGAATGGTGTCGCCGAGGCTCTTGTTTGAACGGGTACTCCCGCAGCCAAGACATACACTCAACAACTTTTCACTCAAATTGGGAGTTGTCGATTTATCACGAGCTTCAACCTACGCAAACCTACACATCTTCGCGATACGATCGTGTAAACCGGTCGTACGGATCCCGACGAGCTGGGGAAGCAGAGATCACCGCTGTAACGTGACAATAAACCCACATATGCAAGCGTAAACCTGGGGAAGTGGGCTGATTTGGGTCTGGAGTTTTGATGTGGGTTATATGGGGACGGTGGGTCGTTGGATGGTGAGGCCCACTGCTTCGCATCATCGTCGCTGGATATATTCCCGAGTTGGGATGGGAATATGGGGTTTGGATTGCAGTCTAACTACATCTTTGGAGGATGGTGAGGTTCATAATTGCAGTACCCCGGAGGAAAAGCTCCCTTTCTTGTTTTGCGGGACACATGTTGGGTATTTGGTGTATTCTTAAGTTACCTAGGGGATGTCTAAGTAGGAAATTGTCGGGATCTTATGAGTGAATACTTGATCCTATCATCCATTCTTGTGGTATTATTTACGGATTGAATTGACATATGGATAATATCATGTCATGGAATCAAGGTGTGAAAGGCGGAATATGAGATAGCCTGTCGTCCTAGGGCTATCGGACGAAATTCATGATTTCCTACCTATGAAAGTCTCGTTCCTCCTTAGTGATAGTAAATACTCACTGAATTATGTATGAACATTGTTCCAGAAATATCTAAGATGCATGTCTACTGAGTAGGTTATGGCCTGGCGTCAATAAGACCCCTATGACTGGCTTCCTTATCCACACTATTAACAAGTGGATTTTTCAATTTATTCGTTCTAGAAGATTGGATGAAATATTTTTTGCTTTACAGGAAGGGACATTCAATAATCTACTACAACTATGTACCTACCTACGTAGAAATGTGAAATGCCTCTATATCTCTCAAGAGTCAGGGGTGATTCTACTATTCCAATATTCATGACACAAAAAAAATATAATAATTCCCTCTTGAGGGTAATTGCTATGTTAAATTTATCATGCTCTGAGCATGTTAATTCAGACAGAAACCTTCGATCTGGGGTCATTTCCAACTGAGCAAATTATGCTCATAAAACTAGCTCAAATCAAATCAAGATTACTTCATAATTCACTCAATCTCCGTCGATTCCCACAAGGAATACATCTATGATTAACCACAAATTTCAGCAGCTGATTGAGATGTACGATGGAATAACCCATTACATATCTAGGAAGTATACCTCTTCCTATTTTTCCTCAGAGCTTTTCTCCCAATCCCTTTATAGAATTTTATCATGATCTCTCGCGGGACGATTCTTGGTCTTTCTACGCCACCTACCAGCTTTGAAGAGCTCCTAGTTACCAGCTACAACGAAGAAGGCTTCTAAAAGGCCGTCGAGATTATTGATACTGGACGACAAACTCAGCCATATACTTCCGTTGCGCGATATTTTCATCAAATGCGCCTCAAGTCGACCAGGGGTATGGAAAGGAACAAGAATAGTTATTTCAAGCAGATGTCGACATGCGGCTTGGATTTTCCGCATACAAATTAACGGAATAATAATACAGCCCAGTAAAGGCTGGGAGAATATACTCGGCGGGTGTACGTCATGTCACAAAAGCGATGGTGTGATTCAGTGCTTATAATTCGTCTCTAATACACGACAAACGAGCTCAGCCTGGAACGGTACCAAATTATCGTCAACGAAACTATTACTTTTCGCACACTGGAGATTATTTCTTACTATTTAAGAGCATTGAAAATCGTGATGAAATAAAACTCTCCGATATTTCTTTGAAAAAGACACGGACCTAATATCCGATTCGGCACCTTCTCCTATTAATAAGCACCTAGCCGATAATATCATCAGCTTCGTTGAGACCGGGACGTGTGTCGCCCCCTTCTGTATTGGAGGACTGGTAGCCAGGAGCTCCAGCAGGATTGACTGGTAGTCTATTAAGACTGAACGCTTCCTACCTTCCTCTACCACCCAGATGCGAGTTTGGAGAGCATCCAGGACAGACTTCCCAAGCTCCCGTTCCACCAATTGCCGCCGATGACTCCCGATCCTGAGTCTACCAAGCCTATGGGACAGTTAGAGTTCCATCCGTGGTTGCGGCAGAGGAAAGAGACCGCGTAATTCTGTACCCATATCGTGTTCCCAGAATACGAGATCGCATACCAGACGGACGGCGAAGTTGTGATATTGTCTCCTTTCTAAAGGGCCGCGACTTCTCGTGGCACACATGTCTTCCTTAAATCCGAGCAACGATTCTCGGTACAGGAACCGGCCGGTAGAATCAATATACGCCACCTTGGGCTACCACAAGGTCCAGTATCACCCGGTTTGAGTTACCATATCACATGGGTGGACGCCCGAGGGTCTCCCCCGGCATAACCTCCAATACTCCCATCTTTGCCATAATAAATGTTACTTCAATCCTTTGCACGGCATCTAAGAAACGGGCCCCTAAGACATTTTTCGAAATAAATGTAGGGCTAACGCCCATATCATTCTCGATAATAGGGAGTTGGGGTCTTGCAAAGCATATATTTTACATTTGGTAGCACCTCTCCGTTTCGATCGGGGGACCATCGAGTTATAAGCCCGGAGTGCGACGAAAGTCGAAACGCCTTATCGAAGACGTTCTGAGAGCTGTTTCTCATCGACACAGAAGCGACACTCTTCTCAACGGTGGCTTGAGACATTATCGTTGGCCTGCATCCCTTGTCCTCGAAGAGCGGCGCATGGGCTGTCGAGCAATTCAGATTGCATGATTTTCTCATGGCAATCACATGTCGAATTCCAGAGAAGCTGATACTTCTACCTGCGCATACGAAGTATTCAGCGGCGATGTGCGCGGACAATTACTGGGTGCCTCGACCTCGCAAAGAATTACGACAAACAAAGCGCTTCTGATCTTTAAGAGTACGCAAACAATCTGTTCAAGCGCTCAGGCGTAGGCGCTTATAACGAGCGGCCGTTAGGGTCCGGCCAAACTGTACCATGGGGGAGGAGAGGAGGAGAAGAGTTGTCTATCATCATCATCATCATCATCACATCACTATGTTACATAGTGGGGGAACGTCTGGCGGGGCCTAGTCGGGGGGAAGGGTAGAGATAGAGAATAGATTATGTCCAAGATTTAGGGCAAGCAAGGGCGTTGGGGCAACTTAATGAATGGCTAAAGCATCACGAAGGTGAGGTAGGAGACTTACCAGATTCCGACATGAGAGGGAAGTGGTCTCTAGACTTTGACCCTGGGCGTTGGCTGCTACATTCGGGTATTTCTTCGGGTGGCTCCGCGAATACTTCGGGCAGATATGGTGTCGCTAAACTCCCTACAAACGACCAGATCACTCGACAGCTTGCGGGGAAGCGGCTCTCGAAAAACAAACAAATAAACAACTAGACTGCCAAATAACATAACCAAGTAAGGACTCGACTACTTATTTCACTCTTGAAATAGGAGATTGAGGTCAACATGAAGCGCCGAAGAAAATCTCTCGGGGAAAGATCAGAACGCACAAATGGACTAACCAAATGGTGTGGGTCTGCCGGGCTTGGTGTCGGCGATTGGTGGAATAGAATCGAGAAAAAGATCAAGAAGGGAGCCGACGCGATCGCGGGCTGGTATGAATGGAAGCGAGGATAGCGCCCTCCGCAGACATAGAGATGGAGGAGAGCTGATGAAGAATGTATGCTGGGTTCTGGGCCCCAGTCAAGGGTGAGGCTGATGATGGCTCCGACACCTCCTCTGACTCGTCCTCAGATTTCGACTCAACGGATTCGAAAAACTAAGTGGTCCGTTACGACCTTGACATATCACTAAACTGCCCAGCAGTGTGAGTATCTCGGTTGATGCTTATATGTAATCGTGGTGGCTTTGGTTTTGTGGAGGCTTCAACTCAATGGCACCTTTTATTTGGACAGGAAGAGTCGTTCCGCTGCAATCCCCTCTACGTTGGCTAGTCAAGGGCGGCGACGATAACTATCATATATACGGGTCTTGTTTCGAGGAGGAAATTAATGAATCCTGTAGCTTTTACCGTTTGAGCTGCATTGATCATAGTAATTCTACCATCGCTGGTAAATCTGACGTAGAAAATATAATATAACTAACTTATTTTGATCATATTATTAGATTGATGTGGTGATTTTCCCCTTAACCTTTCGCGGACAACGTAATGTTCACGATAGAAATATGTACCGAGTCTGCCGGCACCGATTTCTGCGGGGTCTCCGTTGTGGCGGCATCGTCGGCCGGCTCCGCATCACCGAAGTGTCTCCCGAAAACTATTCCAAATCAGTCAGCGCGGTATAAAACACACCGACTTGGAATCTAATAACACGGCGTTAAAAGAGATTTGTTCGAATGCTATATGTATGATAATGGGAAAAAAACGGTGCTTTTCAACTTATAGAATTATGAGTAATTGATATGTCAGTAGGAAAGTAACTGGCATACGACCTAAGCTATGGCCGATAGTCAGTGAATCCATTCCCCGTCTAAGTGTCGCATTGGTGCATGCACCCTTGAATCAACTGAGAGGAGTCATTCTTCGTTACTGATGCTACCTGCTCTGCCCGTCTCATTCCGGAAGACTATCCTTAGGTCGTTTTCATAACAGCTCATTTGATAAATGTCCCTAATATCAAGGGCAGAAAGCCTCAGATCGTATTAAGCCTCTCCAATCCGAGTCTTAAGGAGATCAGTCTAATCCCTATTCTTCGTAGCAGCGGATGTCTCGCAGTTGTACGCCTATGATACCCGATCGAGCTCCCCTTAATCCGTAGTAAGCCTCCACAGCCCATCGCCAAGGTAATGCGCGTCCTCGATGACAGGCCCCTTCCCCTTCTCCTTAACCTCCTTCGTCCCCGCGACCAGGAACCCAACAGCACACGCCTCCGTCTTGCCCTCCGCCCTCACGATAACCGGCTCCCCCTTCTCCAACTCCCTCTTCCACCTCTCATCCTCATCCAGCCCCTCCCCCTCAACCCCCGGCGTGCCCTCCAAAACCCCACTCGGCAGTCTCCCCCCCGCGCTCGTTAGCCCCGGAGCCATGAGCGTGGCACCGCTGAGCACGAAGCGTATGGCGCCCCGGTCGATGCGCAGGCTGGGAAAGGCGTCGGGGAAGCGGTGGACGAGCCGCAGGTGCGGGAGCAGCGCGTCCGTGCCGTGCTGGAAGAATAGCGGCTGCGAGTCGAGCACGTACAGCGTGTAGCGGTCCGGCAGCTTCATGGCTTCTAACGAGCCTTTCTTGGGAAGGATCTCCTCGATGTACGGGTTTAGGAGTGGGAAGGCGGTGAGGAGGGATTGCCGTAGGGAGCGCTGGACGGAGGATTTCAGCTTTGATTTCGGCGCTGCGGTTATTCTGAGGGAGAGAGAAAGAGGAAGGGTTAGCTGAGCTCTTTGTTGGAATTTTTGGGGGGATTTTGGAAAGGGTCAGGGATTGAGAGGAAGGGAGGGGCGATGGCTTACTCTTTCTTGAACATTGTGACGGATTATGGTCAATTGACCCGTATCGTAGAGGTAGATAGGGATAGGTATTATGTGTTGATGAAGATCTAGGTATGTGGAATGAAGCTTGTGAAAGTTTGGAGGGGCAGTCGATTGAAATGCCCCGCAGTCGCAAGTTCAGCGCGGGGCAAACTCTCTAGAACTTTACCCCCTTGCTCCCGGCTTAGCGGGGCAGATGGAAGTGGTACGGAGGTACCTAGCAGCTTTAGTGAGTTTTGGCCATCATACGCTCCTGTCCTTCAATTTTTCCTTGTGAAAAGAGTTGGATGAAAAGCTTGTTGGAATTATACTCCGTAATGACGATATAAAAACGAAAAAATCAGAGGCCATCAGGGTACTCAGGTACCCGTGCTGCAATGCACCTGTCCATCGCTGCTATCGGTTATAGAAGGCTAAGTGAACAACACGTGACAAGCTCGTGGCGCTTAACTTGCCCTGTTTAAGCTGTTTAACGAGAACCAAGTACGTCATTGCCTACGAAAGCTGCGAAACACGACATCTTGGAATGTTGCTTGCCTAAAGTCTATAAGACCGAACTAAGAACTCTTCGGCTTCTGGTCTCTCCAAACTTCTACAAACATCGTACTCTACTCTACCTACAACTTTCATTTCGACAACGTCTGATACCTAAAATCTTTTAAAATCAATTATCCACGCAAATCAACCAGCAAAATGCCTCTCGTCGTACCAGGTATCACCGATAACTCGCAGGACAAGACTGCGGAGTGGACTACCAAGCTGATGGGGAAGACCGTCTCTGACAACGGACACAGCGAGACGGTTCGTATAATCCCTCTCAGGTATTATCCTGTAGGTACGGCTAACACGATTCCCTAGAACTTCTGCAAGAAGGATCTCCCGCAGCAACACCGTATCATCCAGCCGGGAATGATGGTAACTCGTGATTTCGTCCCTGACCGGCTGAACGTTCACGTCAAGGACGACGGCACCGTCCACCATGTCCAGCATGGTTAAACTTCAGTTGCAGCCACTCCGACATGATGCGCGACTCAAGCGGGGGAACAGGTTATACTCTGTCGCTCGGAATCAAGGGGCTTGGATCGGAAATTTCGTCGGCTAATGATAATTTGTGCTGTTAGTCTGCTATCCCTTATGTATGAGTAACGAATTTATTTCTCTTCCTAATCAATTTGATAATTCTTCATGATCTGTGTTCGTAGATCGGTTCGCTGATCTCCAATCCTGCCCATACCCCTCAACTATCTAGTCCTGTAAGTAATCGTCGGCACTTTCCGATCACGATGCACTGCGTATCATCGGCGATTTAAAATTATATTTTACAACCTTTGTTTTCGACAATGAAATATCCATTAGGGGCGAACAGATAACTCTTTTAAAGCATAAGTTTCCCAACTATGTTACTAAGTAATCAATTAAGTTACCTTGGGCATTGCGCCTTAATTAAGAAAACGGACAGCAATTGCTACAATACGTCAATCTCTATAAAACATCTTGACTAGTAAAAGACATCTCCTTAATGAATACAACAAACTCTCAAAAGAACAAAGATATTTAAACTTATATTAAAATTCATTTCCCTACCTAATTAAAGCGCAGTGCTTGAAGCACGAGGAGGCGGTTCAAGTCAGTGTTTTTACACATCGGCTTGGGGCAGATTTCGTAGACATTGTCCATCGTCCAATTGAATCTCCAACCACCAAGTTTAGGGCTCGGCTGTCGCATTTGCATCTAGAAAGAAATCTCAATAATTGCGGAAGCATGAGCTATCTTCACCCTCATTGGTTTTATACATCGTCTCACAGCATTGCTAGTCTGCATTTGACTTGTTATTAGACACAACCAAGTCCCGTGGTTGGCAACGCCTCGAAAATTACGGCTTGGATATGAATTTCTTGTTTTTGCCATGTTTTGCAGTGTCTATTTTCCCTGAATGCTTACCTCCTCCCTAGAAACTTAAAAATTGCGAAGGCAAGGGCTATCTTCAATCTCATTGGTGGCAATTAGAATCGGGCGAGATCTATGAATCTTATCAGATTACTTGCACTGCTCGTCGACTATACCCTAAGTGAATAAGGCTATTGATTTCCTTGAGGACTCGGAATTGCAAGGCTAGAGTTTGAATTTCAATATCAAAGCCTTTTATATCAAACGTTCAGATGAGCAGCTTAACTTATGTAGGAATATTCTCTATAACGTTTGAAGCATAAATACTTGGCTAGATATGATGAAGTTATCGTGAGTCGTGTCTCACGTCTTTTGAAGACGTATGGGTGGTCAAATTTAATGGAATCGATGGAAAGTGCTAGAAAATCTTATTTTTCGCAACATATCTAGATAGGTAGCGACATGTGATGTTGGTAGAACTTGATTGTAGACGCTTGCTTAATACTAAGACGAGCGTTGGTAGTATAGCGATGAAGTCCATCCCTTCTTTCCCGGGCGCATACCCAGGGATTGGGGATTGATACTAATATCCCGGAGATGGGATTATTTTGCTTGATTTGCCCGTACTTTGTACGATGACGTCAACAGTATTATAAAATTACGAAAATTACGGCTTAGCTCGCTGATGAGTCAGCCAGAAAAAGTTGGTGTAGTTTTGCAGCGTTTTCCGGTTGTTGTAGACACCCATGCCAATCAAACTGAAAAAACTGCGTAGGGTAGATTTCCTTTGTTCTCATTGGTAGGTAGATGAAGGCCTTCCAAAACAGCGAAACTCAACTGCAGGTGTACGAAAGTTTTCATTCTCTGCAGCGTACTAAGATAGCGATAAAATTTTTTGCTTGGTTATGGACATTTGCTCTATGCTAAGGTACTATGTAAATGTTGGGATTGTACTTTGTAGCGATCAAAGTCATCCATTGCGGAGATCTTGCTTGGTCTGTATGTACTTCGTACAGCATGGCTGTTTCAAATTCAATGGTACCTATTATAAGACGAGCAGGCTTAAGCAATGCCTCAAAAATTACGGCTTGGCTGTTTAAATTTACTCCGATTGGCTTTATACGCTTGATACAGCTTCGGTGAGATGACTTTTAAATTTTTGAAAAAATTTCAACAACCAAAACTCCAAAAATTGCCCAGGAAAGATTTTCTCCGCTCTCATTGGTAGAATAGGGGGCCACCTGAATACAACAAAACTATCATGGGTAAAGCTTTACTCATCGTTTAAGATCCTATTAAAAGTACCTATAGTAAGTTTAGTATATCGAAACCGACAGAAATCTTCATTATTTACATCTTGCCGAGATAGCGACAAAATTATCTGCTTAGCCATGGACATTTGCTCTGCGTTAAGATAGAAAAATGATTGATTTGATTAGCTGGTAAAAAGTTTCAAGGACGAAGCAGTATTTCTAAAATTACGGCTTAGCTAAAATGTGGTGACATGGAATTCATTCGCTCTGGAAAACTCAAAATCACGGAGCCAGGAGCTATCTTCAGTCTCATTGGCTAATATTTATAAGGATATGATACCGACATCGATTAAAATGATCGGTTGATGTTCATATTCGAAATGATTTAGACTCAACTACTTTCACCACACGTTAGCTGGTAGAATCTCGCTTTATGGCGGGAATATAAACCAACTCACCCTCACTGTAAAGGGGTCGAGGAGCCCCGAACGTCCTGAAATTTAGACCTCATCGCAGATATTTCGTGGAGAACGATACGGCAACAAAAATAAAGTAGCAATAAGGGTGAAATACTCCATATTAAAAACAGCCTCCGTAGAGGTTTTATAACACCGGTATCCCGAGGTATCTTGATAATTTTCGTAACAACGTATTTCCAGGTATAACTCAACTATTCCATCTCCATCACCAACTTCACTTCCACTCTGCTCCGCTCCGCTATTGCTTTCCTTCTCATCCCTTCTAGTAATTCGGTTATCTTCATGCTCGTAAAACGACAACGCGGGTGAACCCGCCCTGTCTCAGTCACATCTTTCTCCTCCCCACAAAATGCACACATCCCAACATCCACGGATTATCCAAGTACTTCAAACTCTCACTCCAACTCAGACGTCAATCTCCTAATACCTCGTACCATCCGCAAACGGGTTCCCCGCCTGCGGCGCAGGACTAAGTTCCCTCTTCGGCGTGGGGATCGCCGTCTCCTCCCTCGGCACAGCAGACTCGCTGACAGTGTTCGCAGCGTTCGTCTTTGCGATTGCGGCGGCCTGAGCCATAGCCCTTCGCTTTCGCTCGCGGCTCTTCTCCGAGCAGGCGAAGTAGAGGAGGGTCGCGAACCCGACGCCGAAGCAGATCGCGAGGAAGATCGTGATGATGAGCTCGCCGGTGTCCAGGCTGTCCTTGCGCAGCATGCACACGTCGTTGCCGTTGTCGTCTGTCATGCAGATGTTGGCCGATGCGCACACGGATGTCGTGACGGTGGTTTCGAAGCAGGAGAGCGTGGAGCCTGAGGCTGTACCCGTTGACTGAACGGGACAGGAGGAAGTCGAGGTTGTGGTTGCGGTGCTGCATTGAAGGGAGGTGGAGGTCGTCGCTGTGCCTGTGCTAGTGCCAGTTGATGCGGCGGTTGTGCTCGTGGCTGTATCGGTGGTTGTGGTGTCTGCGGGGGCGGGAGCTATATTGCGGGGCGCTTGTCAGTTTCTCATCCTACACACACCTTTCTCACATTTTCACGTATTCCTCATCTCGTTGGAAGGATATGTCTCACCTGGCAAAGCCTCCGGCGATCGCCGCCTCAGCTCGGCAACGGACTGCCCATTATCGCAGTTGTGTAGGAGGAAAGCTGCCTCGATGCCCGCCTCCGCGTTCGTGCATCCGGCGTTTCGGAAGCAGCGCTCTAGGTCACCCATCTCGACAAACTCGGGAACGCGTAGAAAGCAGTATTCGAGAGATCCCTTATCGCCACAGGCCGCAGCCGCGGAGAACTTGACAGCGCCACTATGTATGCATGATGACCGGTCTGCTACTGTGGCGCCAAGCGACGATCCTGAGAGGGCCAGGAAGAGGGGTAGGGCTGCCGTAGATGATTTTGAAATGTGCATCTTGGAAATAGTTGGAATGGGGTCTCAAGAGATGAGGAACAGCGGTATTATGATGGTTTTGATATTGAGATGCTCTTTTTCTTCGGACTGAACTGGGGACGAGATTCAGTTGAGGGCTCGCTGGTGTAAGTTACCCGAATAGGAAATAATCAGCGAGATGAAGTAGAGTATCCGATTCAAGCTCTCTTGCCAAAGTGATCTTGTTGATCGACGTCGACGATTCCGAAGTCGGTTGTTAGGTTTTTTTTATGACTTTCAGCTCAGGATAGACCTTATTCCGCTATTCCGACGTCTTTTCCTTCTCAGGTTTCAATCCGTCTTATGTGGGTGTAGATCACACAATAGCTAGCAGGTAGTCAAAGCCCGGTAGTACTAGGTGAAATCAGGCAAAGGTCGTACGTACCAAGGCTGACGTAGGGAAGACGACGAAGAAGAAAAAAAGAAGCCTCAGTGAGCCAACGAGGAGAAAAAATAGTTGGGTCGAGGAAAAAAACGGATGTACGGCTGAATATGTACTGGGTGAGAAAAACGCCTGAAGCGGCAGTCCAGATGCAGCTAGGCTAGTCAGTCTAGCCCCGTCCACGATGCATCTCAGGGTCGTCTTTTGGGCAGGGCCTACAGGACCTAACGGACCTAAGGTCGAAAGGGTCTAATGACTAGGGGCAGAGCAGAGCTAAGCTGCGCACTTCTGCAGGTCTTCTTCAACTGGCCAGAACTAGGTCGGGTAGCGACACTTAGCATAACTAGCACCTGCAACGGCAAAACAACTAGCCGTTAAAGTGTTTAAGTGAAGTACTTTAGTACCTACTACCTAGTACTAGGCGTAGGTAGGACGCGCGGAGGCGGCGTAGATTGGGGGGAAATGAGAAATGAGACTGAGGCTTTGGTAAATTGAAACCTGTCTATTTTGGTATTTTGGTTGCGTTGCATACCTCCTATAGCCAGGATAGCCAGGGTCTACAGTGACGCGGGACTGCGCGGGACGAATCGAATCATCGCGTCCCGCAGCACGGCGCAGTCACCAAGGGTCTCGTCTATCCATTGGTTGAGGTTTGAGAAGAAGAACCTATGATCCAATTGGAGTCTAAGTACTATTGTTTGGAGGTCAGAGACATTGAGGATTTCAAATTTGAAATAAAGAGATAAGCGATCTTGTCTAACTGTCTGACAAGATGTGTTTAGTTGAGTCGCACAGTTCCATCAAACTAGAAAGGTCTGAAATGAAGCCGACTGACGACTAAAGTTGGTTTGGTTTGCGGTGAAGGATGATCTCATTCACCCATATCCATAGATGTCAAGCTTCGAGATCATCGTCCCGAGGTAACGTGGGACTATGAGGTAGCCTATTGGGTGAGTTGTATTGCACATTGCCGTCGCATTAACTGATTCTGACTGATTCGTAAGTGTTGTTAATGTTGTCAATGCAGAGACTAAAAATTTCAGTGGGAGACCCCCAACCCCCTTTTCAGCTCCAGCGCCCGCCATCTTTAGTCCTTGGCGTGGCTTGTTACACGCATATGTTCCGGTAGACGGCAGATAAATCAGATATGTCTCTTACAAGGATTATATCTCTAGCAGATAGACTAGAGCGAATTAGGTAATTTAAGGCTGTACCCCCTTGCCCGTGCTGAAGATTTAGCACGCAAGTCAGAGTGGCTTAGCCGAGACATCCGACCAAAAGGGGCTTAGATCCAGATTAAGAGTTCACCTAGGAAAGAGACCTCGAACCTTAAGAGGATCAATAATCAGTCCAAATGTTATCAGGATCTTTACCTGCCCAAACAATTTGACTGCACAATACCTCAACACGCCATATGTAAAGTCAAAAATTTAGTTGAGATGGCAATAACATCTAGACATTCAAGCGCGGAAGGAAAACGCCTCCCTCGAACCTTAATTGTGAGTCGCGGTCGGCGTAGCACAGCGTATAAATAACCACCTCGAGTGCTTGTACTCGGTGCTTTCAACCTTGTAATGTTCCTGCAATTAATAACAACAGGTGCTAGTACATTCAGACGTGACTTGAAAGTTTCTATTCAGAATCTCGATATCACACTCATTTTAGATGAGCAGTGATAAATTCCATATCTATTAGTCACCTCATACCATCTATTTCACCCAATATCCTACCACTAAACTTTTCCAGCATAGTCTAGATCATCCGATGTCTGACGATAGTATCAAGATGGAGGAAAACCAAGTATCTACAGAGAAGCCAACGCAACAACGAACCCCCACCAACTTCTGCCACCTACCAGGAGAGTTAAGGGACATGATATGGGACTTTGCCGCCCAAGACGAACGCCCGAGAGCGCACCTCTTTCTTGCCGCCTCTCGCGTAGAGGAGATCAACGACGTCGCATTGAAGTATGAGTGCAAACAGTTCTGGAAAGCAGACTACACAGAATGCCGATTCTTTTTGCCGGACTATTCCACCGACCCTACAGAGACGAAGAAGCTTACTGCGGACTCATCGGGGCATCTGATTGACAGTAGCCTCTAGACAGTCTGTCGCGAGTCGCGATATGCCATGCGACGACAGTTCGAAAAGACTAGGGACGATGGCCCGCGCATGTTCGGGCCTGCTGGTAGAAGTGGGGCTTTCACTACTTACAGTGACGAGGGCAAGGCGGAGGACCGATACTTCACGATTCGAAGCCATGACCTGATCTGCTATCGGGGACTTAACGATAACATGCACCGGATATATCAACCGCTTCTACCATTCGTCCTAGAGTTGCTCGGATGTAGGCATAATCAGCTAGAGGATATCGATATTTGCGATACCGCTACCGAACTGCCAGTTGATATTCTTACTGGCGTCCGGCATGTTGCAGTCGAATACAACCCGGATTGGGAAACACCTACTCAAGATTCCATCAATGATTATTCTGGTTGGGGCAATAGCAATAGCATAGTGGGCAATGCGCCCAGCCTATGGCTCATCGACTACACCATTCGCCGAACCAAAGAACCGTCACGCTCAAGCGCCGGAATTCGCGAGGACCGGGATGTGTTCTACGGCAACGGGTGTCGGCTCGTCAGCGTGCGTCCTTCGGACACGGAGTGGGAATTCGACGACGGCACTCCCCTACTGACAGAAAGGCGCAGCGTCTTCAGCTTCGCCAACGACCTCAAAAAAGCATGGAAAGCACGCGACGTCTGGAATAATTATTTAGAACCACAGACTCCTGAAGAATGGGAGCACTGGAAGGAGGACTGGCAAATTTCAGACTTCGAGGAAGAATACGCAAATGAGGATGTTTGGGATTACCCAGAGGGTTTGCAACTATGGGACAAGTACTTGAACATAGAATGTGGATTTGTAGGTGTTCTAGCTCTTGAGACCTATGAATAAATGGAAAGCCATCATAATGGTAGGTGACTAGAACTTAGGCAAGTACGCTCTGTATCCTATAATATATACTATAATACTAGCAGGTACACAATGCCATCTATTTCTATAAACTTGATCTTATATTATACATGAATTAGACCTATACCATGCGTTTATCCTGACAATGAAATCCCATATAGGCTCTTTGACCATCGGAAAGCTTCTTAGGATAGCTTCAGGATATCGTCGTATTTATCTATGATAAATGGTCCCCGCCACTTGGGAGCCAGCTTTCCTCTCTTTCCCTCCTGTACCAGCATAACAAAATCTCCTTCTCGTAATGATATGCCTTTTCGATGATGGATGTTTTCCCGCTGTGCCCGACGCATTTCATGCTCTGTTCGGACAGACTCTTGACACCATTGTATTCGAGCGACATGTCTAACCACAAGCTCATTCCACCCTCGCTTGTAGGGACGTAGTCCATTATCCGGCCTTGGGCTGGGGCCACTTGATTTGGGGCCACCTGAGTTTCTCTAATTCATCTCCATATCTTTCCCCCGTTGAGCGAGTACAGGATGACGCTTAGCTGGCAATCCCTTGACATGGGTTTTCCACCATGTGTCGATGGTGAGGAAATCGCATCGGGCCTAGGTGGATTTGCTGTCCGATTGTGTTTTTCTGAGATCGCTTCTCAGCTTCTCGCAGACAGCATGCAGTGAAGCCCAATTGACTGAGCGTTTGTCGGAACTCCAATGGTCTTTGACAGTAGTAGGAGCATTGTGTGCTATATCGCAGCGTTCTTTGTATTTCCTCATACATTGGATGGTAAAGACCCGCGGGGGCGAGTTTGCAAATTTCGCCTAACCTGTCGAGGTAGGGGATTAGAGGGGCATCGCCATTGTCTCCATAGAGTCGACGGTGTAATGAGAAGAAATGGCCATCTTTATCACCCACATATTCCCACACATATTCTCCCACTTTATATGGATTCTTTCTGGTGTCAGTCTTTTCCTCGTCGATTTGAAGTAGGTACTCTCTCATTCTTGTTTGAGCGTCTTCTCTTGTAACCAGTAATCGTTGCTCTTTGCCTGGTTCTTCCTCAGCGATGTTGATATTCACGTTCGATAAGATGTTCGACGATGGTCTAGTCCTCCACCCAAACATAATCTCTGACGGCGAGAGATTACAACTTCTCATCTTCCATTGAGAAGGAAATTTAGATTGCGAAGTTATGATTCTGCGGATTCTTGTTTTCTTCTACCTACCTCTTTGAGCTTCCCTCGAAGCTCAATATTACTTCATGAGAGCTCGCGCCCTTCAAAAAACAGACAAGTTAGTGGGAATAGAAGGAAGAGGGGAGGCCGTGAGGTACATGGTAGATAACGTACCTTCTCGGGGGCGGAGATAGGGACGGGGGCAACGTTAGTCACGGGAGCCGAGCTCCTCATACCATACTACGTGGGTAGGTATGGATCTAGAGTGCAGCTTCCCCGGAAACAATGAGCGTTTTCGTCTCTGTATAGATATGACTGGTCAATAATCGGTGTTTCAGGTGGTATCCAGGTACGGTGTGTCAAATAATGATGATAGGACAATTTACCTGCTTCCATGGTAGGAGGCTTTGGTTGGGAGTAGTGTTCGTGCTGGAGCTGTGGCTAAATTCGTTTGTAATTGGAGACTCACAGGACCCTGTGCTTGAAGATGTTGGGATCCATTCTTGTTGAGAAGTTGGAAGATGGAGTTATGACAGCTCGCGATAACCATCAATTTAATCTGCCTAACACCCACAATTCGGAGCTGTAACTTGATGAGAGATGTCGGTTGTTTTGGGTCTTCTGCTACTCTCATATGCTTTCGTAAATAGAAAGAGTGTGTCAAGCCTTCTACGAAGATCCCCATGAGCTAAGATCGACCCGTAGAGGAGTTCCCTAGCAGCATCCCTCACTGCTCAGGTAGTTCTTAGATAGACAAAGAGATCCTTCCGTATATAGTAGGTCTCTTGGCACGAGGTAGCTTAGAGCTCCTCGTGCAACAATAGAGTCTTTTCCATGCTTCTTAGTTTGCATCGTGACAAAGTAAAGGATCATCTCGTGTCTAGGGATAACCTGTTCGATGGTTCTATAGTTATACTTGGGTCTCTATATAGTTTCCTTGATACTACGTCCATGCATGTTGACCACGGTCGTTCTGCTTTGTAAAGATCAGATAGGAGCTCTTGATTCAGAGAAGAAATTGTGAAGTAGAAGATGAGCTTTTTTTTTTTGAAGGGGCACATGTATGTCCTACTTGCGTAAGTGAGTTTGTATATCGTACATTTAGGCAAGAATCCTCCGAATGAGAAAAAATGAGAAAGATTGAGAGAGTCGATTCGCAGCTCTAGCTTCTATAAAGTGGTTCAATCCTGCCTCTGATTCTTCTAGTAGTACATTCTTGGTCAATAATTCTCTATAGAGAAACTATTAAAAGAGTAGCAAGAACTACTAGGTTAGTAAGTGTGACTATGTCTTATAACACGAAATGTTAAAACTGCCAAGGAACGAAACTTCATATAGAAGGGGCATCCAATGATAACACGCGCAGATTACTTACCGAAGGATTAAATTCTTCCTCATTGTAAAATCTACCCACCCCAACTAATTTAGCATTGCTGTTTCTCTATATCCCTCTACTAGTAGGTAGTACGTGTATAGAGTTTAGAAACTATAAACAAATGAAGCAAAGTATAAATTTAGCTAGAGAAAGGAGACCGAATGATCGCTTAATATTAATCATGAAATCTCACGTCTACGTCATGTTCATGGTTTCTGAGGTTCATTCATTAAGCTGGTCCATACCCACTGGAACAGTTAATTTGTACATAGCAAGAGAATGCTTGATATAGCTGAAGGTAATCAAGAAAGCAATTCGACGTCATGTCACTTCATTCACAAGCACATTTTGAACACATAACATATTATTACGGATGCTCAACGAGTATTTCCCATTCATAACGATGACCCTAAAATCGGGTGATGCCTAGAGTGTGTGTTACGAGAGCAGCGTAAAAAGAGGAGAATGCAACATCCCTTTCCCTCCCCCTCATTCCATCTCTCGCGTGTCCCCAGCCTTCGGCTCTTCTCAAGACGTAGGCATAGGGGTGTGATGTGTGTAGTAGTGGTAGTAGAATGTACTCGACAGGGTGAAAAGGAAGATGTGTAGTCGAGTTTGAAGACTAGTGCGTAGTAGCAGACTAGTAGGTTACAAGGTGGTAAGTGGTATCGCCTGTCGAGTGCTCACCCATCGACGGCCCCACCACTTTCAAACAAAAAAATGGCATAGGAGAAAAAGACTCTGGCGAGGAAGTGCGGACTCACCCCCGGAATCCCCCGCGCAGAGTTGAAGAGTAATCCCAAGATGATCATAACTTCCACGTGACCATATCCTCCATTTTGCTCCTACTTGAAGCGACCCAGCGATTATTGCCCGTTGCGATATCTCCCGAAAGGATCCTAAGCTCTCGAGATTGGGGCGGCGTGATTAGGCGAACTATTGCCTACGATCGGGCTGTTGATCCCAACAGCCCCCGGAGCTCCCACGTTTCGGGTAAACGGTGTTGCCCCTCCATCTGCGTCAAACCTGATGGCGGTCACTTTGCCATCATTATCACGTCGGATATCGAAGCTTCCACCTCCGTTTTGAGGGTTGCCTTCAGTTTCGCACATGTCTAGCAACTCCGCTTCGGAAACCGGTTCTTGTCCTGGTAGACTAAGGGAGACAACATGAGCTGTGACGGCAGCTAAGTCGACATATCTGTCTGAATCCGAGGCATGTGTTTCGAGTTCTTTGCATGAGCTCACGAGCATCTGACGAATGGCAACGGATCGAGGCTGAGAGGTGCGCATGCCGGGAGCGGGAGCGAACGCGGGATTCGGAGGCCAAGCCGGGTTAGCAAATCCTGGCGGCGGAGAAAATACACTGGGATGACCCCATGTATTTAATGGCGAACCGACGAAAGGATCTATAAAGGGCGCACTTGGAAACGGTGGCCGGGCTCCAGGAGGTGCGGTACCTCGACGATTAGAGCCGACGCTTCCAAAAGGTTCATCCGTGTCATCGAGAAGAGCACTGCTTCCGAGATGATTACTCACATCATCAATATCAGTAGATATATCGTGACTTCTTTGTCCATGCACTACACTTCCAGGTCTACCAATAGGTGCTGGTCTGCCGATTGGTTGAGCAGGTAGGGGATTCTCAAATGAGGCAGATGTTTGGCGCGAATGTGACGGAGGCGGTCCTGACGTGCTTTCTGGAGAGAAGCTCTGGTGATGCATACCGGGAAGAGGCTGCTCCGGAGGTTGGTGAAATCCGGGCGGCGCGTGTGGTGGCATTGGAAAGGCTCGGCCGCCCATAGGACTAGGCGCAGAGAAACCCGGCGGTGCTGGCATACCCATTGGGCGGAAGTTTCCAGGGGGCGGGTACATAGGATCCATTCGGTTAAAGCCTGGAGGAAACTGTGGCGGTATGATCCCAGGTGGATACTGCATCCCCATTGGTAACCCCATGTTAAATGGCGTCTGGTGCGAACTAGGTGGGCTCTTGACACCTGCATGTAGAGGAGATGCCGGCTGAATAGCCGGGGGTCCACCACCGATTGGACCGTTGGCGGAGGTCTTTCTTGGAGGACCAATGGGGCCTGGACTAGTGTGTAATGGAGTCAACGTGTGCGGCGACGCATTTTGACTGGGACCGGAAGCAGAATGTGAAGCCTGCGAAACTGATCTAGTCACTTCTTGAGAAGTTGATCGAGGTTTTATGGGCGTCGGAGCCTTAGGTAGAGCAGGCGTCGCAACGGCGATCTGAGGAGATGGATGATTAGTCGGATGTTGATGAGGAATTGCGGGAATTGAAATTGGATGCTGTTTCTTCGCCGGCTGTGTCGGAATAGGTGCAGCAGGGGTCGCGACCTTAGCTGCCGCCTTCTCCTTTTCTTCCTGCTTCGACTTTTCTTTAGCATCCCGTTCTGCCTTAGCCTGAGCTGCTCTCAATTCCTTATCCCTCTTATCTTTCTCGTGTTTCTCTCTCCTTTCTCGAGTCTCGCGTTCCTTCTGCTCGCGCGCCTCTTGTTCTTTGCGTCGTTGCTCATCCTTGACCTTCTTCTCACGCTCTTTCGCTTCGCGGGCCTTTCGTTCTTGCTCCAATTGCTTCTCTTTCTGTTCAGCAGCGCGTCGTTGTCGTTCCAGCTCCCTCTTTATCCGCTCCTCTTCCTCAGCCTTCTTCTGCGCATCCCTCTTCTTGCGCTTCTCTTCAGCCTTGAGCCTGGCTTCCTCGAGTTTTCTAGCCTCGTCTTTTAAGCGCGCAGCGTCTTCCGCCGCTTTGGCAGCATCCCGCTTAGCCTTTTCCTCGAGCAGCTGTTGCTTTTTCTGGGCAGCTTTGTCTTTTCGCTTCTGAGCTTCCTTTGCTTTCTTAGCTTTTTGCTGCGTCTTCTGCGTTTCCTCTTGCTCGAGCTCTTCGAGGAGCTTCTCTTGCCGCTCTCTAGCGACTTTCTCTCGGTAAGCAGTCAAGACTCTTTGCTCGAACATGCGCGCAGCAAATATTTGAAACATTCGACGGCCCTCTTCCATACGCTGCTCCTCGGTCATGGTGTCCTACAGAAAATTAGCTAAGAATATATCTCCACGAGATTTTTGCTAAATACCTCTTCCTCCTCGTAATCCTCATCCTGAGTATCGTATTCCTCCTCTTCCTCTTCATCTTCCTCAAAGTCGTCATCTTCTGGAGGAGCGTGGTTGTGAGGATTAGGTATAGAGGCGCCATTAACGCTATGACCATAACTTCCGGCATAATGCTCCTTAGAGTCCTCCTCGCGGGCCATTCTTCTTTCGGCTAGTTGCTCCATCATCTCAATGAATTTCTTGCCATCATTTTTAAGTAGGTCGTCTGCTACAGTAAGAATACCGCCTAAATCATGTTATTCATACACGTTGAATATTACGTATGAATTTAAGGAACTTTGGCTTACCTTTGACCGTAAGACTTTGACCGAAGTTAAAGAAATCATTGGGATACGAGTCGCGAGGTATTTCCTCTGGTTCATCTTCATCCTCCTCGTCGTCCAAACCCTCGACGTCACTATACTCTTCCTCAACGTCATCCTCGTCATCTTCGCCGTCATCCACATGTTCTACTATACGGCCGTGGGAAGGAGGATGGCTCGGATATCGAGTCGGTAGGGCTCCAGGAGGATGTAGACCGGTCATAGGACCAAACCTTTTAGGTGAAAACATAGGCGGCGCATTCGGGTGGTTGTGGGGCTGGTTCGCAAATGATTCTAACTCTTGATAATAAGCATCATAAAGACCCTCGAGCTCTTCTTCGATCGCCGTCCTCTTGCGCCCGCAAACGGTGCAACTACATGTGTGCTTCTGTTGCTCCTTCATCTTTTTGAGAACGGCATCTTTCTCGACCTTTACCAAAGATTTACGTTCATCTTCACCTAGACCTAACCAGAATTGCTTTATTCGTTCACGTTCTTCGGGACCAGACGTGTTCCATATCTTCTCCTTTGATATGCCAGAAGGGTTAGGTTGGATCGGTTCTTCAATCAATGCCTTCTTCTTCTTTTTCTTAGACTTCTTAGATTTTTGCGTAGATCCATTCATGCTTTGGTTGAGATCATCGTTGCCATCATCGCTCTCAGTTTCCTCACCCCAATCTTCACCATTGTGGGTATGATTATGAGATAGGCGAGCATCGTTCAGCATAGCATTGTGGTGATCACGTCCATCCCTTCTCTGCGATTCGGGCACGGTAGGCAGAGGCGCACTGCTCGTGGAAGCCGGGCTGGGAAGTCCGTTGGCGGCGGCCTCAGCTTGCTCGGCAGCAGCCTTAGCAGCGGCTTTCGCTCGCCGTTTTTGCTTCTTGCGATTCACGGGCTGCGCGGGGGGCACATCGATGACGGGCGTGGGGTTGGTCGGGACACCTCCTCTGGAAGATGATGTGGTCGTCGGAGACGGCTGGGCAGGAGGAGTAGAAGCTGAAGATTTGGGAACAGAAATGTACTTGGTTCCATCCTTGTTCGTGTACTTGGCGGTAGCCTTTGGAGCAGCTGGAGTAGGAGCCTGTGCGGCTGGCTGTCGGTTGTTTTTCGCAGGCATTCTACCTAGGTCCTAGGTGTCCGAAGGGGTATCTAAAGGGAGGTGATTTATGACGCGAATGGGATCGACGGAGTCATGTGCGATCTATTAGCAGGAGAAACTGCAGGTTAAATAGCTCGATATCAAAAGTCACTTCGTTGTTATCGGTAGGTTCAATGCCTGGAATCAGAGCAGAGTCGAATCTATTGGTTGAATTGGCAGCGGTGATTTGTTTGGGTTCGCCAACCTTGGAAGTTCGCCGTCGGTGCCCCTCTCCAAGGTGGGAAATTGGCAACGGGTCCGAATTTCTCAGATTCTCAGCAGATGCGGCAAGTTTTATTGTAGGGTATTGGCAAGTACTGTTCCTTCGGTAGCGATGTAAATATGCTGAAGGTCAAACTGGATAATATCCGGAGTGGTGGCTGATCACCGATCAAGGTGGGAGAGGTTGTTTGTTGATTCAGAAGGATTAGGTGTAATCAGCAAGAATTTGGTTGTTGGCGTTTCTGAATCTAAAGTTCTAAAGGTTCTAAACTTCTGGCTTTTCCGACGTTCGAAATCTAAGGTACGGCAGGTACAATCTCCTTGCCCGCACTATAATTGGTTGTGATTGGGCAGGTGCTCTTTATCGATTGCTGTTATTGGATCGGTTCCTTCTCGCACCTACTAAGTACTCCCAGCCCGGTAAAAACTTTATGTGAGGCAGCATTTTGGAGGTCAAAACCGCCGTGGCCGCTATGTAATTTGTACCCAGGTACAAGCTTCACCAAGTAACTGGCGCAGCCTCACCATTAAATCGTTCAGCCCTTCACTTTCCATAGGTACATCCAATCAGTCCCCAGTTTTGCCGGTCGGCCAACCGGTATTTTAAATGTAACCTTTGACGTTGTACAATCAATCTATAGTCACATGACTTCAGTGCCCCTCCATCATTTCAAAGTTTGGGAAGGAGATTCGAATTGAAGCTGAGCAACCAAAAAAAATAAACACATCTGACGACAGTCCATGGATGGATTTGACCCATCAATTGAGACCAATGTGAAAACGAAAACACCTTGATGGCTTAAGTTAACCCTGTTATTCCCGACAATATCTGATTTCTTTTTCCTCTTTGTCGAAAATGCAATATATGTCGTAACAATTTACGAACATTGAGCAGGACCCTGATGAGGCGCCTGGTATGAGCGTTACAATTGAATGGATCATTGACTATCTAGGCGAGAGGTCGACTTAGTAAGGAAGAATATTTATTAGAAAGACAAATTATCTTTGGATGCTTGACGCTTCTTAGTATGCACTAATATTGCATTTTTAGATGCCATTGCAGGACGAACTCAGCTCTAGGATCGTTGATGCCTCTCCACAGCAAACACATTTCCGATGCCATGTGCTAACGGATCCCTAAGGGTCCTAAAGGGGTTGCATATCAACGACCCCAAAACATTTTGTCTGTTTCAGCATTACTCCACGACCTCGCAATAGAACACAGGCGTGCTCTTACACCTCTTACATAGTACTAAAATCTAGACCCTGCGTGTTTCCACGACACCGGAGATTGGAGTGTCTTTTCTATCGAAGTCGAACCAATTCAATATCTACTTACCTAAGGACCGTTCATAAATTGTATATCCGTGGATACTAACATTACTAAAATGCCCGATACTGCAGCGCTACATCGTCATCACCTCATAACTGATCGGATCAATAAGTGTACCTGACGCTACTTGTCAAAGACAAGCACCAGGAAATACTAGCGTTATTAGCTACTGCCGACCCAATCACATCAAATTGATGCTGTAATGATCGATATATCTCCATGATCTCCTCTCGTGGTGCGGTAGGACATAGTCACGATGATACTTGACAATTGGGTCTCGAAAGGGGATTGTGGGATTGTGCAGTAGAAATATGCACTACCCAATCTTTCTCGCTGAGACATGCAGCCCGTTGGGCGATCTTAATCAACCACGGGCGTGGGGATGGGAGCGGTCAGCTCCAGCTTGGGTGAGCTAGCCTTGATTTGATTCCTCGACGTCGCCAAAACTGGACGAATCGGTAGCTTAAACAGTTTTACCTACCGACCTAGCAGCCCTAGGTACTGTCAGGTACTGACAGGTAACTTCACATAGGCTATCAGACGCCGGGAATCAGCCAGGTTTAGCGAGTTAATAGCGAGTTCTAACAAGTCGAGGACACAAGTTGCGTATTATTGGGGTCCACATCGAATCATCAGATGAACTCCGCAACATCCATCCTCACATCCATCCTCATGTATGTGATGCCGGTTAGCCCACTGGCCGAATGACGAACAAGTCGAGACTCTCCTTTTCTAAATTCCTACTGGCTCCCCGTAATTCTACGATCTAGCTGTCCGGCGGACAACTCAGTCGCCAGTTATTAATTGGCGTTCACCAGTCCGTGTCGAGTTATGTCAAACCAATCGTACTCACTCAAGAATTGCACTTGCGAAGTGCCTTGTTAACTAGTTGATGCTGTGGCACTGTCAGAAGAGTCTGATAGAGCCGGCGCCTTTGTAACGTAGCAGTGTACGGCGGTTTGGTATATTTACAGCTAAGTGGCGGCATCCCGCAGCTTTTTGCATCAGCTTAGCATGCTGCGTTGGGCAATGGTTGTGTCTGTTTGAATCCATTGAGCGAAGTAGTATGTTCTGCTACATCGATCGAATCCCTTATATAAAACGAACAGAGGCTCAAGCGTTGTCTTCCTACATTTCAACTCCTGGTTCCTTTAGTTCACTAGGTGTCCCTGAACACACTGCCCTAAATACTCCTTGAATCCCTAAACGGTCCCTAAATTTCTTGGGTCTGCTAGGGTATATTTGTTTAATACAGCTGGGCGGTTTCGCGTCCTGGTAACGAATTTGACCAATCATATTGGTTTATTTTTCAAGCTGAATCCCCAAGTTACAGGGGGCACCAACACGGACTAAGAACTGAATCCTTTAACGGAGGCCTTAAATTCTACCGCGAAACCCGGGTCTGCCTAGGCTTTGCGCAGGACGCTCGTATTCAAATAAAATTTCTATCCTTAACATTATCTTAAGCAACAGGATAATTCAGACAACAATCGAAAACAGGAATTCAAGAGAAGGTCAAGAAGAGAAGTCATCGTATTTCTGCCGGAAGTTCTAGAAAGGCCTATATCGACAACGGTTTATTTATTATTAGTACCCGACGCGGAGAGACTGGAAGCAAAGCTCTAGAAGTCCTACGTCCTAAGCCAAAACTTGGGGGAGACTCGCGTCGACTTTTTATCAACCATTGGAGGCCTATCTACGCTTACTTACACCACCTACGAGGTAACGAACCGGACTCTGGGCACAGCGACAACAAACTTTCCCTCCCTCGCCAGTCCACGCGTCAAAAACGCAAACCGAGTTTGAGAGACTCCGTTTCCCGTTTCCGCGACTACGATAGACGACGAGAACCAAGCCGTAATCTCGAAATTGGTATTACTATTATAAACATCGAGCAATGGCGAGTTCGAATCCGCAGAATGTTATTCGTAGGTATGTTCAATTCGACCGGCGATCCTTTTTCGGCTACCTTCGAATTATCATCATACCCACCACCCAACGTCCACCCCTCCGCGCTCGTGATCCGTTCTGGCCCAGCCTTATAGAAGCGCGCAACAACCCTCTCGCAAACCCCTACCATCGTCGGCTACCACTACATATTGCTTCGCATGCACCTAAGCATTACTAATCCATTTTATATAGGAAACTAGTCATTATTGGCGATGGAGCTTGCGGCAAGACCTCTTTATTGAGCGTCTTTACCTTAGGGTATTTCCCAACTGTAAGTCTATATTTCTTGTTCACTCGTCCGTTGCTCGCCATGAATCCTTTGTTGCATGCACCTTGCTGACACGTCATCCACAGCACTACGTAAGCAGATATCTAGAGATACCCTCCTAGAAAGGTTGACGAAACTAACGAATCGCTCTCCCTTGCTTTCTCAGATCCCGACCGTATTTGAGAACTATGTCACAGACTGCAGAGTAGACGGCAAGTCGGTACAATTAGCACTATGGGATACAGCGGGCCAGGAAGACTACGAGCGACTGCGACCGCTCGCATACTCGAAGGCGCACGTATTATTGATAGGGTTCTCGATCGAGTCGCCGGATTCACTTGACAACGTGAAACACAAGGTCAGGCATTGACCCCTGCCCCCCACGAACATCATATCCCAATTCGCGAGCCTAAGGCGCGGCGTCCCCAGAATTAAAATTTAAAAAGAACAATCAAATCTTGAAGAGGAATAAGAACCCCTAACTGACACGGAGACAAATAGTGGATAGAAGAAGCGACAGAGCGGTGTCCGGGGGTGCCCATCATCCTAGTAGGCCTGAAGAAGGATCTGCGCGACGACCCAGTCGCCATCGAAGAGATGCGCAAGAAGAGTCTCAAGTTCGTGACGGAACGACAAGGCGAGCAGGCTGCACAGGAAATCGGCGCGCGAAAATATCTCGAGTGTTCCAGTTTGAGCGGCGAGGGTGTTGACGACGTATTCGAGGCCGCGACCCGCGCCGCCCTACTAACTTTCGAGAAAGGGGAAGGCGCCGGGTGCTGCGTCATATTATGAGGCGGTACTAGCGCGGCACGACACGGCGGTATAGAAACGGAGACGAAGAGGACGCGACGAACGAGTTTTCCGCGAGACGACTTAAAAAAAGGGGTGTATACCGGAGCCGGAGGGAGTTTAGCGGTTGGTATTCTGGATACTTCGCTTTCATTTGTTATCATTTTTGGAACGTGAGAAGAGTTGTGATGCATGAACGGCCGATGACGTGGAGGCGCTGCTAGGAGTTTACGAGCCGAGAAGAAGCAACAGGGGGAAGTCTGGAGGCTGAGATCTACCACCATCAAATCTACCAATACCGAGGCGAAAACTGTTGGTCGGGACTTAACTACTACACTACTGCGTACCCGGCAAACTTCACATGACGAACATTACCTACCTACTACATATCTAACATATACCATCTATCGAGAGTGTCGAAGAGATACATCTAATACGACACCTGGACTTTCGGTCGCCTACAGATGAGAAACTACCCACCTGCTGCACGAATTTACGAGAGCCTAGAGCTCTTCTATCTGTCTATCTAGCTTGGAACAGACTGAATGAATGAAGCGATTAGTGTGAAGCGATTCCGAGAATTTTTGAAATAGTTACCCTATCGCGAAGACATATTAATCACAGATAATAGAGAGCAAGCAAGCAAGAGCTGAATTGAGAAATCGCGTTCGTTGTGATGATTGACTACATTCATTTTTTCGCATAAATCGTATTAAACGTGTTCATTTTGCCATTTCCGACGGGTCCGCTAAATCTAGATTACCTACACGCAGAACCTGCTTTTGATATTGAAGAATTACTATAGCAAGGCAAATTGGCATATAGCTTGGATTTGCCTCCGGCGGCTCCGTAACGTACCTCCCTAATCAGGAATCCCCATAAACCCGCGGCTACGAAATCGGGCAATTCGTATCTAGATAGATCGAACGATCGGCTTGGTTTTTTGCGCGCGCTCTCCACATCTGGGTACGCCAAGAATAATGTGGCGAGCTGGGCGGAGAAGGAAAATCAAGGTGACAAATGGGGATGGGGAAATACGCAATTTTGATATTGTTGGTGCGAACTTGGAGGTGGCTAATGTAGGTACAGTAAGTAGATATGTAAGTATGTGCAGATGTATGGCAGGTGTGTATAGCTGTGTAGGTAGGTATGTAAGAGCAGCGAGATGCTATTCCCGCGCATCCGGATACTTTCCCAGCCCCCGCTTGCTCGAGAACGGTCTATAGTACATCGTCCTCCTAAATTTAGCACTCCGCACGCCTTGCGCTTCCTTGCTTCTAGACACCTGTTAGGTAATTCCTAGATATGACATATGTACGTGCCAGGCAAAACACCTCATCACCTCGTCCATCCGTGGTTCCAGGGCTCGCGAGCCGGCGTCTCGGTCTGCGCGCGCGCATACTCGATGGGTATGCCGCCGTGCCTATACACGCCCTTCTTCTCCATCGCTACGCGGTACAGGTAGCCCTCGGGCCTGGCGCCCGGCCCGCTCATCTTCCGCAGCTCCTCGCACGCCGAGTACATCGAGTTGTGCATCCTATACACCGTCGTTAGCAAACGTGAACATATCTAGTTATACACTGCACTGGGCTAGGCCGGGCTAGAAAAGAATAGGTTAGGGATGGTGTAAGGAAAAACATACCTCTCCAACTCCCTCTCCTCCGCCTCCCTCACCTGCCTCTGATACAATAACCACGCGCGATGGATCGTCCAATGCCTCAACGCACGGTTTCGCGCGAAGCGTAACGGCGCCGGAACCGCGCGCGGCATCGACGACTTCAGGTTCACGATTCGCGGGTCCGGGCCCTCGCCCTTGCCCTTCTTGCCCCTCCTCTTCGGCTTGGTTTTACGCCCGCCTCGGTTGCCTATCTGCACTTTGACTTTCGCATTTTGCGCGGGTGTCGTGTGCAGGGTGCGGGTTGTGGGGGGTGTGATGAGGGGGGAGGGTGATATGGTGGTGGTTGCTGCGATGTAGGTTGAGGGGAGGAGAGAGGTGCGCGGGAGAAGGGTGGTGAGGGGGGTTGCTGAGGGCAGCCTTGCGAAGAGGCTGCGGAGTGTGGGCGTGAACATCGTGGGCGTAGGTTGAGTCGGAGTCGCTTTCTGGTTCGTGCTTCGTTTCTGTAGCTACCCAAAGTCTTCGACGGCTCGTCGTCTGTATCGTAAAGGCCGCTTGATATGATCCCAATGACCGACTATTTCCCCTAGCAGCAGCCTTCGCTTTCCCTAGGCTTTAGATATACCAATTACACCCCTCTTCGATTCTGTGGTCCCGACGATATGGTCCGTATTTGAGGTATCGTCGTGCGCCGTCAAGATCTGCCAGAGGAACCGGGAAACAACGTTCGGACACGCACTCCCTCTAATTCAAAGCTGCGCAGTCTATGCGTTAGGAATGTCGAGTTGGACGTCGAGGTCGTGTGCACTCCTGAGGTTTAGAGCTCCAATTGCGACTTGATTGATCAATCGGTAGAAAAAAAGACCAAGGTGGATCAATAATTTTCCAAACCCGCCCGATTTTTGGTGGGGGTGGCTGCGTTTTCGCGATCTGGGTCTATCCCAACGGCGGGGTAGATCTAGCAAATGTACCGCATAATATAATTGGTTCAATTTGTAAATAGGGGGGAGGACGAGCCAACCACAACCTGAATTTTGCGCCACTAACAAGTCATCCTCAATCTGTCTCATGATATGTAAAAGCCCGTTAAATTGACTCATTTCAATCCATATAATTACTTGATAGTCATACGGATGCTGAAGTTATTGCGACGGCGTGTCAAATGGCAAATCTAAAAAACTGAGGAAGAACAACGTTCTTGCAAGAGGTTATTCTAGCTAGGGAACGCGATATGCATACATAAGTCTTCTTTTGCTTGCTGTCTCCAAGGCTAGCCGCCAACAGGTCTCTCCCCAAACCTGTCAAGACCATCACGATCTCCCTCCTAGCCAACCTCTAACCCCTCTACTAACTCGAGCCAGACTTTCGACCACTAGTCGTCGCGAAGGCTTATAACAATTCCTTTCTAAACATATCCCTCAAAAAGCAAAGCTCTGCTGTCTGCAGAGCACACGCTGCATGGCGATATTCCCGCCGCCATTCTCCGAACCGTGATTCTCGTTTTTTTCTTCGAGGCTGTCCATTCCATCATAGATTCGCTTAGACTAGGCGGAAAACGTCCTAGTTATAAGTAAGGGGGCGTTGAGGGCTCCGGTGAGATCAAGAATCGGCCATGGAATAGACAAATTATGGACTTAACTAGCCCTGTGCTGATGAAGGAGGGAGATCAAAAGTCCTCGTCTGATTCAGATTCTAGCATGTCTTCAGAGTCCGAAGAGTCCATAGGCGTTGTCGGAGGTCCTTCAAGTTCCGATCCATCAGATTCAGAGTCTTCGGATCCAGAGTCATCCAATCCAGAGTCCTCAGAATCAAAGTTCTCAGCCGCCGAGTAAAGACGCCTGGCCCGCTTACGGGATTCCTTTTGTGCGTCTAGTAAGCCTTGGTATCGTAGTTCGAACGTGTCGCGAACCCAGCCGATGCAAGTTCTCGTTTGGCGAATGTGCTTGTAGTCGGGATCCATGATATGATTTTGGAGCTGGATTTCCAAACCGCAGTCGATCATGAGCTCGTACCATTCGTCGTCAGTATCTGACCACGTGTCGTGGTCTCCCTGCGTTTCTAGATGGTTTATTGCGTGTAGGAGGAAATTGAGGACTTTTCGCGCCTCACTCGTATCGTCATTCTCTCTTATAACATTACTCGGAATCCGGTTCCAGTTACACCAACGTTCCCAAAGCAAATATGCTCTCTGGGTATTATACCCGAGATATCTGAGGGTGGCTTGAGAGATGAGATGGTTGGGGATAGTATAGAAATGGGTTGCCTCGTTTTCTGGTGAAAAGGGCTCCAGGGGTAGATGTGCATAATGCTCGTTGTTCCATTCATCGAACAGTCGTTTATGAATCTTACGCGTGCCACCACGTCTGACGGGAGTCAGAAGACCAGAGGTGAGAAGCGAATCTTCATCTCTGGGTGAAAGAATAGGTCTTGAGGTAGACATCTTGGAAGGCTGTATGATATTTTAACTGTAAAACGTGGTTGAATGTGATAATTAATTGCTGGGGACATGACTGGGCACCCTTTATATACTAGGAGGTATGTATCTGGGCCGGAGAAAACTTGTTAGTAGGGCCAAATCGTGGCTTTTGGCTTCAATCTTAGGTCCACCTCATTGCGCCTTTGCTGGGAGACTGGTAAGTATGGATTGTTGAAACTTCGTAGTAGCGTTAGAATAACATTTACCTATAGAATATTGGCGCCCGTCGCCGATCATCGCCCCTTATCAATTGCAATTCATCGTTTGTGGTGAACTTTCGCTCCTCTCTAAGTGATATTTGTAGATAGTCAACCTGATTTGAATGCGCTGATTTAGCGTGGGCTTACCTGCTAGATACTTACTTGCTTTAATAAGAAGTTACTATGTGAACCGGTGAATTCACTATCCGATAGAATCGTCTGACATATGATGTATTTGGTTCCCGAATGTCACTCATAACTACAGTTCGAGGGAGATTCGCGTAAATCCCAAGAGAAGGTGAGTTTACATCCCATAAGCCGCGTCCAATTAGCATCAATAGAATATCTTAAAGATAAACCTTTTCTTGAAAGGGGATGCATTCACAATTTCCCACGATCTTCAGAGGAAACTCTGATTTCGTTCGTCTAAAGCTTATCTTAAGTGCGCTGAGTGACTTACTTTGCAAGAAGTAACTCGGGAATATCTTTTTTACGAAAATATAAGGAACGAGTTCCATCTACAACTATTGTCTTGTGAAGGTAGGTGCCGATGAGAAAGGTGACGCGAGTTCTTGGGCAGTGGAAACGCATCGGGGAACTCGGAATAAAAACCACAAGAAGCAAATGTCTAACAAAAGCATCCTTTCATGAAGCAACAGTAAGAGAGATTATGTAGATATATATTAATAGAAATTTTTCATTAAATAAAACCAAGCAGAGAAGGTGCAAGATATTTTCCATACCCGTATTGAACGACCCGGGACCTCGTCGGCTCTCGGCCCCACTTAAAATGAAAGACGGGCGCTTATGATCGGAGTTGATCGGTCTATCCCCAGGTCACCCCCACGATGAGTCAGCAGGGACTATCGTATCGAACCCCCCAAGTCTACTTGGGTTCGCTTCTCCATAAAATATGAATAAATGTGAATAGAGGGAATCCATTGTGTATAAAGACAAGGAGATTAGTGATGCGACCATCAAATACCCGAATCATCTTGGAATGGTCCGTTGGGGTTCCAATGGTTGTTAGGGTCCGAAACCCACTTGTTCCAATTATCGCAAATCCTTGTTGGCTCCTTCAGTCGTTCTTCGGTCATCATTTCGACCAAGTCCTTTTGGCGCTCCAGAATCTGTATAGATAAGCCGCTCGAGGCGTGCCAGGCAATGTGACAGTGGAACACCCAGGCGCCGGGGTTGTCAGCCTTGAAGGCGACGACAAGATATCCTCCGGCCGGCAGAAGTGCGACATCTCGTCGTGGTGGGTTGTCAAACTTCAAGGTTACATTCCCCTGTTGCAGGTCTGCGGAGTTGTTACCCTGAGCAAGGAGGGCAAAGTCATGTCCATGAAGATGTAGCTGTGAAAGGTTAGACCAATGCCTTCTGGGATTTCTTGGAACGCGTCTTTTGAACTTACTGGATGTGCAGCTGAAACGAAAATCTTGTTGCCATCTAGGGAACTGGGGGGTGGAGCTGTGATGACGATGTAAACCCATCTTTCCGGGTCATTCGGATCATTGTCGGTAGTGTTATCAGAAACTATAACGTAGTCCGGGTTCCACGTCGTATTGTCGAGATTCATGATGGTCGGGTTCGAGAAGTTCAACCACAGAGGGTTTGCCCCAAAAGACCAAAAAGCGAAGTTGTCTCCTGAAGCCGGTCTTCCCGCGGAACTCTGTAATCCGATGTCAAAAGGCCCTTCGCTCAAATTGACCTTCGGAATATCCCACTCGAGAATCGGCTCTAGCTTTGCGTAGTTCTCGTCGCGACAAGCTAGGGAGTAGTCGTCTCGAAAGGTAGTAGGCACATCAGTGCTGCTAGCATTGTATCGAAGAATGCCCTGCCGCTCATCAGGCTCATTCCCGTCCTCGAATCCCTTACATCCATCTGCTGCCACTGTGCGGATCCAGTAGTTCCCATCAGCTGATGCCGGAAGGGTGTCAGTATCGGTAGGAACAGCGTTCAAAACGACGTGGTATCTTTGGCCTATCAAATGAGACGAATATTAGTAATCGTAGATGACTACCTAGGGAGGTACCTAGTAGATGCTAGGTATAATTCAGTTGACGACATTAACTTACCAATGCCTATGACAATGTGTGTCGTGTTGTAAGGGGTAATCGGAACAAAATCTGAGGACATAACAGTGAGGTTGTGGTTATCAATGCTGAAGATCCAAGTCGTGTCAACGGACGTATTGATGATCCGGAGTATATATTTCTTGCCCTAGGAGCCAGTGGTTAGTAAGCTATAATTCTCCTTGATTGATGGATCCTTACCTTCTCCACTGTCATATTGTACCTCTCTGTCGGAAAGCTACCAGCGTAATTCCCTACAAATGCCGGTAAGTAGGAAAGCCAACTACGTGCGTGAAGAATAGAGAAAGTGTGGGAACATACCAACTCCGTTGATCAGTACACCGTTCATCTTAGGAGGGGATGGTTTGCCGGTAAGTTCTCTCTGCCATGCCTGGAAAGCACTCGCATGACTCCAATCAGTGATTAGAATGGGGTCTCTGCCTTCATCAAAGTTTGACGACGATGGACCGAAGATCGTGATAGGACCAGCTAAACCGTCTGCGTACTGCAGAGAGTAGTGAGAGTGATACCACGAGGAACCATACTGCACTGCTTTGAAGGTATACCTATTACGATAGGAGTCAGCAATTTTACCTGTAGGGATGGCTCATTTGATGCATCAATGGATGCATCTGGTGTAGATACTCTTGGTAGAGTAGAAATAATACCAGAAAGGGGAAGAAGAAGAAGCTTGAATGGGACGTACGTGTAGTTATCCTGCGGGGCGATAGGGCACTGCGTGACCCCATTGACACCATCCATTTCCATAGTTCCATTCTGCCTGATACCATGCCAGTGAATTGTTGTACCGTTATACTTGAGACTGTTCTTGATGGTGACCTTTATAGTATCTCCCCAGCATGCCTTTAGCCACGGTCCGGGATATGTTTGATTGAAGACCTTGCCGTCAGGATTCAAGACACCGTCACCGTTGATGGCCATCTCGTCGACATCAAGATAGTACTATAATGTCATTGATTTAGTCACGGGTCATACATGTTGTGGAAGATAACTCCATACTTCTCGTGTGATACCTTCAGGGGCTAAATTCTCATAGTCTGTATGGATGTCGAACGTTTGTCCAGTTGTGGGATTCTTGATCCAACATGAGCGGTCTTCCGCCGTTGTACATTTCTCCCAGCCAGACCCGAGCGCCGGGTACTCGCAGGTGAAGTTTTCACCTGAGTCCGGGCCATTGGGTGCCGGGAACTTGAGGTAGTCTTTTCCACCATTGATTTTACCAAGTGAGAGGACGGCTTGGTTCGAGCCATCATTTATCAGATGGAATGGCAAGGTAAAGATAGCGGTAGCAGAAACAGCAACAGCTTTACAAGCATCGTAGAAACTCATGTTGGCTTGCTTTATTGGCGGGTTATGTTTGGAGGGAAGCTTGGAGCACAGATCCAACTATTCAAAGGATCAATGAGCTCGGGGAGACACATAAATAAATCCGCACTCGTCTATAAACAGTTCTCCCCTCTTTGATACAACTGCGCTTATCACTACATCAAAGGGAGGGGATCAGATCGCGAGAGACAGTGATGGCTTGGGTGGCTTGAGAGCACATCGTTGGAGTCTAGCCCTGGGAAAAGATGGGACAAAGGGAGTTTCCCGCATGTATTCAGATCGAAGTAACGTCGCTGTTTCTTACTCTTTTGGCTAAGCCTCGTGAAAGTGCCAATGATCAATTCTAGCCATTAGAAATGACCGACACATCGCTCCTCGCCGAGTGACGGCAACCGTACTCGAGGCCGGGCCATTGCTCGGCGCATTATTCGTCCTCGATCAGGGCTGAAAATGTGATTCTCTTGGAGAAAAGATGTAAGCTAACGGCGGTGAAGTTGATTGATAGGACACTGATTGCGATGGAATAGGATACTAGGTACTGATCTGACGTTGGAACCTAAGAGAAAGTCCATCACGCCACTGACGTTGGGAATGTATCACGAAGTTTGTGTAACTAACGATGTAGATGAGCCACATCTAGGGCTGGGAATGTAAGCCCTAAGGTAAGCCGTAATAGCCTTCGGATGAGGTCGTCCGGCGTAATTGGAAGAATGTCGTCGATTGTGCCGTACCCGCGAATTTTTCAAAAGCACCTGACACAAAATGACTAAATTAGTCATTTTCCGCATTATAACTAGAATAGCTATAGCCAAGGTATTATAGTCGTCTAGTATTATGTGAGGATACTTGGACTCGCGTATATATGCGAGGTTCGCCGTTTAGGACTTGCCGTCAGATTGCATCTGTTGTAGAACGCTTACATTTTTCTGGCGTGCTCAACGTAATCTCAGCATTTGCGTGGTGGAAATGTATTGGCTTAGATATAAAACCGCATTAATAATTCAAAGGGGATCGAGAACAGTGCCTGGGAAAAATTGTAACCCGTGCGGTTTAACTGTAAAAGTCCTCTAAAATTAGCCATCGCGTGGAGATAATGGGTGTAACTACGCCAACCTACCACAGAATGCTGCTAGTGCGCATATTGATGCCAGTTTGAGCTACATCAGCCGCAAGCTGCTCCTGAAAGGGACGGCATGGTAAGCTGCCACTTCATTCGTATGTACCTAAGTTTCTCTAATTCAAGAATCATGACGTTCATAGAAACCTAAGAATGTCGTCTGTGAGAATGTCGAAACAAAACAGCCCCTGAAACCGGTATAGCACAAAGGCCTTTTGCCAAGGGGTTCTTGTAGTCTTATAATAACCAATAATATCTATCAATGCTGACCCTCGGCACTTCCCAAGAAGTCTTGTCTGCATATCTTCATGATCAATATTAACGCCATCTTGAATCGATGGTGATTGTGTCCTTATGACAACCTGGTAGATCACCCCCGCTCTTGCTCTCGTGGAAATTTGTTCCAAGCCCCTAACAAGCCGTTTTTTGTGGTGGTTGAAACTCGTGTCTCTCATTAGCTCGGGTGGTACCAAGCCAGCCACACTTCAAATGTCAGTAGCCTAGGTATTTAATTGTATAATTAAAAGACCAAATCAATTGTTAGCTTGCCTTGGGCCAATAGTTTGCATATATTCCTTAGACGCAACGACGACGTTGTTACGGGATTTGCTCTGAACTTTTCTCATCCGGGGATTGAAAATGATCCACACACGGGAAACAATTTGTTTAAACCAAGGGAAAGCCTCCTAGTGGTATCTTCGAGGCTACCCCTGATAATCGGCTAGCCCTGTGAGGACAGTTAGCTTCCGATTACCGTTTCTGGATGCCGGTTATGGATGTTTCTCTTGTTCGCCGCTTACTTTGTTCTCTTCCGCTGTTTGTCGCTCAATTTAATTGCTTCACTTGACTCAGAGCCAGCTTCTGGTTTTTGTTCTTTTTGGTTCGCCCATCGGTCAGTACTTGAGGCCTATTCCTCTCCAAAATAGGGGTTCTGTAAACGTTTTAATTATATATCAATTATGAATATCCTAGCCCAAAGGGACGGCATTGGGAACTGGATACATCTTTTAGGTAACAGAGCGGGACGTTTTCTTTTCGAAGCGACTCCAGATATATCATAAATCCAAAGGGTAATAGTTAAGACAGGGTTGACTGCATGTGTGTAACTTCACAAAACCTGTGTGGTTTTAGTCAGCGGAGGTGTCTATAGATACTAGGTGACTTATAAGTGCAAATGTTGAAAAGAAAGAGTGCAGTGTGGCTTCATGTAGCGGCACAATATTGAAAACACGAGTTCATCGCACTCTCCCGACCTGGAACTATGTCTTCCATCAAGAATGGTGGCTTGACACGACTCGTTCTAAAAAGCGATCTACGGTTGACGAATCTGTAGATCGGAAAAACCCGCAGAGCCTGGCCCTTTTGCAAGCCACATTTATGTTATCTCCGAGATTGTCTGTGACTTCACTTTCCAATGGCGGATACTCGTAGGTAATTTTCTTGGTATAACTTCTATCGACATTATGCCTCCGTGGATGTGTGATTCTGGGGGCTGCTGGAGCCCAGCTGTTCGTCGCCTAGATGACAGGTAACCTATGCGATCGCCGTGTATGTTCCAATCAGCTTCAACAAGAGTTCCACGAGTGTCCTCAGCGATAAGTTAATATTCTCTACAAAATAGGTACATACTGCCGAGGTGCGTATGTTGACTTATCTAGGATTTAAACAGGTATTCCGTAATGACTACGACCGCCGTGACCGACGAGCTTACGAAGCTATACGAGAGGATCAACATTTCTACTCTTGCAGCCCGAGCAAGTGGCTTGCGTCGAGGCTTACCTCGATTAATTTCCCCGCTTCACTATGATAACGAGACGCAAAGCTCCATAACGAGTGGTAATAAATATCACACCGATGTTTGTTTTGGTGACGGAATCAAGTGGACTGCACGTATCTGCAGGTCGACTGCGAAATCGCATCTGAAAACGTTACCTACAGAATTGGATCCTTGAGAGTGAAGCAATACTTCAAATTCTTCGAGTAGATTGCTGCATGAGTCTTCTGTCTAGTCTTGGAAGACGTGCATGACTTTGTTGAATTACTCTATATGCAGATAAAAAGATAGGTAGTTGAAAGGTTTCTGGACTAGTATGATGCAGCTATAGAGCAAAAGAGAAAGGCGACGGAACAACTTCCAACATCTAACTTCGTAAATACACTATCGGCCACCTAGGCTCCCTCGATCCCTCTACTGACTACAGTACCTTTTGTCCATTTTTCGAGTGTCTCATAGATTCTGAGCAGTCCGACATGCACTTAGTGAGGAGATCTACTTCAACCGAACCGCAGATGCACATTTGATCTACCCCTAACTCAGTCGGCCATGTGCTGTCATTAGCTCTACCTAGACGATGGGAAATCTTATCTGAAGCACGTTTGTAATTGTCGCGAGGCAGCCCTTAAAAACCAGAGAAATAGGTACGAAGTTGTTGTGTAAGGAGTTCTGAACTTCCTCTTTCTAGTATGACCTAACACAAAATTCTAAGATTACCAATACCTAGGTGAGCATATAAATATATATTCTAAACCAATCGTGTATTTCTATTACTCCATTGTTCCTATCAAGTGGCTATTTGATAAACATGGTTCATTTGACCAGTTCCCATTCTTCTCCATGTCCCCTTTCCACCATCGAGATCAGGAAACTGTGATCGGGATGATCGCATTCCTGGCTTCCTTCGCCATACTTTCCCCATTGAGAGCTCAAGAAGGACCCCTTCAACTCGCCGTAGTGGAACTTGTTTCTGTAAATGCCATCCACTTCAACACTCGTGCAGCGCTCGTCGCTGTTGTTTATAGCCTTGTACTGCTTGTCCCCAATAGAAAAAACGGAAACAGGGCTCTTCCCTACTATAACGGTACCATCTTCCTCGTCTTCAATATCAAAACGAAAACGAGAACGATGCTTTGTTGATGCATGCAGAGTACCCGTAGATCCCACCCACCAGAACAGATCGGGTCTGCTCTTAGATCGGACGAAGAAACTGTTTAGTATTAGTTAACAAACTTGTGCGAATCACCATGAAGCATTAAAAAAGTTACATACGTTTGTCCGCTTCGAACGTCAGTCCGGTCTTGGTGAGGGAATAGAGATAAAATTCGAGAATCCCTATCATGGAGCAGAGTGAAAATAATCCGGGACGTGAACTCCGGGGCAGCATCATATGGATACCCTTTTACGTATGTGTAGAAATCAGGTGAGAGACGTTCATACCCCAGGTCCTTCTTGGAAACGGCTCGCCACCACTCATCAATTGTGTCGGCATCAGGGGCTGTAAGCAAATAGCGCCACACATTTTCTTGGTTGGCCTGGGTACTTGAATATCAGACGCATGTTATAATGAAGATTGTAATTTAGCGTGACTTACATATTTAGCGAATGCATAGAACACCATTTTCAATGCTAGCTGAATAAAAGATGAGAAGATGAACTTTTCGAGTGTGGGGGTGGTTTAGAATCGTATGGGCTTTCGATTTTTCTCTAGCAGATACCTTAACGTATCTTTATATTCGTGTCAACTTAGGTAGGTACTGGGTATGGGTACACTCTCCCGACAATTGGCGGAAAATATTCAACAGACGATGCTGATACCCGAAAGAATCTTAGGCAAGTGAAACGCCAATATTGACTGCTGATACTCAATTCGTATGAATATGCAGCTAGCCTCATCTCCTTTAAGCGCCATAGAAACACTTCATCTCGATCCAAAGCGAGGATGCCGCGAACTTTTCATTTTGTAGTGATGAGGAGAAATAAAAATGACGAATCTTGCATGTTAATGATGCGCCTACCTATCAAAAATCATTTTTCAGGTCTTACGACCAAGTGCCACATGGTAAGGAGGCGTTGAAAAAGCATGAATGGGTCTTCGGGTATTAACTAGAGTCTCAGTAGCAAGCTTTCAGGTACGCCCAAACCGATGCTTAGGTACCTACCTAGGTATTTCTTATGACTCAGCCGTTTTCTACCGTTAGGTAACCTCCGTGGCGTGGGACTCTATTCCCCGAGATGGCTTGGGGTGACCTTTACTAAAATAACAGCAAGCCTCAGCGCAAACATGCGTAATCATTCAGGTCAACTCTGCTTTATCCCCTACCTAGACTTCAAATTTCACTCGAAAAACTCTGTCCAGGTTCCGTTGGGAGAAGGTTGACCGTTGGGATCGAATGAGCAACGTTAGCATTTGATAATTGCGTAACATCCATAAATTTTGACGTTAGAAGTATCACTATTGGCTTGCGGGTACGTTCCCGACGTCGCATTATTGCCTGTGCAAGCCCCGAGAGCTATAATATTGGAAGATGGAAGATCGCGCCTGGAAAGCTCTACTACAGCATCCATTCCTCTTTTGTTGTGGTTACGACTTGGAGACTGAAATTGATTTTTCGGTCTTTTCGAGGGACTTGCACTAAAGATCCTTTCGGAGTTGATGGTAGCCCGGTATGGAACGATTGGAAAGCAATTCGCTGTAGAGGGGATCAATGCCTGCAGCTCTTGCTGAGCCGTGACTACGGGACCTGGAATATAATAACTTGCTTATTAATAAATGACAAATATTATCGATATGATCCTAGATATGTATTATTCGAGTGTAACAAAACACCTTCCCGTATATACAACTAACGGTGCTTATATAACATACTGATTACTCATAAATTAGTCACTATACTTGTGGAAAATAGAAAAGCCTTAACGGGGTATTCATTAAACCAATTCGACCGAGGTTCATCCGCGTACGTAATGGAACCTCTCCTGTCGCGGTATCCCAATGTGACGTAGATTTCCAATTTCACCTTAGCATCTCCAACATGGATCAGTCAACGCAAAGGAATTCTGCGAAAGGCCACGCGAGAACAAAATCAGGCGTGAAATGTGAGTAGATTACTAAACACACATACTCTCCATCTGTTATATCTATTTTTAATGTCCATATAATCGGTCGTGTATGTATTGAACGGACTTCTGCAATTGCGATGGACGGTTGATAGGCTATGATGGGCGGTTTCCGTTGCCATCTCAATGTAAAGAGTGCTGATTGCAGGTGCTATCAACCTATTGGAATACTGTAACCCCCACGTCCCGTCGATCCTGCTCTCTTCTCCTATCTCATTCATTGCATCTCCTTTTTACATGTTCCAATATGAAGACCAAAATGAAATCGCAATGTCTTTCACTAACGTATTTCGAACCCTAGCTACGCGGCCTAGGTCCTCTACTAAAGGACCCCTAGACGCAGATGAGTAAGCTTAGTCATCGCCACTCTCACTTACATAAGTACGACATGGCTTACTTAGTAATCACAGTGGCGCCGGCGCCGGCACTGTCGCTGGACCTTCACATGGCCCCTTAACATCCCCCATTCCCTCTCAAGCAGCGCGTTTCAGCAGCGCGCAAGCGGCTAGCCCCCGCAGCAGCCTGAATCTCTCGCGGGCCTCTCCAGCTCCTAGATCCCCAGCCCCACGGTCCCCGGCTCTAAACGCAGTAAAGGACTTCTCCTTCCTGCTGCGGCCGGAGATATACCACCAGCTATCCCCCCTCTCAGTCCCAACCCCCTTCCGCAGCCCAGCGCGGCAACCCGCGCCCGAGACCCTGATCCCGGCGCTCCTATCCCAAGGCCACTTCCGCGCCGCCGCTATCGCCGCAGTGCAGGCTCTAACCTCTAGCCCCGTCTCCGCTGTTGCTGCTGCCGCGCACCCGCCCGTGGATCCGAGTGATCACGCGCGCGTGTTTGAGTTGCTGTACACAAGGCTCGCGTGTCTGTGTCTGATCGACGCTACCTCGCTCGCTGCGCAGGAGTCCAAGGCGTTGGAAGACTTGAACTCGGCGTTTTACCTGGACCCGTTGACGGGCGCGCATTTGGTGCCGTGGGAGTTGAGGGTGCTGGGCGTCAGGCTCCAGGCTATTGGGTTTGGGGACCCGAGGAGGGCGGTTATGAGTTATTATGAGTTGGCTAGGGAAGCTAGGACGCAGCTTGCGAGGGCGGGAAAGAGGGGGGAAGAGGGACGGGTGTGGAGGGAGAGGTTGGAGGAGTTGGGGGTTAAGGTTGCCGGGGCGCTGATTGAGATGGATGATCTTGATGGCGCGGCGGAGCATTTGGCTACGCTTGGGGACACGGATGCTGCGAATGATGGGAAGGGGCGGCTGGCTATGAGTCGGGCGCTTTTGTGGTTGCATTTAGGTGATGTGGAGGCTGCAAGACGGTGTGTTAGGAGTGCGGAAGACGAGGCCGAATCGACGAGTGAGCGGATTGTAAACGCTCTGGCGGACATGGCGGATGGTGAGTACAAGACGGCGCTAGAGGAGTGGGAAGCGTTGAAGAGCACTATGGAAGAGAATGGCGAACATGATGAGATGGTCGGTGTAAACTTGGCTGTTTGTCTTCTATACACCGGCAAAATGGCTGAAGTAAGTGTTTGATGATTCCTATTCAGAAATATTGGCTAACAAATAAAAGGCCAAGGAAGTTTTGGAAGGCTTGGTCGACGCAGGCGACACATCTCACACGCTCCTCTTCAACCTTACGACGATGTACGAGCTCTGCACCGATAGACACAAGAACCTGAAGATGAAGTTGGCGGAGCGGGTTGCTTCTAAGAAACCTTCACAATTAGGATGGGAGAAGACGAACGCGGATTTCAAATTGTAGACTTGATTACATAATCATATAATCACCTGTTCATCGTTGGGACTTGTCACATTAGGTTTAGAAATTGCACTCATGGGAGTTTGTGTAAGGGATTTCAATAATAGATAGGTATCTAGTACCATGGTAATTACATATACATGAATTGGTATTGTGTTGTTCTTGGCATGACATATTGTTATCTTCCACAAATGCGAGCTCCTTTTCCTTCAAAACATCGATTGAAAAACACCATTCCACCCCAGGGCTATAACCCTGGCCTTGCGCACGTGCGTATGACCGTTAGATAGATAAACATCCTCTAGACATTAACGCTGCTGGTTGTCCTCCTCGTCCTCCCTATTCTACCCCAGCCAGCTGAAATACTAGCATGGCTGCTTCGACACGTTCTCCCCCAGTGTCGATCTTGGGAATTGTCGAGACCGACCACACGGCAGACCTGCATTTCTGAGACGCCACGGCTTTGTCGGCTGCCATGCAGTCCGACGGCGGGTCAGCAAGATATCTTCCTGGCCTCGACCCGCCACCATGGTGCCGCGGTGTTTTGGTAATGCGTCCGCAGGCCCGATCCCATTTGGCCGACACAGGAATCCGACCATCCCATGGGGTATTCGGCAGACCCAGAGACCAGCTCCGAGCCTTCCATCAAAAGCCCTTGTGTGATAGAGAGAAACCACCTCTGAGTGCTCAGTTGGGATGGCACCCTCTCTTCCAAGGCCTGGCGGGCGGCAGCGAGACGAGCTCGGCTGCAGCCCCATGCGAGGCCAGGCCCGTCGAGATCATATCTGCCTCCCCGACAGCATAATTCCCGGCTGATGCTGTAGGCTGGACAGATACTGCTTTCTTCACTCCCATATCCAACGGAGACCAGCTCCGTCGGATATGATGGCGGAGAGTGAAGGGCCAGGTCATGGACGAGGAGTCGAGGTTGCAACGGAGACCGGCTCCGCTGCAACCATCGGAGACGCAGCGCCATCAGGCAGACTGCGCTCTCCATAGCCCCAATCATGACGGGTCCTATCAGAGTCTCTTGACATACGATGACCGACTGTGAGATATTGTTAGCGGATATTGCGTATAAGAATGTTATATGAGTTGCTGTTTGGGGGGTACTTACATTCTCGACCTGTCGCTATATAAAATAGCGCGACATTAGTCGCGGTACTGCCATATCGAGAGGCACGGCACGGCACCCATGGAGCTCCGTTGCTCATCAGGGCCGCCGTATCCCAGTTGAGGGATTGCAGCGCTCGTCTATAACGACGTTAGTTGTTATGGTGGACGGCTAGCCACTCCATGTATTTGGAATGAGGGAGACCAGCTCCCCCATCCATTGCACAACCCGTGAGTTGGAATTTGTCTTGGACTGGGAATGTCCGACCAGGGACGGCAGGAACCACGCTGTCAAGCCTTCTACGAAGATTCCCGTGATAGCCATAGAGCAAGGACCGGCCAATTGAGGAGTTCAAGTGGCTCAGAGATTCTCCTGGTAAGAGGTAGCTTAGAGCTCCTCGTGCAACAATAGAGTCTTTTCCTTGCTTCTAAATTTGCATCGTGACACACACCCCATGGAGGGATGATGTTGGGCAGGACCATTTATAATGCACCCTAATCTTCGGGGCAGAATAGTTCGGACCTCTGGCCAGCAGCAGGCGAACCCGCGCACCAAATGTGCTGTAGACTTCCGATTCCGGCCGCCGACGCTAGAGCACTGGCACCAGCCTTTGCTCCGCACTATTGGAGTCGGCGCAATCGGCTCGCGGAGGATATATCCTCAACTCATTCTCACATTTGTTAAGAGAATGAAGATTTCTCGTTTGGTGGTGCCGAGCCATAAGCCCATCCGTCCCGTACGTCGAACTTGGCATGCGCCTTTCTGAACAGTTCGTCCACCCCCATATCTTGCTGCTTTTGTCGATCTATGGGGGCGGATCGCGCTCTCTATGCCCGTTTGTTGCCATAACAAACGCAGCATCTAGCCGTGGTTCCAGCCACGGCACCGCCTTGACGCCAGCGTCCAGGCGTGCTGCTAAATGTAGTTGCAGCTGGTACTGAACAACCAGTTAGTCTGGCGTCGTCTTAAAGACGAATTGGCATAGCGTGGAGGGGACCAGCCCCAGCCAGGCTAAGCACAGCTCCAAATGAAGTGCGCGGCACACGCTTATTGTAAGCTGGTTGTTGACCAGCCCCTCGTATACTCGGCGTATACATCCCCACCCAGCTGCTGCTTGTTCTGATGTGGGCCAGCCACACCAGGGGGGCAGTCGGGAACAGGCGGGGCCTCTTCTCATGGTGAGAAGACATGTTATCCCCAATGTGTTGTTCATGGTGTGACATTGCGCACCATTGCGATCTATGTAAAAGGTTTTCATGATGCGCTGTGGGGGTGGAAGGGCCAGCCTTTCCATGTCACCCATTTTGGAGTTGAAGGCGGTCATTGCCTGTTCCTTGCCCGCCCGCCGGCCACCACTCCAGTGAGCAGGGAGGTCGGTACGAAGGTAAGCAGTGAAGCCTTGGAGGGTTCTCATCGATAGCTTTTGACAATTAGAGCGAAAGTGCTCTAATCTGTCTGCCGCATGTCATGCAAATTGTTTTACCCGACATACGTAGCCTTTGAATGTCTCGAGGTCATTCAACAACTCTGTGTAGATAGATGGAAGTCTTCCAAATGAGTTGAGTGGTCTTAGAGAGGTCAGCTGGGCAACTGCCTTAGCCGGGGATACCGTGTTTCCTGGTGGGGGTATTTCACAACTCCCCACACATTAGCGATGCTGCTTCCTGTTGCGTACGCTAGATCAATACTAGGATATCGCATGCCAAAGCCTTAGCTGTGGGATGACCAGTGGTTGGAGACCCTACTGGGACCGGCCAGCGGTCCTGCAGGGGCCATAATGACATCAAATACGGCATTATCGCCGAATATGATTGAGTAATTTGTTCCGCAACCTCCTCGCAGGCATGACGAGTCGAATAGCCGGGTAGGTCCTGCTAAGATTGGATAGACGAAGGCAATTTCTTGTATGTATGCCGCATTCCCCGGCGCAGGTCTTACGCTGCAGGGGAAATTTAGAGAGTCAATTCCCAGGTCTTATTGGTTGGTCCGCGCACTTTTTATCGTTCATATTGCGAACAGCATCGCTGACCTGCTCCCAGTTTTCAACCACAAACTGTTTGACTTTTTCTTCATGGTAAAACCCGGTCTTATCCCGAAGTGATGTTGGAGGTCGTATACCCAAGGTATAATTATTTTGCATGATGATTTTCTTAAATGCGCTTGCCACTTGACCGTTCCAACTTCTCTCATTCAGTGTTATTGTTCTTCCCTCTGGCATTTTCGGGTTGGAAGCTTTGATCACATCGCGCCACAGTGTTTGGCGCTGCCTTTCTAAGTTCCATTCCCTGAGTTGCGTTTCGTATGTGTATTGAGAACCAGGAAAGTACTCGAAGGCTTCGACCCGCACCGAATCTCTTGTCGCATTCTGTTCTGCGAATAACCCCGCTTCTCTACAAAGGGGTAAGAATTCGTCAACCCATTTTCTAAAGACTGGTCGGTATTTCATGCGACGGCGATCATTGGCTTTGAGTTTACTCTTCTCAATTACCCCTCCATCAGTTAGCATATGTTTTTCATCAAACTCAGGCCGTACCCAGAACAGTCGACATGTTGATGCGTATTCGAATAATTCGTCAACTGAGCTGAATGGTTCTTCCCATTGCATATCATGATATTTAAGGCCGAGGAAGCTTAGAATCTCATTGGGATTGGTGGAAAGGAGGATTCGGGCTTTTTTCTTATCAAGACTCTCGATCTCGGGGATGCGCACATATAAGCCAGTTTCATCAACAGTGAGACCATAAGGACGTATAATGCTCCCAATGATATTCCACAAGTCGCCATGAGCGTGGTTAAACTGTTGAATGAAATGTGATGTTAGTATTATCTCTGAATGAAAAAAAGTATTTGTTTTGATAAAATCTGATGAATGTGAAGGATTATTTCACTCACTAGATAAAAGTCAGCTTTTATGTTGTGGGGTTGGTTGGATTGTGTTGGGTGAAGATGGAAAAAGGATGATGTGAATGAAAGTGGATGGATAAGAAAAGAAATAAAATATAATGAAATGGAATGATAGAATACGTACCCAGCATCCACTGCAAGTGTTCCAAAGAATCACAGAAGTGAAGGTCGACTTGAATATGACGAGGTGTTGCGCTACTATCCGTGCTTTCGTCGTCTCTGATGACTTGAGGGATGTTAGTGGGCCAAGGAATAGCTATGATCATAATGCCTGGCTGATCTTGAAAATGTCTTTCGGCATTGAGAAGCTGCGCCGAGGCCCTGAGAGCGTCGTGCTTTGAAAATGGTAGCGTTTTCGAAATATTTTTTGCGGGTGATGGAAATATGGAATTTCTTTCCCACGCCAAAAATATATCAATATCACCATAATCTGGTTTATCAGGGCCTGGGATAGGTGTAGCAACAATGACAAAAAGTTCTTTCAGCTTGGAATGACATTGCTTCAGTACATGATGGTAAACGTTGGGAGGCATCCGCGGTGTGTAGAGGGGATTATCCCCAGAGGAGAAGGCCAATCCGCCCATTGATATCCTGTCCTATCTCACTTACTTAAGTAGGTAGGTAAAGGTTTTATGCATGGGTTACGTGATGGGGGATGGGAAGCTTAGGAGACAATGATATTGAAATATCAATACTTTGATGGTTTTTTGCGAAGAAGAGAAAAAAAGCAATGTGTGTAGAGCAGCAAAATGATGTCTAGGTAGGTAGGTAGGTAGGTAGGTAGTCAGTGGAGTGGGGTTTTTGCTATGGGGACTGGGGAATAATGATGGTGTGGTGGGTGAACTTCCAAAAAAGTTGATGAAAGTTGAAGAAGAAAGGAAGAAAAGAAATGGGAAATGGGAAATGGGAAAGTAATGTAATTTTGGGGCAGCACTGGGCAGTACTGAGCGCTCCTGGGCAGAAAGGTTCGAAATCGGAGATCGTGAAGACGAAACCATGGGCCATGGGCAACATGAAGTTGGGGAATTACAAAGTCGGAGTTAAACGCCACACGCAAGTAGCTGGTCCTCAGCACATGCTGCTCCCATTGATTACAATATCAAAATTATTGTGAGGTGTGATAAATGATATGGATGTAATGGATTCAACTAAGGGGACATGATGTAGTGGTAGGAGAGTTGATTCAGGTCTTGGATTTATGATGTAGAAGTGAAGATTTTCTTTGTGGTTGATGTTGCAGCGAATAAGTGATTCACTCTCCTACTCAGATCGAAGTCGCAGAGGGAGTCATTTTGGTACCTACCTAGGTCCTAGGGGTTTCTTTTCAGGTCGCTTTCGATCAGTTCAAACGGGGGCTTGGCGTGTTCGGTAAAGTTAACCAATATGGTTTAGTTAAACTTGAAATGAATTACACCGTAGCGCCTTTTAAAAGAGGCGTGATGACTAAGAATTGATGCCGACGCTTCAAACGATTGAAGATAATCTCAAAATATGAACAATTATGAAACTGCGAACTCGTCATGTGAAAATTTCTCATCATTCATCTCGTCGTTATGTAGCTGTGATAAAATTTCAAGTCGTCTATGGATGTCATCATTTGTCCAACTCATACTAGGCTTCCAAGAAGGTCAAAGCTAGATTCATATGTGACTCACTCATCCCTTGTGTACTTTGAACTCTGTCGCCATTTTGACCCGTACCTCAGAACTAACATGGGAATCGGGGCAAGAAGAAGACTAGCGCCTCCCAGTAATGACAAGCCCCCACCATAACCGAACTTGTTCACCAGTGGCTCTATAGCGAGCGGCAAGAATGTACCTGCTAGACATCTCATGACAATCACGGCTGTCATTGCCGAAGCTGCATACAGCCCGAAGGCATCCACGACATACGCATAAAGCGGCAAAAACCCTAGCATGAGTGTGACTCCGATTGCGATGACGGAAGAGAGGACTATTGCAGGTGAGGAGTGAGTCTGGATAGCCCATCCATAGCCTGCAACGACGAAAGGTAGTGTGACGCCTCCGATGATTACTAAAGGTAGTCGGTACTCGGGTCTCCCCACGCCTTTATGTGAGTCGCGCAACTTGATATAAATCCTATCCAAGGTGAGGTTGCAGATGATTAGACTGAAGGCAGAGCCAATGCCTGTACGTTGGTTAGTATCCTATGTCTTGGAAAGACCAGAGGGTGAGCTTACTAAAAGTGACAAGCGCAGATCCGGCAGCAGCAGGCGAAAACCCATACATCGTTTCGAGGACATCAGGCAATGTAGTCGCCGTTATATAGAAATATGTGAAAACAATGGATCCAAACAATGAGAGCCCTTGTAAGACTCCTGAGCCAGCCAATACAGTAAAAGGTCGGGTGATGGCGACCCACACCTTTCTAGCCCTCGGACTGTTATCTGTGTCGAACACGGTCCGTAGTGACGTGTTGCCGGTTTCGCACCGGAGCCTCGCTGCTTTCCGTCTTAGAATCGGGACTTTGTACGTTTCGCGGAATAAGGTAAGGAAAACCACTTCGCATGAAGTGGCTAGAATCACGCTCATCCACATCGCTTTCCGCCACCCTAACGTTTCAGCGATCGCCCCGCTAATTGCTGGACCAACCGCGCCGCCGATCAGTGGTGCCAGCTGGATTAAGCTCATTGCCGAACCTCTCTGCTCTGACACGAACATGTCGCCGACAATTGCAGGGTTCAGTACATTGGATGCTACAGAGAGCCCCGTTAGGGTTCTCGCAGCGATGAAAAGTGTTGTACTTTGAGATAATGCTGCTAGAACTGTGGCTGCGATAAATAGAGCGTTCGCTGTGTTCATGACGGGATAGCGCCCAAACACTTCGGATAGCGGAGCAATAAGCAGGGGTCCCGCCGCTTCGCCCAATTCCCAAATAGTCACTAGAAGCACACTTGCTGATTTGCTAGCGTGGCCATGATCAAGATCATCAACAATGCGTGTCGCGACAGGTACAACGGATATACACGTAAATGTTCTACGAAAAAGATTAGCATATGTTACCCGATATCGAAATTAAAGTGAGACACGTACACTGTGAAGGCCATAAAGGCGAGGAGAGCCACTATCCCCCATTTGTAGGCCTGTGGCCATTCCATAGGGTTTTCCGGGTCGCCATTTGGATCAAAGTCAACGATATCTTTGCTTGAGGGGTCGTCTTCCCTTTCTACGTATATGAGATGGGCATCTTGCAATAGAGGTTGTGTTTCGTCCATGCCTAGTCACCTTCGCTGGGATGGAACTATGAATTTGTTAGCAAAGGACGAATGATGAAGAAAGGACAACTTTAGGGGGGAACGGGAGAAGTTAAAATAAAATACTTGACCCTTGGAGAATTCCGACTCGCGCCGCTAAAAGTCAATATGTTTAATAATCTGAACCACTGAGCGCGCCCTTCCAAGTCACGACATCGGACCCTCGATTGCGAAAGTGGAGTAACACGCCATGCCGAAAAGTAACAAGATGTTGCAGAGATTATGCAAGGTTCCATATGAATATCAGCACCTACCCGTTCAATTCCAAGTTGTAAATTTTTCGTATATTCTTTCCTCGTCGTCGAACCCTCGCGGCGGTATACCCCATAGCTGCATATCCGTGAATATTAGACCACATGTGCATATCTAAATCGCGTACCAGTCTTAGAGCATTACACTCGACATCTCTAGAAATGCCCTGAGTCATATACACTACACGAATTGTATATTGCTTTCTCGACTCCTATTGATACTCTTGTGGTCCGACTCGAGGCAGAGAGTCAAATAAGTGCCTTGAGCTGGCTAATTGACCCGAAGTCGCCGGGCTCAGAGTCACGGCCACAGGATCGCCCGAAGGTGTAAACATTATGCGAGGTGTTAATCTGCGGTTTCCACGTCGTCTCGTCGGGTATTCTCTAATGTTATAGTGCACCAAAAGCCCGTTGAATATTCTAGACCGTCGAATCGGTTAGCTGAGGAAAACCATGTTAATGCATATCGCCTTACGCAAGAATACCCCACAAACACATAACCCACCAGTAATGCCTGCAGCCGGAAGTGTCGCCTATATCACAGGCTTCCATCAGACCTAGATTAAACAGCATCGTGACTGAAATAACAGAGCAAAACGCATCGAAACATAAATGTATAATCACATTGATTTCGGGCGTGCCTCCACACTCCATGTCGAAGACTTGTATCACGCCCCAGAAAAACACGACTCCTGCCTAGGTATTGTGGATTAGGTAAATTCATCATTTCATACGACAACTAAGGGGATATTCAAATGACATACAAGAGCAACATAGTATGTCCATATAGGATAATGGAAGTCGAATGATAGAGAGATTGCGGATGCCGATACTAGTAAACGGGCAAGTCATATAATTCTGTCGTTGCTAAAATGAGCCCTGAGACATGTCGTTAACTTTTCCAAGTTTGACGTTGTGTTACTCAATAGGCGCCGGTAGTGACCGCGACGAATTGGCGAATCAACCCTGTTACCAGCCACCTCGGAGTTCAAATAAGACCGGGTTCTCATCTCATACTCCTCATCCATCACTATCCCCAATCTTTGCTTTGAAGCTTAGGTCAAGACTCGTATTGATATTACCTATCTACCTAGGTAGGTAGGTAAAACACACGAAAATTCAGTCAACACGGCTAGCATGATGGGATGGTCATAGGTTTTAAGTTGGAGGGAGATATTCTTATCTAAGTCCACATCTTCTAGGAAGACGTAATCTACGGACATATAAAACACACTAACAAAAGCCACAAATTCCTTACTTCAGGGATGGCTGAGACATATTCTATGTTGACCGTTAGTCCACCAATTATATTCAAACCTTGCACGAAAAGAAATGTTATTACGCAGCTGATGAGGTTACACAACATGAAATCGAAAATAGAATCACACATCCACTTAGATTTAGAATGTGCTTACTTGATGTTATGATATTTTCAGCTGGTTTCTTATATCATCTCTCTCTTCCGGTTAACTACCTACCAACGTACCTGCCACTATGGACTTAGGAAATGGTCATATTGGGCATCCTACGATACAATGGGTGGCATATCCCCTTCTATACCGAAGCAGAGGTGGCGGCGGACCGGGATGTTCAATCTTAGTCTGATTTTCCTCTGTGGAGGAGTTCTCCTCGTTTGCCTCGCCGTATCTCTTTCACAGGGCTCCACGCTCTATTCCACTACCGTTGTCTTTGAAGGAGACTGTCAACGAACGAATCGACTCAACCTCGTCTTCCATCTTATACTCAACCTCATATCCACTCTGATCCTAGCATCAGCTGGGTTTTTTATGCAATTATTGAGCTCACCGTCCCGCCAAGAAATCGATCGTGCCCATTCAAACCTTCGATCACTCGATATCGGGGTCTCATCCATCAAAAATGTCCGTTTCCTTTCCCCTGGGAAATCGCTAGCCTGGTTTATCCTTTTCGTTACCTCGATACCAATTCACATGTTTTTCAATAGCTCAATCTTCAAAGCAAGCTACCAAGGCTCAGATTGGAGGCTAACTATTGCATCAAGCGGCTTTGGCTCACAAGGGGTTCAATTCTTCCCTCCAGGTGCAAGTCTGGCAAATGCTGGGGTCCCGGCCCCAGGCTTAAGTGATCCAAGATTGAAGCAGTCTTCTTGCTCGTTCGGTGCAGGAAGCGACTCGCTCTACGGTTCATACGTGGAGTTGGCGGAATACTGGAATAAGTCGTCCTCGGTATATCGTAACATTACAAACACAGCAATTGAATCTAAAGATTGGCACAATATGACACCTAACGTCTACCGGGAAGAGTATGGCTCCTGCAAGCCAAAAAATAAATACCGAGACGTAATTATTGTCGTCGACACCGGTACCAATAACCCTAACGGATGGACTCGATCACAGGTTTTCAGCGACCCGCATAATGACTTGGCGCTAGTATGGGATTCGCATGTACCGCTAAATGAGGTGAATTCGTTATGGTACTCGACACATTGCACAAATTACTTACCTACATCCGTGTTTTCTATCGATGCGTACACTCTCGTTTGCGGCAACACATGCCAATTTGCACTTGGAATTTCAGGGCCAGACTTACGATCAAATACAGTCTTTTCTAGTCCAAATTGGACGATCAGCCTTCCAAACCACTACATACCCTCATGCCTCACTGCAAAGCAACAAAGCCTAGGGTACAACAACACATTCGATGTACACAACGTAAAATATTGTTTGGCACAACCATCAACATATACGTGTCAAATCAGGTTATCTAATATCCTTTTATTCACCACTATGATATGCGTCCTTTTGAAAACTGTCATCTGTATATTAGTCGTCTATTGTCTCCCCCAGGAGTCGTTAGCCACCCTCGGCGATGCATTAGAGTCCTTCATTACGAACCCAGACTTTACAACAACGGGATTGGGAACATTTGACATTTATGATAGTCAACGGCTGCAATTCGAAACACGAGCACATCTAGGTCCTGACTATTCTACGGAACTTACCGAATTAATAGTTCCTCGTGTTTGGCATCGGAAAGCTAGAAGACTCGTGTCTGCTCTTCCCAAGTCTACCCTTTCGAGTACTTACGTCCCCATACTCTTATTCGGGGGTATCGGGGGATATTATGCATGTAAAATATATATTCGTGATGACTCCAGCTTGTAAGTTGCCCGTGGAACGCACCCTGTAAGGGTGTCTAAAATATTAACCCGGGATCAGCAAGGGTGCCTTCGGGAAATCTGACTCTCCATATTTCATTTCTGACTACGTTGCACAATACGGCTTCCTTACTACTTTAATATTGGCCAATATACCACAATTTATACTATCATATTGCTTCTTCTCCTATTCTTCCATTTTTACTCGTTTTCTAGCCGAGAAAGAATTCAACTCATACAGTCTTACGCCATACAAGCCACTTCGCGTGTCGTATCCAGTTGGTGAACAGACTTCGACGTATTGGCTTCAGCTACCATACACCCACAGCTTACCCTTGTTCACAACCAGCACGTTGTTACATTGGTTCGCGTCCAACTCGATATTCATGTCCGTTAGCCAGGGAGGTAAGATAACAAGCGCTCCTTTCTCTGTAACTACGTGGAACTCACGACACTATAGGTTATCTGAAGAACTTCTATGACGACAGTTCTAATCGAAACGATGAGTGGGGATTGCTTAAAGATGCAGTCGCTGTCCTAGCATTCTCACCTCCTGCGATCCTGACTTTCTTCATCGCGTGCATAGTTATAGTTCTTATTCCTATTCTATACGGTTTAAAGAAGCTGCCCAACGATATGACATCCCTCACTACCCAAGTAGTTCTTAGATAAATAAAGAGATCCTTGTTACAAACCAACAAACAACCTCAACCCACTCAACAAGGAAGGTAACCAATCACGGGTAAAAGTCGGAAAATTGGATGTGTTCGTCCCAAACACATCAAAATCTCGAACACATCCAAACACATCAAAATCTCGAACACATCCAAACACATCAAGATCTCGAACACCTCCGAGTACATCATGACAACTTCACCAAGAAGGAAGGATATCTATATAAACATGGCAGGACCATATGTATCTAGTCATTCATTTAGCTCTTTAGCTATCAATCTAAGTCTATTACTTCAACCGCATCGAACTAATAGGGAGAGGACTCCAAGCCTCTCTTACGAACAGACTTAACTTTGATCTGATCCCTACGAGTACTGCTAACAAACAAGGAAACCCACGAAGCATCCCGTATACCTAAGTACCTAGGTATAGGTTCGTAACACTCTTCAGGATAGGTGTTCCCTATCTACACTGAGTCTCCTATCACAGGACACTCCACCTCTTAGAGGTAAATCTGCTTAAGATCCTCTACTGAACTTCGGTAAGTCATCTATGTTGATGATAAACCTGCTAACCTGCCTAGTTCTCCAACAAACGTACCCTTTTTCATCCATTTAGGGTGTGTTGAAGACCATGGAATACGTTCAAAATGGTTTAGTGGTTTGCGATATGGTTTGAAATCGATGCAATTTCCAGCGATAGAGATTTCAATATCCAAGAACACAATACTTGTTCCCACTTCCCATGTGTATGTTAATCCAGGTGCCGGTGTAACCGTTTCCTGGGCTATGTTAAGTGCTGATTCCGCTGAATCGGCAATAACAACGCATAAGATATCATCAATGAATCTTCCATAGTACAGGAATCTATGGTCATCTTTGATGTGTAGTTCATATTCAGCCATGTAAAGGTTAGCAAGGTCTGGGGAGCACGCTACACCCATTGCTAAACCCTTAGATTGCTTGAAATATCTTATGACTCCATCTTTGTCTGTGTACTGAAAGACTAGATGTTCATTAGTTATTTCACATAGTTTTCCTGCTAGACTTGCCTAATACGGGCTTCCATGTCTAGCCAAATGGTGTTTCCACACCATTCTATTGCATAACCCTTGTAGTGGTTCAAGGGGTATGTTAGTGTAACACGCTACTACATCAGCTGTACACAGGAATGCTTTTTTACCATGTGGAATAGTTAAGGATGAAAGCGTTTGGCAGACTTGTTTCGATGAGACAATAATCTATTTATTAGCAATGATTGCTGGTTTTAAAAGTTTGGACAAGAGTTTTGCTGCTGGGTTACACACTGCTGAGTGGCAGGGTATAATAGGTCTGAAGGCAAAAGGTTTTTTATGGATTTTCGGGAATCCCGCGAACGTGGGAAACTTCTCCGCCTTTTTCTCCGTGGATCGCAAAGATAGCTTTTCTTGTTTCGTCATACCAAGAGGATAGCTTGGTGCTGAGTCCGCAAGTGCAACTGTCTTGTTTCGTGTGATGAGGTTTTCGACGACTGCTTCGTCCTTGTCGATGACGGCAAGGCTTGAAGCATTGTTGTCTAGGTATTCTTCACACTTAGTATGATACCAGGGCAGAGACATTACCACGAGTCCAAGGTTTTTATCGGACGCTGTAACCAATAATTTATTCTTGGTTAAGTAGTCTTGAACATTATGCAACATAGTCAAGTCTCTTTTGACTGATGAAGGGACGTCACAGGATTCTATCGGCTGTCTGAGAAGGGCAGCCTTTCCTTGTTTCAGTCCTTGTTCGATGTGGAAAGGAGCTAATGGGGGTTCTTCAACTGAAGTATCCTCTAGATCCAGCTCTGGGTCATACGGCTCTGACTTCTGTTCTTCAAAGACAATCTTCCATCTGATTCTTCTTGTAAAGTCTTCCCATGCGGAAAGTAGAAGTTTGGGGTTGTTAACTGTATGTATTAAGTATCTGCCTCCTAATGATATATTATCCTCGATATCTTGTGGTAATATAATTCCACCCAAACAATGAACATGCCCTCTTTCCTTGGTAGCCTTAATTACTTCAATAGGCATATTAGTAAGGATGTTCAGTCTGGTTTGGTGGATAGGAGTAGTTAACATACTATCTGGAAAAGATGCCGGATTGTCCCATTGGACCTTTTTCCGGGAAAGGCTTATTTCTTGCCTTTCTTTTTTTGCACTTTTCCTGTGCCTTTGGTCTTCCGTTTCGGAGGGTCCTTCTTCTTGTTCCCGTTCTTCTTGGGAGCGTTTGGCTTGTTTTTGCCTAGAATGTATTAGCTTATGAGAAGCACTCAAAGCATCAGACGTACTCTTGGCAAGCAATTTCTTCACTTCCTCGGCCAATCTCTTATCGAAAAATTCGTTGAGAGTTTGGGTCGTAACAGCTGCATCTTGCTGTGTTGGAAGTGCTTTTTGATGAACTTCGAGTTTGGCTAAGGATTTTTGAAGTTCCGCCATATCTCTACTTCTAGAGATTTCAATAACTCGTTTGGCTAATATAGGTACATCATGGATGGCCCTATTATAGTCAATTGTCATCCAGTCATCTTTATTTGCCGTTTGATTTGCAGGATCAGATGGCATTGACTGTAAAGATGGGGCACCACCCATCTCTGTATCGACTGTCTTTACATGAAAGGCAGTCTGCTGCTTATAGACATCTTTGATGATTCTTATAAGTTCAGCATCTACTTCCGTACTATTAATACGGCTCCCTACAAACTCTAGCTCGGATTCTTTTGCTTTAATGACTGTCTCCAGAGCCAATTTGTGGAATTCAGCCACAATGGAGTTCATTTTAGCAATAGGGTGCTCCTCACTATTGTTTCTCTCTTTCTCAAGGAATTCCTTCATATATTGGAATTCCGGTGTTCCGATCGATTTGAGTTGAGGAGGCAAAGTTTCGAGTCGCTTATGTGTTCGCATCGTTTGGAGGGTTTTATTGATTCGGCCGTAACGATCACACTCGTTGCTGAGCTGAAAAAACCGAGGTCTGAGGGCTTCGCGATATGTGGCAGGGATTGCATCGATGCAATCCTTGGTGGTCGTGATACCGGAATAAGCAGCCAAACGTTCCTGCTCTTTGCCGATGCCTGCGACGAGGGCAGTGAAGGGGGGGAGGGAGGTGGAGGACTTGGTGGTCGACATGGTTACAATCGTAGAAGATTCGAAGGCTAATTTTGTAAGATAAAGACGGTAAATTGCGAGCTTTAGCGAGCAATTTCGAGTGTTAAAAATTAGTAAAAGTTTGAAGGGTTGCTGTATAGAAACCAGACGGTGCTTTAGATCACTTAAAGCTACTTCGTTTCGTTGTTCCAACAACTCTTCAGTGGGCAGCAACTGCTCCTTATATTAGTAGATTTCCCAAGGTCCCTCGCGTTTCGCGTTTTCGGATAATAATAATAATAATAATAATAATAATAATATTTACGATTATAAAATATAATATTATTAAATAATAATTATTTAAATAAATAAATTAAAAAAATTATAATAATTTTATTTAAAACTTTTTAAATAATTACGTTTAAAATAAAAATAATAATTTAAAAAATAATAATATTACGAATTTATTGTCACATTCCAGAAAACACTCCGATATTGAAAGATCACGATCACGTGCTACACACGTGATGTCACGAAGCTAAACGCCAAGAACCTGATCCCCAGCTCCAGAGCTGACAGCTCAAGACCTGATCCTCAGCTCTGGAACTTAAAGCTCAAGACCTGATCCTCAGTTTTGAAGCCTTACAGAAGGAAGGAAGGATATCTATATAAACATGGCAGGCTCCTATGTATCTAGTCATTCATTCAGCTCTTTAGCTATCAATCTAAGTCTATTACTTCAACCGCATCGAACTAATAGGGAGAGGACTCCAAGCCTCTCTTACGAACAGACTTAACCTTGATCAGATCCCTACGAGTACTGCTAACAAACAAGGAAACCCACGAAACACCCCGTATACCTAAGTACCTAGGTATAGGTTCGTAACATTTATATTTAAATATTTAAATATATAAAATAATTTATAAGTTTTTTTATTTATTAATAATATTTATAAAAATTAAATTAAAAATATGTTACGAACCTATACCTAGGTACTCAGGTATACGGGGTGCTTCGTGGGTTTCCTTGTTTGTTAGCAGTACTCGTAGAGATCGGATCAAAGTTAAGTCTGTTCGTAAGAGAGGCTTGGAGTCCTCTCCCTATTAGTTCGATGCGGTTGAAGTAATAGACTTAGATTGATAGCTAAAGAGCTGAATGAATGACTAGATACATAGGGGCCTGCCATGTTTATATAGATATCCTTCCTTCTTGGTGAAGTTGTCATGATGTACTCGGAGGTGTTCGAGATCTTGATGTGTTTGGATGTGTTCGAGATTTTGATGTATTTGGATGTGTTCGAGATTTTGATGTGTTTGGGACGAACACATCCAATTTTCCGACTTTTACCCGTGATTGGTTACCTTCCTTGTTGAGTGGGTTGAGGTTGTTTGTTGGTTTATAACATAAATATATAATATAACATTAAAATATTATAACTTTTAAAAATATTAATAATTATATTATTTACGATAACTTTATTTTAAAAATTAAAACCCTTTTAAAATAAAAAATCAATAACTTTTAATGTTACGGTAGTAGTGGGAGCGTGCGATTCCTTAGTGTTATTAACAGCTTACCACCCACATAAACCCATTACATCTCTTGGCCAAGGAGAGTCAATCGAAGAGGGTGATTTTGAAAATGGTGGTAAGTAAAATTCATTACCCCTTTTCTATTATTTGTATCACGTGGGTACTAAATTCAGAATGCCAAGAATCAGAAAATACGAATGGACAACGACCGCCGCAGGAACTCTCTAAGGGGAAGCTTTTATGGGGCGTCTCACCTTTACCATCCTCGATACTTGTTTTCCTTAGCACGGGCGAGAATGCTATGCATCTGGGTTTCTGTAGCGAGGATGAATACATTCATGGTCCTGTTGATGGCCAGCAGTATGCGTAAGACCTGCGCGCCGTGCGTAGCAATCCATCTGGACCCCGGCCCTCCAATTTGGGGGAACCTCGTTGGAATTTACCTGATGGGTACCTGAAACGAACATAACTATCTCAAAAGTAATTTCCTACATTGCTATATATAATTGTTCCAATGATTACTCATACAGCAGCTATTCTCATTGGCGACCTGGCCTCTTGGGGTAACAGTGCATGACGCAACGACGAAGACCGACCATTCGCAACTTGTCCTGACTAGACAATTACTATCTCGTCCATAGAAAATCGACAATACTCAGCAGATACGAGTGTCAGAGATACTAATATACGCAGATCATCTATGAATGGGGAAGTTCCCACTTTATTGGTATTGTTTGTAGGCGTCTCATCTTATCACAGCCGTGGCTCAATGCTGCTATAAAGCGCATGACGTATCATTCAGACCCCACGATCGATCACCCCTTTATATCTGATTCCGTTAACTGAGGCCACTTCGCGCGACACATTCTCCACGTATAATGGCAGGGCATAGTTATACAAGAGATAGTCAACATCATGGAAATCCATTCAAAAATGAATGAGGCTAGATTCATGAATGATATAATATTCTCAAATTCTTGATACTCACCAACATGTTCCAAGTCTCATCAGCAATAAAACCATCAAGAAAGGAAGCTATGAACGAAAATCTTACACCTTGCCCCAATGGTAAGTAGGGAGATGATGTAGTGGATTGTGGTAACACTTATTGACATTCACCCTAGTCTACGTTCGTGGAAATCCAGTAACCAGTATTCCGACAAACAAAACAAGTCAAAGTGGGAGCATACACCAATCTGTTTCATCAATACACGAGAGCCAAAGCGACAGCAATAACTATGACGTATTCCTTGACCTTAGCGATTCTTCCGAGTCAGACGAAGAGGAGGATGAGACTGAAAGTTGTCATTCTATATCTTCTACGAGCATCACAGAGAGCGCCAGGCTTCCATTGCGCGAGTCTCTGGGTATCTCGGGGTGTTTTATTATCATTGGAGGGACTCTAGGCAGTATCGTTAGCCTCAGCTTCCTTATTTTTCTCTGGGCTGCTCATAGTCCTAGCTTCGGAGCCGAAGATTCCCCTATCATAGTATGTACTATGAATATATATTTCCGTTTGTATTTAGTCTACATAAGAGGAAAATCACTAACTGATAATGTTTTAGTGGCGTAAAATCGTACTTAATGGTTGGATGGGACAGGCTACTACTATTTCAGCACTAGTTATAAGATTCCTTACGACTTTACAGGCCACGGTATGCACAGCTATGCTGGCATCCATGTTCGTCGAAAGGAAATATGTTCAAAAGGCAGACATTATTCAGTTTTCCATAATTCGTGCTATTAATGATGGCCCACAGAGGCTCACAGAGCTAGTCATTTCGCTACCAAGAGCTATAGTCTGTATCGAGGCTTTTTTAACGTTATCACTAACCCTCGAGAATCTAGCTCTTCAATTCACATCGAGCATTCTTTTCTCAGATATACATGTATCTCCCCTCATTGGGTTTAGTAGCCCAATCCAAGTCCCGAATTACACTAAAGATAATCTTTTTCATCTCTATGGTATATCTGTTACAGAACAATCACCCATGAATAGGATGTTTGGAGAAGTCGTATCAAATATATCCTCTACACCTGACTCGAGAGGTTTCAGTGATTCTGGATGGAGACAACAAGCGATCTTGCCTTTGACTTCACCGGAAGAAAGAACAGCCGTGCGTACTTTCCAAGGAGATGCAGCGGTAATGCGCTCCAGAGTGAGCTGCATGAGACCTAAGATAAACGCCGTCATTCGCTCCGTTAACCACACGACTGATTATCCTTCGTGGTGGGGAGGAGCACTCAATGGTTCAGTAGACTTTAGCTCTAGTATCCAAGATGCGCATCCTAACTCATCGCTATGCAATTATCAAGGATGTTTCAAACAATCGTTTGAATGCCAAATTGCAGCAGGGGGCCAGAACATATCGGAAAGCCAAAATGGATCAAGTTATCAGAGCGAGTTTTGTGCGATTGGACCTGTCGGTAGACCATGGCATGGGGATTATCACATCGGTTACCAGGACTCAGATGAGTCCTGGTCTAACCGCTCCGTGGTATACCTAGTCTATTCAAATAACATGGCAAGTGATGAATGGTTCGCTCTTCGAAATACAACTTACAACCTTTCATCACTTCCCAGTATCAACAAAGAGGAATGGAAAAGCTTTGAAATCATACCGGGTCGGTTTCTCAACATTTCACTCTGCTTCCTGGCCTATAGCATAGATTCAAAACTTGTTACAATGAAGGCCAATGGAAATCTCCATGAACCTGACAGGCGTTGGTCATTCTTTTCAAAAGTCTAGAATTCGTCGGATGTACATACGACAAAGTCATGCGCAAAGAGGGATACTCACTATTACCAACCTTAAAGAGCCACAACACAACTCGTCTAATTTAAATATGAGTGGGTTATGGATATGGAACATGGATCCAGAGAACATACACAGCTCTTGACTTTGTTTTTTACAGATTTATAACCGGACAGTTGTCCGCAGGACCTACATAGCAGGGGTGTATTACATGCAACAGTATGGGACAAGCGCTCCATCCTGAATTAGCCGCATTACTTCAAGATACTTTCTTAACAACTAGAAGGGCCGCTGAAGTATTGCTATGCTTCACTGCATCGCTCGGTCTAACATGGTATAATGATTTCTTCTCATCTCTAAAAGAGACTATCGAAGCAAATGTGGGGTTTACCGAAAACGTTCAAACTGCATACCTGTGTGAAGAAAATGGCTGCAGGGGGTTGATTTCGGTGGCAATGATCCTCGGATTGTATCTTGTTACCGTTCTCATTACAACGGTTCTATTCATCCGACGGGCCTCTTACTCTAGGCAAGGTAATGCTTGGCATGCTGTATCACAGCTCATGGGGGACGAGTTAAGAGAGGCTGTTCATAAGGGGAATGAAAGGGCCGATGAAGAGATGGATGAGTGGACGAAAGAAGGGGGGGGACATACCTTTGTGAGGCTCGAGAAGGTAAATGGTAGAGTCCAGGTTGTGCGGAAACACGATATTCCAATCCAAGGAAAAAGTAAGCAATGGAAGAACTGGCTACCTGGGTTCCGGAAGAAAAAGCTATTAAATTAGGGAATGCGTTAATGATAACCTGGGGGGCGGTTAAGGGGAGACGCGGAAATGAGGCTGTGTTGGGGTTGAGAGTGATGAGATGGTCAAATGCTTGGAGGAATTCCTTTCGTCTTTTATGCAAATATCATTAATGTAATTTCTTTTCATTTATATTTTATAGCGTAACAGCCAATCTTCATCAAAAACAGACGGTCGTTAGTCATTTTATGATGCGGATGCTAAGCGGAGATATCCTATAATGCTCCAAGAGTCTCTACCGAGTCTCAAAATTGTCCCATTAACGCCACGGCCTAGAAAATTATCTATCATCAAAATTCCCTCAACCATTCGCCTGATATTCTCCAAACCCAAAATCAGAATCCATATCCCATCCGTGTACCCTAGCCATATATATCTAAGCTTCCTCACGACCTCGCCCGTCAAGTCCCACTCGCTGCATCAACTGCGCAAGGTTGAAATGCCCTACCTCCCCTAAGAAGTCGGGGTCCACTGGGTTATCTTGATGGGGCCGCACCAAATTAATGTTGATATTTGGGTCAAAGGGATTCCGCGGAACTCGATCCCTGTGGCGTCTAAGCATATCTGCCATAAAGTCGCCCTCCATATCATTTAGACGAGGCCTCCGAGGTCGGTCTCTAGGTACATCCTGGGGAGGCTGAGCTCCAGGCGGATCCAGAGGAGGCACCCCCATCTCGCGAGGTCTCCTCCTAACGAAAGGAGGGACCGGCGGTGGCGGAGGACGGGCTATGTTCAGGAAAGGCATAAAAGCCCTGCCACCCTCGTAGTTCGGTGGGTTGTCGTGATACTGACATTCTCGCGTATGGTGACATTGTAGAAATTCGTGTTCGTCGCGGTGATATGTTCCAAAGCATATCCAACACCACTCATGGCCACAGATGCCTTATGACACATTATTAGTTAAAACCATAACGGGGTTAGATCTCAAAGGATAAGGGGGGACTCACAAGTCACGTGATCGCAACCGGTATACTTGTTGACATTTCGGTTGCATCCAGGACATGGCTTAGTAATCTCCTTCACGTGTTTTTCAGAGGCCTTGTCATTCTTCCTCTGCTTTCGGGTGCGCCGCTCATAGTCGTCGCATGTCTCTCCCTTATGCCAGGGGACGTTATGTCTTACGCATAGCGAGCGTTTACACTCAAAACATCTTGCTTTTTCGCAACCTGCCGGGTGGATTTGGCCAGAGTCGCAGCCTGGGTTGAGGCACCAGACGAAGTCGGGGAGGTTGGATAGAAAAGATTTTACCGCCAACCTGTCGTATCTTTCAAATACATCTCGGGATGCGAAGGCCCTGACGTTCTCGTATTTGAGGAGTTGGGGACATTCGGGGCATTTCAAGCGATCCCAGGTAACTGTGTCCATACTCGAGGCTATCCAAGCTCCGACACATTCCTTGCACATATTTGAATCGTGCTCACAAGACAGCGTAACTCTGCGCCGGTTCGGCATCTCGGAGACCCTCTTGTCGTCGCTGCATACGATGCACGTATCCGTTAGGGGAACTAGCGGGGCTTCGGCGTTAACATACCTATCCTCCACAACACGGGGTACGTCGAAATCGATGGTTTCGCCGGGACGGATATGGTTGCGCCTTTTCACTGGTTTACCGCGATACGTAAACTTGATATCTTCAACATTAATGGTACGATGGCGTGATATGTGGGTGTATATCGATGCCAACACTTTGTCTCTTAACCACTGCTTGAGTCTTTGCGCATCCGCATAACCATGGGATGTGAGATACGGCTTTTGGCAGACGTACTCCTCATTAAAGCCCCGTAACACGAAATACGCATCGGCTGGTACTATATCAAATTCCAAGTACCGACAAAACCAGGTATCCACCTTGCGCACCTCCCAGCTATTCCCCTGTAAAGACCCCTCTCTTACACCTCCAACTGCTTTGATGACGATTTGGTTTGCATCTTCCACCGCAAGACCCCGATCATCGCTATTTGATCGCAGAAGGTCCGCGATCGCCTCTCGAATATTGCCTACGGAGCGCCCGGCTTCAATTTCCTTTCCGATTATCTTGAACTCGTGTTTGCGAAGTTTTGATTTTTGTCGTCTCCAGGAAATCCGCAGCGCGCCGTCATCCCCCTCTTCTATCAGTCGATATAGTAGAGGTACCAGCGGCGTTGCTTCCTTAGGAATTTCGTTTCCGTCTAGTCTTTTATCATTCCAGAAGAACTGGATTTCGGCATTCTGCCCCTTATCGGGATATTGCTTTTTTATCGTGTCCGCGACACGGTCTAACCCCCACGACTCCTTTACGCTGATATTGAGGAGGCCCCGACCGGTCACGGGGCCGTCGAGGTCATAGAGGTCTATCCTTCTTCTTTTTTCCCGGAGAGGACCGTGGTGCTTGGAGCGGTGCTTGCGCTCTTCTTTTTGGTGACCTGACGTTTCCCCGTGCCGGTTTCCTGAGGAGAATGATGACCATCGCGAGAACATATTAGCAGTTGCCGTTGGGTTGGTCCAAGACTTAAAATGGTGGCTGCAGCCATAGACCTAATAATATAGATTTTTCGAAATTGTATGTGGCACAATTAGAGTGGTTCCTGTCGTGGGAGCGAATAGGATGATGAGAGAAATTAGACAAAATCATTGTCTTGGGTGACTAGGGAATCAGTCAATAGGAAGTGAGGCTCTAGAAAAGTGAGTAACCCATTTACCACCTATCATGTTCACGGACAGCTGCGGGGCACACGTAAGCCGGGAGTCCTATTAGAGTGTGCGAAACTCCAAGGCCAGCACCTAGCGCGCGAAGGGTGCACATTTGTAAAATGCCCATCATGCGCTGATCCCAGGTCTTCTTAGGTGCCTAATTGGGTGGCAAGCTACCCTCCTTCGCCCGGTCAGTGTGGTGGCACCAAACACTATGTGAAGAGCCACGTGAGACAATGCAACGCGACCTCATATTGTAACCAACTCAGTTCAACTAGGTGTTTAGCGAACTGCCTATAGGTGCGCTGACAGGTTATCATTTCAAGGGGGGCCAAAAGCCCAAAACTTCCGCGACAAGAAGACAGCTGTTAATAGAACGACAATTCGTCGGCGCTTTTACAGCGCTCGAATCCCGTCCCGAACGCCCCGTGTCATGCAGATCTCTTGGCACTGCAATCACTCAGGGGGATGATTCACATAAATTTCGCTGAATTTTTTGCTTTTCCAACAATGTGTTGTCCGATATCTCCGTCCTTGAAAAGTAGCTGCCCGAGCTTGCCAACACCGCTGTTCCTCGGTCGCGCGCACCGACTTTTGCGCACCCATGTACCTGGTATTATCCCGTCCCGTCACTGCGACAGGTACCAATCACGCTGCAACACCATCCAAGCCAAACTAGTTCCCGCGATCACGTAGGGAAAACATGCTTCGCGAAGGTTCGAAGTCTTATACACGAACACCTCGGTGATATATAAGAATAGTACCCCGACGAAAGTCAAGATGGCCAAGTCATATAACTGAGGATTGGTGATGTAGTAAGCGGCGTAGAGTCGGATAAAACTCGTGTAGAAGTTTTTCACCCCATACACATGAGCTAGTAACGGGTGCGGAAGCGGTGCCGCAGGTCCGCTGAACGCTTTCAGGGATGTTGCAGGACTGTTCGTGTAACAAACGACAGTGTGAATCACAGCAGATAAACCGTTCTGAGATGGCATCCTACATTAGTTTATTTCTAGTGGTGGGATGGAATATGTAGTCTGCGAGTGTGAGCTTACAGCGATTAACATCAGTGGAAGGTAACCCTGATGTGGTGGCAAAATTTGGTTCATAGTGGCGTGTAACTCACGGTTAAAGAAATAAAAAGATGCTTGAAACAGTGCCTTTATGATAAAATCAGAAGAAAAAGGGCAAGTCACTCATCAAATTTCGAAAAAGACAATCATAACAAAAAGATATTTAAGTGATATTTCTGTTTTATTAATTAAATATGAAAACATTACTTGACGACACATACGGAATATGCATCCCGATGATTCGGAACCGACAATTTGGTAACGTAAATGCGGCACAGCATTTATGAAATTAAAATAGAGGTATCCGTTAAACAAATATGAATTACAGTAATACGTTACTTCATCAGCTAACCTTCACATTCAGCATCTCGGGATGAGTTCTTATCCTTTTCAAATTAATCACCTATTCCTATAAGATCGGAAAAGTTATATACATCCAACAATATCATGAACCTTCGCAATCGGCGTCCGCATGATACATGAACCTCAGTAATTGCATACCATTCATATCACGCTTATGTGCAACTGAAATAGGGGCTATACCCTGCCCGCGCTTCCTACCTATTGCCTATCTCATATCGGAGTCCTCATTACTGACTCACTTTCTAAAGACACATTGTGCAGCTGGGTGCTTCATTTTCAATCATATATGGGCATGTCAGTTGTCCTCTAACCGGTCAATGAGAATGATCCGGCCGCCAGGTCGTATAGCAGGCCTAAAGATCTTGATCCAGTTAGGTTCACCATTGATCTCATCTTGGTCCTCGATATCACCAACTGTATAGCCTTCATACTTTGTTACGAAATCGTAGCTCTGCAAGCCAGCGAGCACAAGAAGCTTTAAATTTAGGCAGCGTCCCATTTCCTGAGCTCGCTTGATGATTTCGTCTTTACCGATGCATCCGCGATCGGTGTTCAGGTTATGGCTATAAATACGAAGATCTAGGAGCACGCTTTCGAGCCGGGGCATCTGCGACCAGGATAGCCATATGGGTGTGGCGCGGTCGAGATCTATGGCCATGTCAAGAGCATCAAGATTTTCCTCGCTAACGCCTAGCTCGGGATCAACCATGTTACGAGCACTTACCTCCATTAGAGTCAAAGGTGAGTGAACGACCAAATGCCTCAAGAGCTTAAAGAGATAGGTTTTCCCGAAAGGTGTCGTTTGGTTTCCCACTGCGGACGAGTCATCATCGAAGGGGAGGCATTTTCGCAGTGCTTTCCCGCGGATGGGGAAAGTTTCATCAGTGTGCAATACGAAACCATCCTCAGCAATATCTTCAGGGAGGGTATCTTTCGAGAGTTGAAAGACCTGGGTACCTTTCTGAAAGTATATCCTGACAGTTTCGTCACAACACCACTTGTTTAGTGCTACGAGGCGATTGTCGAGAGCTTTCATAGGGAGTAGGATATGTTTCCTCCCATGACCTGACTTTGCCGTGAACTTACTAGCTCGAGATCCAGTTTCTCGGGTATAAGTAACAATCCTTGTTAAGTGTTGTGATCTCTCTGGGGTGGGGTGATCTGGCTCACAAGTATTCCAATCTAGCACTAAGAGTTCTAAAGCACATCTAGGCTCTACATCCATTGTTCTATCAAAGATTGCACTGAAGGCACTAAGTGGAAGATCTGGAATCACGTCACCATCAAGATCATCTTCTGATGATGATAAAGTGTGGGTTGAGTCGCTCCTTGAGGAGTCTGTGCCTGGGTTCTCCGGTAGGTTTTCGATTGAGATAAGGCCATCTCTTGCCATCTGGATCAGAGTGCGCGCAGCTTCAAGCCCCTCTTGGATCAGTTCTTCGTTGATTTGCTCCGCAGTGATCGAGCGTTCTAGCCACCTCTGTCTGCAAGCATAACAGACACATTGGATGCGATTACCTGCCCAATTATTTGTTCCTCCATGATCTCTATTGTGGAAACGTGACTCGCAAGTAACACCACTTAGCGCATAACCACCCTCAGAAAAGTCACCGCTTAAATCTCGATTGAAATATGCCCGTCTTCGTTTTCTTCGTGAGACTCTATCTTCATGCCCTCCATATAAAGCTCGTTTAACTGCATCACGAGAGGTAGGTCGATCTTCCATTCTAACCATCATGGAGGGAGAAAGGGATAAATTATGCATCTAAGCAGTAGATAGAGATGAAAGGAAATTCCTTTTGTTGTACGTACATGGATACTAATAAATGAATTCTTTTAGTCATCATTGTTCTGTCTCTATACCTAGTATTTACACATCCATCCTGATTTTAGTCATCATCTTTGTAACAGTATGTTATTGTTTGGTATCATAACACATAATCGTATATTGTTCAAAGTCCGATATAGCAGGAGATATCTATGAAGTTGGGGTTTAAGAAGAGGAGCTAGGGGTTAGGGTTAGGGTTTGCTGCCTGAAGAGGATTAGATAAGACAGACGTAACTTGCATTGTATTATGTAAGAACCAGGTAATCCTCAATTTTATGATATTTTCGATTCCTTGGATTATTGATATTGTACAACATCATTACTAGGTACCTAGCTTTGCGAAGTATCTTTCTCACGGCCCTCAATGTCGTCCTAGTGGAAAGCACGCTATTTTTTATCACCACAGACAAGCCTTTGAGGACTACATCTGCATTCATCGCCATTGTCAAATTTCGTTTGCCACAGCACGCTATATACAGCTGAGATAACCTCTTAGAAGTGGTGAGTGAGAGCAGCTTGCGACGTTTTCAGTTTAGATGGTAAACATCAGCTATTACATCGCCTATCAGCACCACAGTTGCCCCGGATCAGATGAAAACGGCGGTACGGGGTAACGAGATAGAAGGGAAATGTTTGAGAAGTATTATCATAATGACTTTCTTTAGAATCTTCCAATGACAGAAACGACTCCTAGAACCGAGCCTTGACGCCGTCGTGCTTCCTGTAATACCTGTGATGGATTGCAGCCAACGCAGAAGTTTTGGGTAGGCCTAATAGCGTTTTGCTCACTAAGTTTTAATGCGTAGTCGCTATATTATAGTGGATAATTGCTCTTGTTTATTGGATCTCTAGGCAACCTTCTCCAGCACTCCAGGACCACATGGTGTAGTAGTTAAATATTTGGTAATATATTAACGTACAACTATGTAATATAAATAGGTTCGAATCCTACTGTAATAACCAACGGTCCGATCTCAGGTTTTTCACCCCACTCGAAGGCCTATTGGACATTAAAAAATAGTTCTAAATAACATTAGAAGAAAATGGGCTCGAAGAAAGGGTTTTTCCTTGATACAAATCGACTAGTTAAGTGCTGATACCCTTAGCTAAAGTAATACATAAAAAACAGAAACAGTAGATAAAAATTTCTTATATCAAGCAATACTTTAACTCTATTCCTACCTGAGAATACTCTAAACATCCTAAAACAAGAATATATCCCGAAGATATATATTTACTACCTAGTTAAATACACATCGCTCTACAACATTAAATACATCATCATTATTATCTAGTACTCCGGGGCTGGAACAAAACATAGACATTTTACGCGTACAGTATCTATTCAAATTCGCACAATTCTAAACCATTAACATACAGGTATTATGCACCAAACTTTCAGCCACATGCTTCCTACACATGCCAGTATTGAATAACAAACACCATCTACAGACTTTAATTGCTCCTTTCCCCGATTGGTGTATCCACGCGCTCACGGAAGAGCCCCAAAGGGAGATATTCTAGCATAGACGCTGCCTGGTATTATCTTGCCTTTTCTCAGTGCGGAAGGAAGTAAAGCTGAGTCCGGGCGGTAAATCTTAAAAATGAGGCTGACCACGATTCCAGTTTCTATGTTAATCCTAGCTCCCTTTTGCAACGCCTGCAACAATTCGGCTTCGTCCTCTGGGCGCACCGCGCCCACTGGCCAATGCCGGTTCGGCACATTGCCGACGCATATGACTTCGCCGGAGCCGATGCCGACTATAACCGCACCGATGATTCCCTGACGGGCGGGCCAGTGCAATTTGTTCAGGTATGAGGCACCGCCATTTGCTAGCCACGAGCCCTTGCCCACGCTCGGGTAGGTTTCCAAGTGCAGCCAAAAGCCCTCCTCCGTGGTACTATTGATGATGTGCTCCGTCATACACCCAATCTCGGCAACAACGCATGAGTCCGAGTCATCTTCAGACTTCACTCCCTCCACGTCCGCGATAACGTGCACTTGGTCAAAGGCGCCCATGTTGAATGTGATAAGGTTGTCGTACTGATGGGAGTCGCTGTAGCCCTCGATAGCAATAGCCATTCTATGTTTCAGGGCCCATCGCACAGAGCGTTGGATATGTTGAATCGTTGTCGGCCTCACAGTTACAGTGGGATTCTCTTCGGTTACGCGCTGGCTCAATGCTGGCACCTGCGCCGCCAGCTCTGCCATAGCTGTCGAGTACTGTGTAGATTTTGCCATGGGCGAGGCGTGAGTAGATAAATGCTTGATGGGTGTCCCTTGTGAAAACGCAAGCTCCTAATTAATTTTGAAGGCCAAACTGATGAAGTTTTCTGTCGGAGACTAGCGAAGTTCGATGATGGTGCAGTTGAAAGGGGAATTTCTCTAATAGGCGACAAACAGTAAAAATGACTTGGACCAGCCATCTAACAATCAGTGAAAAGTGACGTATCATTTCTAAAGGTATCAATCAGGCAGACATAGTTCAATATGCAGCCTTACTTTGCCTTGTTTTGCCCTACCCTTTCGGGCTACCAACAGAATATGCCTCTTCCCGTCGGCAAGAAGCATGCATTCAATTCTTGAGTGACGTGACAGATTACAAACGGACTTCAATTGCCCAATCAATTATTAAAGTGGCCCTCCACATTCGACGATGTCCAGATTCAGTTGAGTCATACCGACTATCACTTCATTACAAGTACCCATAAAAAAGCTTCATGTCTCGGCCCCTGAAAGCTGGCGTAGGTAGGAGACTAACACAACTTATCTCTCAGAATCCAGCACACAATAACTATATATTAGGGCCCCCTTCTTCTCCATAATCTTGGACACATGTGTACACTCCATGCTTACAACAAGTCGCACTGAATCCAGCGCGGTGTCTATTGCTTGCGCAATTTCCCTTGTCAACCGCTCCTGGGATTGTAATCTGCGAGCGGAAATCTCGACGATTCGGACCAGGGTTGACTCATCGAGATATGTGTCTTGCAGAGTGTAAATGATGTCGACCTAAGGTTTCCCCATGATGTAAGTATTGTATATGTGCAGTATTGAACAAGAATTCTAGTTTGATACAAAATCTGGATAACGTAAGGGGAAAGAGCAAAGCCCACCTTTCCATAGAATGGTAACATATGCTGCTCGCATAGGCTCTGGACAGCGATGTCGCGAACGGTGAAACAGCTCTGACCGTTGATATCAAGAATACTGTCGCTGATGATGTCCTCTACCTTCTCCGAGTACCCTTTGGTGAGGGACTGGAGTGATTTTGCGAATCGCTCAGGTGTCCCGACTAGACCCTCGCGGTCAGGATCTTCGCCAATCCGACTTAAGAATTGACGGGCTGCAGATGCCACCTGCATTTCGACATTGGGGGAGATAAGGTTTTGGCTTGCGTCAGAAGGCTCGGATTGATTTGTAGGTGCTGACGTTCAATCTCCTTCTTTAGAAGATCTCTCTCTAGGTCAAGCTCCGCTAGCTTTTTGAGACACGCCTCCATCGTCACAGTACGACTGGTAGTAAGTATATAAGAATGATTGTATATGAGGAGTTGAGGTTGGTAGCTTTCAAGTTTCTAGACCACTGGAAAGAAGGCTTGATTTATGGTGGTAGGTACCGTAAGCAGTCAACCAAAATTGTACAGACCAGCGTACATTCGAGGGTACTCCGAGCGTCTAGATATAAATACATTGATCATCATCTTAGGCTTCTGCCTCTGCCTGTCAACCCACGACCCACGACCCACAACCCATACGACCCATGGGGGTAGGTACCCTCGCTAAAAGTCTTGACGCGTTGAGGTACGCGTTTAAGTGGTTTTTGACGTGTCGAAGTGGAGATATACACCAAATTTCTTGTATAATGTCAAAAAACCCATTGGTACCTACTGGTGCCGTCTACATCATCCAAGTTAGGAATGACTCGTCACCTGCAAAGACCCCGTATCTTCAATCATGTTTGCTACCCACTTAGAGAGGCGCATTACTAGGGTTTGAGGTGAGATCCGAGCTTGGTCTATGTGAGATCTGTTAGCTGTTGGCCCCAACATCAGTTTCCCAATATCATCACGGGAGGGGAAAATTTTGGAAAATACACTATAGAAGTGATTGATACTTATCAACAAAGAACCTTAACTTATTTCAAAGATACCTAGTATAGTTACTACCCAGAGTGCAGCTATGGCGCTGTAAGTGCATTTAAGTACAAGTAACTAGGTATAGGTACCTACCGTCTTAAATGTACCTAGATTTGCACGAGTTCCCGGGAATGTGGAGATCCCCCGGGCCTGTAGTCAGCGGGAGCTAGGCGTTTATTCAGCGGGAGCTAGGCGTTTATTCAGCGGGGCCACACGGTTACTTCCAGGCTGCCGGTACTTACCAGGTATTTAGTGCCTTCTCTTTAAGGCACGCATTACATACAATCATTAAGATTCAATGGGTGGGAGAATAAAATCCTCACTCCTCCCCAATTCATTCTTCGATGCAATAGGCCGTCGCATTAAGTTTATCATGGAACATTGCATTCCAACCTGGAGCCTATCCACGGTGCAGAGTAGTCAAGGAATCCCTTCTTGCCAAGGGGCCAGAGCTACCTTGATTCTTTCATAGGCCGGTCCTAGTTCCGGGGCCAGAGCTCCGGTAGCTACTACTCTCACGGAAAGGTTGACAGAGACATGAGCTTTGTCCAACCCGTCATCGATCGCGGGCGAGGACAAATGCGGTGTTTTTGAATTCTTGGAGATTGAGACGCAAGTCACAGATATCACAGCCACTGTAGTAGGTAAACGCCAAAATCTCTAGATCGCCCGAAACGAACCTGCTAAAGAAACGCTACTAGCTTGACCTCGTCCGGCGGGGTAAAAGCTCCAACACAGCGGGTCCGATAGTATCTTAACAGAGCGTTTGTATCTATTAAAGACGAGGCCAGCCCGTGGAAAGAACACGGTAATATAAGTCTCAAAACCTCGGTCAGTGATTATGAAATGATTGACTTCACTATATTGACAGATAATTTCAACGCAATTTCGTGGGATGACATGGATATATGTTACTGTTCAGTGTTCGCCGTTTGAATGAGCTGGATCCTCCCCACTTTGCCCAGAAATCCTCATTAGTCGCGCGGGGAAAAGGTAGGGAGGTTTAGACTCCGTCGGCTTGGTTTATAATCAAGAAGCCATCAAGGATGCCTGGGTACCTACGTAAATATGTCTTGAACCGAAACGACACTACCTTCCGTTGACGTTGATTTTTTTTTTTCCCGGGATGGTCGGCACCGAGCAATCGGTACGTCAGGGGATGGTAACATTGATCCACCAAGCCGGGTCTATGACCACGTGGTAACGGTCGTTCGATAGGTAGAATACCAGCATATTCAAAGTGCCGCGTTCTCCAATACCACTATTCAGTCGTCGGAAACGTGGGTGTTTCCCTCTTGAAGAATTCTATTCGAACCGCCAAGCCATTATCTGGCGGTGTACGGAGCCTAATGCATTCGTTGGGATTTAGCATATACCATCCCTTGCTCTAGCGTACTGGGTGTTACCAAATTGGTCAAATCAACCCATTATAGCTCTAAGTTTTAAGGCGCTATTCTAAGTCGAGAAGCGTATTTATAAGACTGTATGATAAAATGGAGTTACAAAAGGTCCTCGCAGCTTGGTAGTCCACTGCGTATGTTCTTTACTTTCAATTTCTTCAGTGCCAGCTCTATTATATACTGGTATCTCGTCTTATTAGCATCGAATAACGACTGTTTCGTCTAGAGGTCTCATCGATCAAATCCTCATCTCAATTAAATCTGACAGATCTAGATAAATAAAGATTGGTACCATTACCATCCCTGAGGCATGAATATATCATTGGTCAGCTCGGACTAAAACCCTAGAAGTCCCACTGGGCAGTAGCTAGCGTCCCCCATTTAGCAAGGATATTCTGCATATCAGGGCGTCTCTCATAAGTTCCCATTGCCTCAGTCGCATCGAAAGTCAATCAAAACTCCTCTTAACGAAGATACGCGAAAAAAGCAGCTCGCTCTCAGTGGGTAGCTCGGATTTGACCCTCTTATGAGACATTAGCTATCTTCTTTTCTCATCGTGAGACCACTCTACCTATGCCGAGGAAAGGCAGCCGTAAGGTTAGGACGGGTTGTCTGACCTGCAAGTATGTTTCCTGAATCAGTATTAATTACCGCCCGGTAAGCAGTTTAAATTAACACTGGGATAGGGCACGTAAGGTCAAATGCGACGAAGCGAAGCCACATTGCAACCGGTGTATCAATACCGGGCGCGCGTGCGATGGTTATGTCTCTAAACCAACCCCCGGGCTGCTCTTCCACCGCCCACGTCAGTTGTTCCAGAGTATCGATAGCGCAAGTGAAGGAAGAGCCCTGCAATTCTTCTGCGAGAAAACGGCTCAATTTTTGTCAGGAGCCACAGATCCCTACTTCTGGACCCATCTGGTTATGCAGTTTAGCAATTTTGAGCCAGCCGTCAGACACTCCGTAGTTGCCATCAGCTCCTTGTATGAACAATTTCAAGATGAGTCTGCATCTCCCTCGGATGTCCAGCTGAGAGACAATAGTCTCGCGCTGCAACATTATAACGCCGCTATTCGCGAGCTGAAAACGACGGATAACCAGCCTCTGGTGCTGTTAGTCTGCATCCTCTTCATATGTATCGAGTTTCTGCAATCCAACAAAGAAGCAGCTATACAACATTGCAAACACGGAATCGCCTTATTAGAACATACCAATTATTCGTGGGCAAGGGAACATCTAGTACCTGTTTTCCGACGCCTCAGTATATTTCCTTACTTTTTCGGGGTTGGAAATGCCGACTTCCCCGATCTAGTGTCTGTGGATGAGCCCCTCCCAGCAGTATTCAACACGTGGGCCGACGCTCAAATAGCTATGGATGCAATAATGAGCCGGACGCTGAAATTTGTGAGAGGAGGCGACGTATACCGATTCGGAAATTTAAGAGATCGGGGAATACCCCCTGAACAGCTGAGAGAGCAAGAAGAGATTAGATATCTCTTAGACAGATGGCATGCATTATTCCAGGGTCTGGACGCCAGGTTCATGCTACCCGCTACGCCGGTAGTCGAAAAATACAATCTCGGAATGGATTTTATCCAGGCCATGTCGCGCGTCATTCTTTCAATACGCTACGAGACCTGTCGCATTTGGTTGGGCATAGCTTTTGAGGCTAACGAAATATGTTATGATCTACATCTGGATAGGTTCAGGCAAGTAGTCGACTCGTGCTTACAGGTTGATGCTGCGACCCCCGACGCTTCTCGGACCCCGGTAACTAAACGCAATCCGCGGTTCATTTTCGAAATGGGCTTCACGCCGATACTCCACTTCGTGGCAACGAAATGTCGCGAATTCGGCACACGGCTAGAAGCATTGCGATTATTAAAGGTGCTTGGTGTCCCCAGGGAGAACCTGTGGGAAGTTGACCAAATGGTTGCGATAGGTCGACGAGTTATCGAAATAGAGCACGGTGTCACACTGGATGATTCCGGATTACCTAGCACCACACCGATATATCCCAACTTTCCCCCTGATGCAAATAGGATACGATTTACTCCGACCGAGCCGAAGGCGGCTGTATATATTGACCAAAGCGGGAAGGAAATACGGGGATATTCTGTGGGCTTCATCATGCCTGGCCAACATGACAATTTTACCATGCACAGCGAATTTCTACCAGCTAGGTGACTGAGGCTATGATCCAATTGTCGCTTCAGCTAAATTTGAAACATGAACGTTATAACTTACACAAAAACGAATAGATAGGGCTGGGTTTCCTAAGATACCCGAATTTGTTTCCAGCCCAATCTTGATCATACGAATACTCTAAGAAATAAATATATTCTACATTATTTTACACAATTACTATGCACTTGACGTCATGATAAGCGACTTCGTGTTTGACTCTTTTTTGCACTGCAAGATCCTTAGGGGGGACGTAGCAGCACGACAAAGAATACCCTAAGAACGCGGATTATATCAAAAGCTGAACACAATCTCTAACACATTTCCTGCTAAATGACCTAGCAGTAAAGAGATTTATGTATATGTACCTAGGTACCTACCTAGCTTTTCATTTTTCTTGCGAAAAAAAAAAATGTCTGTCAACTACAACGACTTTCGCGGGGGGGACCTAACTGCTGGTAGGGCACCCCACCCGAATGAGGATATAGAGTCAGACTTTCGCCTCGTTAATCGTGATTCCTGTATGCCAATCACGTATGGAATCGAGTTGCAATTCTTAATTCCCGTTTTGTTCAATGAACAAGATCCACATCCCGAGGATCCTCGGTTAGTACCCCGAGTGAGCAAGAACACTGACTAGGTATTCATTGATTGAGATAATAGTTCGACTCAGTATCTTGATAATTTTACGCAGCGAGGTTCCTACAACGACACATTTAGGCCCCCCAAACCCAACCGGCGAGACGTTTGAAGCGCTAGACAAGGAGTCTCAAGCCGTATCTCAATGGATCGTTACGATTAACAACGATTTAGTCCCGGAAGATATTGATAACGATCCATTCTCGGGGTTCTATAGATGGGTCGGTGTTAAGGTCAAGTCTAGTAAACGAAATATGTCTGACGAAAACAACTTTGATCAAATTGGCCGAGTCATAGAAGCTCTACGTGCAAACTTTCGGATACGACTGCCGTCTACAACGTCCTTATTTATACACGTTGGTGAGCTTTGGCGCAACGAAGAGGTATGGAATAGCGGCCCAAGAAGCTTGAGAGCGTTCTACACGGTGTGGTGGTTTCTTGAACGATATGTGACAGAACTTGCGCATCTATCTCGCAGGACACACGAGCAGTGCTTGCTTTTGAGAGAATATTCGCGCCTTGCTCGCGATCCGAAAATCAGCATGGTAAAAGAAGATGAGATGCAACGCGTAATACCCGCGTTACCAAGTGACGTCGTGCAAAGCTTCTGGAAGGCTAAGGACACCGCAACGATTTATCAGAAGCTGTCTATGCCGATGAGCAAGTATAGGTCTCAAGTAGAAGGAAAAGGGAGTATTGGATTTGCGGGATACTGTAGAAATAGACTGGAACATGTCATTACCTCACACAATAATGGACATACGGGAACGTTGGAGTTTAGAAGCATGAAAGGTACTCTAGATCCTCTCCTTATCGTCAACTGGTTGGCGGTTGTGACTAGGCTGTACGATTTCGCTCGCAGGGGAAATACTGCGGATATCCAGGTTATACTTCAGAAGGTATATCTTGGGGGTGATAATTATAGCGGCGTTCAGTTATTTTATGATATCCAATTGGTATTCCTACGCAAGCCAAGTACTTCGATGCGAAGATTAAAGGGCATAATGTGGAAGAAAATATGGAGTATTTCGTTCCCGTTTACTAAGAGAATATTCATGGCTGGGCGGAGGTCGAGGTGGAATTTCGGTCTAATTGCAATAAGCGCTAATTGTTCTTACTAGATAGATGAGCTAATATAATTCTGATAAATACATATTCCCCGATTGCAACCAAGCGTGACCATTTGCCAAGACTTTTATGGCCCCTGTCAAACTCTAGCCACTAATAGTATAGCGCCCCTTATCGCCCCTGGTGATCTCTTCGGGAACCAAAACATAAACTCATCCTATCGTCTTCTCTCTTCCATTTCTTCACCTCTTCAACTCATAAATCGATCATCATGGCACCCGGACGTTGCCTATGGCCTTGTACGATGTTGCTTACGGCGCTAGGCGCTGTAACTGCATCTAACCTTCAAAAACCCCTAATATCACAGCAGCGTCCGGTTATCGCCGACAACGGATTCGCCAAATTATTGGTCGATACCGACAAGCTGCAGGACAGCATCAAAATAGACAACCTACTCGACCGCGCCAAAGATCTCTTTGAGATTGCCCGGTTATCTGAGCCTGAGTTTGGGCATCCAACTCGAGTTATTGGAAGCAAAGGTAGGCGAACACCATTCTTTTTACTCTTTAAATAGCTCATGACTCATCCTCAAACCGACAGGTCATGCTGGCACATTAGACTATGTGTACTCCACATTAGAAGGCCTCGGTGATTACTACACCCTTTCAAAGCAGCCGTTTCCCGCTGTTATGGGAAAGGTGTATGAATCCCGCTTAGTTATAGGACACGATGTGCCTGAGTCCGCTTCGCCAATGTCGTTGACTCCTCCGACGGCAAATAAAGAACCAGTCTATGCAAGGCTTGTTCTTGTCGCAAACGAGGGATGTGACGCGTCTGACTATCCATCTGATGTAGCTGGAAATATTGCGTTTGTCCTTCGCGGCACGTGCCCTTTTGGCACCAAATCAGAGCTCTCTGGCAAGGCCGGCGCAGTTGCAGCTGTTGTGTATAACACCGACTCAGGAGAGCTATCCGGCACCTTAGGAACCCCCGTCCCGGAGCATGTCGCTACATTCGGTTTGTCAGGCAAGGATGCTACTCCCATAGTTGAGAAGTTGAAGAAAGGCAAGGCTGTTGATTCAATCGCGTACATTGATTCCGAAGTGAAACAGATCCAGACCACCAACATTATCGCACAGACCGTCGAAGGAGACCCGGACAATTGCGTCATGCTCGGTGGTCATAGTGACAGCGTTACCGAAGGGCCAGGCATCAACGATGATGGTTCTGGTAGCTTAACGCTCCTTGAAGTCGCCACTCAATTGACTAAATTCAGCGTCAACAACTGCGTACGTTTTGCGTGGTGGGCCGGAGAAGAAGAGGGCCTTCTTGGATCAGATTATTACGTCGATGTTCTACCGCTGGAGGAAAACTTAAAAATCCGGCTCTTTATGGACTATGATATGATGGGAAGCCCGAACTTCGCTTACCAGATCTACAATGCGACGAATGCTGCCAACCCTACCGGCTCGGAAGAATTGAGAGAGCTATACGTTGATTGGTACACTCAGCAGGGCCTCAACTTTACCTTTATCCCCTTCGATGGACGTAGCGACTACGATGCCTTCATTCGCAACGGCATTCCAGGTGGAGGTATCGCGACTGGCGCAGAAGGCATCAAGACAGAAGAGGAGGAAGTCATGTTTGGTGGCAAGGCAGGTGAATGGTATGACCCATGCTATCACCAGCTATGCGATGATGTTGGTAATGTCAATTCCACGGCCTGGCTAGTGAATACAAAGGTTAGTCCCTACCCACCTCCTCATTCACGATTCCGGAACAGTGTTTTTAACCTTGTGAATAGCTCATCGCGCATTCCGTCGCCACTTTCGCGGTATCGTTCAAAGATTTCCCCGAGCGTTCGGCGCCGACAGCTCTGGCCGCGTCTGAGCAGCCTCGCCGTTACCACGGCCGTTATCTTATTCTATAAAGCTAATGTAATTGAATAATGATTTTCAGATACCTTTTCATGTACGAGTTAGACCACGATTCATCTAGAAGTTTGGAATATGATCATTTTCATACTGGGAAAATTTTGTTTTTTTAATATCTACCACCTGTCACCTATTATTGATAGCAGTCAAATTTAGCAATCTTTTACTGGTGAGATATGACGCTAGAGAGAATGAAAGATCTAGGCTAGACATAATCACAGACCCAAGCGTTAGATGGGGTGGACGTTAGACGCCGTTAGACTATGCTAGACCAACTTGGGTAAAAACAACCTTATTTGTACGTGCGAGGATTTGTCCTCGATCATAGCAAGATACACTAGCTCAACTGATTGCATGTTTGCAGGTTTCTAGATGTTCATTACGGACGATCTCGAATATGTAGCTGCAAGTGAGGATGCCATCAAATATTGTAGATCAGTCAATTTCCACGAGACTTAGGGCTACAAGTGAGCAAGTAGCCAACCAATATTCAGGAACGCTCTGACTTACACGCTGTGAAAACTGCATACACAATATACTCTACCTAGTATAGGAATAGCAAGCAGCATTGTCCTCGAGCATGATTGAGCATGGGGACTTAGCTTCCATCCGAAGCTGGCGGCTCTGCCAATCATGTCACACACGAACGACAGCCTGTTGAATGGAAGGCACCTGTGAATCATCAAAACTCATGGATACCCACAGTCGAAGGTCAATGAGTTACCTCAATAGAATCCTTAGTCTAGGTCAACTCTCCTCTTGAGAATAGTATTTATAATCGTAGCTCATTTCTCATTTCATTTTCTCTTTTTTTTATCACAAGCATCTTTACTGAAACTGAAAAACGTGCCTACCGATTTAACGATTTTACATTCTGATCTTATACAATGAATACGAAATTACTTTCTATCACGTCGATCCTCGCCCTCGGGGCTCCAATCGTTACGGCGCTGCCAGGAGGCAGGGCGGAGGCTTCCACGAACAAGAAGATGCTCAATTCGTCTATCTCGATCCCTCCTTGTACCACAGCCGCGATGGACAGCATACAGGCGACTTCAACTGCGGCAATCGCTCCTCAAGTCACGGAGCCACCCCAGGCAACCGCAGAGGCCGGCGAATTCATGTTCACTCTGATCAACTCTCATACGGCTCCGGTCGTGACGATCCATGCACATGGAGCTGGCCAGCCGGGAGCAGTTGGGAAGGACACCCAGCCACACACTATGAGCCAAGGCCAAACCGATACGTTCGCAGTGCCTACTGGGGTAAGTCGAATCTCAACTTCCACACATCTCACCATAGCCTAGCTTATCCACGCCTCTGTGCTTCTTACTAACGCCGGATGTATAGTGGAGTGGGCGAGTAGCCATGTTCGAGGATGGCTACAACAAGATTCTAGATCGAGCCACTTTGTTGGAGGGCTCCTTCATGGTCAATCAGGGTAGCGCACGCATTGCTCTTGATGTCAGCTACGTGTAAGTCTTCGCACGATATACCAATTAGGGTTCATCATGATAACCAGAATATAGGGACGCTTTTACCGTACCGATGGTTTGCGAGTGCAACGGCGCCGTAGCCTTGGGCTGCAACCTTGACATGAACGGAAATTGCCCGGTTTGTTACCTCCAGAGAGTTACTAGAGCCGGCGAGAAGTGAAAGCTAACGAATTATCACAGCAAAACCTCTCGTTGAATGCAAAGACTTGCATGAACCCGAACAGAGACCATTTGAAGGGCGCTCCCGCTTACAACCCGTTCGAGGCTTGTAAGGGTATGGCGTACACGTATCCTCAAGATGACCTGGCCACCAAGTACGACATGCCCGGATGCAGCCGTAGTACTACTTGCTGTATCGGGACGGCCTGTAAACCTCATCCTGGGCAGATGCTATGCCCCGCCGGAAATGGCCAGACCCGGCCATGCGCGTAATGGAGGACTCTAGATGATCGCAGTGTTGGATAGGGAGGGCCAACTAATTGGGGTTCTGTACATAGGTAGTTACGAACTCACCGTGTAATTAGTGGCACGCCCTACTACGAGGATATTTTAACGGAGGTACTTGAATATCCAGACTCTATTCATATAGGAATATAACACTGCGTTATCCAACAGGCGGTACATCCCGCAGCTCGCTCGTTGAATCCGCCGGCGTAGATCTGCTATCGGGTCGCCTCGGTTGCCTTATAACAATACAGCAGACCGCGCAACTCCATATCAGGAGTAGGAACCTTAGACCACTGCGTAAGTTAGCAAAGCCGTAGTCCTTAAACCGAATATCTAGTTGTGACTTGCCATAACGCATACGTAACCGCGATGGATAGAATATCTGTATTTTCCCAAGGATATGACTCGTCCGCCGGGTCCCCGTGCTTATTGCTCCGCATGATAAGAAAGATCGAAGGGATCGCGAGGCATAGCACCAGCAGATCTCCAAACGCCACGCATGATGGAGGTACACGAGGTATTGTGCGCGTTGAGTCAAGTATTCCCATCCTAAGAGAGGGATCAGTCAGACCTCGGGTATACCCATGTTGGCGCCAGCAATTTCCAAATTGAATCATGCCGATGATTCTCGACAATTGACACATATTGGAAGAAATGTAAATGATGTAAGGGCACTCACAACTCAGACCCATCAATCACCAGCGCAATAACAGCCTAGAGTCAGAATTTAGCATCGATGCAAGTAATCTGTAGGAAACTTTGAAGCCCTACCACGGAAACCGAAAGTCCCAAGGTCTTTCCCCAATTGACGCTTTCGTAAATCAGATTGGCCAGTAATACCACGGAAGCGCCCAAGCCAAGAATTCGAGCGATCGCGCCCGCAATGGCGGCAGTCTTGGGTGCGCGCGATCGAGCCATGTGGCCTTTTTTTTTCTCGTCGCGATTTAGCAAGCGCAAGCGATCAACGAGAGACGAAAATCGCCTATTGACAAGAAGAAAAGTTGGGCGTCGCTATATAGTTTCCGCGAAACAGCAAAAATGGCCCCGGCAGCTGCGAAGTTTCGTTCAGGGTCCTGGGACGGGTTACTGGGGTTTAGGGCCGTTGCATATTAGCCATCCATTCGGATGCAGAGGTTGTCTTGGCGGCTGGTTGTCAGCGCAAACGGCGTGCTTCAGGCTTAACTACGATGGCGGGAGCATCTCTGGTTCCTATTCGGGTGCGATTTTCGTATATCTTTGCAGGAACAGGTATTCATCGTCAAAGAATCATGAAGAGAGAACTCAGGCATAATTGATACCTGGTGAAGAGTAAGTTATGTGGCCAGATAGTCATTTTACGCCCGTATGATAGCGGCGTAGAGGGGGCATCCAACTTGACAATGACAGCTCACACTTGTGACAAAAAAGCAGGAGACAATTGTGAGCCAAGACTCTAGGGGCATAATAATACTGTATTTTAATCCTCAAACCCCTAAACCATCGATGTCAGCCTTACATGGTGCACTTGTGTCACAATGAAGATGGATTCAATTTGAGAAGCTTGAATACCTGATAGTGACCTCATTCGGACGTCCGTACATATATTCATGTTTTCCAGTTATCCAGCCACGAAGAGTGTATTGACAAGTTGATATAGTCATGTACGACATTCAGGAGAAGCTTCGTGTTTTACATATACTCTTTTTACTGTCTTGTGAAGAGTATCACATGCAATTACAAGCATATGGTGATACCTAATTGGGTAGCTAGAAGCGGAGAAGATGATCCGCCAAGGAAGTTACCGCTCTACGGGTATCGAAGTACCGCAAGCCACGCAGCCCAGCAGCTCAGCAACCCAGTAAGACAAGGGGTCTCCATTTTAAAGACAATTCCAAAGTTTTAGCTTTGCCTTTGTAAGAAATCCTAATCCACGAATGAAATTAGTTGTCGATAAATGAGACTAAACGATCTAAATGATATCAGAGATCAACCCAATCGTCAAATCTAACAAATCTCTATAACGACAATCTACAACAAATCTAAACTTGCATAGCACAGCTTTAAGCCTCTTCACGGCTTCGTTATATTCTTTAAGCAGATTGGAACGATTCCGATCCTACTCTTCGTTCTTTTAATAAAGTAAAAATATATACCTAATTGAAAACGTGTCGTAAAATTACCATTACCTAGTACTTCCATTATTTTTCTGCCTTCCACCTCTAACCTCTGGATATCTTGTTGAATGTGGTAAAACATCCTCCATAGCATGGCCTAACATCTACAAGGTCATTCCGTTTTATCCTCTCTCTCTTCAAATCCGTAACAGGTAGACCATTCAAGATGGCTTCCTCTCCTACCCAAATTCCTATCATCCAGATCACGAACGACGATGCGGCCCCCTCTCCTCAAATCTCCGATAGTCGCAACCACGACGAACCAGCCGCACCAACACCACCCGCTCCGTCATCTGACCCTCCCCCCAACACTCGACGATGTTTCGTCTGCCTTACCGACGAGCCCGAGGCTACCCTTCCCTCTGATTGGTCGAAGCCGTGTACATGCTCATTAGAGGGACATCATGAATGCCTTATGGCCTGGGTCACCGACCTCGAGAATCAAGACAAGGAGATCAAGTGCCCCATATGCAAATCTCCCATCACCATCACCGAGAAGTGGGATCTAGCCATACAACTCAACCAATACCTCAACCGCAAGTTCTCTCGATGGTCTCCCCGCATTCTATTCGGATTCATCGCGTCCGGCGCTCTAGTTAGCAGCTCCGTCTATGGCGCAAAAGCTATCGACCTATTCGCGGGCCCCGACGCTACGATCAACTTCCTACTTAATTCCGAGCTGAAGACCAAAACCTTGGCTGAGGTTATGCGCCAGCCGAGCGAGACGGGAGGCACGGACGGCGCGCTGCCGATTAACCTATTGCACTTCGCCGTGCTACCCCTCATCGCCCCCGGCCTTGTGCTCAACCGTCTTCGCCTAGGAGAGGTTATCCTGATCCCAGCGTCTCTACTGGTAAGCCGGGTCCCCACGAACCTAATATTTTAACCTCTAGATCTAATTGCTGACAACGGTTTTTTTCCTACAATTATAGTACGCGACTCTAATCGATCAGACGAACGAATACGTCACTTGGCCACCCTCGCCCGAACGAGCCCTGACCCTCTACCCGGCCGTCAAAGCGACGTACTTCCACCTCCACAGCACGATCTCGAAGACGCTCGAGAAGCGATGGGCGGCCCAGGCGCGCAGACTCATGCCACACGGTAGTGCCGACCAGCCCCCCGCGATCCCAGAGGCCCCCGAGCCGCAGGAAGGCGGTAACCTACTCGACTTCGAGATCGATATCCAGATCGGCATGGAAGAGGAGGAGGACGGCGACAACGAGCAGGCGAACCGACGAAATAGAGCTTTGGACGGTGGCCGATCGCCCGTTAACTTCCTCGCTGGAGCGCTCGTCTGGCCCGGTGTTTGCTATGGCATGGGCGAGCTGCTGCGCATGGTTCTTCCTTCGCGATTCACTACGCGACCCCTCCTGGGCCCGAATACGGGGATTTTGCAAGAGCGCTGGGGACGCAGTTTAGTGGGTGGATGTCTCTTCGTCGTGCTGAAAGACGCCTTCTTCCTCTGGGTCAAGTACAGACGCATGATGAACCGCGCCTCTCGACGCATCAAGAACGCCGACAACCGCAACCCACGTCGTTGAGCCCACCATACCACAACACATACCACTGAGCACTAGACACTACACCAGTTCAAAAAGGAGACAGCTCAAATGACTTTGATTGGAGCAGGGGATGAGGAGAAGAAAAATGAAAAAAGGCCGGCGTTCGGGAAGCTCTCTACTTTATGGTGGCGGACGGAGATCAAGCATAGGCGTAGAATCCATCTCGCAAATGGGGGCTTTTTCTTCTTTTGTTTTGTAAGATACCATGGTAATTCTTTTTTTCTCGCTCCCCGCACGCCGGGACACGGCGTCTATGACCCTAGAGGCTAGGCTAGGCTAATGCTCATTTGTTGTTTAATGGGATGTGTGTGTGCGTAAAGTTTTGAGGTGAGGCGATGCGATAATGGTATAGGCCTGATATGACTATTTTACTACTAACTGGTTAAAGAGTGGGTTTATAATGGGTTGGCTACCTATTTCTCTCTCCGCCATCGCATCTCATGAAGGTTGATGAGATGTGTCTAGGTGGTGAGAACTAACTACTGTGTAGGATTCTGATATCCTGCTGACTAGCCCTAAAGCATCTCGAATTACAACGTGTTCTCTTGCTGACCAAGCACCGATACGAGCGACGCATTCAGAATAAGGTGAGGCCTATAAGTTCATGCAAAGTGTTCATCAATAATTGTTATCAATTCACTGGCAGTCTACGTCATTTCGTCTTCACAAATTACCCCACGTCTAGCTCAGGGTTAGGGTTATCACCTACACTTCATATACACATCCTGGCTCATCGAGATCCTTCAATCACAACTCGTAATCCAGTTTCAATATAGATAGGTAGGCACTTAATATGCCCAACCACCGCACCCCAAGATCAACCCAAACCGTCTTCACCCGCCCTGCCCCGGCGGCCGTGACGTACGACCTGTCCGTGCCAGACCAAGCCACCATCACCGTTCCCCCAGGTTCGTCCTGGACTTCGGGACCGCATTGGCACGAGGCGCACACGGAGTTCCTACAGGTTCTGGCCGGGAGGGCAAGGGTTACGTTGGCGGAGAGGACGTTCGTCGTCGGCAAGGGGGACGGTGAGGAGGGGGTGATTACGGTCCCGAGGGGCGTGGTGCATGAGTGGCGGAGAGCTGACAGGAAGGGCGAGTGTGAAGGGAAAGTTGAGGAGGGAGGGGATGAAGATGGGGAGTTGGTGGTGAGGGAGTGGACGGAGCCGAAGGACGGCGCGAAAGAAATCTTCTTTAGGAATTTGAATGGGCTTGTTCTTGATGCTACTACTAATAAGAGAGAGGGTAGTTGGACAAACACGTTTCTCGAGATCGAACTGTGGAACTTGTTCTGGCGCGCTGATAATTATCCTGTTGTTTTGGGCACGGGATGGGTCGGAGGAGTCGCTACGAAGATGGTGATGGGTTTTGCTGTCACGTTGGGCTGGATATTTGGGTGTCGGGGGGTATATGAGGAGTATGAGTTAAAGAGGTGAGGGTGAATTGTTCGTGGTATCAAATACCTATGTATTGGATATTTATTAATCGTCGATAACTATGACTTCAGGAGAAGTATTTAATGCCAGAGCAGATTCCACATTACTAGCCAAAGCATCGACAGCTAGTCCGTCCTGCTTAGTTGTCTTCCATTCACCCGATTGCGGATCGTATTCAAGAAGATAAAGCTGGGAATGGTTTCCATCAACATATTCGTAGGGGATCTCCAGATTGGGCTCACCATAGTTCCCCATGAACTCCAACTTGAGCTTTAACTCAGTCCCGGGTTCCAGGTCACCACGAAAATTGATCACAAAGGGCTCAGAGCGAACCACACGCCTATTGTACTCAAGCTTGACGGATTGAAGGAAAGTAGCCGGTGTACCATCAACATCCTCTCCGAAGACCCTGAGCTGTTCCCGTCCACCGTCCGTCGTCTCCATCCGAACCACCAGGCGTCTTCGGAGGATAAACGATGATATTGGGATATCAAGTTTTTCCATTACCCGGATCATCAACTCGTCCGCTTTAGAAAATACACGTATATCCGCGAGCTTGTCTATAGGCGTCTCCTGTAGATTACAAATCACGAGCTTGGTACCCTTTCTACGCCCCACGGTTTCAGGGATCTCATTTGCGGGGGTTACGGTGAGGGAAGATCCTAGAGCTAGGCAGACGTCCGCCTTCTTAGCGTGGTCTCGCGCTAGTTGTAGAGGCTCGGCTGGAAGGGCTTCACCGAAATTGATGATACTATCAAGTAGGACGCCGTCACAGCGGGCGCACTTTCGTCCTGTCCGATGATCATGAACTGTCTTGTCATATGAAGCCACGGCTCGGAAATCTGAGGATTATTAATTAGTTCACACGAAAACGCCAAGAGAATGGCGAGTAAATACCGCGCAAATACTCCGTCCCGCAGTCCTTGCAGTACTCGCGGTTATTGTTCCCATGAAGCTCAGATATCCTGTCCTAAAATAGCAAAAATAAGCCACACTTCACCACCAATTTCCCCTTTAGCTTACCGGCAGGATCCCGCTCTTCCTGTGTAAGCCATCGCAATTTTGGCTTATCAAATACTTCAACAGTCCCCTGTTCTGCAGCTCGACTAATGCCATATGGGTAGGCGTTGGGATAGCCTGTAGGGTGTTGACTGCTCCCGTCACCTGTTTTCCCTGGGCTCGGAGCGTCCATACGCCCTTTGGCCCGCGGAAATCAGGAATTCCTAGACACCGAAAGTTAGACTCGCTAATTCATGATGGATGCATATTCTAGGTTCGTGTCTGACCTGCAGAAGTAGAGATACCGGCCCCCGTGAACACAACCAAGTGCTTGCTATTCCGTATCAGCTTCGCAAGGGCCTCCGCTTTCTTGTCGACAGCCTCGGGGGCCTCTTGGCACTCTACTGCGGGGATCTTGGGGGCGGTATTTGCCATCGCGACGGTGAGATCTGACTCGATGGAAAAGAAGTATGAGTCAAATATCCATGGATGGAATGGTATGATTCCAAATTATTCAGAAAGAGGATGTATCAGCATTTAGTCGTCGCTTGCGAGACTAATGTCATAGTAGGATTGCCACGTGACATTGCCCCTGGTTTTTCGAAAAGGGGGCTAACTACCTATAGGCAGCAGCGCCCCCCTAAATTGACGATCTATAATCTTCTAGCTTGATTTTGATGAGAACATGGATAATCACTTGATCAATCTGCGCCGTTGTTGCGTCTCATTCTCAGCTGGTATTGAAACGCTAGATTCCAGTTTCGAGGTTATCCTATACTATTACCCACACTGGTGCCGTCTTTCATAATAATAGCTAGGGTCATAATGCTGTATATTTATGTTACAGCAGTTAGACACATCCATGGATTCTAACTGAACTTTTAGGGGCCAGTGACCGATTGTATATTTGCGTAGTGGACTTGTTTGACCGAGTCTGAATCGAATTCGCTCAAAGAGTGAAGGTATTCAGCAGGAACTCCCCTCAAACTACCAGACGTGAGTTGAGAGCCATAAGAATATGTATAATAGGCACGTTGATTAACAGAATGATTACTAAATTGCGAATAGTCCCAAGTGTTGGTCAGCGTTACGATGCGGCGAACCACGACTTACAGTAACGGGTATGCTAAATGGTTACGTGAGATATGACAATGAAAGGTCGCCCCTTCGTATGTTCCCTCATTAATAGAGGGTTCTCTATTGGGATAATAGGTTGATAAGAATCGGACCTAAGTTCGATGGTGAATAGACCCCTCCAGGTATTAGGCAGATTTGCCAACCTAGATCCTGGTTCTTCTTATCTCACCAATTTTCTGCCTTGTAGCCTCATGCTATAGATCTACATCTGCTGCGATGGATTCTTAAAAATTTATGAAATATCATGAGGCTCGCTTGTCGTATACTCAAAAAGACCTAAGCGGTATTTCGGACAGGAATCCGATGCCGGATGGATACCTACGTTCGGCCAACATATCCGAATCCTTAGGTAATGGCTCATGGGGTCATCTAAAAAGGGAATCATGTATCCGCTTGAATTTTCGAATCTCGTAGCTTGAAAATCCAGATCTCGTATCTGTTCCTAGGTGGGAAATATTGGATCAACCAGATCCCTTGCATTCTCGGCCGAGTCGATGGCAAAACGAGTCGCGCGATCGACCGTTCTCTACGCCATCGGACGTCGTGGTGCGTCTGACTAGATCCCTTGCTGCTTGATTGCTGCGGGACTAGCTAAATGGAATATCGCGTAGGACTTTATGGTGAATATAAAGTACTGGTGCCCTGCTGAATCGATGGATGAAATGCATGGTATAATAAGCTCGATGCAACTGAACTTCTAAAATGCAAAGCGTGAGAATTGGAACACCCAATTATGTTCCTCAAACTGGTGATATCTGTCGACGGGGGCCACCTTATAGCGTGACGTTGAATGTCAACGTCCTGATAGCGAGCTTACTTCGCTGGATATATCCGGATATATATACTAAGCCGCGGGGAAAAGGTTCATATTGCAGGCGGTCTATACCGAAGCTGACGGAGAACACGACATGCTTATGAAGAAGTTTAAGCTGCAGTTAGTTATTACATAAGACAAAGTCTCGTGCCGTAGTATTCATGTCGGAGGTTATGTGGGTGGGTTGCTCTGGTGGTCAGCAAGGTTATATCGTTGCGATGCTGCGAGAGCCGCAACTTCAGCCGCTTGACTCATAACGTTCGGTGGCGCACAGGCTCTCACAAGCTCATGTCATACTTATCAGTATCTTATACGAATCGATGTCTTCTCGAGGTCCTCTCTCGTGACTTGGGTAACGATAACTGCGATGTTTGGTGGCGAGAATTTGATATTTGAAGTTAGGATGACAGTTGACTCTTTTTAGAAGTAACTAACTCGATTAGACGCCGTTCGTAAGCATTTAAATTTGCTAATATTGTCGGGCGAGGGTACTGCCGCAGTATGATACATCACATTGTACATCTAACAAGACGAATTCCGAGAGGCCGCCCTCATCCGCACTTTACCACTTATAGTAGACCGTACATGATGCATGTGAAACCGCATCGCGCCTTGGAAGATTATGATTGGATTATCTAGAAGGGTGCGTTGGCGCTTGGCGACATGTCCGATGAAGACGGATAGATGAGCGGATAGAAGATCGATGTCGCGTATCGAGGTGAAGATGATGGAGGCACAAATACTAATACTGTGCGATGGTATGCACTAGATGTACTAGGTGAGACCCCCTGTAAATTATGGATGAATTATGAATTGCCAAATTGGAGGGTTGGGGGATAGACCGCACACCGTCTAATCTGGCATGCGGTGCTACATAAAACGATTGATCCTCAATGCCGCCGACCCACCATTTAGACGAAAAAACATCATGGACGAGAGATGTTTGCGATGCGTTTATGTAGGTACCCATGGATATATGTAGGTGATGTAAGAGATGTAAGAGATATGAGAGAAGTTTGTTCAAATTTGACATGTAACAAATGAGGAAAATGCTCATCGGAAAATATTAAGGTTCGTTTTAGCTCGAACGATTCCGAACTAAAGAATCAAACACTGCAACTGCCCAGGTTTTGTTTGGTTGGTTAGGGTTGGTTTGGTTCGATGACCCGATGGCCGACCCCTGGTGGCCCCTGATGGCCCCTTGATGGCCACTGACCACGCCTGGGCTCCTAAGCACCTGGCTTGCCTGGGCACTGGGCACTTTCAACAATCAAACTTTAAGCTAACAGTTTCCCCCCACACAGCTTTACCGACCCCCTGGCTCCTTCATCATTGGCAATCCGCCCGCCCGGGACGTAAATCATTGCATGACACCTAGTAGACTAGGTAGGTACCAGTCTCAGGTCTTGCTTTTTATCTTTCTTCTTTCTTCTCTAAACGGCAAAAGACTTCCCACCATCTTTTCTTGCTCCATCCGAAATGGGGCATTTAGATCAATATAATTGATGCAGGTTTCCGGCTGCATGGATACACCAATATATTCTTCCGCCTGTTTTCACCGTCGACACGTGTTCTGGTAGTCTGGATTCAACTACGCAGAAGATAACTGGCAGGCTGGCAGAGTGGCAGGCTAGATGCTGGCACACATGTAAGACTTTTGCAGCATTGGCAGGCAATCGGACAATTTGACAACCAAACCAGCCAAACAAATTCCCCAATGGAAATCTTGGAATCCTCAACGGCCAGGCCGTGTCACGTCGCAGTTCGAGCTGCATTCCAAAACTAGACTTGTTGCACCAAGACCGTCTAGTTTCCGATGAATGCTAACGCTACCAGCACTACTAATACTACCACCGGCACACCGACAAAACTGTTCCAGCAATTGGGGGCTGCCTCGGTCAGTATTGTCACTACTGGATGTATTCCCGGTCATCCAGGTCATTCATTGCCCAGGTGGTGTTGTACCTACCAGCCTAGGTAATGAAAATTCCGCTAAAATCACTTAATCACCAAATTGTCAGCATACCTCTCTCGTCTCGATAGGGATACGAAATAATGTTGAACGCGGGCCGTGGTTGCTTCGCCTAAGACGCCCAGGAACCCTTGCTCCCTCTCGCTCTTCTCTCCCCTGCTTCGCATCTATTGGCTACCGCTTCTCTAGGTACGTCTTCCTAAGCACGAAGCACATCCGATCAAGTCGACGTGTCACTCTGCAAAAACAACCTGCAGCCGGCCAGGTGATCGATTCGAATTGGTGCCACTGATCGTTCAACAGCAAGCTGGAAGGCATCGCGGAGGATATAGTCCCACAAGAACGCACAGAACGCAATGATAACATCCCAATGGACATCAATTGGGTTTTTTGGGTTCTTGGGGTTAAGTCACGCGCCCCGGCTCAGTGCCCAGTCCTGCCAGTGTCTCCAGTGACAATCCCAACCACAAAGAGCTGACAACCTTGGAAGCCCGGTAAACTAACCGTGGCGTCAAAATGGCTCGCACTAGCGCGAACCACATCGTTGAGGAGGCTGGATATTCGCTAAGTCGAATAAAATGAGACCAAAACGATCCAGAAGTCAGCCCCAATTCAATATAGCAATCTTGGCGAATAGGGCACCTCGCCGGGGGTTGGGATTAGCGTGGTTCTCACTGCTTAGCCGCGTATGATCCCTGTTGGATAAGACAGCTTGACAAACCTTGGAAAAGTCCTTTTTCTTTCTTGACCATTTTTTTCTGCTCCTTCTCATGATCTCTTTTCTCCTTATTTATAGTGTATAAGTGCGTTTTATCTTAGCGAAATCCACTTTTAGTTTCTACGTGACACACTGACACACCGCCTACGACTACCCGACGGGAAAGGGAGGGATGTGATAGTGTATAAGTGGCTTGGCAGAGATTTCGAGATCCTAGGATGGCATGGACTCTTTTTTCTTGTCCCATGCGGCTCCATGCAGGTTCAAATGTTATTTCTACCCATGCCCCCATGCTCTTATCTAGTGCCGCGTCGACCGGTTATGCTAGCCGGGTGGCCCGAGAGGTGCTTAGTGTTGCTTCTAGACTCTTTTGCAGCGCGTCTTGAGAACCCGTGATGTGTGATGCACGGGTCTCCTTTGAAATTAGCGACTGTAGATCCATCTCGGACACGGGGCGAAAGCTACGCATGTCATCACCCGTAATCACGGCTTCCTACACAACCTCTCTGTTCCACCCTGAGTCATGTGTCTCTGCCTTACTTTCTGATCGTTTGTTATTTCATTACGTCGATGCTTAACTTGACGTCTGCCGGTACACAAGGGAATCCGAGTTAAGAAGCGTAGTCCGGGGCGTTCACCTGTCTTACCTGTTAGCCTACTTCCAAGCCGGTTCTTCCACTTCTCCGTTCGAGCTAACCTTGGTTCCGTTAATTCCAGAACTAGGTCTGACCTATTCTCACCCACCATCTTCGTCCGGCACTGCAGCTCGCGCGTGCGTTCACCGTAAGGCATAGGGCTGACCCAGAAGAGCCGTTTCATTCACGTGGCCGGCAGGCTTTGTAGAGCGCAGCAGCAAAAGCATCTCCGGCATTTAGCGAGGCCTTGATCGGAGCTAACTTACCGAAGTAGTCGGCCCGGACTCTCCTGGTTCAGTAGCGGCCAGCATCTGGAGGTTGCTTTCCAAGCTCGAGCCTCATCGACTGACATACATAAGAGAGGGGCGGTGTCAGGACCGCCTAACGCGCCTTGAGGTCATCCGAGGGACTATGACCTGGTTGGGTAAGTTGCTCTGCATACTCGCTATTTGTTAACTTTAACCGCATAAGAGAGTACATGTAATAGGCAGTAGGAGGAAACGTGCCACCTATGTCACCTATGCCACCTCTATACGTCCGGGGTAAATACAGAAGAGAAGACTCGAGCATTCTTGCTGGCGTTACCTGTACTCCTTTTTCATCCACCCCTAACTTATACACATCATCACATCATCTTGACTGACGCAAGTTGCTAAACCTCAAAAAGCTCACACCCGTGCACAAAACACAAACACAATACACAACAACTGACCCAATGCGCATTACCCAACACCTCTACCCCCATTTTGTTGGCATGTACATAGTACCATCCATTCGCTAGACATTGTACGTGTATTGTCTTGGTTTGGGTTTAGAAAGAACCTTGGTGCCTTTGAAAGTACCAAGTTGGGGTCCGGAGATTAGTTAGCTAAGGCAAGGCAAGGCAAGGCAGCTGCTATGTCGTTGCTTCCATCTTCCCCGTCATTGCCCTCTGTCGAGTATGAGAGGGAGTGACGAGGATGGGACCAGGAGCTAGTTACATCTTAGAGGAAGAGCGACTTGAAGAGCCAACTTAGAAATGGCTACGCCTTCTTTCAATTTGATGTTGGTTCTTAGTGACTCATCATCTCACATCTTAAGATAGCAACTTGTCTCCCTTGCTCATTCCTGCCTAATCCTCTTCTACACGTACCCATTCCCTCCTATGAATTACTTAATCGCTGTTTCTCAAATGGCGGCTCTAGCTGACATAATTGCTTAATTCTCCGCCAAACTCGTTCGTCGTTGGCCCCCAATTACCTAGCACTTACATCACATACAAACATCTTTCACCATCCACTTACATCCCCCAAAAAGAAGAAAGGAGGAGAAGAAGAGAAAACTGACGTTCTAAAATATAGGACCAATCTATCTTTTCATTACTTTCGCCTTGCCCAAGCTCAATTCTATCAATCTCATCACCGCCTTTTCAGCCGCACGAGGATCTCGTCTCTTCATATCGACGTACTCTCCTAGGTAGGGGTTGGAAGAATGACAGACGGTGATCTGCGGAGGGTGCAGTCTACCCTGCATTATGTCTACCCGCTTGTAGTGTTCCTTTACTTCGCTACCACCTCAGCTGTCGCGGTTTGTACGTTGCAAACTTCCGACTCGACGAAGCCGACCCATGTACGACGCAAGGTCATATACTACCTCCTCCTCTGCTTCGTTTCCACTTTTGTGGCGCAAGTTATCCTTAAAGCTGTCGAGATCGTCTTATGGGGACGATGGCCAACTCAAGACACTATTATCGGTCTCCTTTCTTGCATCCTGACCTTTGGTATTGAGCAAAACAGCCTCGGGTTTGACTCTGGTGTCGTCTGGTATCCGTTCTATGGATCATGGATCATTGCCTTTCTCTTAGAGCCTATAAATGCTGCGCTATTGTTCATCGTTGCACAAAACCCGATAACTACAACACCGGCAACTATTGATAACTCCTCGCTATTCCTTCATATTGACGCCTCTATCGCCATTGTTCGCTGTGTGCTCATATCTAGTGCCATTTTAGCATACTTCACCTGGCGAGAGAGCGAGACTGATATCGATGAAGACGAAGAACGGGCGCCGCTCATTCCAAAGCCAGACCAGCGAGCCAACGGCACTGACAATTCGGCGGATAGTGGTTACGGTACCAATTCGGACGCTACGAATACAGAAGCAACTAACACAGAAACGGCGAATTCCCCTAGCGACGTTGAATCACCATGGGAACGCCAGCAGCGCATTTCTCGGGAGAAGATAGAGAAGCGGCTGAAAAATGAGGGCAACTGGATTTCGTATGCTAAGGGATTCTTGATATTCTTTCCGTATATCTGGCCTGTGAACAATCGTCGCCTGCAGCTTTACGCTGCCCTGGTGGGGCTCTGCTTGTTAGCTGGAAACGTACTCAATTTCTTGATTCCACGGCAGTATGGCGCCGTTATGGACTCGTTAAGCGGCGTTTCCGGGAAAAATCCGTGGATCCAGGTCGCAATATTTGCTGGTCTCCGACTCCTAGATTCCGAAGCTGGTATTAACCTTTTGAGACAGATGTTATGGTTGCCCATCGAGTATTACTCCGAGGAGGCGCTAACATCCGCGGCCTACTCTCACATCATGAACCTCTCTTCTGAGTTCCATGACTCACAAAGTTCTTCAGATCTCATCGTTGCTATCTCGAACGGCACTTCTATATCGAACATGCTGGATTCGATCTGTTTTCAGGCATTGCCAATGCTGATCGACTTGGTTATCGCATTCACATACCTCTCGACTAAATTTGGTCCGTATGAAGGCTTCATCACAATAGCAACTGGTGCAGCATTCATCCAGAGCGCCACTCATATCATCGGAAGTTTCCAGGAGAAACGGAAGATGTTAGTGAGAACGTAAGTAATTCTTTATATATATCGGAGTCTCATGAAAATCTACTACTTTCGTGGGTTTTTGTTGAATTTACACAGCAATCCATTACTAGGCAGTTACTAACATCAACTTTCTAGGTACTTTGAGGAACACTATATCCGCCAAGCTGGTATCCAGGGTTGGCAGACTGTTAGTGCTTTCAACCAAGTACCATACGAGGAGAGACGATACGGTGTAGCAGTCAACTCTCACGTTTCAGCAGCCAAGTCATTGTACGCAAGTTACTTCGTCGGATACGCCTTTCAATACCTCATTCTCCTTGCGGGCTTACTCGCCGGTGCCTTTTTAGCCGTGTACCAAATCACACATGGCCAGGCAACCGCCGGAGATTTCGTTATGCTCTTAACATACTGGAGCCAGCTTACCTCGCCCCTCCGCTTCTTCTCTCAACTCGGAAAGAACATCAGTCAAGATCTGGTGCATGCCGAACGGCTTCTTGACGTGATGACTACGAAGCCGACTGTGGTGGAGAAACCCGATGCTCGACCCTTAAAATTGAAAGGCGGCAAGGTCGACTTCCGGAACGTCAGTTTTAGCTACGACAAGAAGAAGGACATCTTGAAGTGCGTAAACGTGTCTGTTCCCTCTGGTACTACTGTCGCATTCGTTGGTGCGACAGGTGCTGGAAAGTCGACAATTCTTAAGCTCCTCGATCGCTTCTACGATGTGACTGGGGGTTCAATCCAAATTGACAGTCAAGATATCCGGGACGTTACAATTTCAAGGTATGTTTAATATTAAACTCACCCTTTCATCATCCCCCTTTCATGCCTATATCCGAATATGACCACCATTTATTGTGGACCAATGTCATGTGTTCTTTACTAATGTAACCACCCTCTCAGTTTGCGACAATCTATTGGCATTGTCCCCCAGTCACCTATTCTTTTTGATGACACCGTGATGAATAACATCCGGTACGCTCGACTATCAGCAACAGACGAGGAAGTATACAGCGCATGCAAGGCAGCGGCCATCCATGATCACATCATGGGATTTACTGAAGGTTACACGACTCGGGTTGGCGAGCGCGGAGTGTAAGTATTGAATCAGCTGCTAAATTATCAATCGCGATGACTAACAGATTTAGGAAACTATCCGGTGGCGAACTTCAGCGTATCGCCATTGCGCGCGCTATCCTAAAGGAGCCGGAGATCGTTCTTCTCGACGAAGCCACTAGCTCCGTTGATACTGACACGGAACAGAAAATCCAAGATGGTCTTCGTGCACTTTGCCAAGGTCGTACAACATTTATTGTGGCGTAAGCATTGCCGATCATCGAATTTAATGAACTGACTATACTAACTCCGATATAGACATCGCCTCTCAACGGTTATGAATGCTGACACTATTTTCGTTGTTGCGAATGGAGAAATTGCGGAACAAGGCAACCACGAAACATTGATCGCCAAGAAAGGAAAGTATGCCGAGCTTTGGTCTAAGCAGATATTCGTCAAGCCTAAGGAGGCCAACGACGAGAAGCTGAACGAAGAATCAGCCAACACGGTACCCGCAGTCGCCACGCAGACGGACGGGTCCGCAGATCAGCACACAAATGGCTCCAAAACTTCGAACGGTACTCAAGCCAAGCGATCGACACCGAAAGTGACGACCTCTATTGTGACTGGTAAGGCTAACGGGCAGGCTGTGAAAACGCCGAATGGGCATCAAAAAGAGGTAGATCCGTCGGAAAATCAAGCATGATTTTTTGACTGACACTAACCTCTGACAGGGTTCAAAGTTGAATCCTGGCGCTCCGGAGTTTACGCCTCGTTCCGCAGCCGTGTCAAGACCAATACTTACGTCTCCCATACGCAACAGCTGGGCCGAAGATGTCGAGGAAGAAGGTTGTTGTCGTTGTATACCTCCCGAGGTAGATGTGGATACCGCTTCCATATCTACCGCAATAAGAGCCTTCGAAGCTAGTCCTTCGAGCAAGCATGGAGATGCTGTTTCTCCGATCTTACCACCTGAATCGATTTCCCAGCCAAATGTTTTCGAGACACCGGACGCCAAGCCTCGTCGCAATACTCTTCAATCAATTTCTTGTCCTGAGGGGCCAGCCCTCTCTTTCCCAGACAGCCCAGCTCGTTCTGTCAGTCAACCTGTGCCTACACCTCCTGCAGCAAATTCTTCCAAAGAAGATACCAGGCCACCACAGGATCGGGATGATCCTACTCCTCCATCGCCTGACGTCAAAGCTCCACAAGAGTCTACCAATAAGAGAAGTAGTTTGCGTGGTAGATATCGAGGTCGTTACCGTGGGGGAAGAGGTCGAAGGCGCAACCCTTCTAGTACCAAGTTAAGCCAAAAGGAAGGCGTAGGAGCCTCTCAGAAACGTCGTGGCTCCTCGTCTCGTGCAAGATAATCTCGCATTTTCAAACGGCGCTTTCGGATGATGCATCATTTTCATATTGCCTTTATTTCTCATCGTCTGGTACACGCATTCTATTTCCAGCATATTCTACGTTTCGATTCTCCGACGCGCTGTTATGACTTTTATACGGAAAACGCTTTTCACGTTGGGGTTATTACAGAGTGTTGATAATGGAAGCTCCATACGGCGCCTTATTCGACTACAATTTTAAATAATGCTGCTTATCGGGCTGGCTGTGGGACCTAGGAGTGATGGAGAGCGGAAAATAGGGGGGAAAAGTGAAGGTTTTTTTCTTATCTTTCATTCTATTCATTGTTTAGCCAATGAGCATTTGGGAACAAAAAGTTATGTGCTCAAGGACACGAAGAGGCATACTGTTTAGAGAAAAACGAAGGACACTACGGCGGATATGGAGTCGAGGTGTATTGGTGGAAAAATTAGACAAGCATTGATTTCTCCCCCTTTTTCCTTTCGGTCGTTACCTATCTAGCCCCAAAAATTACCAATTAACCGATTTGTCTTATCCATCATCACATCGTCACAGATACATTCTGCGCGCATGTACATTAATTAGAAAAAAACAACAACAGCAATAGGTCACAAGTGGGTAGGAAAATCGTTATTTGCTTTCTTATTATAACCGCCCGGAGTCCTCATACGTCGTGAATTTGCCTGCCCGTGTGATTCTAGGTCAATATCAAGTCGAATGACTCATCCGAAGACTGGATTAAAACGTAGACAAATGTAGAAAACCTGGTTTCGTCAAGTCTAGGCTCGCCTAATATCATCCAGCCAACCTTCGCGTTTTTTGCTGCAAATCTCATTATGCTCTACCCTCGTCTCTTGCCTAACACCTTATGCTCAACCGAATGATCATCGTCCGGCACCGCGTCCGGCTCCGGGGCTACCTCCGCCGCCGCCACCCATCATATTTCGGGCCATGTCAGCGATGTTAGGATCGCTCATGAGGGTGCTCAGGTCGGGCATACCGCCACCGGTAGAGAATCGGTCGGCCATCTCACGTAGGCGGGGGTTGCTCATAAGGTTCTGCATCATCTCGGGGTTGGACATGAGGTTCTGTGCCATGCTTGCGAACATAGGGTTGTTCATGATGCTACCAAGATCAGGCATCCCACCTCCACCACCACCACCCTCTCGGTTCGCACCTGCACCGCCGCCACCGAATAGGTTCGCCAGGCTAGCAAGGTCAGGACCTCCTCCACCTCCGCCTCGGGGCGCGGAACCACTAAGGTCAGGCACAGCACTCGCAGCATCAGCCTCAAGCTCCTCGACCCGTCGTCGCGCAGTCTCAAAGCCCTTCTTCATCGCCTCCGAGCCGCCATTCCCCTCGTACTCGATCCCCTGCTTGTACGCCTCCATACTCCCCTTCGCGTCGCCGAGCGCGAAGCGCGCTAAGCCCAGGCGTGACCACGCTTTCGTGTACTTCGGGTCCAGCTTCACGGCGGCCTCGGCGTCCGCGCGCGCGGACGCGTGGTCCTTGGCCGCGCTGTAGGCCGCCGCGCGGTTGGAAAGGTAGATCGCGTTGCCCGGATAGATGGCGAGGGCCGAGGTGTACATGTCGATCGCGGTCGGGTAGTCCTTCGCCGCCATCGCGCGGTTGCCCTTCGCCTTCAAGTCCTCGGCCTCGGCTTTCTCGGCATCCGTAGGCACTTTGGTTTCCTCCGTCGTAGGTGCGGATTTGGAGACGTCGGGCGCGGATTTGGAGGACGGGTTGGGAGCGCTGGATTTCAGCTTCTCGTAGACGCCGTAGATTTGTAGGAGGTTTTGGGTGCCGATGGCGGAGGAGACGGCACTGGGGTCGGAAGGGTCCACTTTGAAGGACTCCCCGATGCAGTTGATGGCTACGTCGATGCTGTCCTTGTCCTCGCCGGAGAGGGTGCCGTCGGTTAGTGAGGTGGACAGGAAGTCGCAGATTGCGAGCGCGAGGCGCTGCTTCGTTGTCGTGGCCTATTTTTCGGGGTGTTTGTTAGTCATCGTGTGAATAAATAAATATGGATGTACATCATAGTAGGTAGTTTATAGACGGCTGGCTGCTTGGGGTGATATAGCTAGGGCTGAGGTTGACAGATGAGGGGGAGGGGAACGAGGGGAATGCAGATTCTCACGTACCATGGTTGCTCGATTGAATATCGAGATGGAGATTTTTCACGGTGATGATCAGTCGATCCCTTCACCTGATGCCGTTCTTACAATGAAGAAACGACTGAAGAAAGGAGTGCGGACTGCAAAGTAGGTTCGTCGTGACTCGGGCGTGAGTAGGAAAAGGTGAAGGTAAAGTGGGTTAGGAAGGATACCTATACGTATACGTCTGGAATGTAGATCGAATTGCGGCGTCCGTTCTCGAAATTTCGGCCTGATACGTGGAATGCGGGACATGGGGCGCCGAACAAGGAAAGTGGGGGTTCAGACGTCTTCGTTCCTGGTCGAACCCTAACATCTCGCGGGCGGTGTGGAATAGCGTGGCAGAATTTTGGATTTAAGGTTATCGATAAGATCCTTCCCAGTTTTGAGATTTCGCTAGCTCACCGAGATTTAACGCTAAGCCGTAGGTTTTGAGTGGCTGCTCACCTTGACCTAGGAAAGCTAAAGATTATGTAAGACGAACGAAGGGAATTTTTTGGATTTCGAGGTGCTGCCCCTAAGGGAATTTACACTATTGTTTTAACTTCTCCTCCGCCAATGAGCGTCAAGCCAGCTTGTATATTCACAATTTTTGAGATATTGTTGCAGTGACTCTGATCCCTGTGCTGAGCCGTAAATTTCGAGGCGCTGCTCTTAAGGGAATTTGCACTACTGTTTCAACTTTCTTTCGCCAGTGAGCGTGAAGCCGGCTTGTATATTCACAATTTTAAGATATTTTTGCAATAACTAAAAGCTCCCTGTGCTGAGCCGTAGCTTTTGAGTGGCTGCTAACCTAAGAAAGCTAGATATTACATAATACTGAGGGACTGAAAGATCAGAGCGATTTCACCGCTCACCTTTGCGATTCTTAAATATTGGTTAGTTCGCTCAGCGAATACCTCGCTGCCGTGGTGAGCCGTGATTTTTAGGGCACTACTCGCAGAGAAGGATCTGAACTAAATCCTTTACAAGTTTTAATAGTAATTTGATAAACGTTCAACGAAACCGAACGGGAGGATCACACCTTGGTCCCCGAAGCATTGTCTGTAGATAACAACTACATTCCTATCTTGATTTTTTTTTCTCCCCAATAAGAGTGAAGTCAACCAGTTCTCTCGCAACTTTTGCAATAGCTTGATAGGTGCTACCGGGACCGAAAGTGAGGGTTCTAAGCCGTTATTTTCGAGGCACTGCGTGCAGGAAGAGATTCTACACTTCCACCTCATGTCTTTTTCTCCAATAAAAAGACTATTATGCTACATTTCTTTGGCTTAGCGAAGAAGTAAGAAGCGAATAAGTCGCAGCTTCGCGATTCCGAGATTCCGTTATCTACATAGCACTTCAATTCATTCTCCAATAAGGACAAGTATATTCTTTCCGTCCACGATTATAAGTATTGGTTCGGGACCGAGCAAACACAGCCTGCGCTGAGCCGTAATTTTTGAGGCACTGTTCGCCAATCATAAGAAATGTCCATTCCAAGTTCCTTTTCAACACTTACCATCCCATTCTCGAAGCCTTTCTCTCCAATGCGAATGACAATAATTTATCCCTTCACAATTATAGTATTCTTCAGCTGAAAGGCCCAAGAGACTTGAGCTAAGCTGTAATTTTCAGGGTATTGTTCGCAGAGAACGACTACTTTGGAAAGTTTTGCAAGTGTCAAGCCTTCTACAAAGATTCCCATGAGCTAGGATAGACCTGTAGAGGAGTTCCCTAGCAGCATCCCTCACTACCCTGGTAGTTCTTAGATAGACAAAGAGATCCTTCTGTATATAGTAGGTCTCCTGGCATGAGGTAGCTTAGAGCTCCTCGTGCAACAATGAAGTCTTTTCCATGCTTCTTGGTTTGCATCGTGACAGCAAGTTTGATAGATATTTACGGGGAAGGTCTCTAAATTTCCACATCAATTCTTTGGCTCTAGTCAAAAAGAAAGCTGTTTATGCCTTCGAATTTCCAGAATTTGAATTAGGCCTCCAAATCCCCACCCCGTTTCCCTGGCCGAGCCAAAGGTTTTAAGTGGCTGTTCAGCCTAGAAGTCAGCTTCGCGATCCCGATATACCCGTCTCTACATAATCCATCAATTAATTCTCCAATGAGGACAAGGATACTCTCTGCGTTCGCGATTATAAGTATTGATTCGGTCCTTCGGGACTGGGCAAACACCTGCGCTGAGCCGTAAGTTTTGATTGGAAGAACTACGAAGCTTATATAGAACGAAGGCAACGTAGTCAGCCATTGAATACCCAAAGGATGTTCTATGTTAGATACGATATATTGCCGGTAAAGTCTAGACGGCATTGAAGGTGTCGAAGGACCTTACATTATAGATGCTGCTCTGTGAGGTAGGCTTTTTACGTCAATACAATACTCTATACCTACCGTCGATTTCGTTTCTCCAATAAGAAAGAGCACGACTAGTGCCTTCGCAATATTTGGAGGTGCTTCGTAAACTAGCCACTTGGGAGTCTTGCACATGCTGAGCCGTATTTTTTGGGGCATTGCTAGGCTATAGATGAGGATTATGAGAGTTATATTAGGTAGGCTCGTGAAACTTAGGTACCCAGCATAAAAGTAAGATACTTGCTAGCCTTGGATAATTATACCTATACTATAAAGTATATAAGTTAAGATAAATGGAAATTATTGATCTAGGCTTGCTTAGAGTTCACACTTAGGCGATGATTATAACCAATTAGGTTCCCATTTACTCCTCACAATCAGCGTGATGTTATCATTCATGGGAACAACTTTACAAGATACTATCCTGCCTTATAATCTACCTGTTGTGTCAAGCAAGGTGTGTTCATTGCTATGCAATGAACGAAGACTAGTAAATGCTCAACCCGACCATCGAACTCTCACACAGTTAGAAACTCTAGGTTTCTTCTGACGGTAGAACATTGCCATCACAGACTAACTGGATGTCGCCGAACGACCACTCAAACTCCTGGTCCTGGCCATCCCGAAACTCGGACCACCTAACACCACTAACGGCCATCAAGTTGGCGCCTTGGTCCCCGAAGAACTCGAAAGGGATCTGCCGCTCGATCATTTTGCCCTCGAAGAACGTGTCGTAGACCGATGTCCTCTTGATCTCACTGAAGGGTGGTATGCAATTTTCCCTAGTGTGAAGCTCGATCCTGACGGAACCTGCTTGAGCCGGGCCCTTGACCATGTATGAGAGGTAAGTGTATCCCAGATCTATGACATCTCGGCATACGATTTCCTCGAAGTAGTGCGAATCCTGTCGCGGAACGAAGGACATCAGTCCTAGGCTCTTTGTAATGTTCGCCATGGTGCCATCATCTGTTTCATTTGTGAGTATTGAACCTTATTCTATATGGGAGAGATTCTGCTCGACTTACCAGTTGATACGCATCCAAGGTTATTCTGGCCTGCTTCGTGGAGGTGGTAGTTGTCGACTAGCAATGGTGGACAGGCTACGGCGGCCATCGCCTTGGAGGCGTATAGCGCCACTGCGAGCAAGGTGGCTGTCGGTCGAACCATCTTGGTCAATAGTAGTGTAAGTGTTTCCAAGTATTGAATCTTAAGCAGCTAGGGGGTTGAATGGATGAGAATAAGGTGGGATATATAACTAGCTACCTAGGAGGTAAGAACTGTATAGCTGATGTGAGCATACCTAGAGAGTTCTCTAATGGAAGTATAGATTGTGAGTATCTCGTAAGTCTAGTAATCGAAGTCATCACAGTATTGCTGCACTGGGCCTAGGACAAAAGCCTAGAAGTTCGATGGCGTCGCGGCCTATCAGAAGATAAACTTCACCACTACACAGTGGTGGCGCTAGAGTTGAAACTATTCGAATACAAATCTTCACATCAGTCACAACTGGGAATTCCAGTATTTAAAGAATCATGGAACCCTTGTGGATTCTTTTCAGGAGAGTTAGGAAATGAAATCAATAAACAACTGACTACCGACTACCGAAAACGAGAACAAAACCAGCCCTATCGAAATAGTGAGCTCCTATGCAATGGAGCCAAAAAGCATCAATCAAGAAGACGAATTGCTGCTCTTCGCAATTCCACTTTTCTTCATTGTAATGTCCGCAATAGTAACTCTCGTTAAAAGCGTTGTTCGACCGGCTTGGACTAGGAGGACTCGACCATCACCTCCAAGGCGATTTGTCGCCATGTTGACTCTTCCGCAAATTCCAGTCGGACCGCCGCGTTCCGATACTCCTCTTGGATAGAACGTCGTTAACTACTTGAGGTTGGGGACGAATTCGTCGTCGTCGTCGAAGCTCTTGCTTCGCTCGAACTGTTCGCGGAATATACGAACGCGCTCAGCACGCGCCTGTAGATGTCATGTTAGCAACTTGTCACAGCAACTTCAACGTATGGGTCAATATTTGATAGTAGATACAATGTCTACTATCACCGGAAAAGAAAACCACTTACTTCTTCCTCAGTTAGCTTCTTGGGGGGAGGGGGAGGCGGAAGCGCCTTTTCCTTCAGCATCGGTTTCTGCCGAAGTGCGAGTGCCTCGCGAGGCGATGAAGGAACACTCCTATGAGGAGTAGGCGGCTGAGGTCCGTACTGGTTGCCGAAATGATTACCTGGTCCCTGTGGAGCGTTCAAGGAGGGACTGGGGCCGTGGCGGGGGTAATTCTGCCACTGATGTCTAGGATGCCAATACGAAGGGCCCACGAGGATGGGTATCTGGTACGGCATAGGAGGTGCAAATGGCGCAAACCCATAGGCGTGTGGCCCATGAGCTGGCCAAGGGGCGGGCGGAAATGACATGAAGTGATGGCTCTGATAGCCATTGTAAGAGCCAACTGGAACAACTGTGATGAAATTGTTAGCTTATGTTGGTTAGGTCTATGGGGTATGACGTGTTTGGAGATAGGCCAAGGCAATGTCAGGTTGCGGTTGGCTTTTATGTATGTTCGATGCTGTGATGGTGATTATGTGAACTGACCTGCCATTGTGTACTGTTGCGGATTGTTAGCTGTAGCGGCCGCTGCAGCTAATGGGACAAAGGCGGCTGCGTGGGGGCTTAAGGAGGATGGTTGGGGTTTAGTCCCGGTATTTGTGGAAGGCTCGTACGTTTTACCGGCACGGCGCGACCTACGTCTTGGCTTCGATCCATGGGCCTGAACCTTGTTACTAGAAATCTTAATCATTCTCTGATCTTCTGCATGAGGTACATCATTGGACGTCTCTGGTGCAGGGCTAAGGCTACGAGACGGCTGGGAAGAAGCCGACTCATCTCGGCGAGTAATGTTCGTCATCTTCGTAAGTCAAAATCCCTAGGGGCCGATCAGTCGTTGCGCGTACTTAGTTTTGATGGAATAACGGTGTCTTGTCAAGTAGATAATGGTATCTAGAGAGTTGATGATGAACTTATCGTAAGGGAAGTTGAAAGGTGAAGAAGAAAACTTACCAAGATGTAATCTTGTAACGAGTAAAATACAAATAAAAAACCTTGACGAGTAGAAATGGACGATAAATTCTCTTTTGTGTGAAAAAATGGAATTATATGAGTCACCGTAGGTGAACGATCGTAAAGTAGGCAAGAGCACTTGCCATTGTTATTCATGGTGGTTTAACCCGGGCAGGCATGGGGAAGGCACGATAAGGGCACGATTGCGGGTGCTAACTCATTATTGTCAAGACGATAACAGTCACTGCCTGCTATCTATTAGCGTCAAGATGAAGTCGGTGATAAATGGACAATTCGTAGAAAATGCAGACAGCTGGTGGTTAGGGCGTCAATTGCCAGAAAAGGGGCCCAGCAATCATCATTACCTGCATTAAATACTGAATCACATGAACATCGTATGAAATTAAACATTTCAATCATTTTATACTCATATTCTACAGCGATTGCTTGATTTATAACAATACTGTCGTGAGTGACAATGGGTTGAGGTGAGAAAAGGGGGGACTGCTTACGTAACTTACCCGCCAATCACTCATATACCCACCTATCTATGGATTCGTGACTATTTCATGATTTTCATCCCAAGAACCCAAAATATCAATTCACTTAAACTAAATCGAAATGTGAGTAGGGAATATTCTGAAGTCAATGACTTTGAGAGCACGATATTTATCAATTATCGTCGAAACACATTTTACAATCACATAGATGATTGAAAGGGCCAATATCTGATACTCACTGCTTTAACAGATGGCGAAAACATAAGGTACTTTTTGAAACTAATTTTGGTTCAAGTCGTTTCTTTGTAATATCCCATGTATCATCTAAATGATCTCTGACGAAGTTTAACTCAATGATGCGCTGCCATCACCGTTAACGTATTTGAGTCAGGGGAACTCTATTCAGGAAAGCTGAAACGACTTCACACTCGACAGCATGTTCAATGTCAGATATCCTTTATTTCAGACATTGCGCATGCTTATTATTTCATTCTCATGCATATTGACATCTAAGTTTTTTAATCATCATCTAGGACGGACCTATTTGACAACTAGATGACGAATTCTTCGTGTTAATGAGAATGATTCATCCAATACCTATGCTAAAACCTGATGCACAGACTGAGGAACTGGATAAATATTTGTCTTCTACGAAATGGGTAGTCTGTCAATACCAGATAAAGGCTTCGCAGGGCCCTCACTGGAACCCCCCATTCTAACAGCTTCATTCCTAAATTCGTCCAACATCGACATCGATATTCAAGATGATAGGGGTAGCTGCGAAGGATTTCCATCTAAGAGGCCTACCCAGCCAATTATTATGCCGTCGCCTAGTTGTAGTTCAACGACTGGAATAATCATCCATTCAATAAATGAGGTTAGTAATGTGTTGAAATATAAGAATTACTAATTGAGGAAATGAGTCACGATGTGGTATGGTTAGTTGGAGGCAATGCAATTGGCCTATGCAGTCGGAAGATGCCCCTGTAAGTACCTAGTAGGTACCTACATAGGGCTTAGACGTGACGGTTGTAGTGTTGGGTGGCACAAAATTGACTGGTCACTTTGCGACCTTATAGGCGTTGTCTTTATTTCTAGTGGTTCGGTACTACCTGATAGGAAGATGCCTACAGGCTACAACCCCAATCCTTCAGGGTATGACTCAATCTGGACCTTCTCTTAACCAACTTCATCTGCTTTTGCGCAATTACCCATGTATTTTATCTATATAAGAGAAGCTTACGGCAGAGCTCATCGTCGTGAGTTCTGCGTTGTTCCCAAGCTATCAACCAAGGGCCCTTCAAGTTTACTGAACGTTGTGTTCTGTTTGTTTCATCATGGGGATACCTGACATATTGCTTTTAGTGGCACTGTATGCCTTCAGCACCGTCGTGACATTGGTAATTTGAAGTTCTAAAATTGCATCTATGATAACTATCACGGCTAAGAAAGCTAATTCCGACAGGGTCTGCTTGTCGTCAGCTACCGGCTTATTCTTCATCCTTTGCGGTACTACCCAGGTCCTTTCCTAGCTAGAGTGACCGATGGCTATGCTGGCTACCATGCAGCGAAGAAGCGCCTTCATCTCGCCATATATCATGACATCGCGAAATACGGTACGCCGATCTATTTATCATGAAGCGCAAGCTGAATTCATGGGCTCTAACAAGCGTGTTGGGATTGAATAGGTCCGGTCGTTAGACACGGACCAAATCGTCTGGTATTCAATGCTGCGACTGCATTTCGTGGTATGGAAATACAGTCCTCTCTACTTTCAAGGTCTAATTCTTAATAACCTCCGTGTAGATATTTATTTAAACCCGGGAATAAACAAAGCCCATATATACAAGAACACGCAATTCAACCCACAGAAGAATATTTTCGGCACTTTAGACCGGGAGCGCCACCGGCAGAAGAGGAAGATCTATGGGCAGGTCCTCTCAGATCGTTCACTGCGCATATTTGAGCCGACCATGAACAAGGAAATAGACGTATTCCTAAAGCTGCTCTTGGAAACCAAGGCTAAAACCGTTAATATGTCCCCACTGTGCGAACATCTCACCACAGACATAGCCGGTCAGCTAGCTTTCGGACAACCGCTCAATACTCTAGTAGACGCTAGAAATAGGATTTTTCCTCGATCTATGATTTCGATGAACAGATTCGTTAACATTTTTAGTAAGTTAGCTCTTCTCGAACCTCACGTTTCTTAACTCGCACCACCTTTCTCGCCGCTAGGATAAGATAGTTGATCATTTCGCAGTGGCCTGGCCAAACCTCTCTATGACCTGGCCGATCCTTAGACGGCTCAATAAGAAAAACGGACACATATTTGCCGTGACTATACAACGCATAATCTCGGAGCGCATGGCCCTCCCCAAAGATGCAAAACACGACTTTTACTCAATCACGACAACCGATGCCAAGGATGCCAGCGACGAGGTTCTCGGAAACAGTGAGCTGTGGGCCGAGGCCGTCTTCATTCTTCCAGCTGCCGCTACTACGCTCTCTGCGGCCCTCAGCTCTCTCTTCTTCTACCTTTCACGTTATCCAAAGGTCTACGCTCGACTTGCCGCGGAAATTCGCACGACATTTCCTGACGGCGAAATTCAGAGTGGTGCGCAATTATCGGGTTGTAAGTATCTTCGCGCGGTGCTTGATGAGAGTATGCGGATGTCGCCTCCTTTTCTCGGTACTTTCTGGCGCGAGCCCTACGATTCCTACACGGAACCCCTCGTGGTTGACGGGCATGTAATACCACGAGGCACTATTGTCGGCGTAAACCCCTACTGTTTGATGCACAACGAAGATTACTTCCCTGAACCGTTTGAATTCCGACCGGAAAGATGGCTAGGGCCCGAAGACGGGACGCCCGATCCCGAGGGGGAGAAAGCAAGGGCGGTGATGCGGGGCGCTTTCGCACCATTCGCGCTCGGAGATACTGGATGCCTCGGCAAGGCAATGGCTTATCACGAGATGAGCCTGGTAATAGCAAAGACGTTATGGTATTTTGATTTCGAGCAGGCACCTGGGAATGAAGGTAAGCTCGGAGAGGGGGGACCCGGGCAGGGTGAAGGAAGGGAGAGGACGGATGAGTATCAGCTTCTGGATCTTGCGGTAGCGGACCATGATGGTCCAAACTTGGTTTTCAAGCCAAGGGGTGAATATTGGAAGACCTTAGCCGATGATGATTAAACCTGTAATATGTCAAGGGATATATGGGTATTGAGGACGACTAGGTATGTTAGGTTCAGATCTCAGCTCAGCTCTAAGAATATCAATCTACTCTTACAATGTGCTGGGAGTACATATTGAACAATTTTGCAGCGTGTTGCGTTTCTTTTTCGACGCTGAAGCTGCCGAGTTATAGCGCCTGTCCACAATAATACAGTGGACACATCGCTATTAATTCCAACCTTGGAAGTCCTAGCGTGAGATTAATACACGGGCTGCCTGCCTGTCCATACACTAAGCAAGGGGCGGAAGCTATCATCCGTAAAATTTCCTCTATGCCAGACGACGACATAACGCATGGTGATTTTGTCAGTTAGCTACAAGTCTCAATGCATCTTCTCGCTGTATGATCCATTCGATATGAAGCCGTTTTAGGAGCGGTTGCGTGGGAAATTCTTACTGTAAGGTCTGATCTGTACTGGACTTTTTGCGCTTGGTCCATTGCGCCATAATCACTATTCACCCCCCACCAAAAGCGAATATTGCTCTTGGCCACTGAAGAGTCACGAATTTGTCATGCTAGGGAAGTAAGAGGTAGCTTTCCACGAACTGCAGTTGCAGCCTTATGCTAGTGGTCGTAGCAGCAGAAAAGGTAGCCGGAATTGCTTCCGCTATATTTCGTTGACTCATAGTAATATCCTGGCAGTTAATGAATCGGGTTTGGAGTACGTAGTAAAACGGTCGCGTGCCTAGGTGGGGTGTGATGGAAGGATTTCCAGATTCTAGAGAATCAGGATGTCGTCGCTTTTCACCGGAAATAATACGTGCCTCCTGGGCGCGTTTTATCATCGATTTCTATCATTACAACTGTAATTATGACTTTAAGTGGCACGTCCCCTTGAATTATTGGCGATGCCTTCGGACGGCGATGTGAAGCGATAGTGGTTGATGAGCAATGGTGAAATTTTGTGAGTCTTTCGGGGTTACTTTTTTCATGCTGTGATGAGAAGGATCATGTTAAAGGGACATTCCCATAAACGATATTCTGTTATCGCGGCGATTGGTATTACGGGAAGATATTTGTAAGCAAATACTTCGCGGTTCTAAGAAGAACAAGGTTGGCTTAGATCACTAAATTATAGCGGTTATGTCCTAAAGTTTAGCGACTAAATCATTCCAATTAGGTCCTCAACGCAGCCCAAAGCCAAAGTCAATACGCATTTAATCTCATTTCGATCCTACTTCTTTCGTGACTAAAAACGAAAACTCCGAACCACGAAAAATCTCCAACATTCCAATTTCACTTTAACACAACAAGCTCAAACCTCCTTATCACCCAGCTCCAACAATTCTTGTAATCGCGAACCGCGGTATTGGAACGTCAGCATCGCTGAGCATGCCCTGGGATCGGGGGCGGGCGTCAGGGGATGGCTGATCGTAGAGTCCTTCGTTGCCTTTGAGGGACTCAACACGGATAAATTTCAGTTCCGATTGACTTGTGGCGTGGCAATACTCGTCCATCTTACTATAAACATGATTCCCGGGCTGCCCTCCGCTGCCACCAATAGTAGGCGGGTAAACACCTTTGGCCTTCAAAGTCTTGCTAGACTTTGGCTTCGTAGTGTACGAAATAGCCAATGTAAATAAGACCCTTGAACAGGGGCCCTTGCTGGGAACAACCCTTTGGTAGCGAGGGCAGAACCAGTAACACACAGGTCGCGTCACCGCTATAATCAATAGCAAAGGTCGCGACGAGGCGGCCGACAGCGCACACGGTGGTTAGAATACCGACAGAGAAGATCAAGAAATACCGAGTCTGTGAGAAGTATTCGATTGCAAGGGCCAGGTGATCTTCTGAGGCAGGAGCAGAATAATTAAATTCATGAGAACGTACAGCGGCACAAACACAGGGCGCTTGTGACGGTGAACCAAGCTGACCTTGTTCTAGTAAGGCTCTTGGAAATAAGTATTGATATCTCTGTCGCTAACTATTGAGTAGAAATTACCGCAGCTGAAGGGTACTTGGCAGTTCGATGCTAATGCATCATACCTCGTCGCTGGAGGTTTTGGTGGTATCGGCCGCGCAATACTTTGGTGGATGGCAGACAGGAGGCAATAAACATCATCGTTCCGTCTTGTTCGGGGCCTTCTTCTCCGGCGACACTTGAGGCGGTCTCAGAAATTACGGCAAGAGGGGCTCGGCTAGTGATATCGGTCAATTAATAGTCTGCTGGCCTTTCACTTCCTACATTACCTTAACCTGGGGCCCCTATGCTTCCCTTTTGACAGATGCTTACATGTGAGGTAGAATTCCATCTTCGGGAACATGACACACGCAGAGTACCTAGTTACTCACCATACAATCGAAAGTAAATTCGAGTTGGAACCTCCATGGATTGCTCCCCAACGATATGGACTGCTTCATCCTCGAGCCGTATAGACTTTATTACTCGAGGTTGTAATAGAGGAAATCTTGCTGAGATAAGCAGCCGAATGCCGTAATACTGTCGATAGATGAATAATAATTCGAATGCAACCAGGAGGGGTATTTATTGATTTAGACAGGATTACTTACATAAGATTTCCGTAGCTTCTGCTTTGACTTTCCATTGGCTTTAGAAGGTCGATCGTCATTTTCCACTCTACATCAACCAACAGACATTAATCGAAGTCTGGTGATTGCTTCGTTTTTCTCCCTACTATCAACACAGAAGGTCCCGATTGATGTTTGGTATATCGCATGTCGACGGGTCAAGTGCTGCATCGCATCATGGCCACTTGGAATTGGATACGCGTATTTCGGGGCTCAAATAATCACGGCAGTATGGGGCATGACCATTGATCAGACTCGTGCCTGGGTAACACTTAACTGTGAACTGAACCCAAGCGGGAAGGTCTCATCTATCAAGAGTGTTGAGGGGTTTCGATTCGTCCAAACTTACCAACCTCTTTAATATATCCGGCACGCTAGACCGCTCCATTCGCCTTGGCCATCCGAGTTCATGACCCCGCGATTCATACGTTCCATATCGGACGAGCCCCTCTACGCAAGAATGGATGAAAGTATAACTGTTGGGTGGGTGAGATTCTTGTTACCTAAAGGTGAGTCGCTTTGACTAGTCTAATAGGACACAGATACCATAATTAGAAGTTTCTAATATGGTCCTATCGTCGGGCGACCAGTCAAGTGAAGGCGGTCCTAGCCCCTCACCAGTTAGGGCATTGCATTAATGCCTTTGGTACCGCTCAGCTCTTCAGCCCTTCTTCTAGAAGTGAGTCTATCGGCCACAGCTGTCAAGAGCTGAAGATCACACATGCGCCACAGAGGAACAACGCCAGGAACAAGGCGATGCCAATCGATTAGTCCGTTGCAAGTTTGGCCAATTCCAGGACTTTTTATCATCAAAGACAGTCGACATCCAATTGTTTCTTAGCTTATCCTTGCGGGCGCGTGAGAAAACTTGACCGACCTTGGCGCAGCCACCAAAACCTATTGGATGGTATCGGCACTATGACAACCGGAAGATCCAACATGCTACGTAGTATATATGCTCCGCCGTGTGCTGACAAGACCTGTTTCTTGTAATAGGTCGCCAGGACCTTTTGCGGATTTTCAGACCAATTTCATCACGAGTCTTTAGCTTTTGTTGAACATTCGTATCCCAAGCTACCGGCTATTACATACCTAGACACAATCGCCGGACCCGAGATCAAAGCCGCTACTAACATATCATATCGTATTCGATCTCATTCAAATGCGTTAGCTATTCGACCTGCGGCTCTCACAATTGCCGAGACGGCCGAGGCGGAAGAATATCGTTTCCTCGCTTGATCGGATTTGAGGATCTTCGTTCCCCACATTCTCATAGAATCGTCGTTTGCTCCGTGTTACTTTAACCATTAGTGCTGTCGATTCTCGAATCCTCATAATAAAGAACACCATACTGTGATAGGATTTAATATGTCGAGACTTGCCTGAAAGTACCTCTCATTTCGAAGTACCATCGATGAAAGCCGGAGGAAGCCCGAAAACCAACCAACATTGGAAGTTGGGCAGTCGATTCATCCCTGTGCCTTGTGGTGTAACGTATTGAGAATTTGAACCTAGCAAAGACGGTCCTTCAATAATGGATACTACTACGTCGTCGAACACGGAACGATCGTCGCATATGGCACTTGCCTATGCTCGTCTGTTCAAGTCGCGACCTGACGCCCGAAAAATTCAAAAGAAAAATTCGCTGCCGGAAAAATCAATCGATCAGAAATCCTTCAACTCGTCGACTCCAGCAATTAATCCGGATTTTGTCGTTTCCCAGCAGCAAAATCAAGCAAACCAGATTCGAGCCACCGATTCCAATTTTAGAACCCTGTAAGTCTCCCTTTGCTGCAGCAAATTCCCCGAATGGCCAGAATCGTGACGAGATCAGCCCCCGTTTCAGCTCGCGAACCATAGTTGTTTTCTCAATTCCTAGGATTCCATCCCCAATCGGTTTCATCGATTTCCAAAGTTGGACGTTCTACCTTGCCATTCACAATTGTCACAGCTGAAGCAAGACCTGCGAAACCGTATTACTGTATCTTCATAATACATTCGATACATACATCCCAACATGGCGTCATGCCCTGCTTAACTACTTTAGTGCTCCCGAAGTAACCTACAGCGATTTTAAGGGGCAGATGTATCTTGTCAGGGGTCGGTTAATTTCCACGGCGATGCGCTACGCAAAAATAGCCTCATGTCACTCGCCAACAGCCCAGTGGCCGCCTATCACAAATCGAATGGCTTAACTAAACCTACTAGGTCTACGTAGTCTTTGGTTTAAGCTAAGCACAACAGGCTAAGGGATGCGGTAGTTGTCAACAAAATCGAGAAAACGTGCTACATGGATCTCTGTCTTTGACCTGATTTTGCCTACTTTGACCTAGAAGTCTACCTAGTAGCTTAGCTAGGGCTACGACTTCGCTACCGTCGCCCAAGCTACCAGAAAAGTTCGTCAAGCCGGATGATGCAAGGCACGTCTTGGTCTTTTAATCTCTGCAGACCCATCTAAATACGACGATCTTCACCTCCGATTCTCTCAATTCTACCATTGTACTTTTCTCAGCTGAATTGTTCTTCTTACCATTACTAACCTCCTTTTCTTTTTCTTTTCTAGATTATTCTCAAGACATCAAAGATCACAATCCGCATCTGCAGCGGGTTTGCGACCGCGATTTGACGATAACCTGTTAAAGCCCGTAGCGTCGACAGGGTCTCGTCCGATGGTCTCCACTATGGCTTCGTATTCATCTCACAACCCCGGATCTACTCCTGAGACCTATATAATGCGAGACTCTTCGCCAAGAGAATCTGTTTCGAGGACCGATCGCTCCAGCTTCAACGCAATTGGACCAGCGTACGCTCAGCAAGCGCAGCGACCAGTCAAACTTCCGCCGTCGATGATGAGTAACTATGCGCAGATAGATCCTCGACCAGCAATGTATAACCGATCAGGAAGGCCAGCGAGCAGCGCCTCCAGCATTACGAGTTCTGTTAGCACAAACGACACATTCGACGCCATTCTAGCGAGTCCGGCCAGCAGCAGGACGAGCTTCGATTCATGGAATTCAAATCCGCGGAGACCTGAATATGGATGGCAGCGACCGGCACCGATCAAGCAATATAGGCGGAGGAGGGAAACGGGAGAACTCTTCGATGCTTTGCCGGAAGAGGTCCTAGGACTCATTTTGGATGAGTTGAAGAAGTTGCATCTGAAACCTGGTAGTGCAAGTTGTGCAACATGCATGATGAGAGACTTGTGCTCTGCTGCCGTGTCAGCAAAGAAGCTATTAAAAGTCGCTCGGGTTGCACTGTGAGTTTCTTAATGGCATCCAATTAGAAACACTGAATTGACCAAAACTCAAGGTATGAAGATATCCAACTTGTTGGAGCAGATTCGCATGCGCAAAAGAAACGATACAAGCTGAATTTTGGCTCTCGTCTGGTTCTACTCCGGCGGACACTGAGAGCAAATCCTGAGCTTGCAGCAATGGTTCACACTCTGAAAGCACCAGCTATCCCTCAAGGTGTCGCAGTCGACTTGTATCAAAATTTAGTAGCCTCCGTCATCATGGCATGTCCCAATTTCGAACGATTGATCGGATTCCACCAAAATCACGATTACTCTTTCAATCGCCTATTCCATGCATTATCGACGAGGCGTAAGCTGGTGGAGATGCATTGGACGCTAGAACCGTCCCAATTCCAGAGGAAACGCCGCCTATCAAATGCCGCAGCATTGCTAAATTCAGAGAACCCCAACTTTCAAGAAGCCCCCGGCGATCTTCTACCAGAACAAAGTGAAGAATTTCTCGAGCTTCACGCCGATTGGGAACATTTAAAAACTTTGTCGATACATTGCCTCCCAGGTGCAACTCTCACACCAATATCCCTCATTCCCGACATTGTGTCTCGCCTACCGGCACTAGAAAATCTTCATTTATCTCACTTACCTTTCACAGCGTTTAGCGATGCGAATTTATTATCACTCCCGTCACTACGCACTCTCACCTTGTCGCATCTTCCGGGCGTATCTAGTGAGGGTCTCTCATCCTTCGTGAGGCGCCCCCATGCTAGGACCATTAAAAAACTTGTCCTTCAACACGTCGATGTGGACTCGTTGCCTGCGCTTAGTCAAATCCTCTCGAATCTCACATCCTTAGAATCCTTCTCCATAGTGCAGAATTCTATGCCGATTATGCCGCCGAATGAGATGATTTGGTTATACCCTTACCTCGCGTGCCCTACACTTCGCAAGCTGCATTGGGACATCACGAGTCACCCATCATGCGCGAGTATGGCGGACTCGGTTCTCGCGAAGAGCATAGCGGCAAACGGATTTCCATCGCTTCGAGTTCTTAGGACGCCTAACGATCCGGAAGGAATATTTCAATCGCTTTGCAAACCGGTGGAGAATATTGACAACCTTGGAATTGGCAACGAACAGGTCCGTGGCCTAATCACCAAATGCACTTCGCGACCTAGCCCGCCCGCCACACCGACGACTCCTAGTACACCGAAGACGCCGAGCAAGTCCCCATCGGGCCTAAACTTCCCAATGGAGGATCAACTGTTTCCCTCCAAAGTGTCGAGCAATTTGTCTCAGGCACGCCTCGCGGCACAGAGCAGATTGGAGGCGGCTAGGCAAACACCACGTTTCACTGTTAATGTTATAGGGGACGACGGAACCATAGTGGAGAATTACGGTCTCGCCGGTTACATGGGACAGACCGAGTCTAGGATCGGGTATTGTGTAACACCAGACGAGCACGCCACCGACGAAAACGGTGGCTTAATTGATATCTCGGATGTTCTCGGTGACGGAGGCGAGAACATAATAGTAGAGGGTAGGGATGGGTGTACAGGACGCTGGAATACTTGGAGCGGAAACGTGGTCGATAAAAAGGACCGCGAGAGGTGGTATCATACGGAACGCGGACGATGGCACTCGGTGCCACTATCTTGAGTGAAAAAGGGGAGGCAGACGATTCGGGGTGGTAATGATAATTGATACATGGATGGATGGCTACGTATATATACCCTCTTGTAGAAACGAAAGCAGGGGTGAGAGAATAATGTGTTGAGCGGAGGTGAAGGGCGACGGGTGTGGCTCCTGTGATTTAATTATACCTACGTTCATACTAGGATACCCCGTCTGGTAATTGAAAATGATTTCTGAGGCTTCAAATGAGTTGAAGTTGACTACCCCTGGTCAAATTTTAGTGCCTCTCTGTTGGTTCCCTGGTAAAGTCAGGGCGCTGTGATAGCGGTTTTGGGGGCATCCATATTTGTTACCCGTTACAAAAAGGGGGCAAGCTTTGTAGCCGCGTAACGTGGAAAGCCCGACCATCGGCGCCGAGATTTCGATCTTTGTGGAACTAAACCCGAGCAAGCCGCGTCAAAACGTCATTGTCTCCGATTTTATTTCTCTTTCTCCAAACGACTCCAACCGCCTGCAACTTAACTTTCTACACAACCAACAACAAAAACATTCACACCTCAAGTCTGAGGGATCTTCGAAACTTCATACTTGGATTCTGTGTAGACTACTACATTCTACTGAACTTCAAATTTTGACGCCTCAAGAATCAGTGTCTGTCTCAGCTATGCGATCTTCGTTACTACCCCGAAGACCGCTGCGGCGCGTCTGTGACGCTTGCAAACAGCAGCAGCGCAACCAGGCGCCATCGCCAAACTTCAGCCAGGCCGCCTCTCTAAGCACGGTCGCGCCTAGTCGGGTCGCTTCTTCGCACAAAACTGCCAACACCAGCCTAATATCCGCACCACGCGGAGCGCCATCTTGCGCTCACAGCCGCAGCATACCACAGCCCCGGCACATATCAACCAGCACCGCGTCCCGCACACGCGCAGCCAGCGCAGCAGAGTCCGATGCCACACAACAGCCTTCGCAAGAAGAAACCGTACCATCAGCCCCCGCACTGCAAAAATCGCACTACGACTTGTTCCCGCAAACTCTCCCGCAAGGCCCTCCACCAGCCGGTTCCTTCGCAATCGATCTGCGCACCCTCCGCCGCGAATTCCTCACCCTGCAAGCAACAGCGCATCCAGACCTCGCGCCCCCAGGCCCCGAGAAGCGCCGCGCGGAAGCGGTGTCCGCGCGTATAAACGAGGCGTATAAGACTCTTTCTTCCCCGCTCCTGCGCGCGCAGTACCTATTACAACTCCAAGGGCACGATGTCGCGAACGAGGAGACGGCGAAAGTAGAGGATCCCAGTTTACTGATGCTTGTTCTGGAGACGAGGGAGGCGATTGAGGAGGCACTAAGTGAGGAAGAGTTGGAGCCGCTTAGGGCGGAGAATGAGGAGAGGATTAGGGTTAGCGAGGGGAGGTTGGGGGAGTTGTTTAAGGAGGGGGATGTGGGGGGTGCGAGGGAGGAGGTGGTGAGGTTGAGATATTGGTGTAATATCAGGGATACGATTAGGGATTGGGAGAGGGGGAAGCCTGTTGTGTTGCAGCATTGAGGGGGTGGTCATGCTGAGCTGGTTATGACGGTTCGCGGGGCGTGTCGTCGAGGCTCGGGTGCGGAATACTTGTATTATCGCTGGAAGGGGGATATGGCTACGTGAGAGCACGGTGTAAGAATTATAGCATGAGCATAAGAGGCTACAGGGACGAACGATCACCGATCACGCCTCTCTAGAGGTCACTGAATCTATCGCGGTTTTTGGCCAAAAACAAAAGTACGGTTTCCTTGTGCAATCCAATGGAAACAATAACCATAAGCAGAGAAAAGCTGGTGCTGATGATGGTGCCCCTAGTTAAACTCTTGACCATGCAAAGCCTTGAATTTTTAATAATTCGTCTCGCCGTAGTTTACTGATTGGATTATAGATATACTTGAAAAAGGTTCACAGCGAACGTTAAATAATATCAGATGCTTGCATTACCTGAAGTAGGTATGTAGTGTCTATTCATATAAATAAGTGCGACGATATATGGTCATATCTAAATTGCTTTCCATGACGTACTTCGACCTCTTCTTCTAAGTCCATAGATCCCCGTATCCTTACAGACCGGACTTGATAATCTCAGCCGCCATCTCCGCGACCCCATACACCGTAGCCTGAGGATTTGTCCTAGGTGTAATTGGTATGATACTCGCATCGCAAACTCTTAAATTGCTACACCCATACAAGCGTAACTTGTCATCGACGACGCCGCCCATTTCTCTAGGCATCATTGAGCAAGTACCTGTATAGTGCGCTGCGCCCACAACATTTTCACGTGCGAACTTCTTCGCATTCTCCAGGTCGGCAAAACTTCCCATCGGAGGCACGGTAGGGTTTCGCTTTCCGCCAGGTTTCAAGTGGGCAGCCAGTGGGTCCGTGGCGACGATGGTCTCGGCTGCGTATTGGATGTGGGCGGCTAGGACCTCGATATCGAGGGGGTGGGTCAGGTATCGAGGGTCGATTGCGAGGTCGCCGGACGGGGAGCTCGATGTAATGTGCACGGAGCCGCGGGACAGCGGGTGTGCCAGAAGAAGCGCGATCGTGAAGTACCGCTCGTCTTCTGGGATCACTTTTGCGGATGCACGCGACCCGTCAGGGTTGAATGTGCTGAAGGTAGGGGCCGAGAGGTAACACGCGGAGGCCTGAGTAGGGGATTCGAGAACGGAATGGACGAATGATGTATACGCTGCTGTGAATGCATCGGTAGCCTGATTTCCAGTATTGGGACTCTTAATCTGGAGAATACTCCGAAGCCTCTGTCTTCCATCCTCGCCCTTGATTCCGGGGAATGGGAGTTGTGCTACATGATTAGAACCACTTCTGGAAAATGGACCGGTTTGTCGCGACTTATAATCTTCCATGGCAGCAGCGACTGTTGCTTGATCGCCCTGTGAGAGCTTCTCCATTGTCTCGAACCCTTTTTCGTCACCTATGACTTCAAAATTCAGAAAGCATAGGGGATGGTTCTGGAGATTTTCACCAACGAAAGAGTTCTGGATGATGGTGTGGATACCAAGTGCATCTAGACGACTCTTGTCGCCAACCCCTGAAAGTTCAAGGATCCTGGGTGAATTAAGCGCCCCGGCTGTGAGTAATACTTCTTTGCGGGCTCGTACACTTTTGACCTCGCCATCACTAGTGGTATACTCGACACCAATTGCGGTAGGGGAGTCAGACTGAGCATCAGTCTCAAGGTTTTCAAAAAGTATTTTGTTCGCCGACGTCTGGGGCCATATAGTGAAGTTGGATCGCCCTACGGCTGACTTGAGGTACGCATTGCCGGAATGGCTTCTTTTCTTGGTAGCAGGATAGATGGAATCTGGGACCGTGAGTCCACCAGAAACCTGACCCGTGAAGGGATTATTAGTTGATGAGAATCCAAGTCTCTTCAGAGTGTCTCTCCAAACTCGAGGCCATTCGCTGTCATCCTCACGAGGAATGGTTAGTTCGACTGGACCACTTCCCTCTCTAGTATCACCTAGGTGATAGGATTTTGCTGTCGCCTTAGAAAAGTTTTCCCAACCCCATCCAGGGTTTCCTAAGTTTGCCCATGCATCAATGTTTTCTTGAGAGGTTGCACTAAATGCAAGTCCATTCAGGGCGCTAGAACCCCCAACAAGACGGCCTTGAGTCAACCCGACTTCACGGCCGCCTAGGCCTTCCTAATAGATATAGAATTAGCAAAGCCGTATGCCGCACTAGCCTAGGTAGGCTTTGGGGACATACTTGGGGGACTGTCTTAAATTGCCAAGACGCGTGGGGGTCATTCAATAGCGACGGCCACATGGCCGGAATATCAACGAAGCGTTGATGATACCAGACTAATGCAAAAAGAAAAAGAATCAAAGAAGAGTGTAGGGGCGATGGTAGTTTTATAATGCAGGAGGGGGATATGCTAAGTACCAATGTATGCAAAAGTGGCGGACGTCCTACCGGTATATTCCTAAATACAAAGTACAAATCAAGTACCTTTTTCGGGACCGGAAGTATATAATACATACGGGTATGTCAGTAGACTCAGTACCTAGGTACATACTATGTATACATGACCTATAGTATGTACACTTTGGCAGTTGTGTAACCTGGAGCACGTCAATATACGTGGGTCTTGACGCTTCATGCGTTTACAAAAGTAATCTCATACTAATGTAAGTGCTTTGCTTGAGAAAAACACATCTCCTTGGTAATTCCTGTTCTGTTTCACGTTCAAGCTTGAGACTGTAGAGAAATATAATATGTGGCCATCACCAATACTCTTTTACTGTGATGTTAAGATTGTTCTTAGAGTTTTTGCTCATATTTCTGTTTATTCACGGGGAATGGCATGTCCAATCCCCTAGAACTCTTAATCCATGGACACGTATGAGGAACCATAAACCTTGTTACATGTGCGGATATGGCCATCCATAAATCCCGGCAGTCATTAATTGACCCGACTGAATAACCTCGGCTTGTGACTTGAGCTCTTCAACGTCCCAATTAGCAAAGACCGAGCGGCCATTCAAGAAGGCTGCTTCCGGGCTAGAAAGCCAAAGTATGAAATGTGCTGGAAGCTGGACTGGAGTACAGTAATTTGGTCAGCGTATTCCCAGGATATGAGGCGCGGCGGGACTATTGCGTTGAAGAGGGGGGACTTACCTGTGTCCATGGGTAGCTTAGTCTTAACACCACCCGCTTTGGCGAAGATATCAGTCTCGACCATACCTGGATGCACAGTAGCAGCGAAGATGTGGGGATGTTGGAGCGGGAGGAACTCCATCACCTTCACTTGTGCCAATTTCGAGGTCATATACGCTGATAAATTTGCGAAATTCTTGACTGGAGCTGCAGTCATGCCCGAGGTTAAGGCCAACACAGTGGCGTGAGATGGGTTGGCGGTAGGCACGAATGACTTAATGGCTATGAATGTGCCTTTTACGTTTGTCTAGGTGATTTTCAGTATATAATTGGGCACCTAGGCGGAGAGGAGGTATAGGAATAATGGTTTGAAGAAATATGAATGCTGTACCTCGAAGCTCTGCCACCAGTCCTCCGTTTCTACCGTGGTCATGGGACCCCTCTCAGAAACATAGCCCGAAGCGAGCACTAGAATATCCCACTTTCCAATGGAAGCTGCGATACCTTGAAGAGCGGTCTCTTGGGTGACATCTACCGGATGAACAGATGTTGAGACAGTGTTGCTTATGGCCGAGAGCTGTGACTTGGTCTCGTTTAACGACGCCACTTTACGACCTAGCAGCGCGACATGGCTAGCTCTGGCGGTAGCAAAGGCCCGCGCCGTTTCCTGCCCAATGCCACTACCCTGTGACCATGAGTGATCAGTCAAAGACAAAAATAAAGAATATACGTAACAGCAGAGACGAGTTTAACTTACCGCGCCAACTACGATAACTTTTTTCCCTGCAGCACTAAGCTCTGAACGCTGAGGAGAGATGCTTGCGTATGTGTCGTTGTGCCAAGTTAGCGTTGCGGATGGAAAAGGGGGCTTCATGTTGGATGGGATGAATGTTACAGGCAAGTGTCTTCTTGAGGGGAATTTCGATTTATTTCCTAGTATCTTTGTTTATGGATGTTCTTATGTACCTAAGTATGCCACGCCACTGAATCATAGAGATGGTTGAACTACCTAGGTACCTGATTACAGAAAAAGACGAAGCAAGGGCGGAGAATACAAACAGTCAAGACGCTACCTGCCCTGCCTTGCTGGCAGTCCTAATAAGTCACTCCAATCAGACCGCACAATAATATTTGATACCCCATAGCCCCCTCCTATTTCTTTTGCACCTACGTGTTGCGTCACAGCATCTACGCAATGCCTCGAAGGGATGCCTACCGCGCATGTCTCACCACATTTAACTAGATTTCCCTTGCTTGCCCGAATGTTAACCCTGACAAGAATGCTGCCAAAAGCCCACAAGAATTGCTCAGTCCCCCTGAAATGTGTCTCTTATTATTTAAACATCTACCAGTCTGTATCAGCACGTAAATTACAAATGTTATGATCTAAGAAACGATGTTGAGCTTGAAATCGGGCCTCCTCACATCACGCTGACACTCAATTTAACAAGAAAATCGGAAACCTCACCTTCCAGTGATAACGAAATCCTAATGCGACTGCGTAAACGTCCATTGCTAAATCGTAACTTTAGTTTCATGTCGATCCTCGGTTTATCCTACTCGACGCTACCTATGCTCTTAGAAGGGATACTAATAGCAGCGGTTCCAGGTTTCATGGATCAGCCGCGGAACAGCTGTTAAAATAACCCAGAATGTTTAAATACAATAACCCTCGAGGCTCAGGCATTTTCACGCGGATAAAAAAACTAACCAACTTATATTAGTGCTTAACATATCTTGAACCGCCTCATGGATGCACCCGTCTTCGACATGATCGTGCTATTTGGAGATATGTCAGGTCGTTGCCCATTGATAAGAAGCCTTCTTTCATATACACAGCAAATAACTGAGTCAAGTGCATCATCTTCTGGCACTTCATTCGTAGATACCGCTATGCAGATCTCGATTCTCGAGCGAGGAATCGTCTCAGAGAATAATAAGAAGTTACACTGATACTCAAGTGATAGGTCAAAATCGCTGGATGTCCCTGAAACGTGGAATATGGACCTATCAGTACTATCTATTAAGGCCCAAGTGTCAGAAACCAAGAACGAGCAAGGCGTGATCTCATAACACATATAATCGACAATAAGGCCGGACTCTGTCACTTGCGCGGTAGGTTGTCTAGTGGTTAGCTGCAGCCCGCCCCCTAACCCCTTTGCTGCACCTTTAGCTATTGCCATGAAGCTCTCGGGAGCCCAACTAAATCCATGTCGCCTTACCTTGGGCCCTTCCAAGAATGGCATATTGATCGGGGCACGCTGCAGGCTCAACAAAAGCTCAGCCATCTTTTGCCCTTCCGGCGCTTCTAGTACCATGTCTCGGTCTACAGGCAACAAGCTGACGATTGCTGGAAATTCATCGGAGGCACGGCTGGTTGATCTCCACTTCAACGATCGTGCGACATCCGCAAGGCTCAGTGTCTTCGTTCGTTGAAACTTAAGTAGCCGGTGGATCTCCTGTGCGAGGCCGGAGAGGGCTGCATTCTTGAGTAAGCGTTGAGGGTCCCGCAAAAGCGGTTCTAGTGATACAAGCGGGAAAATGCCATCGGCGAACTGAAACAGGAGTCGTTTGGCCAACACCGCTTCCTGTAGTGTCCAGAGCCTTTGCATCCACGGTGATGTTAGAATCCTGCATAGCATCTCTTCCGGAGGTGCCGCCGTTGATACAGATTGAATGGTCTTGTCCAGCACAACCACAACTTCGGCATCCTTGTATGCGGCACCCATGAGCTTCAGAGCCTTCTTGCGGGCATCGTAATGATCTGGGACGCACAAAGAATCTATCCAGAAACAACCAGTGTCAACCAATGAGGATGCAAAAGCCGCGACCTTCCACGCCTGGCACTTGGGTAATCCTGTCTCCGTGTTACTACCTAGGCCGTCGGCCCAGACGTGGGAAATTGCGATGTACGATTGTTCAGATGCTCGTTTGACATCCAGTCGGGATGGGTTTGTCCGTGAATCTGGGAGACAAATCACTGGATTTGTTCCACTTTCAAGGTTTTGGATTACGTCTTCCACGTTTGGCTGTATAAACGAACAAGTACACCCCTGGACATGATGTTGGGTCTGATATGTGGCAGAGTCGATCTTCTTTAATTTGCATGATGACACTGAGCACTCTCTGTGAATCTGGTTCGTCGAGGCTGGCCCAAGCCTCGTCGTATATCGAAATGAGTTGAGATTCCCCTGTGCTGAGATATAATTGACAAGAAAAGGGCACCATCCACTGGCGCAAGCATCAGCTAAGATACTATCCTTGTAAATTGCAATGACAAAGTCCCAGCTAAAGCCCCTCGTGGGTGGTTCGTCCACGTCTAGATACAGGCATCCACGCGCAATCGTAAGCGATTCTGCTATGCATCCCAGCATGCAAAACATCGCACCGATATTATCGCGTTCGACGCCCTCGTACTTGAAAGCCACGCCTTCAGAAAGGTATGACAATACTTTTTGGACGCTTATCAAGATCTTGTCGACCCTGTCCCTCTCATTTGCGAGCTTCACAGACTCTACTCTTTTTTGATCAGTCCAACTCGACAGAAGCTGGGACACGTTTTCGAGGCTGAGGACCCGTTGACCATCGTCCGTAGATTTCAGTAGATCTTCTTCAGATACCGAGATTTCTGTCACTGCCTCGATCAGCCCCAAGGAGAACTGACTTTGGAGGATAGCGGCGTGTTCACGATTGAATTCGGGAGGCATCTCGATCCTACGAACTCGGCAATATTTTGAGAGTGGCCCGGGGAGGTGCCCATTATGTCGGAAGCCGAGCCATGGTGCGTCATGGAATACTGATGGTATTTTGTTGAATACGGAACTCATGTCTAAAGAATTACTCAGTTTTTGATGTAAAATTTAAACGTTGAAGAGGTAAATAGCGGCGGAAGAGTCCCTGTCCAGAGTCGAGTTTCAGGGGCTGAAATGCGGGGCAGTACCAGTGCAGTACTCTTTCTCCGTAACTGGGTAACATTTGATAATACTTCAATTGTTGTTGAAGTACCTAGGTAATGGCCAATACAAGAGAATATCGCCCGTCATAGCTAGGGATTCCGACGCAATTATGGCAGCATATCTATTCGTCGCCATGGCAAGAAAGTTTACGCGCAAGCGATTGGGGGAATGATGTAGACTCCGTTGCGTAATTTTCGACCTACTATTACGTTTACTGTGGTCGTAGATCTTTTATACGAAGGTAGTAAACATAACAGGCTCATCCTAACAATGCCTCTACGACCCAGTCTTATTTGGGTGTCCTCAAACGATGGTCAACTGCCTAGAAAGAACAGCCTTTATATTCTTTACTTTTCGCCCCTGAAACGTTTACGCATCAAGAGCACAGAAATTTACAGAAGCCTAGATGCCGTTTACTTTGCGATCGCCACGCTTGGAGATTGCAAGTCGACCCAAGTAGCACAGCAACCCCTAAAAGTCAGGCATTCATGCATCGTAGCCCATGACTACCCGGAGCTGGGAAACCTGAACGCTGAAGCCCACCTACAGTGACACGAAAGCGTCAGGTAATAGACTTCGGGCAAAGGGTTAATAGCCCATGGTATGCTTTCGCTTATAATTATTTGAGGGACAAGGAGTGCTCCAGCCAACACCTTAATCGAATACATTTATCGAAATCGTACGCCGAATACCTTCCATGGATCCCGTATTGTCAGATCTCAAGGTTCCCTGTAGCCGCACTTATCCGTGCTATTCCGGGCCATTCGGTAGCTATTCGCCAACGTCTAGCACTGAGGATCTAAGGCAATATGGCATTCACCTCGAAACAGCAAGCTCGATTGAATTTACCGAATGCATCCAAGCCGAGCTCTGTTTCTGCCTTGTAGCTGATGCTTGTCGCACATGCGGGGTGTCCATCAATCCAGATGACTTTGTCATGCAAGACGAGCAGGGTGATCGCCTTCTTTCCTATCAAAATCTCGATAAATATATCTGGTTCCTGGTTGCTGCAGAGTACTCAAGGGACATCGATTGCCGTAGAAGGCACCAGGCCAATTACATGAAGGGTTTGAAAAGAGCGAGTGGCTTCATTAACACGCGTAACTCAAGACTACCTCGCAGCGAGGCTCTAATGGACGCATCCCAGCTTACCGAGGCCGCTGTGTTGGTTGCTAGCATGGCTCTGGTGGGTTATTTAGTCCACAATACTTTCATTATCTTCCACCTTGGGCAAGTCACGCTGGAAATATCATGGGTCCGTTCACCCCTTTTGGATCAGCGTCTTCGGAACATCGGGTGGTGCAAGGGCGAAATAAATGGACTATATTCCGAGTGTCAACCGACAGTATTGCTCTATTTCTGCACTATCAAGCGCTCGCGCGGGGATAAGTCTCATGGTCACTGCCTCGACGATGCATGTCTCGTCAACCAGCTCGATGACACGACGTATGAAACTGTCCATGCACAGGCATGCGCTGGAGTTGATTGCCAGATTGTCAAGTCTCCAGTTCAAGTTCTTTGCGATGTCCTCAATGATGGCGCCATCCCAATAATTCGATTTGTGGAAGAAGTAGGAGCACGTCTAGACATCAAAAGATTCATCTTCGGCGACAAAAAGGACGATAGCACATATACTGCCATTTCTCATGTGTGGTCTGATGGTATGGGAAATCGCAAAGTTAATGGACTATATCATTGCCAGTTGAAAAGAATACAAGATCGAGTCGATGCCCTTTACCCCGACACTAAAGGCAATAACTTCTTCTGGATGGACACATTATGCGTTCCCTTGAGGACAGCTGAGAAAACCAAAGCTATCATTCTGATGGCAAAGACCTTTGCCCATGCAACCAAGGTTCTTGTGCTGGACAGATGGCTTGAAGGTTTCGACTCCAGGGCGGACACTAGGGAACTGCTGGTTAGAATCGCAAAGTGTGACTGGAACACACGACTCTGGACTTATCAAGAGCTTGCATTAGCCCAAAGGTGCATTTTCCAATTTTCATCCGAGACAGCTACTCTTGGTCAACTAAGCAACCATGTATCTACTGCCGGAAACGTCCAAAGACTCTCGAATTACCTTGGCCTGCTACAGAACGAGGACTTTACCGAGAGGAATTACGCTATGGCACTGCTAAAAGCCATCACAGACATTGACCAATCTCTATTAAATAAACTGGTACGTGATTCTGAGTTGCCGTCCCAGGACGATGAGGCTAAAGAAGAAAAACGCAACTTTGCAATTGCCTACTGTCACTTGAACCAGCACATAATGGAAACTTGAAAGCCCAGGATCGAGCAGCTAGGTGATAGCTACACATCGCAACCCACCATCGACGGCTTACGGGGGCATCTCTCCGTCAATATCTTTGACCCAATCCTGAGCTACGGTATGACGGTTTTACACCGGCTGCAAGGAACATATTACCCTACCACCATGGACAGATCCAAGGATGTTGGCGGCATTACGCGACAGCTACATGGTTTCGATACAAAGCCGCATGTGCTCTTGATTGATGTTGGGCCAGGCTTGCTAGGCCGAACAACAAGTAGGCAGGAAGATGAGACTATATGCTTAGGTGGGATGTTGGGTTTGGATGTATCTTCTATCCTTAACTTTACCATTGACCCAACGAAACAGGGAAAGGAACGGCAAAAGGAAGTGTTTAAGGTATGCGACGAAAGGATGAGAACTTTTATGCTCCTCCTCAAGCAAGTTTTTCCAACAGTGGCCTTCTGCAATGTGGACAGAGTACAACTTAAGGGATTCCACTGGGCACCGCGGACGTTTCTCGGCAAGCAACAAACGATTCGTCGCGAATTTGGGCAGTATGCGTCAATATCGACCGAGGGACTACTATTATCTAGTAGTGGCATCCGCTTGGTTGGACAGAGGTTGAGTGATATATGTCGCGCTGCAAAGATACGCATTCGATTCGAAGATTCTAACACCCGTGATTCAAGCCGGCAGGACCACCCTTTAGGACGCTCGTGGACTTATACGAATCTACATCTGGACTTCTACTCTCCCCCCGATATCGATCAAAACACACTACGAGACTTTCTCCTCGTAATAGATAGGGGAAACCCGCACCAAGGATTTCTCGCGTTGATTGATAGTGAGAAAAGCGAGCCCCTAACATGCCAGTACCTGATGTACGCCACCAGAATACTGCAGAATATCCGAGAGGGTCATTTACCAGTCATAGGGTATTGGTGCAAAGAACTTTCTCTGTGTATTACCTAACCGGCAAATACGTTATGGTGAAAAATTGCAATAAGAAATATGTAGGCCCCGGGTTTCACAGAAAATCAAATATAGATTACCATATTTTGCACCATATGTGAGGCCTTACTGAAATGATACCATACAAATATACAACTTGTGACACAGGCAAAAGGGGCAACTCTTAAAATGAATAGAGACCGTTATATGCATGTCCCATAAATACTATCTCACAAAGCATATTAACTGTCTATCCCAGTTTACCCCACCCCGTCCAAGCTTCCCCACGTTGTGTCACGTATCGACGTACCAAAGAAGTTCAAACCCCACGTCGAATTTCGTGAAGCTTGCAAACACAACTTCACAACTTCACCTTTCAATTCAGCCTCCTCGTCATCTTCCAGATTCAGGACGGCCAACACATTCCTTCTTCACACTCCGTCTCTCTTCAGCTTCGTAAGGAAAGCAAATTCTACTACATAATATCGTATGCTCTAAGGCCAACACCCCGCCAATAAATGCAATCATGGCCAGCTCCAAGATTACCGAACTTCTCTCCAACCTTGGAGGCGATGCAGCATCAACCCTCAAATCCATCATCTCTGAGCTCAAGATGACGTCTACGCCCGCCTCCGAGGCCGCAGATTTTCGCGCCATCACCGATACGATACTTTCGCCATCCACACACCTAGGCATCGTATCCCAGCGCATCCTAATCGACGAAGTCATCAAGAGCCTCCGCACACACGAGCAGCAGCCCGACCTGTGGATCTCGGTTGGCGAGTACGTGCTTAAGCAGCTGTCTACCACCACCAGCACGGCGAGCGCCGGTGACCAAACAACCACATTGGGCACCTTCCTCGAGCAGACCGTGCAGCTCCGCGAATTGCTCGCCGACGCCCACGAGGCCAACGAAGACCACATCCTCGCCGCGCGCGCTCTCGCCGAGATCCCGCTCGACTCCTCCTCGCGCCGCGTGACCCCGGAGAACCGCGTCTCGGTCTGGATCCGCATCGTGCGCAACTACCTCGAAGTCGACGACACGACCTCCGCCGAGACCTACCTGAACAAGCTGAAGAACGTGATCTACCAAGTAACGGACCCAACCCTGAACCTGCACTTCAAGCTCTCGCAAGCGCGCATCCAAGACGCGAAGCGCGAGTTCCTGTCCGCGTCGCAGGCGTACCATGAGATCAGCCAGACGGCCTCGATCACCGAAGACGAGCGTCTGCACACTCTCAGCATGGCCGTGAAATGCGCGATCCTCGCCCCCGCGGGCCCGCTGCGCAGCCGCGCCCTAGGCCGCTTGTATAAGGACGAGCGAGCGGCGGGGCTGCCCGAGCACGGCATGCTAGAGAAGATGCTCTTCGACCGCCTGCTCGCGCCCGCCGAGGTGCGCAAGTTCGCGGAAGGCTTGGCCCCGCACCAGCTCGCGCTCACGGCGGACGGAACGACGGTTTTGGACCGTGCTGTCGTGGAGCACAATTTGTTGGGCGTCTCGCGCCTGTACTGCAACATCGGCTTCGACGCCTTGGGCGAGATTCTTGGTCTCGATGCCGAGAAGGCGGAGGATACTACCGCTAAGATGATTGAGCAGGGACGCCTTGTGGGCAGTATCGACCAGATCGACCGCATCATCTTCTTCGAGCGCGGAGAGGCTTCGGGAGAGAAGGGCAGTGGACGAGCTGAGGTTAAGGTCGGACGAGAGATGCGACGATGGGACGCTAACGTCCAGAGCTTGGCTGAGGAGGTTGAGAACATCACGAACGCGCTGCAACGAGAGTTCCCCGAGTTTGTTCAAGACAACCTGACGGTATGATGGGTTGGATCGGGAACGATTAGGGGAACGAAGTAAGGCAATGGCGCATGACAGGGAATGAGGGACGGTTACCACTTGGTGTGTCCGGCGTTATCTAATGAATGAATGCATGCACACGGCGTCAAGGAAGACTATGCTGTAAATAGGCAAATGAGTTCATGAACTGAAAATGGGAACCTTTACTTGATTTGATGAGATTGATTCTAATAGACGGGGCTATGGATGAGCAATGGTAATAATCTTCGTTTTAATAACTCGGCTAATAGTCTATTCTAATCGAGATCGCTCTTACGGACAACGATATAGCCTTGGCTAAGTAACTTCGGGTTTCCTCTCTCCTCCTCGAATATCATATCCTCGATAGCTTGTCTCTGTCTCGGGTCCGCGGCGATACTCTTGATATCATCCTCCTGAGCTTCCGCAAGTCTAATGACCCTAATGAGCTGGTCGGCGATCTTCTCGCCCATGAGGTTATAGCCGTCGGCCGAAAGGTGTACGCCGTCCATTTCCCAGTACTTTGGTCTATCCTCAGGTACCATATCGTGGTACGGTATTGCGTTATATAAGTCGAAGTGAAAGCTATGCCAAAATTAGTATTTCAAAATAGGGAAATTGGGGCAAGGAGGAAAGCCCCCGTTGCTCCCGTTAAATTCAAAACGGATGAACAGAATTCCACTTACAAATTTGGTTTCTTATACTCCTTGATAGCCTTGTTCACCTCATCTCTCCGCTCCTTAATATCCTTATATCTACTCCTCGTATCGGTTATCGTTAACGCAAGTACCTTGCTACCGTGCGACAGCGGGATGTCCCAAGCTTTCTTCAAGCCAGCAATCAGATCCTCTGCCGAGCATCCCCAGCCGAGATCACTGCATGAGAACTCCAGATTAGTAAATTGATACTAAAATGGGTATAGTGAATTAGATCAAAGATGAAATAGGTGCAGCGTACTTGGTGCCGCCCAGTATTATAGTCCAGTCATACGGTTCGTTATCACGTTTTGCTAGTTTCCCTAGAGCCAAATTTCCAGATTAGTACAAGCCAGTTCAAATTGTCGAATGAAGAAGGCAGTATAGAATGAAACTCGGCATAACCACAGATCGAAATAACATGGAAAACTAGAACCCCGTTCCATGTCTCTATATGTGGGTCGGATAAGGACAACTCACAAGCATCCTCCATGCGACTGAGATACGAGCCCCTCGTCACCAAGTCTCCCGGCACACCATCGACCTCGTATATAATCTCGCGGTATCCGTGGCCCAGGAGCGCATCTTCGAGCTTCTCCTTTAGCCTCTCCGCGTAGGGCTGCCCTGCCGGAAATCCGGCCGTCAGCGAGTTGCCGAAGCAAAGCAAGCGCAGGGTCTTCTTCGCCATATGGTTCGGAGAGAACGGACGGTTCGCTTCTGCGGCTATATGGGTCGGTAAAGCAAGCCAAGCGCAAGAAGCGCGGCACGAATGCAGGACGGGTTGAGATTTGGAGAGAGGTGGGTATTGGAGTTATAGAGAAACGAGGTCTACAGGCCAGACAGAAGTGTCACGAGACCGGTTCTTGGGATGGGATGGACGAATCCCGACTCAGTCGTCAACGCATTCGGGCGTGTTAGGCAGTGGTACGTAATGCTTGAATTCCGGTACGACGTACGAGGTGCCGTGGACAGATAACACTAGTGAAATCGATGAGAATAGACCGAAAAGCAATCCTATCCTAACTCAGCAAGAAAAGCGAGAAAAACAAGAACGACGTATGGACGAAGGTGACTAGGTCGTACTATACACCGTACGAAAAATAAGAGAGAAAATGAGTTGAATGGGAAAGTTCAGGACAATGTCAACAATTCAATAAGGCTGAAAGTATAAACAAGAAGAAACACGGCGGAAGAGTGACTCGAAGTTTAAACCGTGACCAATGCGGCATGTTGCGTCAGTCAGGTGCCCCTCCTAGGATTACCATATTGGGGAGCGGCAGCTACGATAAGCTCGAGAACCATGTGGGGCAATTAGAAGCTCTGGTGCGCTATGATTAGGCCACCATGCAGGGTCAGCCTTGCTAGAAAGCGTGGATAGCGCACCTAGGTGCCTAAATAGGTGGCAGGTGGAGATCGTTCACCTTTCGACCCCACAGAAACATTGAAACCTGCATCGAACAATGTCGGGGAGTCGTGAACACGTTGATGGTGACTTATTAAATGGGTCTATAGATGGATTGGGAATCGCCTAGGCAGATACATATGATTTGGTCAAAGACTGACCTCGGAAGTTGCATCGAAAGTTTACCTGCGTAAAATGCGGTATAAGAACAGTGGTTTGTGCCGTTATGCGAACTACAAGCATAAACTCCAAAATTAAGCTACTGTCAGTATTCAAGTCAAGTCAAGCCAAATCAAATCACCAACACAAAAATCAACCATATAAAGTTCCAAAATTTCTATAAGCCATCTTGATGCAAGAGTATGCTAGCCTAACAACCTAACCTCCCCAACCTCCCCGCGAGAGAAGGTAGAAAAGTCTTGAAAACCGATGAGTGCCAACCAACAAAGAAGATGCGATGTGATGGTAGTGGTGGATGTGTGTAGGCTGTAGTGAGTAAAAAAAAAATCCAGGCCATTAGCCAATGGATGTAGACAGTGTCTGTGATGCAACAGAACTCTCAACCTAAACCTCCTAGTCAAGAACAATGACAAACCGCCAACAAACAAGATGAGTTTATCCGAACAAATTCTTACAATGCGATGCTTCAACTTCCTCTCCGCCAAATACTAGAGGTAGTAGTAATTCATCATGTGTGTAATGCCAACCCCGGCATGTCAAAACATTCCTTCCATTCAGAAAACCTCTCCAAACCGTTTTGTCCTTCCAGAATGGCTTTTATTCAACGGTAGTCCTAGTAGTGTTTGTGGTTGTACAGAATTAATAAGACCAATCTGGTTTCGAAACCATACTCTAGGCTATGCAGAGTTTCTCGAATTTGAATTGGTAATTAAGTCGGTGTTGTCGAATAATTAAAATGCCTGCCCGTGGTAGGGGTATTGGCCCTGTCCTCGGCCTCCGGGAGGTGGGCTCTGTGCCGAAAAGGGAGGAGGGGATGAGAATTGGCCGTGGGGCGATTGCATGCGTTGAGGGTTATATCGAGGGTCGTAGTTGTTAGGGGGAGGAGAGCCGAAGCCTGATCCTGGAGACGACCAAGTACCCTCTTGCTCATAAGTCATTGGGCCAGGACTTCCAAAGCCTCCGTAGTTGGATCCATGAGGAGTCGCACTTCGTCCCATATTCGAATACATGCCGGCAGGCGGTGGCATGCCAGCTGATTGGCCAGGGGGCGGATATTGCTGGAAAGCGTGTTGCTGTTGTCGCTGGTTGATGGCATGTTGAGCAGCCTGGCTACTCCAGCCTTGCTTCATCTGTTGCTTCTCACGTTCTCTAGCCTCAATCGCACCGACTAATCCCGCACCGGTTTGTGTAGGTGCATTCTTATTGCCCGCCATATTGATTAACGGGGTACCTGTTACACGGGCAACGTGCTCTTGCTCTCGAGCTGAAAGGTGCGACTCGCCACCTCCTTGTCCCCCGAGAACGGCACCGGCACCACGAGAACCAGGGCGCTGCAGCAACTCACCGGCACCTCGTGAGCTTGGACGTTGAAGTAATTCGCCGGCTCCTCGAGAGCCTGGTCGGTTTTGTAGAAGATCTTGAGAGCTGTTACGAGAATGCGAAGTGCCCATATAATCTTGGCCTTGACCTCGGCCAAGCGGAGGGGTAGGTGTACCCGCTCTAAATCCTGCCAGAGTATTTCCTGAGGATTGTCTCTGGTGCGCATACAAGGGTGTTGCCTGAGCAGCTGCAGCTCGTTGTTGCACGTACTCTTCGGCCGAAAGACCTTGAGATGAGGGGTTTCCAGGTCCAGCACCCATGGTAGCTGGTTGCCAAACGACACTTCGTCGTACCGTATCTTCCGATTCTTGACGATTGTGTCCAGCTTCAACCCCAGGCGACCTACGCTGAGGTTGAGATCCCGGTGAATAAGCACGAGGAGCTGGGGAGAATGGGGTCCCTTGTTGAGGATTATTGGGCGTAGGCGTCTTAGTTCTTGGTGGCGCAGCAGCATAATTCATGGTTGGGCCGAAGTTGATATCTGGGATATCAAATCCAGGACCTTGCATAGGGGAATCATCTTCGTTTCCCGTCGTTCGAAGTACACCGGCGCGTGGTCGCTCGCGTTCGCTCGAAGATGCGGTCTCGGTTGAGGGCCGCGAACTGGCATAATCGGGACTATCGGTTGATGCCGAGTCGTCGTAGCGGCTAGCCTCGTCATAGCGACTGCTCGCTTGGCTCTTGCCTGTAGGCTGGCGGTGTACACTAGAGTCCAGAGGAGGCATTCGGACTCCTGGTTGGAGAGGACGGATTTGCCCTAATCCTGCCGCGTCGATCCGATTACCCGTCAGACTTCCACTGCTAGTAGAAGGGGTCTGCGGTGACATATCGTCACGTTGCCGGTGTTGTAGGCTGTCGGTACGTGCAGGGAGTGGCTTTCGGCTAAGAGATGGGGATGTGTTGAGAGGAGGCAGGGGTTTACGACCAGTCGGTGACATTGGTCCATCTGGACCAGGTCCGCCAGGTCCACCATAGCCTGGTGGTCCTTGTGGCGGGTAGCCTCGATACATGTTCTCGTTAGGTGGATATCCTCGACCACGCCCTTGAGGGGGCATTCCAGGTGGCATGTTTGGCGGGGGACGACCACGACCTCGGCCAGGAGGTGGCATGCCGTAAGGGGGAGCACCTCTCTGGCCTGGAGGTCCAGGAGGCAGATTACCTGGAGGTGGTCCATAACCAGGCGGTGGAGGTCGGTTACCATTAGCGGTGCCGGGTCGAGAGTTTGGTGTCATCGGTCGTTGACCAGGACCAGGCGGGCCAGGGCTCGGACCTCGTTGACCCATGGGCGGAGGGCTCATCAGTGGTGACCTCGATCGCATTCCTCCGGGACCCGCTTGAGGTGAGTTCATACCGGGAGGAGAAAGTGGAGAGAGCGGCGAATTGTCTCGGAATGCTTCACCAGGTCCGGCATTAGGAGGCATTCCAGCATTCATGGCATAACCATGTGTTGGGGGTGGTGGGCCACGTTGATCATATTGTTGTGGCGGCGGTCCGCGTCGCTCCTCGTTACTTCTGTCACCGTCGAATGCGACTCCTGTTGGAGGGGCGCCGCCAGCTTTTTGGATCTGGTTAAGGGTAGTAAGAGAGAGACGGCTGTTAGCTCGACGCATCTCAGGGGAGTGGTAAGGTCGAGTCGCGGGAACATGTCCTGGTGCGTGAGAGAAGTTAGGAGGCTGGACAACTGGCTCCGGAGTTTGCATTCTTCGCATTCCTTCGAAATCACGTATCGGCCCATCACCTCGTTCATCGTCAGAACTCATTCGCTCCGGGGTCGACGCTAAATCATTCATAAAGCCACGTGCTGGATTAGGTCCTCGAACGGACGAAGCTGGGCTAGATGCGTAAGGACTGTTCTGATGAGCCGGGGGCTGGGGAGGTCCCGGTATGCTAGAATCTGATGCATTGCGAGCATGACCCGATTTCATAGCTGTCGCCGAACCATCTCGTTCTCGATCTACGGGTGGGGTCGAGTCGGTTCTTATGGTGGGCCGGCTATTTAGCGACATGGAACGGGAAGTACGAACAGAGGGAGGCGCATCATCCGCAAACCCTACACGAGGCTTTGAGCCAGTAGCCGGACCAAAGCTAAGGCGTTTACCATGGCCGTTCGTTTTGCTGCCCGAACTGGCGCTCTCTGCATCATCTGTGCTGTTCATACGAGTACCGGTCAATTCCTTCAGCTTTTTTCTCCACTCTCGCTCATTCCAACTGGAGCTACCATCGGTCGTGATGAGTCCGGCCACATCAGTAAGCTCCAAGTAGCCATAGCGTTTATGCTTGGGCATCGCGAACATGAGAGATCTCGAATCCAGGACGCTCGCAACAAGCCTTCCTGGTCGGCCATAAAGACCGAAGGTATCCCAAGTGGGGAACAGGAATCTTAGCATCATCTCGAAACCACTAACAGCAGGGTGTACTTCGGGCATGATGAACACGAATCCCTCACTTTCAGAAGGTGGATCTGAGTGAATGGTGATGTTTCCTTCAATCTTGATCAATGTCGACGCGTCAATCAGTGACTTAGCCTGGGGGTATAGCGCGTATGCGGAATAGGCGTCGCTAATCGTTGCTATCGGGAGCATCTTCTTCGCCTTCTTGCCATCTTTTCTGCTATCATAGAACTTGATATCCCCCTTGAGTAGCGGAGCGTGCGAGCGATCGTACGGCGACTTTTTCTTGTGCTCTTTCAGCAACTTTTGGTACTCCTTTTCATCTGGTGGCGTAATGACACACCAACATCGTCTCCATGGTACACCAGCCCCAAATCGGACTCTGACCCATTGATCCATTGGGGTACGTGCTCGTTCCATAATCACACCAATATTGTTCAATGTCTTTCCTTTGCCGGCGATCAAAGCTCCGGTATATGCTTCTTGGAGGGTCGAGTGCTCGAACATGGCAAGTCGGATACCGGACGTCCACTGGATTAGTGATTGCCTAGAGTTAAAATGCAAGAGGTAGCGATTTCGACCTGCCGTCGATATGCTCAAGATGTTCTGTAGAGGCGTCTCTTCGCTAGATCTAGTAGGCAAGGACTCGATCTAGTAACATGTTAGCACAGACTCTAATGGTTTAATAGCAGGGTTCGGCGATAGTTTCGGTATTCGCTTATATCGTACCATCTTTATTGAAGCGTCTGTCAAATTGACGAATTTTGGCAAGACTTCTCCATCTTCACCAGCAGCGTCCAGTTCTGCCGCGTCCCATAGGGATAATACGGTGCCAACTAGTTGTGCGAAACATTCCGTCCACGTCCGGTCTGCGTTGGGTTTGCCCTCTACGAATTGTTAGCGATGTTGCGTCAATGGGAACAATTCAATTGATAAATTAGCGGACTTACGTGTATTTTGGTCGTCGAGTTTCAAGAAGTAACCCTCCTGGTACAGTTTATTCACATGGCTGTTCAGAAAGGTAAAGATGGGCTGCAGCTCGGGGATGGTCTCTTCGTTAACATCCATGAGGGGCGGTTGGTAGGCCTGCACCATAGACAGCGGCCTAGAGGTAGTTCGACTCGTTGTTCTACGATGTGTCTCGAAGGAAATAGGTGCAACGTCTAGTGGGGGCGAATTGTCATGATCAAACCGGACTGGCGGCGATGTTGGAAGTATCGGAGTTGAGAATGCGCGAGATCGCGTCCGATTGCGAAAACCGCCGACGCTGATGATGTGACTGTGACGGCCTTTGCTGGAATTATTTAATTCGGATTTTGTGGTAGTAACGAATGGAACTTGACCGTCCGGCGGCGACGGCGAGGGTGTGGATGAGTCGCTTAGATTTTTCGGATCACCGTGAAAAGAGTTGTGGTGAGATCCAGAGAATTGGGACATAAACGACAACACTTTTAATGTTTAACGTTAGCATTCGAACTCCAGTCCGCATTAAATGTTTAGGTGCATTTGGTGCATTCGTCAGCAGTAAACCGCAGTACAATGCAGTAAATTAAGTAAATTGCAGTGAGGGATGGCGGGGAAGTTTGGGAAAGTTTGGGCAGTTTAGGGCGGTCGACGGCAGTTGACGAGCTATCATTGGCTAAACCTAAAAGTATGCCTATGTCGAAGGAACGTGAACGATAAATAACAATAAGGTTATGTATCAGGTATCAGGTACATGTAGGAATGTCAGGTGCAGGTAACGAATGTACGGTAAGATATGTAAATGTCAACTTTAACACTCTTTTTTTTCAACTTTCAATTTTCAATCTTGAATAATTCTGACCTGATCATGCAACGTGAACGTGTCCAATATTCGATGTTGCATAAAAACGCTCGTGATTATAGGGATGTCCCTGTATGAATTCACTGTCACAGAGCAGACAAAATGTAGGCGAATACGGTGAATATGTGGTGAATGACAACGCCCAGTGGCAGCAGTGGCAGATGGAATTCCGGGAGTACGGCACATACACACAACTTTCGGTATGCAGCAATCGAAGTCAGAGACAGGGTATGTTTATGAGTTATGAGTGTGCCTCACTTGGCCTTACTTGGCCATTCTTTGTGATAGGTAATGTTGGAATATATTGATTGTCGCCCATGCTGCTGATGCTAATATCGCAGCAACTTGCTGACTTCAGGGCTCCAAGGCACCAGGGCTTCAGGGTTCGTTGGTAGCAAAGTGGGACAATGATCCTTATGTCTCAAGTCCTATGTATTTTAACATGCAGATGCTGGTTGCTGGTTGGATTGGTTGGTGGTACCAACTACCAGCTACATGTATAATGAACGGCAACTTTGCCAAGATACTACTTTGACAGACTCAAGGGATCATTGCATAGTTCCGATGAAAGGCAAAAAGACCACAAAGACAAGGGACAGAAGACGGACAATAGGAAGAGAGAATTGTGTTACTCACCGCGATTCCTACCCATCTTGAACCAAAAAAAGATGAACCAGACGAGCCCAGAAAACCCCCTAACAAACTACCGGAAGAGAATAGATGGAGAGGGGGATATCCTATTCCATCAGATGAGTTGGTCGACGTTGGTTCCTAAGACTACTCGGAATAGCTGGAGCGCTGGAGCGAACGGGCTAGGGGTGGCCCACAAGCGGACGATTCGGCTGACGATGGCTTGTCGATCTCGAATTGCGTGGTCTTCGATTATTACTAGTAGGCTATGGGCTATGGGTATTGTAGTAATGCTAGTGAGTATGTAGATAGTATGCACGACAAAGTAACTTGTAAATGCGATCCGTCAAATAAGTCGAAAATAAAGGCACAGCAACAAAAAATAAAATATAAAAAATATATCAGAAATATTAATTAGTAGATTATGGGTCGAAGACGTAAAAGACCGAAAGAACCAAACATTCGAAAGCCGAACTTGTCTCGCAACAGGTGGGCGGATACGCGAGTTTTGTAGCTCGGGTTGTCAAGCGTCTCCACGCGATACGAATTTGTGGAATGCGAGGGAAGGGTAAAGTCTCGGAACCCCGTATATCGTGTATGAGTCGCTATCCTGCGACAAAGATCAGGTGGCCGGGCCTTGTCCTTTGACTATCCAAACTATCCAGACAGCCAGACAATCCGGCTTCCCCAGAAAAAGCCTAGTTTCGAATAGCGCAACGAGTATAAGAATTTCCACTTATTGACGGGACTGACAAAGCGATCAGTGCTCAATTCTTCGCTGTTTAAATGTCGAGGATAGGCGTCGAAAAAAACGAGCGTATAGTTCAGCGTTAACCCGTTCCCTGGGTTGGCAGGAATTATTGTCGACTAATGCCCTCCGAGGATGTTTGCCGAGAATGCGGAAGCGCCGGAGAATTCAATCTAGTTATCCTGGATCGAGGTTGGGAAACAATCTGAACCTTGGCGCCGGGTTTCTGTTGGAAAACCGCAAGAATAGCCTTTGGAATCTGTCTGTACCTGGAGAGGAAAAAAAGGCGATGAGGGAAATGAGAGAGGCCTCTCGGAAAACGACGATGAGAAAGAAACGGTAAACTATCAGAACTATTTCGATAAACCAAGTCCTATTTGCCGACTTTAAAATTGGGTACCAGCTTCGTTACTTAGAAGCTCGTATCTATCTATGTTCTTAATAACAAGGTGGTATGTCAACTTGGAAAATAGGTAGTTGATGACAAAACGAATGGAGCAGGGGCATACGTCAGTCTGCAACGATAGGTGATTGTCTTCGATGATGGTGAATGATGGCTGGTAAAAAATGATAATAGTAACTTCATATTAATGGACACCCCTCCCACTCTCATACTCTGCCACTATGCTCCCACTACGCTCGGAGATACCGTCTTTTGTTCTAGTCGCCACAGATATAGCCTAGCTCCTCGTGCTACTGCAGAGCTACCGCAGACTGCGCAGACTCAGTTGAATATGAATAGCAATAATGCCGTAGCGGGTTACTTTGCGGGTCTTGGTTCGACGATGCGCGCGGGCGTATGTACAAGGTAATGTACGTACCAGCATACCAGCATCAGCATGCATTACCAGGTTGCATTACAGATACGTCCCTTGACGTTGTACCGCACCTAGGTAGATACTGTACGGCGTAATGTGCAATACTGTAGGTAGCTTGGGATATGCCTGGCAGTAGTTGCGTAGCTGTGTCGATCAATCATCCGTCAGCCCGCAAAGCTGCGCAACTAAGAGACTTTTGAACAAGTTGCCTGTTTTGAGAGGAAAGTCTTCCAATAAGAATAGCCCCATCCGAGAAGATCTACCTCACCTCAGACTGAGGATTTTCGATGCCATAACAAACAAGCATTTAGAACAGAATTTGACATCGTCTATCACCGATTCCCATCCCAGTTTGGCGTTACGCAGAGTGGTGGTCAATTTTCGGCAAGTGGTAAGCATCCTTAGAAGCTTAAAGAGAACCACGGTCCCTGCCGATGCAGTTGATTGGATAGAGCACGTTCCCGGATGAGACGGATACTTCCATCTGTGGAGGCGTATTGACCAGCCTCAACCATTTTCTTTTTTTTCACTTCTTCATGTGTAAGGCTCACCCAGCCTGAAGATGAAATATGCGTGTCTTACCGGAAACTTGACGTGGCATAAGGCACAGAAGGCCCTGAAGAGTGTAGGTGAGAGTCTATTATCGGCCTATTCAAGGTCCGCACGCGCCCGCGTTGTACGGAGGCTGTTCGATTTTGCGGAACAGGCCAGTGACGAAAGGTATTTTTTGCACAGTTGCAAATCAGCAAGCGCTTGATCGCTTACCTGGCAGCCTACCAATCTACCAGCCACTGATCCATGGATGCATCCAGTCAGAAACTCGGGTATCCTGTCGCTCCACCGCGGTGAAATTTAACCAGATACGAATACACAAAAAGGACTGTCGTTGCTCGTTCCACGTAACCGCCACGGCTGTATCGCACACCTTCACACCTTGGGAATCCTTCTTCAATTGTTTGGATTTTAGAACCTTGCTCAAATGTCGACATCTCGCTGTGCCGCTAAGATTCCGCGTGGACCTTAGCCGCCTTGCAGCGCAGCTTACACACCCTAGTGACAGATCACAGGGAACCCCTACAGATTTAACAGGCCAAGGCTTTCGGGTTTCGTTTGGACCGCCGAGATCTGGGCTGTCTGGGCATGCCAGTGGCATCTAGGCGTCCATTGCGCCGACATAAAGAGGATGTACAGCATCCTTCTCCAACATCTACCGTTGATCGATCGAATACGGGTTTGGTGTTATGATTGCTGAGTAGGACATCTAAGCCCCGAATGACGCGCGTTTCTGCGAAATCATTTTCGATTTTCTTTTTCTTTTTTTCTCATTCAGTGAAATGAAGATCTCAAATAATTACCTATGTTTCTGCACCAACCGAATTGAATTTTGATGTTCAAGGAAATAAAAAAGATGATACTAGGAACCTGGTCGGACAAAACTTGTACTAATCTTGGCACATACGTCATATTTATCGGATTAAGCAGCATAATGCTAGAGCTTAAGTTTTTCTAGTTTTTTAGTCACTTGTACCTGACATCGATGGATGCTGTAATTCTAGTGCTCTAAAATCTGCTGTTGCTCTCTTCTGTTGTCAGATGTAAACTCCAAATGTTCTACATCCGTGATTCTTCTTGTGACAGATAACTTTATAAATCTCTGACAAGGTATTCACATTGTTGATTGAGATGTCAACCGTTTGACAAAATCGATCAGACGACCCTAGCAATTGAATCAGGGACATGCACTCCCTAAACCCATGATCGATGATTGTTACATTTCTCTTCGCGTCACACGGCATTTTCAGAAACACGATGCTGCTGCAACACTGAGGCTTCCGAACAGCCACCGCATATATTGAAAAGCCACAAATGACCAATTAATGCCTTGTCAGATTCAAACCTCCGACCTACCTGTCTCACCTGGATTATTATAGCCAGACAGTAGTAACATCATAAAGACAAAGATGTACGAGCGCGGGGCTCTTGGTTTACGACTACCAACCTACGCATATATGCCAAGTCCACTATCGGCTGAGATATCAATAATTTTATAAATACATATATTGGCACGAAGCTAAAGGCAGCCGAATACCCGGAAGGAAGCTTCATGAATATTTTATTATTCGTCTGGTTTTCTAGAAAAACAGCAAGATGGCAAGATGTCCACAATTCAGGTAACGTATCTACTAATAGCTTAGTCTCATACCATCCACCAATCCATCATCCACTAATATGCTTACAATCCTTCCAAGTTCCGTACCAGACGTGTACAAACGTCTATGCATGGTACGACTCAATCTAATAATTGATATTTCGGTGTTTCCCCAGAAACCTCAATTCTCGTCTGTACACGCATGTTGTGGTGATTTGATGAAGGAGTACCAGGTCTGGAAGACGCATGACAAAACTCCAAATGCTCATTTCCCGCGTAATCGAAAGTGATGTCATAGAAATCCTAATTAAAGCCCTGGAGCGCTGTCAATGTCGTACGAGGACCCAAGCTCCCGGGTTAATTCACGTGTGGAAGGAACGCTGCGCTCAATTAAATCGGGATGGGACTTTGCGATAAGCGATTTCAAGTTCCCTTATCACAACCTGGAACTTGGAAATTGTTCCATCGGCGCATCACCGGGGCAAAACATTCAAATTCAACTGGGAACTATTTCATCCCGTTATTAAATTAACCCTTACCCATTAAACATAGCGCGTCTTTTCAGGTCGTCTAGGTGGTATTCATCAACGACATTTCTGGTTGCTAACCGCCCTTAAGGTCTGTGGTTAGACCTCATTCGTGGGCATGAGAAGGCCATCTCCCTCTTTTTTGTTGGCCTCTAATTCTGGTCCAACGCGACGAACATTTTCACATTCTATCCACTTGGCACCATGGCATCGGCGTGCTCAGCATACCGCTGGTATTGGCGGTAATCGTTCAAAGACTACCGAACAATCCGGCAGATTCACAACTCCTATTTTAGACTCTTGTCCGAATTTACCCTTTCATTTCGAGAGCGGCTTTGCGCTGTACGCGAAACGAACTCCGAGACCGTTTCCCCCGCCCTTCCTATCTCCTCCCTCGGGTTCATTTTCGGACCCCCTTAGCACTCATCATCAAAGTCGCGACAAGCGAGCATTCGTAGACGGCGAGCTTATTAACGGATGGACAAATGGCGACGACGCGGTCTACGCTAGCGAATATTTCATTTGCGCCAATGATGGGGTCGGCGCTTGGTCAGCTAGACCGAGAGGTCATGCAGGGTACATTGTCCCACGGTAGCCCGAGCACTGCGCATTACAGCCCGTGATTAATTAACATTGGTTATAGTTTGTGGTCAAGGCTAATACTACATTTTTGGGTGGCGGCGATGCAGGAAGATATTGTAAAGCCGCGACCGCCTGACCAACCATACCGCCCGGATCCCATACGCTATCTGCAGCAGGCGTATGAGCGCACGATCGAAGCAACCTCCGGTCCCAACGAATGCCTTGGAACTACGACAGCCACCGGGGCGCAGCTCTTTTACAAGGCTGACACCAGTAACCCGGCGTCATCTGTAACACCACTCCTATACGTTACAAACCTTGGCGATTCCCAGGTCATGGTCGTACGGCCGAAAAGCCAGGAAATGGTGTATAAATCGAATGAACAATGGCATTGGTTCGATTGCCCGAGACAGCTCGGAACAAACAGTCCAGACACACCGACGGAGAATGCGGTCTTAGATGCCATAGATATTCAAGAAGGCGACGTCGTGCTCGCTATGACGGACGGCGTAATCGATAATCTTTGGGCGCACGAAATCGCGGAAAACGTATCCCAAAGCGTCAAGCGATGGGAGGCCGGAGAAGGGGGCCAAGCAAGCGGCCCCCGCAAAGATGGCGCCAACGGTGGAATGACATTCGTCGCCACAGAACTAGTCAAAGCTGCGAAATATATTGCACTAGATCCTTTTGCAGAAAGTCCGTTCATGGAGCATGCCATCGAGGAAGGGTTGGCGAGTGAAGGGGGTAGGTGATAGATCCGTGCGATCATCTTCGTCCGATATATATGCTGACAACCTGTAGGGAAACCCGACGATATTAGCGTCGTAGCAGCCTTGTGTCAGCGGAATGCTACCCCATGATATTGGTCAAACACATGTTCATGTTGGCAAGGCACACTACTTGTTGTGTTCCCCAAGCCTCCCCGAGCGGTGAAGATCTATACGTTACAATAGCGCATCACCATCATGTCTCCTCCAATCATCGTTGAGATGCGCTACGATGTGAGCTATTGAGGATGAGATTGGCGTTACTTGGCTTGCATATATATTATTCGAAGGATCGTACATAGAATTATAGACTACTTATCGGTTTCAAAACAGCCTACATTGGATATGGAATCAGCACGGCGTTGGATGGACAATTAGAAATAAAGGGGAGACATTAATCTTGAAGAGCAGATAGATGAGAGCTGAATAACCTCATAAATTCAATAATTCGATACATATGTACGTACTCCCTAGTAGTGGGGGTCCTGGTTTTAGACTCGCAAGCTTTGCGATTTGATTGGCGGAAGCTTATTTCTTATCGCTATCGCTTCCCGGTCGCGTTGGTGCAGAAATTCTACAATTTTGAAAGTTCTTGGTTGAAATTTTAGAATGTTAATGTTAACAACCGTTATTCAATGAAGGCAAAGCAGAATGCCTCGTGCTAAACGGTCCAAGCAATATCGCAAGCTCATGGAGCAATTCTCCATGGGCTTCGGATTTCGAGTGCCATATCAGGTGCTCGTGGACGCCGACTTCATCGCCGAAGCGAACAAGTGCAAGATGGACTTGGTGCGCCGATTGGAGGATACTCTACATGGCGAAGTCAAGCCAAGTATGTTTCTACCACTTCGATATCCATAATTCTATATCTTCATATATGTTCTTGCTAACGGCGACCTTGCAGTGATCACGCAATGTTCCATGCGACATCTCTACGAACGTAAATCCGAACCAGGAGTAGAGGCAGCTATAGAGCAGGCCAAAACTCAATTCGAACGACGAAGATGTGGTCACCATCCTGACGAGTATCCGAAACCGCTAAGCGCCCTTGAGTGCATTCAGTCCGTCGTCGATCCCAAAGATAATGCTGTAAACAAGCATCGCTATGTCTGCGCCATCAACGATGACTCTGTCAGAGCGAGCATCCGGCAAATAGCCGGAACCCCATTGCTATTTATTAGAAGATCTGTCATGATTATGGAGCCAATGGCAACAGTGAGCGCGAAGATCAGGTCAAAGGATGAGAAGAGCAAGTTCAGGGCGGAGTTAAAGACGCCCGCTGGGAAGAGAAAGAGGGATGACGATAGCGACGACAGCGACCAGGATGAAGATGAGAAGCAGGCCACAGGGAAACCAACGGAAGCCGAGAAGTCTGAGAAGAAAAAGAAGAAGGTCTACGGGCGCAAAGAGCCGAACCCATTAGCTGTCAAGAAGAAGAAGCCGCCAAAGTCAACCTCGGATGGACAGCAATCGAAGGCATCCCAGACGAACGAAGCGGCTATAACAGAGACGGATCAGACTACGGCACCCAAGCGAAAACGCAGACGAAAGCATAAAGCTGGTGGCATTCCTACGACTACACCTGATGAGCAGGCTGCTGCTGTGTCTAACGTTAGTAATGCTGAGGAATGAACTCTGAATTGGACATAGGCAGGCAAAAGTTGGCATAAAACGGCGTTTTCTTAAGGGACGAGTTATGGGATCCTTATACTCTACATGCTTTATGCATTTGATACCATCGACTTTTATTGATGACCATTTTAAGGTTGCATTCTTCGTTTAAGGATAAACTTGCGGAAATGCAGGAAATATCTCTAAAGTGCTTGGTGACATAATTGCATTATACTCGGATATGCACATGTCAAATTAATCCTGGAAGTCTTTGTAGAAACAATGCATCACACACATCACAATAACCTCACTCGATTCAACAATCTACGGGTCTAACCTGGCGTGATAGTGGAGACTTACCTAAATGTTAGTTATCCGCAGCGTCGAACTAGACCGTACTCAGCCTCATGTGACAGCGAACTGGGTCCTTAGCTCGGTACGTACGGCAAGTAATACGCGGGTTGCGTGGGTACATCAGCCCCCTAAAATTGTGGCTTTCATTCTTTTGCTGAGCAGCTAAAAGATAGCGGTCCTTAGGTCCTACTCACCAATTATCGTCTAACCCGGGAAACTTTCAGGACTCAACTCACGATCATTAAAATTTCCCACATCTTTCAACTTAAGATGATTTTCCGTTCTACCCTGCGCAAACCGTGTCCTTCTCCTCAAACTAGCGTCTGGTCGAGAAACATCGCAAACATTAATACTATCCTGCTTTAACTTACAAGGGGTTGAATCAGTTTCAAGGGTCCACGGATTTGCGTGTTCTGACGATCACTTATCACTTAAGGCACTTTGGCTGTGCTCTCCGCCTAATTGCCGTGGGGAATGCTGAAATTCATTGCAACCATATAACGTCGGTGAACTAAACAGAGCTTCGACCCAGCACCCCAGCGACAGCACGCAAACAGCCAAGATTTTACAGATATAGGATACAGTAGCGCCGATTAAATACATGCACAAAAGTACGGACCAATGGCGCCGGTAGGAGGAGTCCAGGAACTGGACGATTTCGGTCTGCCCATCAGGAAATATGTAAGCCCCAAAGAGGGGGAACAAGATCATGATAAGGCCGCAACAATTAATACCACCAATGGGACCGAGAAAGATTCTGGAACTACCAAAAAGGAAACAGAACAGTCGTTAAACAGTTCAAATAATGTATCAAAATCAGAGACAGTGAAGAGGCCGGAAAAGGATGCTGTAGAGGCTAAGTTAAAACCGCCCGCGAAATCGAACGGTACGTCCGCCGCCAATAGTGATGACGAAGACTTCCAAGACGCACCCTCTACGCCACAACCCGAGCTAGAATTCGAGCCGGAATTGAAGTCGGACCCCAAAGAACACAGCACCCAACCCAAGCCACAAGCTGTCCAAGATGTCGACGAAGCAAAGACCCCTCTGCCTACTCAATCCGAATTCAAGAAAGAGACGATAGAAGCGAAAAACCAGACTGAAGTCAAGGAAGTTACAGAGACGAAAGAGACGAAGGCGACAACTCCACCACCCAAAGAGGATCAGAAGGAAGGTTCGGACTCGTACGAGAACGCCGACCTACCGCAAAAATCTAAGCGCAAGAATACCTTGAGTAAAGATGTACAAGCGATTTCTGGGCCTTCAATCAAGCAGATCGAAGCTAGTAAACATGCCGATGAGGCCAAGAAATCCTCAGATGTTGGCCACAGTCGGGATGTTAGCCTGGCGAGTACAAATCACGATGTCTCAGAGTTTTCCCACCAGCAGTTGACGGGGCACCACGAAGAGAAAAAGGATGACGAAGATGATGGGTGGCAGGCCATGCCAGCCTATGCGCCATACGATATATACGATGACGATAATAAACTAATAGCTAAAGAGCATGACCCTGAAGAGGATGATAATTACGGATACGGCAGTCTTGGGGGTGCTGGGAAGGGCTATACAAGGGTTTTGGATGACGAAGACGCGGAGTCAGAAACAAGTATGGATGATAATACGCGGTATCTTTTCAAAGACCCCAAGAGCACGAGTATGACGGAAATGGACGAAGAGCAACGAGATGCCGTCTCCCAGTTACAGGCTACGAAAGATTTATTAACGGAAGGACAGAGGATAGCGTACGTTGGAGTTACTCGTCTAGAACTCTCCGAGATGATAAAAGAAGCGGAAACAATCGTGGCGTCAAAGAGGATAAAGAAGGAGCTTCAAATGGCAGCAGAAGCGCTGAAGATGTGGTCGCAGAAGATCATGATTCGGCTCTATGCTCATATGGAAATAAGCCCCGCAGAGCAGGTGATGATCGAGCAGCTAGCTGATCACGGCGTCATACCCAAAGATCTAACGCCGGCCCTCATGCAGAATTCGAGGGTGAAAAATCCAATGGCGGAGCAATCAACACCATCTTCAACACCGACGTTTTCGTTGAAGAGTCCACGTTCCTCTATTTCAACCTCTCCCGGGGGAGAAAAATCAGCTGAGCCACCACCACCTTACGAGAGCCACGAGGGTGAAGAGATGCCAGAAGTGAGGACACCTTCACAATTGCCAAGTAGTGACAAGATTGACATTGATTTGCGATGGACTGTTCTATGCGATCTTTTCTTAGTGCTGATTGCCGATTCCATATACGATGCTCGGTCTCGTGTGCTACTAGAAAGGGTGGGAAAAGATTTGGATGTGCCTTGGATAGATATTTGCAGATTTGAGAAGCGTGTCACTGATGCCTTGGAAATGCAACAGCAAGCAGAGAAAGAGAACTGGAACGAGGAAGAACATCTAGAGAACAGAAGGAAACTCGCTCAAAAGAGACGATACGTCATGATGGGCTTAGCTACTGTTGGAGGTGGTTTGGTCATCGGTCTATCCGCTGGACTTCTAGCACCACTTATCGGCGCTGGTTTGGCGGCCGGTTTTACGACCATTGGAGTCGGCGGTACGAGCTCATTCCTGGCAGGGGCTGGTGGAGCTGCTATCATCACTTCTGGTGCTGCCGCTTCCGGGAGTTTCATGGGTGGTAAAGCCGCGGGTCGACGAACTGGTGCTGTGAAAACCTTTGAATATCGCCCACTGCACAACAACAAACGTGTCAATCTGATTGTAACCATTTCTGGGTGGATGACAAGTAAGAACGATGACGTCCGTTTGCCTTTTAGCACTATCGACCCGGTGATGGGTGATATCTACTCAATTTTGTGGGAGCCAGAGATGTTAACTAGTATGGGTGACACCATCAACATTTTGGCAACCGAAGTAAGACGCACTTATTGATATTTCCCAAATGCACAGGCTGACTTTCGTAGGCTCTTACTCAAGGATTGCAACAAGTTCTAGGCAGTACTATCCTGATTAGTTTGATGGCGGCCCTTCAACTACCTGTGGTCTTGACCAAATTAGCATACCTGATCGACAACCCCTGGGCTGTATCTCTGGACCGCGCATGGTCTGCTGGGCTGATTCTGGCCGACTCGCTCATTGACAGGAACTTAGGTACTCGACCTATAACACTGGTCGGCTACTCCCTCGGATCGCGCGTCATCTTTTCTTGCCTTCTCGAATTGGCTCGAAAGGGCGCCTACGGGTTAGTGCAAAATGTCTACCTTTTCGGGTCGCCTATCGTTGTCAAGAAGGAGGAGTTCCTTAAGGTTCGTACCGTCGTGGCCGGCAGATTCATAAATGGATACAACCGAACGGATTGGATTCTAGGCTATCTCTTCCGTCTGACCAACGGCGGAATCCGGCGGATCGCCGGTCTAGCGACCGTGGATGATATACCCGGTTTAGAAAATGTCGACTGCACGGATTTCGTCGTCGGCCACATGGAGTATCGTACAGCGATGCCTCGATTACTTAGGGAGTGCGGTTGGCTCGTCGAGAGCGACGAGTTTGGCGATATCGAAGACCCTGACCCCGATCGATACAGAGAACGGCAACAAGAACTCATCAGTGAGATTGAGGAAGCTCGTAAGGAATTAGAAAAGGAAGAGTCAACTAAGAAAGGAGGCTGGGGCATCTTCGGCCGCAAGAAGAAAGGCGCGCGGCAAGAATGGGAAGTTTATGAAGACAGCAAGAAGGATGGAGAATCAACTAGCAAAACAGAGGACAAGGATGGAAACAACCATGGCGTCTTATTTGACGTCGACGCTATACGAGCAGAGCTTGCGAAGGAGGAAGAGCTCGAAGTCAAGGAGTTGAAATCTACCTTACCTCCAATGAAACTCGATGTCTCACCACCACCCCGGTCGATCTCGTCGTCTGCTAGTCCAAGAGACGCCTTCCACAAGACTAAGAGTACGGGGGATATATATGGATATGGAAGTGGTGGCAGGAGCTCCTCCTACGAATATCGGGTATCCCAAGAACGCACGCCGACAAAGAGCCTCGGTTTTGATCTTCCTCCCCCGCCATTAGAAGAACACGAGATTCAGATGACGTTCGACACTGCATATACCGAGTCGCATCACGACGTACCGCCACCGCCTCCAGCAAAGGACTTCCCTCCCTCCCCATCCCCATCCGCGTTCTCAAGACCAGAGATCAAGACTTCGCAGACGACGCCTAATATAGCGCTTAAGGATCCTTGGGCGGATGACGACGATGAGGAGTTCGGCAAGGAGAAGGAGATGACTATGACGTTTGCGTAGTCTGTGAAGTAGTTTAAAGTATAGTATTGTAGATGAGAAATGTCACAGAAGGTTTAAAGAGAAATGTTGGGATGGAGGGATAATATGGCTAGCCATGGACGTGCTGTATGATATTGGCACTTGTAATTACTTAGCCTCCTGGTGTACGTAGCAATTGGTAAAGATCAAATGTTCAAACGGTGTTAGATGAACTGAAGTGACTTTACTTTGAAATAGCTGTGATTTGGTGTAAGTATTTGGAAATACTATAAGATGAAATGGACATTCGATTAGGTACCTACCTCTATGTGCGGTCACGAAATAAGTGTCATTTACATAACTACCTAGATTTCATTCCTCTGCTTTACATACCGATAGTTCGAATCTTCCATTATTCTCTACGAGATGGTCATGATGATGATGATTGTATTTACGCCCGAGGGACGTCATACTATTCTAAGTAGAACTGTATACCTACACGTTGAGTCGCAACGATGGCGCATGCGGACGTCTAGAGTACTCCTAAGTAGGTAGGAACAGAGCTAGAGTTTCGCTTGACATAAGAAATTCGAGATGATCATGGTTCAGTCGTTGGGTCTATTTCATGAGTCAAGGTGAAAACTTGTACCTACCGATTTAAAATGGCATTATGATATTTACATCCATATAATCAAGGGAACACTTCAATCTCTCTGTTTTTGTTCTAACACTGTATAGTTCAAATCAAACCACCGCGAGATACTCCTAAATTACTATAGGGTTAATTCCATTTTACTGGAAGATTGTATGATGTTAGTGTAACCTAAACCTTTAAGACAGCTGCATATACTTAAGGTATCCTCACTTTCAACCACGCAGGTAATAGGAATTAGTTTGGTAAACTAGTTAAATAGAATAACAGGAAATTATGAGTTCTGCTGGCTTTCACCGCAGCTTGAAATTCTGCATAGGTAGTCTACAAGATGCATCAGCACTATATAGAATGGCATTAATGGCCTCTCTTTCCTCGTATCGGCTTCCTCGATCTGGTTCCGCGAATAGAAAATAACACAGCCCTTCGCGTTCTCTGTCTCTATTATGATAGGCGAACGGCGAAGAAATGGGCGATTCACAATCCATCGTATGAACTCGTGATATCTTCGCATTTTGAAACTCTGTCTGGATAACATAACCGCTTGCTGTCAACAACAAACATTTCAAATCAACCATGTCTCGTATTCTTGATTGCAATCCAATGAGAAAAGATATATGACCCCCTTCGCAACTTCTTCCTCGAAAAACTACATCGTCTATGCTGAGCCACCATGTGCCGGGTAGGATGTCATGTGGAACCGACATTTTTCAATCACCTGTGTAGGCAGGTATCTCAAATAGTGGTTATGTCGTGCTAGAAATAACTCCATTCGATTTAACGTTCTCACTGGCTTATATACGCTCAACTTCTATTTATAAAGAGCTGGCGCCTACGGCACTTACACACCTGCCGTTCTTGTGTACCGGTCCCGAGATCAAGATCTGCTCTCCACAGTGGATCGGATGGGGTTTGCTTGTCTTTCGTGTATTTTCTTTTTTCTTTTGATGTTTGAGTGAAGTGTTGATCTAGGGCAGCACGATGGTATCGATTGGTAATTGTTGATCAATCTTGGGATTATCGGTCAATAAGCGGTTTAAGAGACGCCGCAATCTGGGCCGTTGATAGCGTCAACATAGCCATGGACGTTCTACGACGTCAGCATCATATTGATTGATATTTTTCAGAGAATGGTTCGTATTGTTTCACGGCGTTTACTAGTTGTTCCATGTTCATGAGTTGAATAGGACACTAGTTCTATACAGGAGATAGGTAACCTGTATTTTGAGCTTCAATATCACAATTCGGCCGCTGTAGGTAACTATTATGTCGATAAATTCCCTTCATTCCAAAGAATATTCGGATCGGGTTTCTAGAATTCAAGCGTTGAGAGTGGCGAAGCTTAGAGTGCGTGGCATTTTGTGTATGCAGTCTGGAGTGAAATAGTGCTGGATCCTACAGTCGCATTGGCGATGCCATTAATCATCAAGCTTAGAGGCGCGTAACCTGGCTTAGATATCCCTAAGTCGTAGGCTGAGAAAGAGTTGTTTCGTAGGGCATATTCACGTTTCAAAATGGCGAGGATAAACATCTACCTGCATCTACATGAAACTTTACGTATAATCCCACAAAGCCGACCTTATCGCGTCATCAAATCCGAGATAACTTCAATCAGGAGTCGTTACTTACAGTATTGGAGGTCGGGAAGTCGCCATCAGAGCCAAAATGTCATATATCATACCGAATTTACATTGTCGTCGGCTTAACTTCCGAACGGCTTTTCCGTAAGGCTGCCTCGTACTCAGGACATACCTCTTTGGGTTTCGGTAGATAAGGGCCGAGGTGATGTCCTACATAGTCCACATAGTCCACACAGTTCCACACAGACATAGGGATCACCGGGGTCGGTGGGGTCGCCGGTCAGTGCCGCATGTGGATGTCGTATAACGCTACGGCGGAGAAATACGTACATGATCTTGGGGGAGCTTGGGGTCGGTACATATACGCACGTTGGAAGTTTGGGTAGGGTAGCACGTGGAAAACAAGATGGGTTGCAATATTGTTGTTATTATGTTGTTATAGTAATTATCATATGTTAACTTGTCTAAATATAATAGATTAATCGAAGCCTCGATCGAGTGCCACGCGGCTTGCATACAGCATCCATACCGCTTCTCTTGTCATACCTTGGTGGATGTGAGATTTGACTGAGTGACCAGAGGCACGAAAAAAAGGATGTGTGGCGTCCAATAATATATCCAATTATATCGCCGGTGTGGAGCCATGATTGGTTGAGAGGAATGCGGCCTACATAAACAGGTACATAATATGTATGCACTAGTATGCACATGGTGTTTCTATTTTTATGTTAATGAATAGCTTAAGTAATATGGATGTCATGGTAAAGGAAGGCAAGGACGGATATAGGACTGGCTGACTGGCTGCTACGAACGCTCGGTACGGCTAGCTGCTCCTACTCCCTGTTAAGACGGACAGACGCTAAGCTAGCTAAGGCACTAAACCTTACTGACCTTACCAGGGATAGAAATTTGTCTGATCAGCCGCAGCCCAACCTTTTCTTCATTTTCTCACTCTTCATTCTTTTTATTTGGATCCGCCCCATATTTCGTCTGACATACAGCACGGGATGGCTTCCCGTCTGGGCTCAATTATTCGTCTTTTATTAAACAAATGAGGCCGAATATCGCATTTGTCCAAGCGGGAAAGAAATGAATGATTCTGATAGCCCCCCCCAAGTGGCAAGAGGCTCTGAGACGATACGAGTATCCCTTTATGAAAATCGAAACATTCACATACGCGAGCCGACGTCACTTGTCAGCTTCAATCAACCGTTCGAAGCTATCTAGGACTACGGCTGCTAGTATAATCAACCCCGGTCCCAAAGGATCTAGAACCCTTCACCTTTATGATTTTAATGTCAGACCAGCGACGGAATCAGCCAGCCAAAGCCAGTTTTGAGCCAATTGCAAATGCAATCTTCGCTCGGGGTATGAATCCCATCTCGATGTTCAAAAGTTCCAATTACATGTTGACCGTGCTTCTTCACCGCGAACCCTCCTCGTTCGCCTGCGCTGTCGAATGTACAGTAGACAGCCCTACGTCGAGGTGGTATTGCACCATTGCAACACCTATCTGCAGCTAGCAATTTTCATACCAACTTAACGGAAACGATTCTTCAATACAACCCCTTTCATACAACATCCTCAAGGTTAACTCTATATCCGGGTACATTTCTTATCCACCGTCAAAGAATTTGGCCGAGACCGCCCACGCATCATGGTACCTCATATCATAATCATAAGCTTAAACTGCCCTATAATCGTCGTCAACGACGCACTGGGCAGGGCTAAGACTTTAGATACGGATTAAGCGAATTCGAGTGAATTCAGTAGCATTTAGCATCCACGCATTGTCGAATAAGGATTTTTAGAGCATTGGCACTGTTCCTTTAAGTGTTCCTAGCGGTAAACATTCGCCTACTGTGAGCCGTATGAGGTAGAGGACTGGGGCAAAGCGGTCGATTCGGCCCCCATGAGACATTAGGACATTAGGGTTACTGTGCTGTATGAAAGCGTAAAGGCGTAGAGGCACGGTTGCTTTTATGGGTTGGCGTTGATCTCTATAGGTGGACATGCTGGATGGTGCCATCCTTCTTCTCCGCTAGTTGGTTTAGAGGCGCAGCCTGACTCCGTGGCTTACTGCACGTTGGCCTGGTTGGCGCGCATTTGTGACAATCAACTGAGACCCGCACTTCTCATCCAATTCCCTATCCCTATCGGGCACAAGCTGAGAGCTGACAGGTCAGGCTAATGCCAACCCCCTGTATCTCGCTATTTTCCCTTCCTTCCTCTCAAGCCCGCATCGTTCTCCTCATTTTCCTCACTGCTTCTTCATTTTTCACGTCTTGCTTGGTTGCTTTCGATCAATCTCCGAGCTTGCATCGTTTTGGTGCGAAAAACCGATTCGACACACGACACGCGAGTGTTGCTAGGTTTGGGTATCAGTCCGGGGTTGGACATGTGCTAAAGATTGGATGCGCTTGGGTTCCTGGGAGTTTTGCCGACGACGATAATCGGAGGCTCTCACAACAATGCGGCTCGATGTGTCGAGATTCGGGATCCTAGCCTGCTTGTCAGGATTGGCGGGAGCGGAGGTTAGCGACGCGGGTGGCGCCAAAGAGATGAGGGCAGACGTCGGGGCAACGTCGACGAGTTCGACGGGATCGAACGTGGTTATCGAATTCGACCCCCTCCCAACTCCTCCTGTTTACAGAGAGGGCACCGGGAATCAAAACTTGACCTACCATTATGGCTTAGGTATCACGGAGTTGAACTTTAGAGCAGTCTATTTGAAGCGTTATAGTGATAATACTACTGTCGCGACGGGACACGATACTTCAACCGGGTCGACAGGTACCGGCATCGAGTTTCATGAGGACAGTGCTACTATAGGGCGCAGGGATGGTATTTTACCGCCGAAAATCTTTTCAAGTATGCTGATCTGGTTATTACTCTGCTCTATTTATTTTCGCAATACTGACAAGCTGGGATAGTGTCCAATGGGAGTGTTACTCTCCCGGTTCCGAGTGATGGGAGTAACTTTTATGGTGATAGTCTCGGCCAGCCTTTATATTATGAATTTCAGTGGGAGAACTCTACATCTTCGGGCAAGAGCTACAGCCAACTCGTCGCTGTGGCTTCCACCACTGGTTACGACGCTGCAGCTGCGGACATCACGGCGGAGCAAAAGGATTCGAGCCCAGCGTACGGGGAGGAAATTTCACAAGAAGCGACCAGTCCGTCGAGCATACCTTCAAGTACAGATTCCACCGCCGCCGAGACATCAGCAGCTTCAACCGGAGTATCGAAGAGTAGCAGTGGATTGAGTCCCGGCGCCATAGCTGGAATCGCAGTCGGATGTGCTGTTGTGGTTATTATTATCGTCGCCTTCATTGTCTGGTTCATCTTCTTCCGTCGCCGGAGCAATCGAGACCAGACCAGAGGCGGGTCGGACTTTGGTACGAGCTCGGGCACAAGGGCTATGGTGCTCGACAAGGAAGCTACCGGCTCCCCGCAATCGGCGTACCCTGACGATGGAGGAAGACTACGGGATCCGGATGCGTACGCATCATATGAGGGCAGCAAGGCACCACCGGGGCCAGGAGCCGCGTATGCGACGAACAGTACGACGGATCTGGCATCTATCGGACAAGCTAGCACGACGCGGGCGAACACGCCGCCGTACCAGACTCGGTATGCGCATCTGATCGAGGAAGGAATGACGGAGGAGGAGATCAGGAGGCTGGAAGAGGAGGAGAGGCAATTGGATGAGGCGATCGAGGCAGACGCGGGGAGGAGCTCGAGGAGAGATGCTCACTAGGCGCGATATGCGCGTGTTGTTGGTTTTTTTGTCTACTTTTTAAGCGGGTGCCCAAAGGGTCTCGGCGTTTTATGGATTCGAGTTATACCGTGATAATCTAAGCGTATGTGTGAGTGTGGGGATTAGTGAGCGCGTGTGCGAGAAAAGCAGCGAGGCAAGGAAGGAATGGTGACTACTCCCTTTATGCGTATATATCCCTTTGGCATTGCACATTCGTTACCCCTTCTTGTCTCAATTTCTAGGGGGAGGACGCTTGAGACTGGGGATTGAGAAGGTCGTCAAAACTGGACTGGACTGGAGTGAGCTAAAATCCGGATACGACGGTGCTTGTACGCTGAAGGTTGGGGGTGAGTGAGGAGAGGTGTGGGGGATCTATGACCTAATTGGGCTGTATATATGATCTACGGATTTTACTTACATGTCTGTAGGTTAGTAGTGTAGCGAGAAACACGGACGATCTAAGAACTGTTCGTGGCCTGCTATATCTGTGATATGTGAATATCAAAATATAATCGGATGGTTCTCGCTTGTATAAGAGCGCTGAGCGGTAGACGTTGGGCTCTCATGATAGATCATGGCTATTGACTTAGTGTAACCATTGGGACATTGAATTGCTTCACTAGAGCCCAAGTGTAGTATACGCACGCCTAGAATGATAGAGTATTTTCAAATCAATCTCCCTTCAAGATAAACAGCTAGAAAGTAATTCGCGCGGTTCATCAATTCGTACAAGTTATAGTATTACAGCGGGCTTTTCGTCCCGGCACTGCTATAATGAATACCAAATACATTGAATCGTAGACTCCAGGGACCACAAGGTTTTCGTTCCCGATCTACCCGAGCTCAGCTTCCTTTTTTAAAAGGTATCCCCATCATCGAGTCGAACCCCTTCCCCTTTTTATAATAGTAACAGTCTGAATCGGCGGCCGGACTTCGTCCAGCTCGATATCGGAGCCATCCCGCCACTTCCCGAACTACGAGCGCCCGAAGGTAAAGATGCGGCCGACCATGTTGCTGGCGATGTTGCCGGCGATGTTTCCGGAGTAGAGGGCGCTGCCGGCGAGGTTGGAGGCTTGGCTGAACTTGTCGCAGCGCGAGAAGGCGAGGCTGTTGGTTATGGTCAGGGTCAGGGCGATGGCTGTTTGATACGAACTTCTGTTAGCATTTATCTCTCTCTTGCAATGTGATTATAAGAAACGTACCGACGAGAGGCAACCACATGAACTTAAGTCGCACCAACGCCAGGATGGCCAGCGCCACCCACAGGACGGGCTGGGCGTAGATGGCGAGCCAGAAGAAGCGGCTGTCGGTCGGGTTGATCTGGCGCGTGGCCGGGTCGCTGCTCTCGAAGACCCAGCGGCTGTCGCCCGTCGAGGGGTCGACCTCGTTCCACCAGCGCAGGCCGACCAGTCGCCGCCCGGCGATGTTCTTCAGGTAGTAGAAGTCGGCGGCGAGCAGGAGGATAGTGATGATGAAGATTAGGACCATGTTATCGGTGAGGATCACGCCGAAGAGGTAGACTAGGAGGGAGGCTGGAGACGTCAATTAGTATTTCATTGGTTATATGCATTGAGGCTGTCGTGGGGGATGCGTGGATGTATGGGGGATGGAATAAGAACTCACACATGCGGAATGCGAGGAAGGTTAGCAGGGTAATGGGGTGCGAGCTGAGGCGCCAGCTCAGCGAGCCCGGCGTATTCTGGGCTGATTCCATTCGGGACGGTGTGAGGAGGTGCTTCTAGATGTTATGTCATGGGCAGAACGAAGCTGTTGAAGCTACGGTAGCGGGATGGACGATGGATGATGGAAGCATAAGCTGTTTGACGCGGCGGCTTGCGTTGTTCCGACATTGCGACATTGCTGTCATTTCTAAAATCGAGTTGTGCATATATTCGTTTGGTGAATGTCTCGAAATGCTGCTTATATGGATATCACAAAACCGGGGTCTCGCAGCTTTTATTTTATGAAGTTACACAATCATCTCAATTCATTTTCATTTTCTTTACTCCTTTCAAATTCTCATTTCAATTATTAACGGGCCGTGAATATTGTCACATTTTACGATACACTTTCGATATATACAGTTGCTGTGGGTGGGATGAAAGATGAAATACAGGCCTCAGAATGGATATGCCCTCGTCTCATCCTCGCGACTCAGATCCAATCCCCTATCAAGCTGCTCCTGATGTTTCTGGTCCAAATATTCCAACAAAACCTCTCCGTACCTCTCCTTGCCCTTATACTTGCTCACATCATCACCCCAGCTCCTAACTGCGCTTGCCAATCTCCCTGGTACATAGTCTTCTTTCACAATCTCTGTGATGGGGAGGAAATACGTGCGGATGGTGAACACGATACCCCCACTCTTCGGTAGCCGCCTCAAACTCTGCCTCTCAGAGCGGAAGTAATGATGCTCAATAGCCCTGTTCTTCTCTGCCGTACTCCAGCTCACGTCCTTCGAGTCTTCGGATCCGATGCTCCACGACCAAGCTAGATCGTCGTCGACCTGCATGAAGTAATTGTTGCGCGCTACCATCTCCTCCGGCTTGAGGCGGCGGAAGAAATTCATCATGCCCTTTTCTAACTTCTCTTTGAATTGGGGGACATCTCCCGATGTGTGGATCTCCGACATGACCATTCCGTATTTATCCTCTAGTCGCCAGAAACCAGCGAGTAGAACCGCACCTGCGAGGAGGTAGTACTGACTGTCCGGTCTCTCGATCATGATTGCGAGGTCATCCTGCACGAGCCGCGCACATATTTGCATCGGGTCTTCCGGAAGAGGGCGTTGAGTGATATCGAAGCTTTCGCCTGACCATAAGTTGTCGATACCGATTGCCGTGCGCTTGAACATGGTGGGGTATCGTTCTGGCAAATACTCGACCAATTCCTCGAGAAGTTCGATGGCGGCTGGGTAGGCTTCGGGATGGGTTCGGCAGCACTTATGACCGCGCTCCTTGATCCGTCGCGCCTTGTCTGCGTGGTATCGCGGGTAGTGGTTATCCAGCTCAATCCAATCTTGGTGCTTCATTGTTCGGAGACCCATCGTTACGTTGTACTTAGGGCCGTATCGGAAAGGTCGGTACGGAAGCGGTTTTGTGTGCTCGACTGACCAGTCCGGATACGGCTCCGGCTTAGGTGTGCGGAAGTCTGACGGAACCCATTTGCCCCATTCGCGTCCTTGATATTTCGCACCCGACGTCGCTTTTTCGAGTGCTGGCGTAGTGGGTGTAGATGGACGCGCAGCATTTCTGTTGAGATTTCGCTGCCGAATGAAATATGTTACTACTGTGGAGAGTAACAACAGAGCGAGGGCAGCGGAATATACGGACTCCTTTGTGAGACCTTGAGAAGACAGCCTGTTTCCGTACACCTTAATTGCAGATGCGCAGTGGTGGCTTGATTTTTGGAGTCCGTCGTACGCCTCGCTGGCGCGCTTGGAAATTTGGTAAGCCGCCCCCTCGAACATTGTGATGACTTTACGAGGCACTTCCTACTTTCACACAATATGACCAGGTAAATCCAATTTTTACCCTCACACTATGCTGGCGATGTCATATTCGAATGGATAATCATTTAGATATATGGAAGACAAAATCTGGCAGTACCGTTCTCGGCCATCTAAACATGCTACGATGATGCGAATGACCTAGAATCAGCCAGGCAGACTACACCAAGTATTTTATGAAAATGCAGAGTCCTCACAATTATTACCATTTTCGGATCATTATGGCCAATCAATCGTTTAATAGTGGTATGGTTCTCTCACCCCCTGCGGGGAAATATCTGAGACTTCGCCGCAAGCCTGGAGATAAAAAGATGACTATCCAATCGAGAGCATTGGACGGCATGGTCTAGGATGGTCTAGGATTGGAGATATCTCGGGCTTGAGGCGGAATATCTAACTCGAACCTCCCTTGCTCTAACCTCCCGTTCTCGGCCGCGTCACTAGCGGCAGTCAGAGGAGATAAGGCTAGCGACTCAGGAGATAAAGAGGCATCCGGATCCTATCACGTCGATCGCGTAGAAGAGTTTAGGTAAGTAAATATCTTTATTAGCTTAAATTGTCTAGGCAGAGATATATATGATGCAATCTTCCCCGCCCTATGATATGGCTGAGGTTGAGTTGGTCCAGTTATGTCACGCAGGCTTATCGCCAGGAACATAGTCGATAAGGCGATGCATCAACCCATACGCTCTCCATCCCCGCAAATATATATCAGATAGGTTATTCCACGCGCCCGCGCTTATTTTCACATCTTGAAAAGAGTTTGGATTATTGCTTGACTCAGCGTCGTTCTCGCTGTTATGGACCTATCTTATAAGAGATATGCTGATGTTACCTATTGAGATTGTTCTCTCTGTATAATACCCGTGACGACTCAATTGTATCTTACAGAGCGTCTTCAAAGTTCCTGCAGTTAGAAATTGTCTGAATAGAGTCTGTCCTGCCTGAATTGTTCGTGCTTCGAGAGATATGGAAGTAACACCTACAACTAGTCGCATGAAAACCTTGTTGAGATTCTTGATGTAATATGTGCAACACATGTAATTTATATGAAAGGAAAGAGCTAATATTGCACTAGAAACCTAATGATACTACTACGTACTAACCTTAGCTAATATAAGTCAACTTTCCAGTGTTTCACTTTCCTCGATGTTCATTGAACAATGCTGTCTTGATTGCGGAAAGTTCAATACACCACGCGCAGAAAATCGCGGAACCACTTTCCCTGTTTATCCTCACCAAGTCTTTCTTTTTGAGAAGATTTATATGGAAATAAGGTCTTCAAGAAGGCACGAGGAGAGAGAGTTAGAATAGGATATCTCTCCATAGACTTCCTCTCTCTCCCCTCAACCCATTTCTTCTCACAATTCTGCTCATCTTCTTGTATCCGTATTATCTCTTCCCACCATAACATCTCTCCTAACTGTATTGATTTTCCAAGGCTCTCATCATCTAATTCCCAGCTCTGTCCGAAAGGGTGCTCCGGGACTCCTATGCGGCAAAGTTGCGCGTTACGTGTATACAGTCAGAATTGTATCACATCACTCGGATATTAACAAGTTCATCATCATCATCTAGTTATTGCGGTTTTTCATGAGGTCCTAACATATTGACAGGGCAATTTACAGACGATGAGGGATCAGCAAGCGTTGATTACCTCAACACCCGTTCAGTGGATGGATTGGAAACTCCCCACGCTTTCTTGTCTTTTCTCACAAACTCGTCTTTCGCGAATCTAACAAAGCTATAGTGCTATAAAGATTAGCCAAGCTAACCGTCATAGGTACAATGCCGAAAACATGAACAATCATTCTCGGCGAGACAAAACTCATTTAGACATATACGACAGCACCCGCAATAAACGCGAATTTTCTCCAAGGAAAGCACGGAGAGCTACTAGACGATGCTTTGCATTCGCTACGTCACCTCATATATTAGATGAAACGCCAAATAGCTCAGGATGGGAACAATCTCAGCACCATCAGCGAGTTACCATCTGCAAACGGATGTCTAAACTGAGGCAGAGTATGTTGACATCTCAGAAGTTCACGTCATTGCAATACGTGGACCTACCTTAGCTGATGGCTGACTCAAGAGTAGGGTGATGCTGAACTTCTGGGGATGGATCTGCAGGAGATAAATATCTATGATAAACATGTGTTAGAAGGTCAGGGGGAGGCTATTAAGGCAAAGAACCACGAAACCTTTCCCGGTACCTGGCTACTTACTGACACTTGGGAAGATGATCAATCCGAGTCGACTCTGACGTGCACCGAGCAAACGTACGAATTAATCGAGCTTAAACAACTGGATCTAAAATTTGGAATATCAGTACATGGTGAGGCTCACTTCTTGCACCCGGAAGGACCTTCACGGGATGGTGAATACCGTAACTGACTATCAGAAGCCCTCTTTGCAAGTAGCTGGTGGCTGAGGGTCTGGCTAGAGTTGGTTAAGGGATCGGGGGTTAACTGGAAAGGAGACTGTTATGGACTTGGGAGCTCTGGGAAGAGGGACCTGTCGGTAGTTACCCATGAAGAGAGTAGACAGAGGAAGGTATGTTGAGGAACTGTGTTTCTGGAGGACAATTGTGATGGAGACGAACAATTGTTGTATTTTGGCCAGATGAGCGATGAAAATACTTGGTAGGTATAGAAAGATGGCGAGGGTGGCTATGAAGCCATACTTAGGGCATCAATATCAGAAAAAGACTGACAAGAGAAAATCGACGAATTGTTTGTTCGGCCCGAATCATCCTCAGCCGTTGCTGAACTATCATCGCCATGTATACCGCGTTGCATGCCTTTTATGAGGAATTCAGAGCTTTCTGAGCAACAACGTTCTCATTTGCTACGCCTCTAGCCTCATCGTGATATTGACAAACCGCCTCCTTCTAGTCACGTAACTAACTCTGCCTAGATGCTAGCAATATAGAAGCTGTGGCTGAGGTCTTATTGACCGAGTTACATCCTAAGATTACTCTCCTAGAGAGATAGGATAGAGTGGTTTGAGAGAAGGCGCTTTATTCCTACCGGAAACCTCTCACTCGTGAGAATAATTCTAAAGCCAGGTAGTTATTCCATGCATAGGAATGATAAAAATTAGGCACATTCATTCTACAACAGTAAGTTATTCTACACGTATAAAGTCTCCAAGAATGATTCTTGACGTAGGTTATTTATAATCTAACCTGCAGTTCGACATAACCATCGAGACTAATGTAACTTAAGTCAAGGGCATGAATAAGTCTGGTTAGGAGATATGAGGTTCTCATCAACTTCTCCCCCTTTTCTTGCTCTTCTACTGACCTACCTTGAAAACTGGGTTACTATAATAGGCAAGTGGAGCTTCGCCTCGCGGTCTATGATTGGCTGACTGAACATCGTTTACTAGGTATATAATGTTATGATAGTGTCACGAATCAAAAGGCATATTAGATATCGTGATGTTTGTTGTGGTAGGATTGAGGTTTCTCCTCAGTTCTATTTTTTCGGTTTCCTCTCCATGTATCTGATAATATATGTGCCCCACTTCTTGCTCCCCTTTTCTCCCATAACTTCTTCTCCCTCTTGCGGCCCTCTCGGCGCATACTCGTCTAGGTCTATATCGAGTTCCCTCACAGTTTCGAACCCATGCTTCTTGTACGCTTCGTATGCTTGGTGCGAGGAATGTACCCATATAGAGAGGCCCAAGCTATCTGCCATAGCATTGCCATACCGCAACAAGGCGCCGCCCACACCCCTGGACTGAAACGAGGGCGCCACGACGAGGCCAACCACAAACACACAAGGTACGTCAGCGGGGACTAAATTCTTTATCCAATACTGCATATCAGCGTCTTCGAGCGCGTGCAGTCGATCAATCGAATTTCCTTCTTCCTGCTCCTCGCTCCCTCCGCGATCCTCCTTACCCACTTTCACTTCTTTATCTTGGCCCTGCCCTCGGCTCTGCTCCAGGTCCCGCCCCTCAGCGGCCATCGGCTTAGCGTCCGCGGGCCCGCTCCGCGGTACTAGCGCCGTCTCCACGCCCCTGAACGCCCAGCCGGCGTGTCCGACGATCGCGCCCGTCGCGCCGTCGACGGCCTTGACGTACACGTACGTCTTCTTCTCCAGGGTGTCCAGGAAATTGGCGCGGGAGATCGCGTACATGTCGTAGGGCTCCCGCCCTAGGTTCTTGACCGTGGTGTGCGGGTCCACCGAGAACGCTGCCGCGGTGATGGATGCGCAAGACGGTATGTCGGCGAAATTGAGGGGGCGGATGGAGACGGAGATGGGGTCCCGGTTGCCGGAGGTCATTGTGGGTTGGGGTGCCGCTGGTGCTGCGGCTGATGGATGGGATGGAGGTCTTTGACGAGGTAGCTGGCTCTGGGAAGCGAGGGACAATGCTTGAGGGATTTCTGATGGTAGAGGAGTGGGATGCTTAGTAAGCAATGACTGAATACCTAGGCAATAGCTGTTAGGTAGGATGGAATTATCTGGTTTGTTTCTTTGCTCTAACTGTGCGCTTTAAGCCGGCTAAGTAATGCTGCCCCACGTACCCACTGCGGAACGGTCCTTTCGGAAGGAGATGAGCCTATTCCCGAACTTGACGATAGCGATAGACGATCCGCCGTGCCATGTGTCGAAGGAATATGCAACCAAACTTAAGTAGGTAGGTATAGTTGTTCGCCTTTAGCCGCCGTACGGTGCAGTCAGCTGACATGCAGGAGGGCAATAGGTAGCTATAGCAAGGATAGGAAAAGCTGCAGCTAGATCTAGCTGCTTACCCGCAGTTATAATTGATCTCGTCGAGGGCAGGAATCCGTCATCTGATCTCTTGCCAATGTCAGGATAGCCTATGCACCTAAGATATCTCAGCTAGCTGTGTCATAACGTGCCAAGGGCAGATCTCCAATATCAGCCTGCCGCTATAAACTTGCATAACCGAATACTGGTACCGAGGTAGGTAGTTGATGAAGCTAGAAACGGAAATGTTACATGGAAGGATCGTGTAAATCGCACTAGAAGTTATACTGCATCGCCATCTATATGCTATATTCACGAAAAAAAAAGAACTAAGTATGGAATAGGATGAACCGCACTTTCAGGTACTGATTTCTCTTTAATTGACGTGAAAATTTTACAGGGTGATTTTAACTAATCTAAGTACCTATATAGTATCCGGGAACATGATACCGATGCTACTTCATCTTCTCTGATTCCCCCGTGGGGTCTCCGAAACCGGGACTCATCCCAATCACGATTTTATTCCTCGGAATGCGATCCGCCATAGCCACCGCGCAGTGCTCTGCGTGAGCCGTCGCATTTGGGAAACCTGTGTACTCCATTTTGACCTTGCCTCTCATCTGCTTCACGAGTGTGTAGAAACAGTGCATGTTATGCCAGTCAATGGTTGACCATGCCTGTCGCTCTGGGTCTGGTTTATCGGCCAGGTACGCCATCTCTTCTAGTGAGAACAGCCGTGATGAGCTAGTGTTGGAGGCGTGATATAGCCACTCGCCATTTGGTCCGTTGCCAGCGTGCTCGAAGAGCGCCGTGAGCTCGTCATCGCGGCAGTGGGCTGGGAGCCAGGAGGTCGCGAGGGAGTCGTATTTACAACCCATCGCGAGCGCCTCCGCAGTTGAGGTACCGCAGTAACACGGTGGAAGCGTCGCCTCTCTAATGTAAATTGCTGCGGATATGCTGAGAGTGATGAAGCTGTGGAGAGCTAATGCTAAGATAATGGCCTTGATAATCCAAGAAAATATTGTGCGAATACGGCTCTTTGGTCGAGTCCGAGGGACGAAGAGATCAGGATCTTCTTCATCGCTGGTTCTGACTTCTGAGTATTCATCCTTGCTGTGTTTGGGTATGAACGGCTCTGAGGAGCCAGATGTTGAAGGACTATGGAAGAGTCAGTATCGATTATTCATAGTGTGAGCATGTAGAGAAACGTACGAATTCATTACGAATAAGAGTATTGGTTTACTCGCAATCAGAATCTGCTAGGAGGCTGTGTATGAGAACCAGAAAAGAAGAGGCAGAACAGCAAGAGACTTCGGAATTCAAACTTGGAAGACGGGATTCAGGATCCCAAATCGGCAATATGTGCCACGTCAAAGTGGTTCTCCGATTGAGGACATCTTCTGAGAATACATGCCTAGTGATTTTGACCTCGGCAAGTATACCTAGCGATATAATTGCAGATGCAGGATCGGCTTCGCTGGCTCGTTACATTGGCCCCTGGACGAGTCTCGTGAGTCTTCACGGTAGTTACTTAGATAATGTGCTTACTCGGTTCCGGCAAGGCGCTGATAATACCAGGATTAGTATAGAGGGCGCTGATTATTATCTCGTTACTTGAGAAGGATTTTACTATGGAAGCTAGGGTATGCACTTCTACCCCCTGTCTATAACCGCTCGCTTATATTGAACTTGGCTTGATCTTACCTGCATCTAACTAGATCACTAGATCACTACAACATCGAGTTGTACTCGCCGATACGCCCGTTCGTACCGTGTTTCGGCATACTGCGGCTATTGAGTGTCATAGAGTCCTAGATATTCAGAACAAGCTTTTCATCCACTGGTCATAACCTTGCTGCTATAGCAGGTAGGTAATCTTGAAAACTGGCCAATAATTGATCACTGATTACCTATAACGCTTCTTAGATATTACTCATGGACGTAGGTAAGAAAATAGCTTAGAATGATATTAGTCATTTTTCAACTACATGTATATTCACTCGAGTCAACTTGAACGCAAAGAAATTTATTGACTAAACGAATGTCTTCATATTTCTCTCCCTTATTTCCACAACTATGTATATACCTAGGTATGCTAATAGCAAGGTAGGTTTTATATGTGTGGTGGGTATATCAACAGGAAATTCTGTGCATAACTTTCATCAAGAGTTGTCTATGCTAAATCCTTAGTGCTTCTCATTAACCGCTTCGTATTCCCCCTCAGATCCATAGCCGATATATGAGTTTGTTCGCTTCTCGTTCACCGCCTCATATTCTCCCTCCGAGCCATACCCAATGTAGGAGTTGGTGCGCTTCTTGTTGTTGACGGCCTCATACTCTCCTTCGGATCCGTATCCGATGTATGAGTTTGTGCGCTTGTTGTTCACTGCCTCGTACTCGCCCTCAGAACCGTAACCAATGTACGAGTTGGTACGCTTCTCGGCGTTGACGGCTTCGTATTCTCCTTCAGAGCCGTAGCCGATGTAGGAGTTCGTGCGCTTCTCAGCACTGGTTTCTTCAGCACCACGAGCGACGGGTGCCGCAGCGGCGAAGCTAGCGCAGGCGATGGCGATAATAGTGACGAACTTGACCATGGTGACTTCTTGATGCTATGAAGAATCAGCTTTGTAAGTTCAGGGCTTGTGTCATGGGAAGCGTACAATTTCTTAGTGTGTTAAGAAACTAGGTAGTTAGGAGTATGAAGTAGCGCAGGCTGTAAAAGGCTTCTAAGATTGATATGTGATATTGTAGAATGATCGGTCTCCTGAATACAACCTCTTAAGAGCCTTTTATATTAGAGAGAGCCCTGCCCTCACTTCCGCAGTTGAATCACCTTAGTAACAAACTTAGGCATTCTTGTTATCTCGATGGCCAAGTTTGTCACGACTAGGGTATATGACGGAGTCCGAGGTTCAACTATTTCTTAACTGCATGTAATCCTGGAGTGTACGCGCATGCTGAAAGACTGACGAGCTGCTTCATTTGGCATGGAGTGTGAAATGCCGAGAGAAGGAATTCGGATTATCGAGAAGTAAGCGGCATTATGGTGAAACAACCTCTAGAAATGCAGCCGAGTTCGGATATCGACATGTTCTAAGATGTAATCAATACGGAATTCAGCTGGAAACAGGGTTATTTTATCTGCGACCGCAATATCCGCGTGTATTCCTTCCTATACCGATGGCTGGCGAATTAGTCCCTTGGTTATATCAAGTCAGGGGGGCAGGAGGTCAAGGGGCTAGTGGACTATAGCAAATCATTATCGCCTACTATCTACTCAGATACTAAATACTACCCAGTTAGGTACCTATAGGACGGCCCTCTTTATACATCCCGTCTCTGTATTTCTATCACTCCCCCTTTCTCACATTCTTCCTCTGACCTCCTACACTTTCTTTTCGATGTCTGAAATCTAAATACCTATTCAAAGTTCGACCATGATGCCATCTCTCATAGAGGTCATTAAGGGTACTGTCCACCGGCCACAGACATACTCGGCCGTGTCACCTGGAAGCATGGAGAAATCATCACGGAATTCCGATGATGAAACCCAAGATGGCCAGGAAGATGCTCTTATGGGAGATGATGCATCTTACCCTCTCTACCACCCACGTCGACGGGTCAGTATCATCGCTATTATAACTGCAACTTGCGTTTTAATCCTCACTTCCGTTGGAGCTTTCATGTTCGGCAAGGCCTGGCAACCTCATACAGACGAGAAATGCATGAGACACGGTTCTACTTACTGTATGTTATAAGTGTTCTCAAAACTGCGATTGTATCTAACGCTCTCTAGCAACTGTAATGGAAAAAATCCCGAATAAGCTCCATGATGTCAAGTTCAATGGTATATCTCTAAAATCTACCTTAACAAGCATCAAGCTGACATTCGTATAGGAACTCTAGGAAAGAACTCAGAGTTCACTGGCCATTGGGGTGATCCTAACGAAGAGATGGACAGAATGTGGAATCATTGGGGATTTGGTAAGCTCGGTACTAAGAGCCCACAGCGCCATTAGATTATACCTGCTTATACTAACATAATTCTAGTCAAATACGCGAGTTTCTCTCGTGACGAATTCGCAGCCATGGGCATGGACCTGGAGGGTTCAGCCAGATTTACCGAGGAATACGGGGGAGGTTACATCGGATTCCTCGAAGTTTCTCACCAGATGCATGTAAGGCATACTTGAAAAGCACCCTTTTCTTGTTTGAATGGAAGCTGACTGGGGAATCAGTGTCTCAACGTGATTCGTCAAGCGTACCACAGGGAATACTATGAAAGACCAGAAAATAAGATCTGGGCAGATTGGCTAAATGACAACCCGGTCACCATCAAAGTGCACATCAGTAAGCATTTCCCCATTTTGAGCCAATCGAGACATTTCTTCTGGATGATTTGCTGACTGCATCAATTAGACCACTGTTTTGAGATGTTCCGGCAGCTTATTATGTGTAATGCCGATGTGGGAGTTATTCCTCACCATTGGGTGGAGTCGATCCAGGACCCTTATGCCAACTTCAATACTGTACATAAATGTCGTGATCTAGATAGCATAGATAGATGGATCAGGGAGCACGAAGTGGCGCCTCCACCGGAGACCGGGTATCCGATGCCCAAGGGCTCGAAAGTTTGGCCTCGTCCACCTTGAGGAACAATTGAGGAAGGACTATGCGAGTTTGAGTCAGGATAGACACATACCTAGCCAGTTAGTTTCAAATTTTATCAGATTCAATCGCACGTTATGACAACAAGTAGTCGCGATTTCCCGATTTATACATAGTCCCATTTTTCACGCCCTGTGATTTATTAGAAAGCAACCTATAAGAGGTGCATAGTAGTTGGCTGTTTAGTCAATCGAATACTACCTAGTCACGTTTAGACGAGACAGACAGCTGTCTGAGGTTACATCAAAGGATTCCGATGAAGCTAAGCTGCCGACGATGCTATTGTTACTTTAGATATAAGCTTATCTCAATATCCATGAAACCCCATCGAGGACGTAACATTGGAACGTTCATCCGATCATGCATGTAAGAAGTCTGGAACGGATTTGTATAGAACTTGTCCAAGAAAAAACTACCTGCCGTTTTAATGCTCGCTTCTCTTAACCCTGACTTTAAGTGCAATATTAGAAGTGGGGTATTCAGGGGTTGCAATTGGTCACGTGATACCCTTTAGCTGCATCGCTTACGAAAATTCAAGTTTCTTTTTTTCATGGAAATACAGAATAATCTCCTACTAGATCCGCTTCGACTGGGGTCTTCTCAGAACGAAGTACATAGTCATATAGGGCCGTTGAGTTTCGGCAGGAATGCGTCTGGCCCACCCCGTTAATACCACCAACCTGTCCACCTCCCGGGACAGAGACCTTGCCCGACCTTTCTAATGCATCATCTGCAGTGCAGAGTATAGCCTATGCAGCTTATTAGGTACTTGAGACGAAGGGTGGCAGGGCTATTACGAACCTGGACAATATAATCGAAGCAGTGCAGGAAATGACCTCGGTCCTTGGCACCTTGATTCATATCACGGCTCTCAACATGGTTGTGATCCATATGCGTGTCTCCCTTTAGAAGCATTGCTCGAACCATGCTCAAGCAGTGCAATTGGTGGAACATCGATACCCCAATTTGATTGATCTCGCCGTTCTTTTCTCTGACCATAAGGAAACCCCCACTATGACAATAGGAGTTAGCAATCCATTCCTGAGAGAATACTCGGGAGTATCGCTAGGGTCAGTACTTTGGTGTTAGAAGATCTTCCCACCAGTCCAAGTCTTCAGAACGATTCTTATTGTAAACTGGTTGCTTCCATGGATCTTTGATAAACTTCATAGGTGAGAGTTGTTGTGGTGACTGAACAATCGGACATTCTGTGGACTGGGTGTTAGGCTTCTCAGCAGTATAGGCAGACCCGGCCCGCATGCCGTCTACGAGCGTAGCGACCATGTTATTATGCCCAGGGCGAATGAGAAGAAAGAGTGCTATGACGGTAATAGCTGAAGACATGAACACGGCAATGCATGTCCGGGTTGTGTTTGACCAGGTCATCTTGGCGAGTAAGTTGTGACGGAAAGCAAGAGACAACACTACAATGAATGAAATTCAAGGAGTAAAGTTTTGAGGTTATCTTGGACATTATCTTTAAGCTTAAGACATTCAAACGTTACTCTCTAAATGACGCATTTAAGTCCTCAATCCTCTCTCAGCGGATTCACAGGGATACTGCATTAGTTAGAACATGTACAAGTATACAGCTTACCTGATAGGTACCTAGGTAGTATGCAAGGCTTGACCCTTGTATATGGACTGAAGAAGTGCTCTATGAGCCGAGGAGGCAAACGCCGATTATTTCCACCTTCCCCACTATGGATGATGCCAGGTGGGTATGGCAATTTTTCGGAATGCTCGTCCTGCCCACCTCACTCTTCTCATGGATTTCAGAAACAGGACTCTGCTTCTTCCCTACAACATAGTAGGTTCGCGGTCTTCGAGTTGGAATAATGCTTGAATCCATCTCAGAAAACGAAGTGCCCTTCCTTTCTAAGGAGGATGAAGTTACACGGACAGTACGCCGTGGCAACAAGAGCGGGCGAGGGACTCGCTTTCTGATGGTAATCGTCGCCATAGTTAGTGCTTTCGTCTCTGCCATAGCAACTGTCATCATGCACAATCTTTTACCTATACCTCATATCACACCGAGTACTAGCAAACCACAAGAACTGCTTCCATCGTTGAACCTCCCGCCTCTCGGGAACGTTCTTCGAACTTATATCGGCGAGCCGGCATATTACGCAAACAACATGAATGTCACCCATGAGGCATGGATGTCGTTGTTTCCTCGTAAGTTGCCATCCCCGATTTATCGTACTTTGTACTAAATGAACCTCAGCCGGAATGGGCTATGTCTCCATGGACAATATTAAAGACGCAGGAGAAATTCCTCAGATTTTCCGGGATATGAGTACAGACGGCTCAGGACGCTTCTGTGTGGCTGCATTCCATCAACTACATTGTCTCTTTCTCATATACTCTGACTTTCGCCGCGCCCTAAACGGCGAACTTAAGGCTGATGCGCATTCATTGCACGGTTCACATTCCTTGCATTGTTATGACTATCTTCGCGAAAGTATCATATGCGCCGCGGATAGTGCGCTTGAGCCTTTCCGCTCGCCGTTCGATGGTGGCACGCAAGGAAATGGTGTGGATGGCTTTGGTAGTGTTCACCAGTGTCGGAATTTTGGCGAATTGTATGAGTGGAGTGAGAAGTTTCGATACACCGACAAACACGATGCCGAAAAATTTGAAGGCTAAGAGATTTCTAATACAAATCTTAGGTTGTCATAAGTTATCTCTAGAATTAAAGGAATAGAATTGATTATATGAGAATTTTCCGTGATGCTTACCCCTGACGGCTTAGGTAATGGAGACCCTTTAGTAATATGCTTAGTCATCACCCCCTTAATCGAACCACATTATACGTCCTAACAGTCCCTTAGCTTTCTCCCTTCGTACTAGAACTCAAAGGACAGGCAGCAGATATCTACTATGGAACCAGCGCTGGCAAGGCTCCGTTTGCATAAGAGCGGCGGGTCGATGGACGATAGGATTCCCAGTGAAGTTCCGCCAACGCATCCGTCAACTCTTCCTCATTCGCGGTGAACGCCCTAGTGGTCAGGAGATCGCCAACAAAATCTTCACTCTCGTCCGCATCAATGCTGCCCGAGCGCGTGAGGTTTCCTCCAGGGAGCTGAATACCCTGTGGCCAGCTGAAGTAGTTATCCTTATCCCATATCTTCTTGATGCGACGCAGCTCTTGATGATTGTTACCGTAATACGACTTTTCATGGGCATCAGGTTTGAGAGAAGCATCAGGGAAGTTGATGAATGTAGCCCCCTGAACCATTCCAGCAGGGCGTAGCTTGGGCTTCATCCTTTCGAGAAATCCTCTCATATTCATCTCGAGCCATTTCTCATCCCACTGGATCATGATGTACGCGTGGTAGATACTACGCCGCCAGCGAAAAGCAGTATCCTGTCGCTTCTTGAAGTTTGCTGCTCCGCCAGAATGAATGAAGGTAACCTGCAGTATAGCTGCTTCGCCCACGAACAGTTCTCGAAACGCCTTCATCTCTTCTCTAATAATGCTGGTCACTTGTTCGATATCCCTTCGATTATTCCTAAACACGAACGAAGTGTATATCTGGTAGGACCGATTGGTAGGGAAGGACTTCTTAGTCTCTTCAACCCACTGTGCCGCTAAAGTTTCATGAAGGAAACGAGAGGATTTCTCCTGCATCGATCGCCGCTTTAGCTGCTTTTTTAACTCGGCATGTTGAGGAGAATTGTTTGGAGTCCAGGAATTGATTTCTTGGTCGAAGTACTCCCTTGTACCATTGTAATAGACCAAGAATCGTACGGCGAGATCAGTCTTGGTATTAGAGAGATCACATAGCCAAGTGCTATCGAGAGTCATTTCATTCGACCAGTTCCTGGTGTAGAAGCCATTCATAGTTGTCATGAATGCATCCATGGACTCGCGCTCCGGAAACCAAGTGTATCGCCCCGCAACGACGACGTCACTCTTCAACTTCATGAGTGACAATTTCATCTCGATCACCACACCAAAGTTCCCACCGCCAGCTCCCCGTAGCGCCCAGAAGAGCTTTCCCTTATCACTTGTAGGATCATCACGATCCGAAACCGTCAATTCATCGCCATCGGCGGTGACAATGCTGAACTCCCTGACAGTGTCGCAGCCCATCCCGAAGCTTCTCGTGAACGGAGAAAGGCCACCTCCCAACATGAAGCCGCTGACTCCGACGGTTGGACAACGTCCGCCGTTGACGACGTAGCCATCTAAGTGGCTGCTGACCAATTCCTTGTACACATGGAACCACAGTGCACCACCCTTAACAGTCACTGTTCCAGAGTTTCTATCAAGGTCAACCTCATTCATCAACCCAAGTTCCATCAAAATTCTAATGTTCGTGGTAGAGCCCCCTGCATAAGAGTGGCCACCGTTCTTGATAGTGATAGGGATTCGCCTAGGTTTGGCGGTTTTGATGATGTCTCGTACATCACAAGCACACTTAGGCCTGACTACGCAGTGTGGGCTCGAGAAGCGATAGATAAGATTGGCAGTAGCAATGTAACGTTCATAGTCATCCTCGCCGGGTTCGAAGACTGGGATCTTCTTGGCTTTGAACACTTTGATGGCATCCTCCATATCACTTTCCGAGTATGGAATTACCCGACGTGGAATAGTATTTTGACTTGACATTGTTATGATAGATTGCGAAAGAAAGCTGAATGATCGAAACGGTGCAAGAAGAAGGGGGAATAGTGATACACTTGAAAGTTCTCTAGATACAGGAATGACCAAATTGAGGCCGCTAAGCACACAGTTCTTATACTAATGATATTGTCAAGTACAAAGCACACTAACTCATGTAATGGCATTCAACTGTATCGTGTTTCACATAATAATTATTGAGGATCTTCTGAACAAATTTTTAGTCGTCCACTGGACAGAAACCCGTGCGATCAACGCCGTACTGTTAATCCAATGTCTTGCACACATCAATTTCCCGTGACGCAGGACGCCCCATTGATGGAATGATGCATTGGGCATTATTCATACGAACTGTGATTGTGACCTTTCTGTCAATGCAGCCGATAAAAGGCCGTAATCCTCACCCTTGATGTCAAGCATAGATGAGTGCAAGTAATGACGGATACCCAATGGAAAGAGAACTAGCATTCAGCGCTGTTGCCGCCGCGACATTTAATGATATTCTGTTTTGTGATAAATGACGAGGTTGAACGTGTCTAAAATAAAGTAGTACTTGTGGTAAACTAGGTAGGTACCTAGCTACTTTACCCCTTTACCCCTTGAGTGGGACCCATTAATTTTGAAGTCTGGCCTGCGGTATGACTGGTGATGCAATGGTACATAGGTTGAGTTACTTGGATACACACATAGCAAGGATACGTGTGATAGATGTACCTGGGCAGATATCAAGTTAATAGTAGGTTCTGAGCCTTTAAAATACTTTTACTTTTTCGAATCATGTCCTCTAGACGAGACACTGTTGGAAGGTCTAACAGATTTGGCTAGGAAAACACCTTGCAACTGCACTAAAGTCCGCTGATGGTTGGTCACTACAATCTATCAATATTACTCTGCAATGCACAACGTATTGGATATACGAAACACCTGAAGAAGTCTGAAATACGATGATCTTTCAGCTGTGTTTGATATCTGCATGCAGAAAAATACTAGTGAAGTCACAAGGTGTAGCCGGGCCAATGAATTTTGACTGCACGTATCAAACTTTCAGCAGGCTCTTGCATTCAGCTGAAGCACTATTTATCTAATTTAACTACCTATTGAAGCACGTAATCTAGTAATGGTAGCATCAATGAAAATCATAATGCTTCTACATATGCATTTTAACCCTTCCTAGCATTCAGATTAAATCAGAAAGCCGAATTATTAGGCTTTTGGAGTGTGAAACCCTTAGGATTCTTAAGTAGGTTTATGCCGCTTTATAGTTCATAATTCATTGATATCCAGATTTATTTAGTACACTACGCTAAGGTGTACTTGGAGTAAGGAAGCAAGAAAAGGATCTCGTTACCTATTAAGGCAAGCCTGATGTGCGGTTGTTTCGCTCCAGGGAGTATTTCTCTAGAGATAATAGGGCCAACTAGAAATTACTTGAAGGGGAATCTCCTAGACTTCTATGAGCAGGCAGAAAATCTTTTCTTTTCTACCGATAGCCCAAGGGGCTGGGTGTGGTCATTTCTGCCCAATATAAGCAGGCTAGGTTATTCTAGACTTATTCCTCTTGATCGGGGAACCCCCTTCAGTCAAAGCCCTTTGAGAACTTCTGACTTCCTATAAGCAAACAAGGTCTGTGTTGAGGCCATAAGATAGGTCTCGCCATAGTATAGTGTATGAATTATTAAGGATGATTATGTAATCATTGATTATATAACGCCTCTAATGTGATGCTTAGTAATCAATTGACATTAAGGGGTAATATCGCCAATTCACGATATACTCTAGTTCAAATAATTTAATATATTTCATACCCATTATCCATGCTACTTTTTCCTAACACAAGTTGCTCCGAGAATTCTTCGGTTTAGGTACATGGCTACCTTAATCGACTCTATTTTGGTACCTCGAAGTACTGAATCCATAGAGATGAATGCCTAAGAACTCCTCAGCTTGATTAAAGAACACATTCATGGAGTAAATTCAACTTGGCGTAGTAATATTACACATCTCCTTGTACCTTCGAAGAACCCGATCGATAATGCATTGGATATTCTTCGCCCCCGGAAATTTGCCATTCAACTTCTCAAACAACTGCAGAACGAGCTCAAGGTCGTCAATTACCTGTGCCTTCTGCAAATAACTGACAAGATCTTGTGGTTGAGCTGTAGAGGCGTAGATTAATGATATAGTCGACATGAATAATGAGAGTAAGTTCAACCAATTGTAGGCGAATCTTTTTTGGCGGTGCATGGTGTAAGCTTGGCGAATAGACATTGACGCGGCATTGGCGAGCTTCTTGACCATGACTTGGTCTAAAGTAGGGAATAATGGAGAAGGCCTGTATAGCATGGCCATATGTGTATAATAATTGAAGTCATACCAGTTACTGCAGAGGTGAGGTACTCTAGGGTGAACATCTGGCAGAGGAAAGGGTGTGTTGCGCCTCCAGTCTATAAGTTCTTTATGGAGAGAGTGTATAATATCTTCACGATGAGGCGTATTTGCTCGAATAGTTGCTTGGTTGCCGTAAACCTGTCTGCTGATCTTGCTCGCGATTCTCCGCAAATGGAGAATGTGGCGTGGAACAGATAATATAGAAGGCTCTAGTCTATCTCGACCTCGAGCTTCAATATCATCAATCTCGTCGTCGTCGACATCGATAAATGGCTGTAATGAAGATAAGGTTAGTAAGGTAAATATTATTAACATACCTAACCAAATCGAATTATCTTACCTCTATTTCTATGTCATCATCTTGGATCGCAAATGGGCGCCCAAGAGCAATAGATATGACACGATCCATCATATAAATAGAGAAGAATACGCGCTTTCTCATTTCTGCGACATTGAAAGGGAGTCTCTCATACGCTGAAGAAGTATGGAGGCCCAAGCCGATAGCGATACGTGCCGCATTTCCTACTAGTAGCCATGTGTCTAGGATGAGGTTAATATGTCGCGAGGGAGTGTGCTACGGTTCCGACTTACTTGGTCCAAACTGATTGAAAAAGGAAAATGATACCTGGAGCATGATAGTCTCTAATGCCACCTGATAGCTATATTAGCCTCGTGATGCATTTGCAGGAGACCCTTTTAAGTAACGGAAGCTTACCATATCACCATAATCAAATGCAGCCTCAAAATATTCTAGCGCTTTGTTATAATATAGCAAAGCTTCTGACTCTTCGACTACTGATACGGACGAGCGTGATGAAGACCCTATAGCTAAAATCATCCAGACTCTGAATAAGGATGCAGGATCCATAGATGAGGTATCTAGAGGTTGCTCATAGATACGGTCTAATAAGGCGAGGAATTCGCTTCGATTTATGATTGGATAAAGAGTATGGCTTGTTTTATTTTGAGTATTTTTGCATGTAAGTTCTCTTCAAGTTGTGAACTCACCTGTGAGCGAAGTAGAAAGACGTAAGTTGGTCTGCCCGTGTTTTCGAAGGTAGACATAAATCGGATAGGGAATCAGAAGGCTCAATAATTCTTGATAAAGACATATTCCCAAACAGTGTCGGGCCAAAGCCAGCAATGTTAGGGAAATTCATCATATGTGGATGAAAGAAGTCTGGTGGCGAGTCCCAGTTTATCTGCCCCAATATGTCATCGCCTTGAGAGATTCCCGCAAAGACGAAGTCTGTCCGATCTGGGCTCAGACGTTTGAGTATCGTCTGGGTTAGTTTCGCGAAACTCAGACCGGAAGAAGAGCCGAGATGCCTATTCTCTGCTGCTACCTCTAAGGAGAGGATTCTCAGCTCTCGCGCCATAGAGATAGCTGGTATGTGTTCGATAGATGACTGTGCTTGTGTGTGAGTAGAAAACGGGGAGAAACTATCGCCTAGTATCCCATCGCTAGGCGCCTGCTGTGCTGGGCTTCTGATGCTTTCGGTTCCAATCTCACCATTGCTTGGTGTTGGTGGCTCCGGACAGTTGTGTGTGGCTTCTAGAGCCAATGCAAGTTGACCTTCTAATTCCTGTATCCTGCTCTCAAGCCCCTGCACGAAACTGGACCTTCATGTTAATCTCAGGTTTGGAACATGATTGAATCATACGACCGTGAATGTGGAATGACGTACGCGATTGGGTAGGTGCCGCTCTGCTGGTCGCCATCCACAAGAAAGCTGCATTGCACGTTTGCCTTCATGCAAGTATCGCACTGGGGTAAGGTCCTATCACATTTCTTCTTTCGCCTATGGCATCGTTGACAGCTAGCTACAGCAGTAGAAATGACCCGGGTATCCATAATGTTTGTTAGCGAATACCTACCTACCTAGCAGGTAATGAATACGACCGAAGTGCGGATGTTCCGAAAATCAATTGACGTCGGGGGGGTAAAGGGACAGGAGGCTACAGTGTCTACCAGGCACTAGGTAGGCTCCTATCTAAGGAGCTAGGGTCCATGCTATCTAGAACAACTGTGGAGCTTAGAAGCCTCCACATTACAATCCCGAATATGATAGCCGGGTCCGGGGTAGCATAAGCGAGACACCGAGCTTTTACCGACCGGGTTAGAAACTTCCTAATTAGGAAGGGAACACAATCGGTGCACGGGCTTACGTAAGTGAGAAATAGGAGTGACCCCTTTCCGATACCTATCATAAGAATTGTTTGATTCTACTTACAATAATGAATAAGGAATAATGGAGGTAGAATGCAACTTTTATACGCTATTCTTCTAGATGCCAATTATATAACCTTCTGCACATTACTCAAAATCAACCACTGCAACCACTTTAATCTCAACGAGAAAGGAAGGGTTTGGTAATTCTTTGACTCCGATAGTAGCGCGAGCAGGGGCTGTTACGCGGTCGGCAAATATCTTGTTCCACTCCTCATTCATTCCTCCGTAATGTGCCTTCATGTCTGTTAAGTAGACAACTGAATCGATGACGTTGTGGATGCCACCTTTGCCATTGCTGGCGCCGCGGATGATGGAGTCGATTCTTCGTAATACGGCAGCTGTTTGAGCTCGGATGTCTAAGTCCCAAGTGCCGTCTGCGTTCTCTGTCGCGCCTTCGAGCTTTCCATCCGGCGTCACCGCTGCTATCCCGGAGACGTATATAGTCCGGTGAGCCGAAGCCGGCGCGATGCGAGCGTGAGCGTACCGTGTTGCTCCAGCAGGAGTGTTGGGATCAAGCAGGAAAACGTTGCCGTTGGGAGCCATGGTAGGTAATTTAAGCGCGAAAATGGAATTGAGTAGATGCGTGGGGCGGGGACCTAGGCGTAACGAATCCCTTAAATTGGTGATCAGAAGTAAAATCAGTCGCTAACCGATAACCAGGAGATTTAAGTATTATAAGGCGAAAACGACCTTTAATTTCTGAATAGAATTACATTTTTCAGATAGAATTGACCTACTGAATGTTGAATTCAAGTTTGATAATGAACTTCACGTTAATCGGACCCTCCGAAAGTGCCGATAGGTCCCTGTCGGGAATATCCGACGCGAAAGTTACACGCGAAAGAAACCTCGGCTTGTACACCACGTTGTATTCAACAAGCAAGACTCTGCATTGAATGAAGCAACTGGATTTTTCTCAGGTGTCTTTTCAAAATTGGCTCTAAATTCTGGAATGAAGATGGCTTCCTCAAATAAAGGCGAAATCGAGTTCTACGACATACCCAACTTCAGTTTTCAAGACGGTACTACTCTAGACATTCGCTTAGCGTACCAACAATTCAACCCAGATGCGACGAAGATAGCACTGATTCCTACATGTTTCCGCGGCAGGATTCAATCGACATGGAACTTTTCCCAAGGTGCACTGAGCAATCATAGGGTCATCGTGGTCGCATTGCTGGGCAATGGAGAATCATCTAGTCCATCCAACAAGTTGGGATTCCCATCCACTATCGAATATGGTGATTGTGTTCGCGCCCAGCATCATCTACTTACTCAAGGTCTTGGTATCACATCTATCGATGTCGTAGTGGGCTTTTCTATGGGAGGGCAGACTGCTTATCACTGGCTGGCCCTATATCCAGAGATAGTTAAGAATGCGGTCATGATTTGTTCGTCCGCTCGAACAAGCCGGCACAACTATCAATTCCTGGAGGGACCTAGGGCTGCACTGGAGAATTCTGCAGACTTCGTTGCTGGGAGAAAAGAGGTCGGGATATTGGAAGCACCCCGTGGTCTTCGCGCCTTTGGCAAGGCCTACTCAGCCTGGCTCACGAGCGTCGCATGGTTCGATAACGAGCTCTATCGAGAATTGGGATATCAGACTTTGAGTGAATGGGACCATGCTACGACTGTTGGCGGCTATCGAGGTTGGGATCCCGAGGATCTGTTGGTGATGCTAGGGATGTGGCAGCGCGGTAACATTTCACTGTGCAATCCCGATTGGAATGAATCATTGGAAGTCGCCTTGTCAAAAATCACAGCTCGTGTGTTACTTTTACCGTCACGCACTGATCAATATTTTAGTTGGGGCGCTAGCGAAAAGGAAGCGCGGTTGCTGCCGAATGGAAAATGCGAGATAATACCGTCGGTCTGGGGTCATATGGCGGGGTCAGGAAGTAGTCCTCGGGACATAGAGTGGATCGATGAAAGAATAGGGGAATTTCTAACTTAATACCCAGTAGGAAGAAATATAACTACTAATTTTATGCGAGATGGATCCTAAGCATCTCTTGATTGTACATGGGTGCTCTTCATATCTCTACAGCTTTCCTCCCCTCTTCGAATAGTGCTGCCGCTATCAGAACTGTGTCATCTTCCCATCTCCTTCCGATAATCTGCATTCCAATAGGAAGTTTGACATTAGGGTGCTCAACGGGCGCTGCTGATCCGCAAGGTACGCTAAGTGCCGGATGGCCAGTCACATTAAACGGACAAGTATTACTGGTCACTCCGATAGAGCTGCTGAGTTTCTCTAATATTCCGGCCTCGGGATTCGGATGTGGCATAGAAAGAGTCGGAGCACAAGGAGTTATTAACACGTCGACCTCCTCGAATGCTTTATCGTATGCTGACCGGAGCTCGAAAACTTTGCGTTGCGCCTTTGCCTCAACCCATGGTCCGAAGTGATTATGCGCATATTGGCCACTCAACATAATGTTAACTAATGCAGGGTTAGATCTGGCTTGTAAGTCAAACGTCTGTTGAGTGAGAGGCTGCGGTTGGAGGTGTGGGGGCAGATAGGATAGATGTCCGCCTGTTTTGCCCTGGCAGAGAGACTGGGACATTGATGGTCGAGTTGATGCGGTCCAAAGGATTGGACCTTCGGAATGAAGTGGAATCGACACCTCTTTAACCAAGGCCCCCGCAGCTTCGAAAGATTTCGCCGCGCGACGAACGGTGTCGCGCACTACTGGGCTCAATCCTGCGACAGTGAAAGATTCTGTCAAAAATCCAATCCTAAGGGGTTTTCCCTCTTGGTCACTGGGAAGAAGTTTGGTTTTTATGAAAGTTTCTAGAATCTGAGGATAATCCTTTACTTGATCTCTTAGAGGAGACTCAGGTGTCATTCGAGGATCTAGGCCGTCATATCCAGCCATGACTTTTAATAATGTTGCAATTCCCTCTAGCGATGGGGCAATTGGCCCTAGATGATCGATCATGGGTGACATAGAGGCTGCCCCAGTATACGGGACCAAACCAAACGTCGGCTTTAAGCCGAAGACACCACTAAAAGAACTTGGAATCCGAACTGATCCTGCTTGGTCACTACCGATTGCGAATTCAACCGTGTCGCCTAAATTTTGCCCCAGTCCTTGTTGCTTCAATATGTTTGCTGCGACAAGTGCGCAAGAGCCACTCGAACTTCCGCCAGATGTGTATCCGTGAAGAAGTGGATGGTGCACAGGGCCACTGACAGACGTAAAGGACAATGGAGATGCGCAATGGTTTTCGCAAGTTGAAGAACCCTTGATAAGTCCACCGGCAGACAGGATACGACCGACTACCGATGAATCAATCGAGGATACCGGAAGGGAGCTATCAGGCGATAAAATTTCGGTAAACGTCCCCAAAGTTGTTGGCAAACCACCAATTGAGATGTTGTCCTTAACTGCTATTGTGCAATCTTTCAATAGCTTAGAAGTTGGACTGGATGATTTCAGATTACACTGAAATCGCCACGCGTTTAGCGGGTTATCGTCGTTACTTGGTTTCCAATACTCGCGAGATCCAGCCACCACGGGCTGTGGTTTAAGCTCAGGATGGATATAATCTGGTACATCATCTCTGACGTGCTTCAATATTGACTCTAGTGATCTCAAGAGTACGAGGTATTCAGAAGCATCAGTAGGATTGTTTATTCCGACTGACAAGCTTGCGGCTAGTTGATGGATATTGTCTTCGCTTAGATCGGACCTATAGAAGAGTTAGATAGATTTTCAACGATTTATCTATAAGAATGACCCACTGGCCTTGTCCTCCGATAGAAACGATTGACATCTTCTCGAATACCGTAAATGTCTAGAATAAGGAGTATGATTTACATTGGTAAGGATATTCACGAAAGAAATGCCGAGACTAATTGGCCATTTCCATTTACCCCTGAAATGCTACTTACCCCACCTTGTCGGGCGCACCGACGCTATCGTAGTGCTGGAGCAATTGGCGAAACTAGAAAGATTCGTAGAGTAATACCGATTTTACCAAGATAAATTTACTGTGACATATGGTAATTCAACAATTCAATGGAAATTATATTCCATTGATTTACATGATAGGTGAAATATAGGCGAAAGAAACGACTCACATTATGGGATGCTATCTAGATTATAGACTACAGATCACTAAATCCTCCAGGGCTTTTAGTGACAGTGAGCTTTACCGAGCAATTGAGACGGATTTCGTTCCATTACCCCGCGTTTTGGCGTTATGAGAGCCCTGGAGGGGCCTAGAAGTGCCTGTGCTCGCTCGCTATAAGCCCACTGTATTGGTAGTGGTTTCCCGCGGGTACCCTTTATAATCATAGCGCTTCATAGCCCTCCATACTTGAAAATGAGTTTCCAGGGCTCCAGGGCTGCAGTACGTCGACGTTTACAACTTTAACCCCCTCAGTGACTGAAGCATTTACTTATTGTCCATTAGCTAGTAAAATGCGACCTCCATCTATGCAAACAGATATTCCATCAACGTATGCCTGTAATCATCAAGTTAGTATGCATTTTTCACATTTTTAGCGTTGTCAAACTTACCCCAGCGCGACTGCTCAACCAAATGACGACTGCTGCGATATCTAAATCGTCCCCAGCCCTCCGCGCCGGGACCTTGTCGAACAAATTACTGAAAACGTTTCCTTCCTCGCCAACGGGGTTCATTTTGCTGGGGACGAATCCGGGGTTAATTGAATTGCATCTTATGTACCACCGACTGAATTTCGCTGCGAGAAGCTTGACTAGGTGGTCAGTTGCCGCCTTAGATGCAGCGTAGGATGTTACTGGAACAACAAGGGTCAGCAATTTCTTTTTAGGGAAAGATGTCAGGGTGTTCTAAACATGTCTCGACAGTAAAACCTCTCGAGCCATTCCCTCATAACCACGAGAAGGGGTAGAAAATCAAATGATACATACAGTCAACATTAGTGACATTGTGCATGCTCGCACATGAGCTAGTCACTACAATTGAGCCACGACCACTAGCTCTGTCTTTTTCTGCCGCTCTTGCTAGCAAGGGCAGAAATGCGACCGACATGAAGTAGTGAGCAGTGGTATTCACACTAAAGGTGTCGCTCCAGTCTGAATGCTCGGACGACCACATAGAAGCTTGCAGCTCATCAAGAGGTGCTTTTTGAACATCGCACAATATAGGAGGGTCTCGTCTAATTCCGGCATTAGAGACGAGCAGGTCTATGGAATCTTCGAGCTGCGAAATTTTAGCTGCGAGCTCAGATATCGACTGCTTTGATGAGATATCGCAAGCGATGCTGCGAATGTGATGTGAGCGTTTAGTTATTTCGTTCAGGCGTGCAGACTCACCCCACGGCCGTTCCGCCGGAGCTTTTGCCGAGTTCACACAATTCAGCAACCCGCTCATCTATCGGCTCAGACGGTAGCGCGACTACATAAACTTTTGCGCCGTTATTCACGAGACCCTATTACCAATTAGCCTTGAAGATATCAATTAGGTGTTTGAAATATGCCTTGCAGATCATGAAGCCGAGGCCAGAGCTCCCCCCGGTCACGATTGTGACGTAGCCCCTGACTCCAAATAACTGTGTAATATCGAGAGAAGCCATTCTTTATCCTAGCGCTTTCCAGAATGAGGTTCTATGTAAGTACGAGCTATAGTCTTGTTCAAACAGTCTACGACATAGCACCCACCTATAGTATATGGTTTGGCATGCGGACAGGTCACTTATCGATAATAAGACAGGCTCGTCGGAGCGACCGCGGCATCACGGGTAGCTTATCTCGGCATTGCCGACAAATGAATAATTCAATCATTCCGAGAGAAAATACTATGATCCAAAGGTTCTGATTGCTGGAAACTGATGATAACTACCTTTCAAACCATTACCTGATTTTGGGGAAAGGTTCGTAGTCCGGTATTTGATGCTTACCACATATAATAGGTTGAAAAGTTGTTATGTCAGCATGGCATGATTAGTAATACCCACAGTAAGGCATGATTAGGTACTCAGCTAGATCTGGGGTTAGGGTTAGGGTTGTGTCGTGTCTCAAGGCCACGCCAGCAGAGAGGTACAGGAGCTTCTTACAAAAGGTGAAAAGTAGGTAGTGATTTCAATAAATAATTTTCACAATTGAGAATAATGTATAAAGCGGAAATTCGTCAACATAGCTATTCCGTGTTACATTCCTGTTAACCATACCTAGGGATAATCATGAGCGCTGCTGGTATAAGAGGCAGAACGTTACACATCAATTATCAAGTTACCTAGGTAGTTATTCAGATGTTTTGGAACGGCTTAAAGGCTTTTATTATATTGTCAAGATGCTAGAAAGAATATCTTCGCCTATTAATGATTCAATAGGTAGAAGCCCCGATGGTACAATCACATGCCCCCAAATATGACTTAGAAAATTTTCCCTACTCTTAAATAGGGTTCTGGCGACTAAGTGGTAGTCTATCATAGGGAAGTTGAAGATAAGTTACATAAGAATTATCAGTCTGGTGACCAGTCTTGGTTTAGAATATTTTTTGTTGGTTCCTAGAAAGCAGTAAACAAGCTTGAGGTACTTACTAGTATCGTTGCAATAGGGTTCAGGGGCAGGACCCGAGGTTCTCGTTCCTTTATAATATAATTAATCTTTCTAGAGGAATCTCTACGATTTCATCAGGTTGGGAAAAGTTTCCCTCGAAATACAAATTGACTGTATAGCCCCTCATCCAGGTAAGGATCGTTAGAATGGGGAACGAGAGATGTCCGCAGTCATACACACTGCTCCTTGAGGCGTAGCTGTTACGATTAGATTTCGTCGTATTCTAAATCTTCACGTTGACTAGGACAGTCTGATTAAGAAGTCGAGTTGTGTAATATTAGAATGTCATGGGACACGTGCGGGTATTTATTCCATGCAAGGGGGGTTGATCACACGATCTGGGCGTATCTAATCTAGGAGTGGAGGGCGAAAAGTTTTCGTGAATGAGCCACCCATTTCCCACGATGGAATCCCTATCACAACAGAAATGTTAGCTAAGCCTTCTAGGTTGTCTACTCCGTAGCCGCCATCCATGGATGCACCTAGTAATATCTTACCTACTAGTTAGGTAGTACCTACATTCGGCTCTCCCTCCTGCAGCCCTACCGGTGCCTTGGGACAACGATCCTACACTATTGTTAGTGAGATTTTATCTATTGGGTGCCTACTTTGCCTCAATACGGCGGAAAAGCGCGAAAGGATCGACGTCATCAATTCCCCTTTTAGCCCCAACGATGTCCTCTTAATTATGTCAGCATCGCTTGAATATCGTTAAAAATTGGTGTGATGTGAATAAATCGCAGGACCGATTATGCCTATTCGAAACGAAAATATTACTAGATACACACAATGTAACATCAGAGCGTGACCTTTTATATCCGGTGAGACCTTTCACATGGCTTCTCAAGGTTAGCTTTTAGACAGGGAGATCATTATAAATAGGTAGGTAGGTAATTAGGAAGTTTACTCCTAAGATCAAGGGTGAATGACTATAGTTCCAACTTAAATAGGCTTGCACGGCTTTCAAGTACTGAACGAAAGGCCATTACCCACCTCCTTACCATCTCCTATCATCAAATCTCAAAATGTCTGATGTTAAAGACGTACACTCCCCTCTCCTGACCCCGGGGTCAAGGACATCCGTTCCTCAACTAGGATCACCCTCGGCTCCCAAGCCATCTAAGGCCCCTGGCTCACCCCAAAAGCCTTCTCCAGCAAATCCTACCCCAACTGATCCAGCGCCTATCAAAACAGTCACCAATCTATCTTGGGGGGCCCCAGCTGGCCTTGCTATCCGAGGTCCTAATGATGAAAACCTCAAAATTTTTCGTCAGGCTTTGGGGATAAACTATCACCGCGAAGCCACTGATAGCGGTACTCTTGAAGAGGGACGCAAATCTGCTATTGGTATATACAAGTCTGTCATAGAAGCCCAGCAGACCAAGGGATTCCAACATGCCTTGCTCACTGCATTTCTCTATTTTTGCTATTTCGCTCAGATCGTCATCGGCGCGGCCTTAACAGCTATCGGTCCCACCTCCGGTCGATACGAAACACTTATAACAGTTCTTGGCGCCGTCAACACCATCCTAGCAGGTGTCCTAGCTCTTATCAAGGGTTCCGGACAACCTCAGAGAATGGAGAAGGACCGGGTTGGATTCAGAAGACTACAAGACTGGATTGAGGAGACTGAGGCACTTCTCGCCGTGGGAGTCATCGGTCGAAACAGAAAGGAAGTTGGACTGCTTGTCGAAAGCGCCTTCAAGCGCTATAATGCAGCAAAGATGAGTGTGGAGAATAACAGCCCTGACTTTTACGTCAACCAGCCCGATTCAAACGACGAGCAGGATACCGCTGGAAAGCCGCTAAAATCGTCTGCTCCCTAAGCACAAACAGCAAAGACCGACCCTTCTACATAGACCCAAAAACATTTTAGAACTAGCATTGAAATCTTGAAGGTATTCGGAATTTCGGAGTTAGGCTTTTGTTTTTGTCAGATTACAGGGGGTGTTTTGTATGATATACTTTTGTCACATTGAGAGGGTTCCATCAATTGTAATAGATAATATTTTAACTTGGAATTTCACTGCTTACCCTATCTGATTATTTGCCCTGGGCGCCCATCCATATTCACTACGATAAGCTCTTTCGAACCTGGTACATCATCTATAAACATGCAAATTCATGTCCTCACGGCTATCGTATCCGAGCGTTGAATTGACTTCTAAGCTTGGATACCATCGATGTCGTCAGCTTCCCCATCAAACCAGGGGGAGGCTGATATTGATAAGATCAAAGCAACTCAACTATCGTAAAGTCTTGGCTGACCTCAGAGGAAGTACGAATGAAAATAATCTATAACTAAAAGCCCCAGCCCTAGTGTGAGATTGCGTAATAGGGCACCAATTGCAAGTCGTTCCGCCCAATATTGCTGACGGATCCGGAGTACATCGTTAGCTGCTATTCTCAGCATTTGGGTCGCGGTATGATTCGTTCGCTCTACGGCAGTTAGAAATCATGTGAATGTCTTAAAATTTGCCCGTAATTCCGAAAGACTCGTTGGAGCCGTACATTTTAACTATTGTCGCCTTAGAAGTTTACGACCTGTAAAGTACGGAAGACTCTTTCCTTACTTACCTAGGTACCTACGTAGCCACCCATATTGGCTCGCTTCTACCACTGTTCTATTAATGCCTACCTATGAATCTGAATTCTCCCACAACCTTTGTTGCCCTCCAGAGCTATCACTAAGTGAACGTCCCACACGACCTAGAATGATAGGTGCTACGATAGTTTGACATAGCTCAGAATAGTTCGTCATTCCATGGCTCATGTTCCATAAATAGTCTGTGAATACTTAAAGCCGATACACTACCAGCTAAATGATATTGTACTACATAGCCACCTTGCTGGAACCTTATTGCGAAGTCTTCGCTATCTGCTCACTATAATTTAGTAGATATCCGCTTTAGCTTTAGCAGTCTGATCGCTGAAAGAAGACGACACACAGCATAATGATACTTTAACCTGCACGGCTTTGACCCCTTAGTATTCCGTTTCCAAGTGCTCCTAGCTGTGCACTGCGATCTAGCGATGTTTGACGTGATGGCGTGGATTTATGTCGTACTTAGAAGGGTGGTATTTTTGGTACATGTCGTTGATACTTAACAAAGCTCATAGACATTGAAGAGGATTACGGATTGTAAGAAAACGAGCCGCGTGATACTCTCCAGGACGAGCCTCGTCGAGTATAGGAGTGCTATGTCGTATCTTCTATGTTTATGTAAAGCCTTACACGAGACCCCGTAATAGTCACAGGGCTGGGATCAACCCATGAAGGAGCATCCCTAGGCACTTAACTAAAGAAAAAGAGATTCCCATATTATACTAAGGCTATATATATACCGCATCTCCAAATACAAGATAGCTTAAAGCTCTTCGCATAACAATAGAGTCTAGTTTATAAGTTGCTTGGTAGTATCAGCTATATTATAGTGGATAACAGCTGTGGTCCAGTGGATGGCTTAGGGAGCTGAACCACTGAGATAAAGTCCACACGGCTTTAGCGGGTACGGGCTACTAGGCATCTATGCACTGACCAGGGGCATCGTCTAAAATTACAAGGTTCTCGCCCCTATTCCGTTTTCTTAGCATTCACTCCCTAGGCGGTTTTCGAGAATAGGGGATAATGCGACTTGCACGTCTACCTATTTTGTCCTTTCACTCTATAATTGTGTCTGTCCTGGCCAGCTGCCACGCTGCATACACCATTCAACCAACGGCACGATCTCGGCCAATTCATCATCTCCCTGGGGAATCTCTCGTCCTCCCGTGTGCGTGTAGATCTTCCTAATGTACGGGTCGCAGAGCCCCGCGAGGTGGATTGAACTTGGAAACAGTGGATCATTCTCTCCCCATATGTGGACGGTCGGTATCCTTATCTTCAACTCCAAGGGCAGCCTGTTTAGATTTAACCCGAAGCAATCATCCGAATTGAACACGGCTCGTCGCGCGTTCGTCACATGAGCTGGTAACGGGCCAAGCCCTTGATCATGTTGTAGCGTTGCCTGCGATATCGCAGTTTCTGCCTCCTTCGAAACCAAAACCCCGATATCCTTCAGAACCTTGAGCGAAATGCCTCCGCTGATAAAAATCGCAAACTTGAAGGCAGGCGGTAGTTCATGATCGTACCATTGGCGATATAAGAGAAAGCTGGAAACAAGGACAGCTCCTTGAGAAAATGCGACCACGCCGTCGTACGGTCCAGTACTGTCCAGTTTTGATGATAGCCATTCGCTGGCCTTACGAATGTCCGCGGCTTCATCCTTGTCATAGAACTTAAAATTGTGCGATTTAATTAAGTGTAGTGGTGAATCGTTTTCTTCCGAGATTGAATCTTGTAAAGGAGCGGTAATAAAATCAAACCAGATATCAGTATTTGATTTCTGCAGTTTTTTTAACAGTGAATCTACGAGCCAGGTTAGCGATGGGATACTTGTTGTGATGGGTCCGTGACCCACAGTGGCATACCTTTGTCGGACCTAAATATATTTTCGTTTTGTCCCTTATCATGAAGGCAAAGGACTTTCATGATGCTGCCAATACCTAATATTAAAATTCAGTGATAAGCATGGATGCTTTAATGCTTTAGTCTTATCAAGCCGAGAGTTGAGTTGTCAATTAAGCCCTTTCTCTGCATCGGATCTCCGTTACCCTCCCCCCCGGAAGTCCGGCCTTCCTAAGGTGTATTCTTACATAATACTCGAGTATTACCTAAAAAGGGTTTACTGGTTTCAACACTGTATTTCACCGCTAAATCCCTTGTAAGAATAAAAGACTCGGAGATATTTCGTGTGCTCTTTTCAACAATACCTCAGCAACGGCTCAATGGGTAATAAAACTATCTCAAGATAATACTATACCAAAACCCCCTGGATCCCAGTTCGAAAGTCTCCTCTGATTATGAGAAGCTTAGGTAGGTATCGTGTCACTCAGTGACATTATAAAAAGGGCTTAGCAAGATGGCGGATGTTACAGCTATTGTGATATTATTTCTATGAAGAGATCATAAAGAGATGGTACCTATCTAACAAGTTCATTGTTTCTATTCCATTGCATCCTTGAATCATGTATTCGAAACACATGGCTATCTATTAATTATCAAGACCACTCATCTCTATCATCTCTCTGATCTCGTCATCCCGCGCCATTTCTATTGCCGTCAGGCCCATATAGTCTGTTCTGGACGTTTGAGCTCCGGCCCGCAATAACAGCCTCACAATAGTCTTGTGGCTCTTCCACACAGCTAGATGTAAAGGCGTATTCCCCTTTATATCTTGTGCATTCACATCAGCTCCGTTCCTTAAGAGACATTTGACTTTCGCAAAAGCAATATCTGGACCATCCATATGACCCTCCGCGTCGCAACCGTAAAGAACATCATGCAAAGGTGTTATATTAGTTAAATCTTGAACTGCAACATCATGGCCATGATTGATCAAATACTCCAAAATCTCCACCGACGCTAGGCTCCTCGAATATGCAGCGCAATGCGAGACAGTTCGCTCGCAGTCATCCCGCACGTTAACATCAGCACCTTGACCTAAAAGCCACTTGAGCGCAGCAAATGAACCATTCAATGATGCTTGGTGGATAGGGTATAACCCATCAATGCCTTGTGAGTTTATATCAGATGAATCCACAATGAGTTGGTTCAGGATGTTAGTCGAAGCACAGGGCGGCATAGTCAGGATGGCGCAATGGAACGCTCTTTGCCCTGTACCACAGCATATTCTTCTGTCTGCATTAAAGCGTATCAAAGCCCTTATGTGAGCTTCTTTCTGCTGACGTGCAGCAAGATGCAATGGTGTGTCGCCGTTGATATCTTGGGAATCCGGCGACAATCCTAACTCAAGCAGATAAGACAAAATTGAGCTACTTGTGTTCAAGGCGGCCCAGTGTAACAAGGTACTACATGATGGGCCGCTAGAAGTACGTATCCATTCGGGAAATTCCTTGTGCATCGGCAAGTTCTCTAGGAGTTCTCGAAAGGAGTCGGCAGATCCGACACAGCACATTCTCTCTAATTCGAGGCGTATTAGGCTCTCATTTGTTTCGGCAATGCTAGGATGGATATTTGTCAGTCACAGTACAATATTCGTTAGGTTTGGGGAGTATATGAACTTACCTAGCAGCTACAGGATCTAGTCTGATCTTAAATCCAATTGGATCTTCGAAATTAAGATGTTGACAGATTATTCGGAATATTCTGTCCCATTTTGAGAGTGTACTTTGCATATCTGCTTTATCTCGTTGTTTGTAATTAAGGCTTTTAGTAGTCTCCCAGAAACGAAAGATTGATATAATCCTATTGCGATGCCACGGGTGGGTGTAGATTTCACCAGCATGAGTCAGGATCCATTCCACGACCTTTTCGTTTCCTGACCATATAGAAGCGATCAAAGGATCATCTGACTCTGGCATGGAATCTTCTAGTTCGGCGCCAAATTCGAAAAGCAGCGTCACAATCTCAAGGTTACCCGAAAAACATGCAAACAACAGAGGAGTTTCGTTGTATATGTCCTTATCGGTGATTCTTGCACCATTCTCTAAGAGTACACGAGTAACAGCGACGTTGTTCTTCTATACTGCAAGGTGTATATAGTTTCCAAATGACTGGTGCCAGAAATCCATATTTACGAAGCCTTTATCGCATAGCCACCTAAGAGATTGTGGCAAGTTGGTCATAACTGCGAATTCTACTGCATTGATATCTTGGCGTAAGGGGTGTGCCAGGTGAAGCCAATTGTACAGGAGAATATATGTATCAAAGTGACCCACGTTAGTAATCAATAGATTGGGATCATCAAGGTCAGTCGTTCCCGGTCCTGATGTCTCAACGCCCTGAAGATGATTCCACCAATATTCTTGTGCATATTTCAAGAAGACCATTGAGTGATAACTTGAAACCTTATTTCGATCGTAGCTGCTGCAGTTCAACCTTCGAGCCAAGCTCCATGTGTCCTTTTGACAAAGGTAGTTTGTGCAAGCACGAGTTAGTATCTTATGACCATGTGTCAGCAATGTCTCCAAGTCTGGAATGCTAATAGAACTTTGTTGTGGCTGAACAAGAAAGTCTTTTACAGATTGGTGAATAAATTGGATTGAGTTGCTGTCCAATTGGTTAACATCAATCCGGGACATGTCGCCAATAGTCTTGATCTCAACTAGGCCCCCACAGCGGCTTAGTATTCGTCTCTTCATTATCTCATCACTCTGAATAAATACCGGCGATTCATTTAACTCCTCTTGCCTTTCAAAGCTGTTATCCTTGAGCGCAATGGCGTACCGAAATTCCCTCAAGCTCAATGGGCGTTTTGCGGCGAGGATTATCGAAAGCATTATGCGCGACTCTTCCAAGAACGACGGATCAATTCTGCTAATCAGCGTGGAAAATAATCCGTGGAGCTGGTCGGGAGTATCAATGATTTGTTTAATCTCTGCCACTGTTGCACTAGTAACAAGTGCTTTCTGGATTCTCTCAAGGACAAGTCTTACCCAAAGAAAGACGCCATCGGCTCGAGAAACTATTGAGGATTTTAGTTTCATGAATTCGTTGTCGTAATGAGATATCGAAGGCATTGACTCCCAGTGATCATCAACAAACTTTACGATGTCGCAACCGTTGCGTTGCTGTAGATTAAAGCTCCCAGAAAGCTTAAAACTATATTGTTCTAAGCTTCGACATGAGAAGCATATCTTGATTGGTTGAGTTCCGCCAGACCCAGCAATGCTTTTTAGAAAATCTGCGATGGAGCCCAGGCTGGTCGGGCCATCTTCACACTCGTCCAACCCATCGATGATAATCAGGACTTTGCTGTTTGCGGGCATATCTATGACTGCGCCGAAGATCATTTCTTCTAAAACCTTGACAGTCAAAACACGTTGCGGAAAATCTTGGATGGAGGACGGTTCAAGATCGTCACCAAATATTTCTTTCCGTAGCACTTCCCAGTCCCGCTCAACACTTTGGAAGAAACGGATGTCTGTTCGAATCAATTGGTATAGAATCGATCGTAGAAACTCGAGGAAAGTTTTTTCGGCAGGGTTCCCACGGCTGCTAAAGAAATGAGAGACCACAATCGACAACGGGTTGTCGGGATGTCTTCTGACGTAAGAATTCATGAAATTCATCAAAACCGACTTGCCGCTTCCTGGCTTACCCGTGACTGCGAAGAGACCTTGTCCCTCTGTAACCCACTTAGAAAAATCACTATCGTCAGTCCACAGCCACTGTAATGTATTTGAGTGAGGCGTCCCCGTATGATATGATGCAGATGGCAAGGATGGATCTTTGAGAATGTCAAGCAGAGCTGTTTCAGTCAATTGGAAAACACAAATACTGCATCCCGATTACGTAGAACAAACCTTCTCTCGATCGTTTAGAATTTTCTGCCCGCCTATTAGTGTTTCATCGAAGATTTCATTAACAGGATATCTCTACAAACCGTATGTTTCAACATCATTCTTTGCCATCATAAATTCGGTTATTTTCCGATTCAAAGTCTCGCGAAGTATCCGATAGAAATCGTCTTCCGGTCCTTCAAATCTAACAAGGTCTCTATGATTACATGCTACTTGCATGTTCTCTGATGTCTCGGACTCGAATACTGCGGATTCGCGCTTGACAACCTAAGCCAAGAAAAAAGTTAGACATTGCAGGTACACATATTTTGAACTCTAGTTCAAGGCTACTCACAATACCACCAAGACCAGGAATAGCAGGATAACCATCAGGCTCTGACTCGTAAAAGTTCACGATTGATATGTCCCCTTTAATACCCATGAATTGGGTGTTCATTACGTAAGTTTCATCTGCTTCAGGTTGAAGAGCTGCCTTAACCTTAGGAGGCACAGAATGATTTATCATTCTACCGAATTCCGAAGCTATCGATGCCTCTTTGTGTCTAACAGATGGCTTCCATGATGAGGCACGCCTAAGAAAACAATCAACCGGGTAGATGTTGCTATATTACAGTTGGAAGTGCGGCTGGAGCTAAGGATTAAGGCCTAGAAAGATTAATAGCTTTTCCCATTCTTGTAGGTAAATTGAATGTTTCTCATACCTGCTTGATGACAAGGCCACCTAAGCTATGGCCTACGAAGACTATTGGTCTTTTCGACTATAAGAGAAAGCGTAAGATAACCCTTCAAGGTAGATTGTACAGAAAGAGCACAGTACCTGTTTATCTATACGATTATTTCTCAAATTGAGCAGTAAGCCTTCGGCATATTGTTGAACTCCGTATAAGCTCCCACCACCCTTTGCTGTATCCGCATTATAACCAAATAGGCCAATTCTAGCGTTTGGGAGCCATTGTTGAAGGTCCCTAGGCCAAAAAAACCCACTATGCTCCCATTGAAACGTCTTCGTAGGCGACCCATTCAGTCCGTGGAGGATGAATAGACTATTACACATCTTATTTTAGTAATTGACATCCATGTATTATATAAAATAAGTTGATCTTATCACGTACTCAATTTCCGCAGTTGAAGGGTCGTAAATGATGGTGAGTCCATCCCTTCGAATGCAACCAGAATCCCCTTTGGCCATTGAAATGTTCGCCATCTGTAATGACAGTTTCCATGCTCTGTGCCACGCAGTATCATAGAGCAATGGGAGAACGACGAGGGAATGATTGATTGAATAATCTTCTGCATAGAATCAATCTATGGATCTAAGTAACATAGATATATCTACTGGAAGGTAGGTACTTGAGTATTAGGAATATAATTCTGCCTGGTGACATCCTTTCTTTGTACAGCCAATCCCGCAAAGATAATATTCCATACTACTACGTAGTATGGTCGCTTGAATAGGTGAGGCATTTTCCAAATATTTCAGGAAACCAATAGCCAATAACCATGAGCCTCCTATTCTGCACAATGCCACTCTTGCCTGCCTCACGCTGCAGCATGGCGGTGGCGGTGAAGTGGCTTATGCAGGACAGCCTCACTGTCATGACTCACTCCAGGTAAGATCCGTCAATAGAAAATTCGGGATAGATAGGTAGTTTTTTAACACTTCGTTTACCGGTATGTGTTAAGATGATCCTTTTCGATGCATTATGAGATGTATGTTTACTGATATTACTTCAATTCTATTTTGTTGAAATATCACTTAATCTAGCTTCTCTCTGCCCCTTTCGATGTCAAAATTACTAGATACCTAGGTACCTGGATAGTTTCAGTACCCGAGAGAATTATTACGTCTATTATCGTACGGAATGTTAGAGTCAAGGTCATGTCTGAACAAGGGTAAGATATGCAAAACTACCTATCCGTCGGGATAGTGAATTGTACCTTAACATAAGTCCCTAGCCATTTTAACAGTGTATATTTCTTATTTAGGCTCACGAAGGCCCGAATCTTCCCCCAACATAAGCCAAACGCCCATCAAGATAATCATTTGGGAACAAAGAGTAGTGTCCAACAATTCTACGACAGCCAAGACAGTTCAAATTCTCCGCCAATTTGGAATGAATTCGCCTCACCTACTTTCGCATCTCCAAGTCACCACCTATACGAAAGCGCTGCTCTACAAGTATACAATCGATTAGCCAAGGGACGCAATCTATCTAATAAAGAATATCGCGTTTCTCATATAAAAATACAGAGTCCATTGATTCGCAAAACTCTAGAATCGACATTTGCCAGATATGGCCTTCTATATGATGGAGATAAAACAGCCAATTCCACTTGGCCACACGCGGCGCTATTCTTTTCTCGAGAAAAAATTGAAGAAGTAGCTCAAAACTCTTCGGATGGACAGACTCGAGAACACTGCTCGCTTCTTCAAGTTGAGATTGAAAATGCATTACACGGAATGCTTGAGGAGTTAAAGGATTTGAATAGATCCAAAGAGATCACTTTTGAACTTCTTTGGACTCTTTTCCCACAAGGTTCAATTTATGCATCTATAGTACATGGTTACTTTGCAGCAGTGAGAGTCAAGAATTTTACGTACACAAACCAGGGAGCTACGCTGGATGGCGAGTCATTTAACTTCGATGGGATTACCTACGGCACACGGAGCATTGTTAGTCAAAACCGCCCATTTATAGGTCGTGTGTCAATCAACAAGATACCAGGCCATCCATATTATGACTTAAGCTCAAACCAGGAAATGCGAGAGTTTCTTCTCAGAAGAGGAAGAAGAATACTCGAACTCCAAAGTGGTATTCATCATGTCTTATTTGACCCCAATATTTCTGTGTCATTCTCGAAGGAAAGTGAGAAGAGAGACAATTCTCGAATCGGGGTAAGAATAATCTCCCTATATCGTCCATAACTAATTTCTATCTAAGGATATGAATACTCGTCGAGTAATAATCGACGCCTATCTATACGAAAAAATCGAACCCGAGACATATATAGATTCTCGAAACCTTACGTCGGAGACTAGGGGTTCGAATGCAGACGATCTGAAAACAAGAATAGAAGGTATTTAAATACCTCAATACCAACTAATAAAATAATTGCTAATGTTGCAATGTTACCAGATGCGTTCAAGATTCAGAAAAATCGCCGTCTTACCGCATCTGAGCAAGAAGAGAATCGTCAACAAGTGCTTCAGAGCGAGGAAAACCTTCTATTGCTTGATCCACGACTGAAGGGATTCTCAATGGCGACCAGTCAATGGGGTCAGTATTATCGGGGTGTATTAAAATCCTGCAACAATTCTTTTCATTAAACCTTCACAGTTCTGACGCCTACTTTTAGAGACATTTGATGTGGATCATATCCATCCGATTGACTTCAATCCATATATATTGGACAATGTTGTTCATAATAAAAGAACGAAAGATTTTCTTCGGACGTTGGCCGAAGATTTCCAGGACAATGGCTCCAACTATGATGAATTTATTGAGGGGAAAGGTAAGGCGTGAATGGTCCTGCAAAAATAGGAGAAAGTTAAAGTTGGCTAATGAACTACGTATTAACGTATTAGGATCCTCGCTTCTGGTTCTTTTGACGGGAAAGCCTGGGACGGGGAAGACACTAATGGCAGAAAGCAGTGAGTTTCAATGAAGGCAAATTAGAAATAACCTAACAGTGTCAGTTGCCGATCATATCCGACGACCACTCCTCAGGTTCGATCAGGTGGGGAAAAATACTGTTCACACTGGGGATATCACTCTGGGCCCTGATATTGGGTTTTCGGTCTTATCGGATAGTGTTGAATGGGCGGGATGTTGGAAAGCAGTCATGTTATTTGACGGTAGATCATCGCACTTTCTTGCTACGACGTCGCTAATCATAATATAGATGTGAACTTTGATGATCAAGTTTTCTTGTACGGTAAGAGAACGCATCCAACATCCATGTCTAGAAAGATTCAAGAAATGAGAAGATATGCTGACTAGAATTTCTCTATTAGCTTTCCTCCGACAGATTGAGTACTTCAAAGGTAATACTCTTTCGGCAGATTGTCTAGTTGGAACAGTCGGCAATAGCTAACTATGAAATAATCTCAGGAATCGTAATCGTGACGTCAAACTCAACGCCGACCAACCATCCACAGGTTCTATTGCGAGCTAACATACACATCAACTTCGATTCGCTCACGGCCGAGATGCGAAAAGAGATCTGGGGAATTTTCAACCTCAGGCTTCCGGAAGACGTTCAGAGACTTCCAGAGTCCGCGCTGGAGAAGTTGAGTGCCTGGAAGATGGATGGCCGGCAGATCAGGAACACCATGAACATGACGGTATCATGGTGTCGAAAGAAGAAAGAGCCTCTCAACCTGGAAACAGTTGAGAACATCATACAGCTGGCTTGGCCATCTGCCGCGAAGGAAACCCCGCCGACGACGAATTCGAATGATCTCATAAGCTGGGACTTGGAAGATGAACAGAAATAGCAAGCTTGAATCCATTACCTACCTAAGTATGGAGGAGTTCCCGTGTTGGAAGGATGGTATCGAGAATTTCATAATCTTTCCTTTTTGGAGACAAGTCTTTGCAGATTCCCTTTCTCAATTGTCTAGAATATTATCGTGTATGAGGGAAATTTCGGTATGAAATTTGGTGGGAATGATGGGTCCTTTAGGACTTCACGAAATCTGACGATATAACGACTTCAATGGGTAGTGACGAGATCAATTCATCAATTCATAGTTCTGAATCTCCTTGAATGAAAGAGAAAATTTCCTGAAAATTGCAGCTACTAGCACATGGTATCATTCTCTCTGCCGGCTACGTCGCCCTTCATTGTGATCTCGGGGTGAAAACGACCTCATCGTAGGCCTATTAGGCATTAGTGTGATGCTCAGCCCATAACATCTATGACCCACTTACGCGGAGAGAAGCTCAGATGATCGGATGGGTATTCGCCTGCTTGGACATGTAGACCAATGCCACCGTCGTGTTCCCGGTTAAATATCTCCTCGCGCAATTTTCTTATGAACATAATCCCCGGTCTCATTACTTAAACCGCCACCAAATCCGCCGAATCACCTCCGTCCCGGCAAGCCAGGCACACCCACATACCTCTCCTCCCGCTCCGTCAAGAACATAACCTGGACCCAAAACTCCTTCAAATCCGCATCCCACCAAGTCCAATACCTATCGCCCGAACGATCGATCTCCCTAGCCTGCAACTTAAACCCGCACGTCTCGTACGGTTCCGCCGCCACAAGCATATACTGGTAATTCTTATCAGGGGGCTCCTCGACGCGCTGTTCGAACGCGCTCATGAACCTGACTTTGGGCGTGACGCCCTGCCCGATCTCCGGGTACTGCAGCTGGAAGAGCAATCCCTGCTGCCGGGTGACCTGATCCCGTATCTTCGTGATCTTGTAGCCCGGGCGGCCGATCTTGACGATATTCCGTCTCACCATATTCGCGCCGAAGCCAGCTCCCACAACACCCACCGGCAACCCGGTATTCGGGTCGACCTGTCCCTTCCCCTCCTTCTGCTCGCGGGCAGCGCGACGCGCGAGATTGGTCTGATGTTTCTTACCCTGGGTGTGCGCGAGGTACGAGCCATCGTTTTGGTGCACGGTGAGGCAGAGTCGGCATTCGAACGAGCCGACGTGGTTCTTGAAGAAGTAGGGGTCCTTGTCTAGGTCGATTGTCTCGAGGGCGAGCTTGCGCAGACGTTCTCGTCGGTCCGCGTTCGTCGCGCTGTGCGAGGCCACGCCTCCGCCGCCGAACTTGGAGCCCGCGCGGTTCTGGTAATCCATGGTAATCTGTCTCTTCTTTTTTTTCTAACGCTGTGGCGTTGACGTGATCGGTTCGATTGTATAATAGGATTTATTTGATGTCGCAGACTTGGTACGAGTGGAATGGCGATGTTGTTGATGTTAGATGATAGTTTTAGAAGAGAGAAATTGGACTGAGAAGTACAAATGCACGGTCGATGTTGTACATAGCTTTAGAGATAAGATAAGCTTTTTTGAACGGCCACTGTCACCTGGCAGCTGCTAACACCAAGGTGTGTAAATAAAGTTATTGATTATGTAATGACAAAAAATGCTTAGGTAATTATTTACCCCTATTCAAAATTCTACGACTTAAAAGACAGAAGCACAAGACTGTATTGGGTTCGCGGTCGGAATCTGTCTAACTAATCTGCATTGTTCTATCGTACTCTGCTCCAACGGTCGCCGTTCTTCCAGGATAGCATGGCATCGGTACTGCCGTCATCATATTTCTCATAGCTAGTAAAACTTTGTCCATTCTGCCTCCTGTACGTGGTGTATGACGTAGCGAAAAACAATTGCAAGATACAAAAAGCAAAACTGTCTGGGGCTTTTGTACAGCGTGATATGCGATCAAACAGACTATCGTGTCCTCTTCTCAAGATGCAGTGTGAGTTCTCTACACGAGACTACCAGGTCTCGCAGAAATGTTACGTAATGTGGCCGGGGGGGATATCTTAGACGATTCGGGGGACATTAGCTAAATCCGGCATTGTAAAGCTCGAACATTCGGGTGGTTTTTGCTGAGTCATAGTTGAATTGGTTTCGGGGCCATACGCAGTGTATGCGATCAACGGAAGTTATTGTCAAAACGCTTGAACGTGTAGCCGATGAATGGCAAACTCATTTCGGGAGATTCCTCGACCTGTTTCCCGGTGGCGATAGCTTGGTTCCGCAAATTGGTAGCGTTGTCTGTCTGGTCGATCTCGTCGGTAGGGAAATACGTAGTATCGGTAGCAGACTGCAGGCGCGGTTCGAACGGAGCGCGAATACGGCGAAGACTATCGAATTCAACACCTCGGAAAAATGCGTGGCTCTTGATCTCCTGCGCCCCACCCCGTCCGAGTCGCACCTCGGTATTGCAGATGAGACTGAAACTATGTTAGTGAATGCAAAATACACTTATGCAAGTGAACTTACCTTCGAATCAAGTGTTCGGCTTCGGCGCCGAGAGTGATATCGTCAGGGAAATAAAGAGATTGACGCCAGTTGACAATCTTCCGGTACGTATCGTGACTGTCCTCAGCACAGAATGGGGGCCATCCAACGAGGCACTCGAACATGATGGTACCTAGCGACCACCAATCGCAATCGAACGTGTATCCATGTCCAGTGAAAATCTCAGGCGCAATATAATCGGGCGTTCCTACAGTAGAGTATGCCATCAAGCGACGAGATTTCCTCCAGTCATTGATCTGGGAACGATTGCTGACCGTGAGATTAATCTGGTCAAGCGCAACAGAATTCCGATCCTTCGGGCGACTGGACTTTCCCTGCAGGAGTTGTTGGTAGTAATTGTTGTCGTGAAGCTTGTGAAATCCAGTAGAAAGACCGAAGTCCGTAAGTTTCACGTGTCCACCACGGTCAAGCAGAATATTGTCGGGTTTGATATCACTACGCATTGATTAGTCAAATATTCATGATCTGGAAGTTTTGAATACATACCGATGAATGAATCCAAGTTTGTGGACTGCTTCAATGGCTAACACGATCTCTGCAATATAGAATCGTGTTATGTCCTCGGAGAAGATCTCGTACTTAATGAGCATGGTCATTAGATCGCCTCCCGGCAAGAACTCCATGAGCATGTATAAGAAGTTGGCGTCCTGGAAGGTGGTGTACAACTTCACGACCCAGGGGCTGTCGGATTCCGCCAGAATATCTCTTTCGGCCCGAACGTGGGCCAATTGATCCTTCTTAAACATTTCGGTCTTAATAAGGGACTTCATGGCATAAACTTGACCGTCGGCTTTCTTCTGAACCAACTTAACTTCTCCAAATGCGCCCTTTCCGATAATTTTAACAGTGTTGTAGTTCTCTGGCTTGTCCTTGGTACGCAAGAATCGTAGGTAGCGTGCCTCTTTCTTGCCACCATTCTGCCAGATTTGCTCTCGTCTCGGCGGAGATTGGTTGGGGTCTTGGAGCTTCTGTTCCATCTCGCTCTGTCTGTTCGCGGCCATCATATTAGTCTAAGTTCAGATACATTTAACAGTACTAGTCTGCTCTGATAGATGCTATAATTGACGAAATGACCTACCTTAGATTACGCTCTCGAGCCCGCTTGACGCTGTCCTTGAAGAAATCGGCCGCTAGTTGGGAGCACTTCTTCTGGTTGTTATTGGCATTAAGACCGTATTTCTCCGGGTTTCGCTCCGGCGCGGGTTGGAAATCGGGTTGGCGAGAGCCAGCGGCGGCGGGCATGGGCGGGTGCTGGTAGTTGTAAGCTGGTTGTTGGCCAGACGAACCAGCGGTTCGGGGTCGTTGGCCTGGCGAGGGGCCTCGGGACCCGTAAGCATTCGCTCGCGCTGCACCTCCTAGGTTCTGGTGGGAAAATTGATGGGCGAGACCGACGTTGGGATCATTAGTACTCGGCGTGTTGGACCTGGGCTGATAGCCAGCTGGACCCCCAACATAATCGGAAGGACCTTGGTACTGGTTTGGCGCGAAATAGTTGTTAGAAGGAGCGTAACCGCCAGCATACTGCTGCGCAGCCTGAGCTTGCTGAGCGGCAAGATGCTGCTGGGAAGGCGCCGGGAAAACAGGCTGAGGGAAGGTGGAGGGTGTGGTAGGGTACTGTCGGTCGGTCGGGGCGAGCCGTTCGTTATTATTCCCGAAGTTAAGGTAAAGGCGGTTGTTGGGATCCATTGTGGTCGCAACTCGTCGGGTACTTGCTTAGAAATGTTTGTAGATAGGATGTTTGGGTCTTGTCGAGGTTCACGGCGTACGAGTTAGGTTGTGATGGAGTGGGCGAAGCTGTCCTTGTAATTTTATCGAGTCGGAAACGTTGCCAAATATTGGGGGTGGGACTACGGTTGTCTTTTCGTCTTATCCAACCAGATGCTTGATACAACGATGCCACGTTCGAGTTCTATTGTATCGGTACCGAGAACTCGAGACGCAGGGTGGTCGAAAGCGAATTGTTGAAGTGAATAAGTATCGAAATGTCGAAGTGCCCGAGGGTTCGTCCCAATGCTGAAGTATGAACAAGGAGGAGAAGTGCCCAATTACAATTTCGGTCCGTAACGGTTTTTTGGCACGCGATGTTGCGCCGCCGTTACAGAGGGGTGGGTTACGTCCGCACCGAGGTATCTTGTTGTCTTCCCGTTTTTCGCATCGAGGTTCACGATTGATAGATCAAAATGTGAAAAAGTCAAATGTGATTTGTTTTTGTTTTTTTTACTTTTACCTTGGTGGAAACGGCGGTAGGAAGGTTAGAGGGGGAAGTGGTTAGAATTATATGATGGGAAGGTGTACAGCAGTACGATGGATACCAACTTTCCAATGGATAAAATTGTTACTGGTTGAGGTGATTCACCAGGTGATTAGTGGATGCGACGAAGCCCCTGAAAACGCTCGTTAGCAGTCCAACCACCTGGGGACTTACTGGGTCCTGCTGGGGAGGGGCACTGGGCTATCATGGGCAGGGGCGCTATCAACTAGGTGATTAACCTTTTTAGGATTGGTGTGCCAAGACTACGGGCGCTCCCTTGTTCAGGGTCAATTGGTGCTTCGTTTGTTCCCTAAACCGTCGCCACGTGCATAACCATGCATAATGATGCATATTTATGTACCTATGTAAGTAGCCGCTGTATTATAAGGCTCTTTGCATGTTGACCGCATCCAAACCCCAAGACGAACTCTCTTCCTCATTGTATCAGCCCATTTCTCTTCCCAAGTTACTCTGCAGGTTTAAGATGCAGACCTACCTTAATCCGACGACATGAATATCTATTTATATCTATATCACCCGTCCGTGTGAAGGTTACTTGTTACGCATGAGGCACATTACACAATTGCTAAGAACAGTGAAGTCAATTGGGAACAGGGACCCCGATTTTTCAAGTTGCATGTGACAACATGGTGTCCATCGATGCCAGGTACTAGACCATTTACATGAATGATGAAGCTCAGACTCAATACTAGGGTCTCGGCCTCCTGAACACTTGTCCTCAACATGTACGAAGTAGCAGTATTCAAATCCATGGGTTGATTTCAATTACTTAATCCCCAAGAATAAAACGGTGAAGACTTATCAAAGTTGGAGCATTCAATGTTGTCGAGTGTCCCTTGGTCCATCACACAGCCCAAAGAATTCCTGGAAGGTTTTGATCTAAAAATACATGCAGAGTACATGCATAAATCGAACTTCTGATGTTTTCTAGAACTATTCTTTTTGGTAGTCAATTCAAGACGGCGGCAACTTCCATCTTAGAAAGTTAGTCGAGCTCGGGCAGTCTGGGTCAAATTTGGGTTCGGGTTCATGGAACTTGCCTTGTAGCTGCATGTTTTCAGTTAACCATGAAATAGGTTGGGACGTGCTGATTGGACCAAGACGCCCGAATGGGTATAACCACGAAGTTAAAATGTGGGGTTCACCGATAGGATCTACATAGATCCGGACCGTCGAAATTTTGTTATCGGGTGGATTATCTCGTCCCTCACCAATTCAATTGAAGATTGACGCAACTGCGAAGTCCAAGGTTGCAACCAAGATTCCGTATTGGAGTTCTTGTGAAACTGCCAACATCCAGGTTAATCCTGTGATTTTCACGAACGCCTTGGAATAGGACTCTACCGGACGATATTCCAGTGGCAATTCAATATGGCAGATCCGACACCACCTTCGGGTCAAGCAGCTGCGTCTGCGCCAGCTGCAGCAAGCTCCGGAGCAACCTACAAAGCTGCAACTCCTAATCCGGCCTTTCGTATGATGGGCATTCCGTACCTACCCAAGAAGCTACCCTCCCGCAATTGGATGATCTTCTTCGCCATCACCGGTTCCCTCTCCGCCGCCATAATCTACGACAAGCGTGAGAAGAAGCGCGCAACCGCTCGATGGGCCAAGGCAGTCTCCCACCTTGCGCGCGAACCCATATCCGACCCTACACAGCTACCCCGAAAACTAACTATATTCCTCGAAAGTCCCCCTGGCGACGGTCTCCGCGTTGCGCAAGACCACTTCACCGAATACGTAAAACCTATACTGGCGACGTCTGGGTTGGATTGGGAGTTTGTCCAAGGAAGACAACAGGGAGACATAAGAGCGGCCGTGGCCGAGAGGATACGACGGGCAAGGGACCCAGAAGCAGTCGCGCAAACCAAGGACGAAATTACAGAAGACGTAAGGAGAAGGAACAACACGCCTCAATGGCATGGTGCAAGAGGCGACATCGTGATCGGACGACACACGTGGAAGGAGTACGTCCGAGGTTTACATGAAGGCTGGCTAGGACCCCTCACCCCGCTAACGGAATCGGAGCAGGAGCCGACAGTCAAGAAAATTGAAGAGGAAGGATCCTCCGAAGCAAGCGAGGGAGAAAAGCAAGAACCGAAACCCGAAGAGAAGCCGGAGCAAAAACCGGAAAGACCCCCACAACCACCTCCGTATAACACCACAAATGACTACCCCACTTCCGCCTTACCCTTGCTCATACCTGCCGAGTTCTCGCCATCATCCCCTATACAGTTTCCTCACATCCTCGGCTTCTCTAACACATTCATCCGATTACGGCGGTTCCTCAACCGCCGATATTTAGCCGACGACATAGGCCGCGAAGTTGCGGCTGTTTGTCTGGCAGCGGCACGTGAGTACCGCGAGGACGTGGACCTTACTCAATCCGAGCAACAAACTGCTCTCGAGCACGAGGAGAAGGACTGGGTCAAGTCCGTGTGGAAGGACGAGAAGCCCAAGGAGGATGACAATAGCGCTACCGTTCCCACAACTCCTCCCAAAGAGAAGATATGGGCAAGCCCCATGGTCCTAGACCCACGCATTGCAATGCGTATGAGGCGCTTCGAGATCCAACCCGAAGAGTTGGCCCGCGCCAAGGAGATAGTCGTCCCGGAGGAGGAAGTAGAGGGCTTCTTCAAGGGCAGCCTCCGAAGCCTCTACCGCTGGGCTATATCGAAACCGGAGCCCAATCCATCATGGCCTGACGAATGATCCGGTCCATTAGATAGCCTGAACATCCGAGTGTAAAGTGTATCATTATACTTAGAAGGATAGAAACGACGTTGCATTTCCGGTTTCCGGTCGGCATACAAGCAATGCCTGTACAACACATCACAACGCATGGGGTCATAGAGCGTTGGGTCCATAAGAGCTGGTGACAACACAGGATATGTGTCATTCTGATTTACGAGGTTATTGAGATGACAACTTCGTGATAGCATCTGCGAAAAATTAATCACAACTCTACATTCAGAGCTCAGATTCTGATTCAGTCTTTTTTTGCTGTCCACTGCTATGATTCAGGGTGGTGACGCGTATTTCGTTGAAACTTCACCTTGGTGTAACTTGTAGAGCCTATCGATTCTGTGTGTATTCATGCTAACTTCCTGTGAGATTCAGCATGAATTTGTGCATCAGCATAACTTACACAACATGGCTTTAGTTGTTGATAGCTACCTTCGACTTCATGCACTTAGAACATCAGACGGTATAGCCCGTAATCCCAGACCGCCAGCGACCCCGATTAAAGATTACGGTAAATGGCGAGCTTGTCCAGTATGTTTTTCATAAGCGTAAAACTTGGCGGAAGACAATGCCAATCAGTCATCGTCATCATCAGAGCCATAGTCCACCAGACCTAAGCTGGGTTTGGCTTTTTCCACAGTTGGTTTCGGTGCCGGAGCTTTAGTCTGATCAGTCGTCGTTGAAGCCTTTGGCTTATCATCCGTATTCGTAGCTGGCGTAGTCTTCGTGTTTCCTTCATCCGGCTTCTTTTCCGGTTCCGCTGCAGTGGTCACCTTAGAATCCCTCTCATGGACGCTAGCCCTCCTCTTGACGCCCTTAACAATACTCTTACTCTCCTTATCCCGCTTCCGCTTTTTTCCAGCGCCACTCCAGGAAACCGGATCCTCGATAGCGGCATCCTCGTTCTTGGCATCGTCCACAACATCTTCCCCTTCACCCTCACCGCCAGCAGGTCCAGCAGCACCCTTCTTCTGCGCCTCTCTGAACTTCGCCAGCCTCTCCTCCGTCTCGCGCTTAACCCTTTCCTCTTCTTCTCTCCGCTTCTCCTGCACGTCGTCCAAGAACTCGATTTCGTCATCGTCTAAGGCGCGGAACTGATTTCGGATTCGGTTCTGCTCCTCGAAAGCTGCTTGCTTGGCCGCTATTGCCACGAAAGCCGTATCAGTGCCAATCCTCACCACTTTTACTTAAGAGGTAGGACTAGGTACGTAGGAATCTCACCTTTGTTAGCCTGCAACACGTCATACAAGCTCCTCTCCCCTCCCGCGCCGCCCTCGACCTGCGCGCGTCGCGCCTCCTCACGACGCCTGCGATCGGCTTCCAGATCGCGCTGGACGGCCTCCCACTCCGTTGTTTTCTTCTCCGCCCCCTTTTCTTCACCCCATTGCGAGGCTTCCTGTTTCGTTGTCGCAGCGGGCGGAGAGGATTGCTTCGGAGCAGGTTCGGTCTGGTCGGTGCCGGCGATCGTGCCTCCGGAGACGAAGCGCGACGTCATTGGGTCTACTAGGTTGTATCTACTAAATCTTAGAGATTTTCAACAGTTAAAAAGATTAATTGGATTAGAGAAAAGGTTTCGGGTTACAGATGATCAATAGCAAGACTCGAAAACATTGACAGACAGGTAAGCTGTTGAAGCGATTCTCTAAACCGAGGAACCAGGTACGTAATGGGGGCTGAGCTATGCTATTATCGATAAGCTCAGCGCACCTGGCACTGCACTAGGCAAGCAGCGGCTCTCGTCGGTCGATCAGAGGAAGTTTAGTGTAGGTAATTCTCAAAGTTTATCACGATCCATTGTTGAACGCAATTCAGAATTAGGACTGCAAGAATAAACATTCATTAATTCCATAACTTATGTCAAAAGACATCTTATCATTATTGAAATATACATGAGGTAGATCCTGAAATGTGAAGCAAGATATTGACCAAGATAATCCCAACGAACTTGGCACCTAGGATTTCAGTTCCACATACGCGAAGTCAAAACAGGGCCCTGAAAAACTAAGCGAGCCACAGAAGAAGGCCGTCGTACTACCAGGTACACTCACAGCATCTCACACATGTCCAAAATTACTGAGGCAAAAACATTTCGAATCTTGTGAAGTTTGCACAGTTTAATATTTTTAATCTAGGTTTATCGGATATATGTAGTAACAGGCCAGAAGAGAACCTCATCAGGCTGTCAGTCGTGCCGTCCTCGTATGCTTTAGGACGGACGCGGCCATGCAAACTTCAAACAGCCAAAACCCCCCTTTATGTGGCTATGCGGGTGAATCTGTCCGCGGAGAGATCACCCTCCCCTTTCCTCGCTTTCCCCCCTAACCCCAAAGCCGCAGAATCCGTAACCCCAACCTAGCCCTTTGCCTGGGTGGTAGTCATGGCCCTCGTGAAAGAAATTCAAGTGGAAACGGCCCATTTTAGGAGCCAAGAACAGTAGAAAAGAATAAACCTCCCAGCACTTATTAAGGCCAGTGACTCGAAATGCCCAAACGAACTTTTTTTCTTTTCCTTGTACATCCAAATACCACCGCCAAATAGTACCGTAGCCTGACCATTATTGATAAGAGGGTTGGCGATGGGTAGCAAGGACGAGGACAAGAGTCCGTGGTGTATGGCCGAAGAGATCAGGGCGTGTATTCCCTCTCATTCGCGCCAGTCTAGAAGTAGAAACTCAAATGTTGCAAATGCAAAAGCAACGAACCCAATTTTTTCATTCCATTCCAAAAATGCTGCCACCATGGTGGTGCAGGAGCCGATTTTCTGTATTTCAAGCCAAAGAAAAGGAAACTCAATGACCACATCGAATGAGCCCCGAAAACGTATTTGAAGACCGCGGCTGATCCATGAACCTTATGAGAGGAACATATAGCCGAAGCCGTCTAGAATGAGACCGCCCGAAACCAGACGAGCTGATGATGTCGTGCCAGCGTCGAGTGGAGAATCGTGAACCGAATAAACGTAAAAATCGTGAGTGAATCGTGGAAAGTGTAGGAACGACAAGCCCATTCCTACACCATATAAATCTCAAATCAAGATGTATGGTGATAGGGAGGGAAGAAATCGGCAGCCGACTATAGAGAGCGCTGACGGGTGATACAGAGATAGTGAGCTCTATCGATGGTGGTGGAATAGACTCGCAGTATAGGTTGAGCGACTGGACGACGGGGGTGTCTGGATTGTCCATCTCTTACTTTTCTTTAAAAACGCCCAATGTAGCCTTGACTTTTTGCCGCCGTCGCTATAAATATGCGAATCCGAATAAAATGCCATATTCTATTGCAAATAGAAGAACACCGAACCAACCCAGAAAAAACAAATCCAAAAAAACGCCACTATAATTACCGATGCGGAAAAGTCGTAAAAACAAAGGAAGTATCGCCTCACAGGGTAGACATAACCACTAGACACGAGATAGGGTGAGTCGCTTTGACCTCTCGGTAAGTCGAATTGGTTCCGAAGCCCTCGTAAGTAGGTTGCGACGAGAGTCCGTGATAAGATCGACCAACCAAACCGGAACCCCAATAATCCCCTCCCATTCCAGTAGTATGAATCTTCTGCCTATGGCTCGGAAACTCCAAGGGTATCTGAACTGCAAATTTATGTGCCTAACCATGCCGAGAACGATGTCGGAGTAGACATTAGATGAAGTATTCCCAAATCATGAACGCGGCCTAGTTTTACACTCGGGCCATCCAAACTCGGATCGATGATAAAAAATGTGTCGTCATAATCAAACTAGGCTTAGCCCATCACGGCTTGGCTATAACCATGCTGCGAGAGGTAGGAAGCCGGCTTAGTGTGAAGTTGAGGCCTGCATTGGGTACAGGTGCAATCAAGGCCATTCGAGTCCCATATGCCCGAACCAAAGTGGCCAGAGAAGCTCAGAGGGAAATGGGATCCATTTCTGGATCCAAAACCACCGTGTCCAGGAGGCTTGTAGTGTCGGTTGTAACCGCCATCGACAGCCTGGGCAAACCAATCATTATACGAAGAGTTAACCGAAGCAGCAGAGTTTAGATATTCGGGGGTCCCGTATCCAGAGTCGGGGGGAGTCAAGGGAGCCTGGGACTGCGACCAGGCATTCGGATACTGGCACTGCCAGGAACCCTCCCGAGCTCGATAGGGGGCGACAGCATGGGGGAATCTGCCGCTCAAACCAGCTCGTTCGTGATCAACAATTTCCTCATGGGTCCAACCTTGAAAGGCAAGAGGATGATGACGCACAGGTTCGGGGTGGATGTTCGTAACAATCGGCGCTAGCCTCTCGCGCATAGCAATGTGAGACTGTTGCTGCTGCTGCTGCTGTTGCTGAAGCTGGTGGAATTTCTTGTTCTCTTCCCATTCCTTCCAGCTCTTGAGCCAAGCGTTGTAATCGTGGCTCTGATCCAGATTCACGTACAGCGACCAACCAATGTGCCTCAGCCACTCGTTTTCCATAGTGTTGAGTTCTGTCACAGGGATTCCACTAACGTCAGACCAGGAGCGATTCTGGAACGTATTATCATCGAGGAATTTGCTACCGAGCAAAAGAGCAACGGTAAGCATTTTCCACATTTGACCATCGTTGGGGGTAAACTGTCCACTCTGGGTGAGCATGTTGACACGCTTAGCCAAATAGTTCATCCCGAGCAGGACGGTAGTGCTAGGGAGGCGAGTGGAGCTAAGAATCTGGTTGACAAACTTCCGAAAAGCACCAGAAACCGATGACTTGGGGAGGACAACTCGGACCGTCATATCAGCCACATACTCTGCCATCATGTCGGTCTCATAATCGAGAACCGCACAAACTCCGCCGCCGACCATGATGACGGTTTAAGGATGGACTCCGTCAAAGACCTATGAGCGATCTTTGTCGGAGGATTCTGCTTCAAGCACGAAGAGACGGTGCAGTTGAGTGGAAGAACCACAGCACAACTGGTTCCGGTTCCTAATGCTGAAGAGAGAGGGAAGGTTATTGAGAACCCTATTGAGATGCCTTAGCCATGAATCAATTGTGTCGATGTGAGACGAATGCTAGCCAAGATCGGATTGATGATCGTCTAATCGAAAGTCTGCTTCCAAATAAGGATTTAGAGGTCGACTGGATTAGCTTAACAAAGTTACTCGAAGGGTGTTCGTCAAACTCAGTCGATATCAACTGAGCGGATTGTGAAAATGCGATGTCGTATTTAGGAAGGGAAAAAATGCGAATGCCGTCGATGTTAAAGGAAAGAAGGTTCAATTAAGACCTCTAAATCTATATGAATAAATATTAGTACTCTGATGGGCTATGTAGAGACAATGGATTGGTTAAATCGGGAAGTATTTTCTTTGATGCCTAGTTGGAAATACAACGGCCGAGACTAAAGGAGTTTATTGTTCAAGAACTCAACAGACGGAAAATGAATGGCTTGGTGGTGACAAGTAGACAATGCATGGATTGAACAATTAAATCTTCTTTCGCAAAAGAAAATGTCAAATCGTTCGTTAGAAGAATGGTGTAGTCTTGGTCAGGTGTAGTTCTTCCTAGTCATTCAGGTCTTGGTGTTGTGTGTAACCATACAGATACTCGGAAATGCGTCGGGATGTACGGGATAGCTCAGTAGTGATGTGGTGATGATTTGTAGTTGACAAACCACTACAGAAATCGAACACAATGATTAATAGATGATTAAAGATGACTTACCTCGTAGGAAGAAAGTTGGCAGTGATGAGAACGCCTCTTATTTTCTACAACCAAGCTGCTGGCGGGGAAATATCGTCGTTAAAGTCCAGCTAAGTCGTACCTAATTGATGGTCTTCGTTGAACAGCGATCTATATCGTGGATGCCGCTTCGTTTCGCTTTCGCTCGTAGAGACGGGTAAAAGACGTATTTTATTATGTCAGTAGCGACAGATCCGAGGGTAAGACCAATTCGTTAGTCCAGAGCGAGCACGTTCTCCTGCACAACAAAGTACAACTTCGTCGCGCCTCTCTCTTTTTCTACTCGTTTCCAATAAATCGCAATAAACCTGAATCCTGGGCGTCCGACAACTTCCGAGAATCGAAGAATCGAAAATTCGGTCGAGGTCGAGTAGATTGGCAAGCGGCGGGATTGCGAGGTGTTAAAGAAAAAGGAAAGTAAGAAAAAGAGGGAGACGGAGGTAGAAGCGTCAAGACGGTTGTGAGGTGGAAGAGTTGTTTTGGGGTGGGAAGAGGTTGAAGGATGGGGAGAGAGACGAGAATTAGAAATGGCAAGTGATGCAAGGTAAAAGAAGCACTTGGTTCAAGGTTTGACTGGGGTTGCTAGGATCCTGTGGCATAGGTAGGTACCTGGGTAGACATCGAATGGATCCGGCTTGGTAAGGGAAAAAAAGAGGATGGAGCCCACACACCACGATACAACACAAAACACTAACGCTAACACACCTGGGCAAAGTACGCTACGGGCTGCTGGATAGTGTAGGTATTAGGTACTAGGTATTGGTACTTGTACATAAAGACATCCATGATCCATTACACACCACAAAGTTGAATACACCCGCACATATTTTTTTTCAACTACTGGGGCAACTGCAACTGGCAACAACTAAGACGCCCGTACCATCCGTCCTAGGTAGTAGCATTTGCAAGTTAGGAAAGCAGTTCAGCCAATCAGCCTCTGTGCAAACCCTAAGTGGGACGTTCTTTGACCGCTAGCGTTAGCACGTACTTCGTACCTAGCCACTCTACTATCCACTATAAAGAAAGGATGGCCCTGGAGCGGCGAGCGCGCAGGCCGTCGAAAAAAAAAATTGAAGGAAAAAAAAACGAGAGAAAAAAGCCAGTGGCCGCTGACCACTGACCACTTAGAAAAACAGTGGAAACAAGGAGGTGTGGATTCAAGTTTGCAATAGGTGGTGGTCCAGGTTTCTTTGGTGGATTCGTCGCCTAAAGAGTCCCTAAGACTAGCACCATTCAGGCAATTGCTACATAGAAAGTTTACTAGCCTACATGTGCAGTCGTCTAAGTGCACAATACTTGCAATAACTTGCAATACTTGGTACATCCATCGATCCATTACCCATTATCCATTAGGTATGGATCTGGTAATGAACATTAAACAGGAGTGGAAAGTGCGTCTCGCCAATGTGTCGATTCCACCAATGAATCAATATAGTCGAGTTACATCTCCGTGGATAACATGGATATTGCGCATGCATATTTTGTACACATTGTACACCTTACATATTTACAGGCTGCAAAGTCAATTATGTTGATGCCTTCATCTTACATTCGTGCATGGATGCATTGCACAAATACATCATAAATTCATCAAGCTATGGCACCAAATGAGTAAGGGCATCCAGTCCCAGCAGTCCCAGCAGTCCCAGCAGTCCCAGATTCGATTCGATTAGTTGTTTCCTTGTCCGTATTCATTAATAAAAACTTCTTAAATTAGTTTGCTTCTAATTGTTAGTTGGCATCCAGGCATCGTAAACTCTTTGTTGTTGTTATTTTTTTTTGTTGGAAATTAAAATCCATCGTTGAAAATCAGGGTCCTACCTATTTTAGTTACGCCGGGGTTGTCACAGCTCGTACGGTCTCTTTTTTTTTTCTTGTCAAGCGGTTGTCACTAAGGTGATGGCGGCAGATTGGTGAGAATTCGGCCGAGGTCCCATCCCTACACTGCTACATCCCCTACATCCCTTTGGGGTCTTCCTTTAGGAGAAAGGTATCGAAAAATACTCGCACTTTAGCCTCGAAGCATTGGCGCCTCATTACTTCATCGCTTCACTATTACCTCTAGACTTTTCCTCTAATGCGAGAGATAGCTGATACTTTTTAGTCTCATTCGCTTACATGTGTGGCATGTGTCCAACGACGCCTCTGGTTCAAATAGTGAAACTTTTTTTTTTCAATTTTTTTCTACTCATAGTCGGCGTTAGTTAGGGCCAGCCAACTCATTTTTAAAGGGGTTAAAGGGTTAAAGGCGCAGGTAGTTACTAGCCGATGTGGGTTGAGCAGTGAGGCTGTACCCTTGCTACCTCCTTTTGCCTCTGCATTAGAAGGTCTTACACATTCAGCACAGAACCAAAGTCGAAACTCGAATCAATCAAGACTTGCTACTCGAACAGACTCAGGGACTATGTATCACTTCATCTCTGGATGCAGGAAATCTTCCTTTCTCTAAGCTGATGTCTTTTTTAATCAATATTCAGTCGGGGGTCATTGGCTCGACTTATTTCGGAACCTTCATCTCCTTCTTTGTTTCCATTAATACTGCACCACTCATCTGGATAAAGGTCAACATATTGTCTAGTCGAAACGGGATTGTTCCTCTCGCACGTGGGATACGGACATGTACGGAACCTACGGTCCTATTGTCCCAACACCTTCGGCAATATGAAAACGGTATCTTCAATCGTTTGGTACCTACAACAAATTCCTGGAGTACGAGCATCAATCATTGATATTTGATTTTTTTTTCTAGTTTGCCTTACCCAAGGTGGTTACGGTGTTACCTCTTAGCAAGTTGCATCGATCGGGCTTTTGCGCCCCAGATGGAAACTCTTTCATCACTATGTAAATTGTTGCATCCGAGAACTTTGCCAGCGACAATCAAGGATATATCAAAAACGGAGGTTTGTACATTTGCACGTAGCTTGATTTGTTTTTGTTGCTCCTCGTGCCACTACCTAACCCTTGTAAACAAGCAAATGAATGCTAGCCTCTGGGCAGGTCGTAAGGATAACCCCAGGTATTTGGGGAGATTTACGATGATACCATGGGCGTGGTTTTAGCCATTCAAGATCAAGGGCCTTGGAAACCCGGCACGGACGACAAGCCCCATACCAGCCCATACTTGAGCCTTGTGCTCGGGACGGTGCAATAAAATGCCCTGTGCGTCGCAAGTTTTAGATGTCATAGCTGGAAATGAGCTGCCATAATTAATACCTACTAGCCAACATTTCGTAGGAAGCAATATTGCGGTTTCACTAACGAGCCAGCGAGTAATGATGTTCAGATCATATTCCTCTGTAGGACAGTCAGCCCAGCGATGACAACTACTATGACAGCTGTGATGACGATGCCTAACATCAGCTTCCTCCAAAAAGCCACCGATGACACTGAGATGAGATGAGAGAATCTAGCTAGATCGTTTAGATCGCCCCATTGGCTACTTACCTGGAATAATATCCTGCCGATAAACGACCATGTGGACCTAACATGTACGTATTCAGGAACCGATCCGACAATTTCCAGAATGGTTCAACGGTCCACCGGTCGCTAGCCTATGAAAGGTCTAGAATTCATAAGGAACAGATGGGTCCTAATATAGAGCCACCCCCCCTTTTAAGCTAAGCCCTCGAAATTTCCTGGAAATATTAAATTGGCAATATCCAGTATCGAAGAAACTCGGAACGCTTGAGGCATTTTGAACTGAAGCAAGTGAGCTCGCATTGCTAGTTTGTTTAAGTTATTAGGTGTAGATCACGATTGGTGGTTAGATTCGCGATCACAAGTTTTTTTTTCCAACTCTAGGGCAACCCATCGATATGTTTAATGTACCCAAGTACCGAGTCGTACGTTGAAGCAAATACTTTCCTCTCTCTGTTTTACTTCATTTGTATTTTCTATTTTTTCCCCTAATTTTTAGTTGCGAGCCCCAGACTAAGGATCACCGGATTCGCTACCCCTTGCTTCAATCTGGTGCTTCGCCCACAACTATCATACGTCACCCTCTGCATAAAGACTCCCCTTGACATTAGGCGACCGCGTCAATTGTATGATCTCAAGGCGTCGTAGATACGCGTGTAAGCCCCTATTAGCAGCGCTGACATTGTTATATGTAATATCGAGGACAAGCAGCATGGCATCCTTTGCAGCTCAGCCTCGTTAATGAAGTAATAGAAATACACAAGTTGCTCATTATTTCGGCTATCGATCTAACCAATTACGTGTGTGTCAGGCGGATCACTTGCCCTGCGTCTGGCGACACTTCGGATGTGGATTGATACTATGAATATCCCCCCCTGGACCCTTACCTTGCGTAGCCCTTCGAATACACACAGCTGGCTGGCTAGACGACCGAATCGGATTTCCAGACAGTACAGGACATAAAACGGTCCCCGGTGCCGCATTTGTGCACAGGTATTACCAATCTCCGCAGGATTACGGCAACTGGTTCCTCGATGGCTGGACTCGCAAAAGCCAGAAACCCCTACCATAAACTTCGATGACCTGTAGCGAACACCGCGGTTCTCCCACATCGTGTAGAAGACACGCTATCCTCTCATATGCGGGTATGTCCCAACCCCCCACCTACGCGTAGCCGCCGTCGGTTCATCAAATTCCCCCTCTACGTGGGGACTGAATCGTACGGAAAGACCAGACGTTACTTTGCAGTGCTCCACAGACGATAAAATTTTGGGAAGCTCAAAAGAACATCAAGAAAAGACTTAAACTAGTCTGTTGCGTCTTTTTTTTTTTTTCAAACCCCTCTTTTGCTTCCCAGTAAAGTTCTCAGTCGAAGAAGAATTTTTTCTATCGCATGAGTCCGCGTCTGCAGTAGTGGCCTATTCAGTCTTGAAAATGAGCGGGGTCAACAAAACGAAAGCAACTCGCATCTGAAGGACTTCCGTAGCTTCGGTCGCGTGGAAAGGTCCGCCTTCACCGTGTCAGATCCACCTTGCCCTCTCTACGCGAATGTCGATGTAGGTATTATGTATTACGATATGGAGCTACCAGCCTCAGCCCAGGTGTAATACTCGAATCACCAATCGTCGCTGTTCAACATAAGAAATTATGAAGTCGTGCAATCTCAGAATGGGAACCTCATGTATCAGAGCATCGGAGTCCGTAACACCATCGTCTTCGAATCTCGACCATTAGGATTGTTCGGAAGACCATTACAGTACACGCGGACAGTATCTCGAATAGCCATGGATATCTTATTCGTCATTTAGTAATAGGTAGAGATGTAGATGTAAGATTTCTAGGCAGGTAAATATTCATTGAGAAGTACCTCGCTTCTTCCACGTGCTCTCGCCTCCCTAGCATCACGGACGGAACGGGAAGCTGACAATAGGTAATGTCATACCACTGTATCGGAACAGTCATCAATATCTTACGTATGCCGACCTAAGCGTTGGGAACCTCGATCGAAAATCTCAGGAGGTAAAGGAAAATATGCAACCATATGACACCCCAGATACCTTATTCGGTAACCCTCTTTGAGTTGGTCTCTTCGGCTCGTGCCATCGGGCAACATCGAAACTTACATGGCAGCCATGGCAAAAAGGGTCGATGAAGGTAGGTAACCGAGGAGCAGCAGAATGCAGCCAGCTCTAGGATAAGAACCTTTCTAGCGGTGTGAGCAGGCTTCGGAATATGAGTGGGAGTCTCTGCAACCCCTCACGATCAAAGTCTCCGCATCCAAGTACATATGTGGTAGCTCTAAAAACCCTGACTTTGCAGACCTGGCTGCAGCATCCAAACCATCCATCTACGATACTTACACGGTCGGGAGAAAACGCAGGCACCAGCCTACTCGAGCGGAGGTCCACTACCCACGCTGCATGTGTATTTGCATACATAGTAGCCAGGGATAGGTTTATGTATCTGCAACTTGAGGCGCCATCATCCATACAGAATCCTTTCTTTCGGCGCAATCCACCAAACGTAGGAAGCTTTTCGAGGTAGGGAGAGGCACCTGCACTAAAAGTACGGCGCCTGCCAGCGCTGCTTGTGTGGGAGCTGTCGCATTATTTGGCTGTTTGGCTCCCCTCCGAACTTAGCATGACTTCTTGCCGCCGTTGATCTGGCCTGATGTGGACCACCAACGAATCTAGTTCCCCCACTGACTCACCACCTGGGCGGTCCCCATTGCCACTTACCCAAATCTGTCGCCCACAGAGAGGAGTCCGGACAGTTGACGGCACAATAGGCCAGATGGTCATGCCGGTCTCTTGTCCGTCCTAACGGGTACCCCATTCCTAATTCCAAATGGGCGGTACGCTCCCAGCACCGGCCATTCTGGCGGATATTCCAGAACGAGCCGAATGCCTAACTGGTCTTATTTCTCTTTGTAACCCAATAGGCTAGAATTGAAAATAGCAATATCGCAAAATTCAGACCGCTCGTCCGGAACGTTACCACAACGCTGTAGACACGAAGCATTTAATACGACCAGCAAAGCCAATACGATTCAACAGAGGCAAAAGAGGACCGATACGGGAAGAGCCGTCATAGAAGTTCAAGACTGCTTGGAGCTTAAAAGTTCTTTCTTGTCATGCTCGCGGCCAGATACGGTTGTCCAGGGATATCAAGAACTAGAAATACTGGAAGCGTGTAAAGAGCTTGCATTAGTGTCGTCCAAAACCCTCGCCTCGCGATCAGCACTTGCAGCAAACCTACCCCGAAGCCAGGCGAGGCACCTCCGCACCACGGGCTGAAAGGCTTATTCCCAATGTTCCAGTCCCATCTGAGTCCTACATATCGTACATAGTCGAGCGGCAAAAACCTGTCACCGCGCATGAGACTAGCTGACCAAGCATAATTATACACTTCGCGAATGCACTCGTAGCCGTTATCGCATCCGATTTCCACAGTAGGGTACTGTAGGTACCTATTCGTATCAAGCCTCCCTTGCCCCAGCAGAAGCAGAATTCAGAAATCCTAACTTTAGGCATGACATGACATGACATTTCGCAGTACCATGAAATCCCAAATCCCGAATTCAGAGAGGTAGAATCCAAGGATTTAACTAACGCAAGTTAATCGACCGGAATTGAATTTAGAAAATCCCATTGCGGGCTGTACACTCGGACGCCCAGAGGCAAAAATACGATAAGTAATCCAATGCCGTAAGAGGGGTCCCCATCGCAGCACCCACCATCAGTAACGATCCCAACTATGTTCGAACCTTGCTGACGCGCAGATCGGACGCGGCGGGTTGATCACCTGTGGATTCTTTGGCCTTGCCGAGCCTCCTATGCGCTCATACACGCGCTATCTCATTCGCGAATTTGAAACCTTTTTTTCTTTGTTTCTTCTACCTGTCTGCCTGTGCCCAAGTTGGGAAGAATCAGCCACTTACTGTAGGGCTTGACGTCTGATGACGTTGCCAGATCCTGATCCAGGCACTCCATCTAGGAATCCCTCGTGTAAAAACGATTTATTTTTTCTCATTTTTATTCAGAATGCTTTTTCCCCTCCTAACTTTCGCTTTCAAGTGAGGGGTTTCACATGAATATGTAGCTAGTAGGGGAGGTAGGCATGTATGTATGAGCACAGGATAGAGGGGGTCCGGAGTGTTGGAAACGGTTTTTTCCTCTCCCCAGAATCCAAGGGCCAGCAAATCCATGATGCAATGATACCCAAGCAAACCCACTACCCACTATCTGGGAGAGCACGCATGGATGGTAACGTTGTCGACAACGGCGGAGAAATCTCCTCTTTCCTAATAATAAAAATCAGAGAGGAAAAAAAGAAAAGAAATTAATCTCTCATGGGGTTTCCCCACGCGCTCGCCCGCCCACTGGATGAGCTGTTGTCTTGGTTTCTCGGCTTTTTGCGATGCGAATTTTTTAGGTGGAGGCAAAAGGAAGGAAAATCCACTGAGATCTCGTGTTGCAACCTTACGTGAGCTGTCCGGATCCAAGCGGCTATTCGGACAGTCAATCTCGTTCATCTCATGATATGATTGAGATGCTGTGCCACCACCGCCACAGCTTGAGCCAAACACCTGCACCCGATGTGTAAATACCCAGCCGATGTCCCATGGATGATAATGTTGCGACTATTTACTGAGCCTTAATCTCACCTAGGTCAGAACTTACGGTCTCCCGAATACCGATGCAATAGTTCGTGCGTACACGTGAGATATCTCTTACGTTACCTAGTATTGAAGTCATCTTTCATCAAAGGTTACGCTAAGTTTATGGTTGAGCAAAGGTTCAATTTGTAAAAGGGGTAAACCCCCTTAATTCACCGAATAGCATCTAGTACCTAAAAACAACTTAAACGACTGTATGATTGACCCCAAGTCTAAATTCCATCAGTCTCCAGGATATTATGCTATATTTCAACAAGGTTGAGTGTCGTGCTGTGGTCCGACATTAGGAAATAGAAACGAACAAAGGAAGATAGAAAAAGCCTGAGATCTAGCAAACCAAAAGTTTCCTAACAGAAATATACACCATCAGCGAGATTATCAACAGTAGGTCACTGCTCACCCGATCGGAAGTCCATCCTCCTCATCAGATACCTTTCGTGATCGATGGCGCCACACCACGCAGTAATAGTAGATCCCAAGAGTAGACATTGTGGCTATCACTGTCGCCAGAATGTATATCCAAAAATACTTCGAGACGACTGCGTCTTCTTGATTGGAACCCCAGTTGAAGAATTGCATTGAAAATATACTCTATGAGGCGTATTGATCAGTATAAGTTTAGTAGCGATATACAGGTAAACATGGATGGGAAACTACGCGAAAGTAAAGTGTGATGATACTTACAGCCATGAAGGTGCCTGGGAGGAACACCATTGACACAATAGATATGGTCCGCATATGTTTTGAATCTCGTCCTGTTGCTAGAGCTATCTCGACATTCGTTTCCCCGTGGGACTACGGGACTTATGTTAGTGCCTGTGGTATACGAAAACATTGAAGTCATCTAATTATAAAAGTTCTAAGGGATTGAAAAAACGGATAGAGCGAACCCATTGCGTAGCCATCGCCATTCCGTCGATCCTCATGGTGCATTCTCGGATCTTATCGTCGTACTCATCAATGATAGCTTGGAGACGATCATTGATTTTGGCACCGAGTTTAATCATGTAGCTTTTGCGGACATCATCTTTATCGACACCGTCCTTTTTGGTCTCATAGAATTCTGTTTCATCAGATAATCTTAAGTCCAATTGTGCGAATTGAGTATTATCATCCTCAACTCGAATGGGTTTATTTCTGGTCTTTTTGAATAGAGTGTCCTGGAGCTCCTCCGTATGCCTAGTCATCTTAACTAGTTGCTCCCTCCATGTAATGAGTGCATTCCTAAGGTATGTCATGTCGAGCCACTGCGAGCGTTTATCTTTATTCCTCCTCTCGCTTCCGGTATTATCTATCAGCCCTATAGAATCGAGTTCGGAGATCTTTTGCTCGATATCGTCCACGTAGTCTTCGATAATATTGACATGTCTATTTCTTTCAAGCTCGGCAAAAATACCAGGCAGGAGCAAAGGGTAGCTTGCCGCTTCACCTGCAGAGCATAGCCGCTTGATGATTTCATCTTCAGTATCGATAGGACATCCAAATAGTACTGCGTAGCTTAGCCCCGTCGTTGGGAAATGCGTGACTGTTAGTGCGAGATCATTGTCCCAGGCATTTGTCGATCGACAGTTGTATACTACATTTTGACCTTAAGTTTCCCAATCGTATCAATGAAAGACAAAATTATGGTTTGCTTACTATAGGTAGGATAAGTTGGCCCTTCCTCTGAACTCATATGAATTTCCGCCCGGGAGAAAATTGGTACGTCGGACCTATTTATGACTCGTGCTATAGATCCATGCAAATATAGTTTTTGAGATATTAATCTGAAGGTGTCCTGCGAAAAGGGGAGTGTTCTAGCAACGCGCCGTCCGCTTTCGGTTGGTTGAAGTCCCTTTTCAGCATTCGGGTCACCTCCGACTTGTGCTGGGAAGGTTTGAGCTCTGACTGATTTTAGGTGTCCCTTTTCCAAGTCGGTCAACTCGTCACACATTGTTGGCATACCCTGCTGACCTGCTCTTCTCGCAAGTCTGTAGTCCAATTTAGTAGGCATGTACTGTTATGATTTAGTCTTGAAAACTAAGACTTACATCAAGACGAGTCCTGATGTTGCGCTGTTTGGTTTTGGCAATTCCTTGATTAAATTAGCAGATTTTTGAATGATTAGACTTCACTGGTTGGCTTTATACCTTATCCACCCATTCCATCCACTGTTCATCTGTCTCTAGCAGCTTTACAAAAGGCTCCTTCGGTATCTGTTAGTATCTGGAGCTAGTAATTAAAGAACACGATCATGATTGGAAGTCACCTCGTCTCGTCCCTCTAACCTCAGCACTCTGGTTTTCTTGGGCTCGTATTTGAAGCAGCTGAGTAAATCTGTTTCACTAATGCTATGATTCTCCTTCGGCCAGTCCATTTTGTCTTTTGTGTATATATTGAAGCTGAATTCCTTTTCCTCACCTCTAGAATAGGTATAATGGGGCCAAATGAAATAAATAATCATAATGTTTACAATGGCGTTGTGCCGGCAGAGAGCTGTGTTATCAGGAAGGTGCTCAGCCCCAAGCCGGAGAAGAGTACCTAGGTAGTTTCTTGTGCATCAGGGCTGCATCCACATGTAGGCGCGAAAGTAACCTACTAGGAGGTACAAGTGTAGCCTGCATGCCAGGGCGCTCCAGACCATAATATTACAATCCCACAATTTCATTAGCAAAGTCGTGCTGACACTATCAAACTTCAATTATTTTCTTCAAGTATTTACGCATGATACCGTGGCTACAATCAATTGGGAACATGTGTTAACCCTATTTAGAAGGGCAAATAGAGGCTTTTGGGGCTGTTTCATTTATGTATGGCCATGGGGACGCGCGACCGGGGAACAAATCATTTACCTACATTCGTAGCGGTTCATACATCGGACATCATTGCCATGGGTGTTACGGTGCGACAGAATTCTCCGTTCCAATAAATAAGCATCTGGAAGGCGACCTGCAGGGCATACTTGGGGGCGTTTTTTGGGTCATTTTGTAAATATTTAGGCTGTCAATCCATCCTTTCATTACCAACAACTCAACATTTTAAAACTTAGGTCATCCTTACTCTTTTGATTGATCTTTTGGAAAGACCTTATCTTTCCAAGTCGTTTGTCTAAAATCTTAAGAAAGTTACTAAATCATGGCATCTGTTTCTATCTTTCGAGCACGATACACTGACGAAACAGCGCTCTATGAGCACCTCAGAAGTGTATTTCCTAGTGGGACAATCCAAATTCGCGTATGCTATGAGACCAGATATAGCCTACTTTACGGAGGTAAGACTGACATTTTGGCCTAGTTTCAACGAGGCCGATTCTACTGCACAGTTCCGCGATCCCTGACACCGGTATGCCACAGCCTCTCTCAGTTTCCATGGTTCTAGATATGACGAGCCTCCAGCTAACATGTCAAATAGAGAGAGACAAATGATATCCAGTTAAGGCTTCAGAACGATCATTACCAAACAGGGTGATATAAACTCTGCCCTGCCCGAGTTTAGCTTCGCATCTTATCGGAATTAACAAGAGCATTGGAAATATGAACAATCTCTCATTGTTTGAAGGTTCGTTAGAGTGTAACTGAAACCATGGAATTGGGTTGGTAAATTTTTGATAAAAATTACGACTGTTGTGTTGAAAAGGATCTATTAGAATATGATATTTTGGAATACACGCCCTCAACATTAAAACCCTTCGCGTTGTGTCGATTTAGTCCACTAATCCTGGGTCGGTTCAGCTTGTTGTGTGCGACCTCTGACTGTCCTCAATGTAGTGCGGAGTTTCTCCTTGGCTGGCTGACTGAGTGGTCCTTCAGCAACCAGGAGCTCGGACTTGATTTTCGGGTTTCGCACGTAGGGTGACCCATCAAGACAATATGTCTTCACTTCTTGACCATGGCATTTGTAGTGGAAATCTTGTAGCTTTTGGAGAAGTACATTGGTTCTTGCTCTTTTCTTTTCATTGGTCTCTACGATTAACATCTCTTGCTCAATGAGGTCTAGGAACTCGTGCACGAAGTTGCTGCAGTGGCTATGTCCGTGTAGTTTTTCAAACCACTTAAATTTCTCGTTAGTCTTTGGACACTCACTAATTACAAGATATTGAGAAGACTCACGGTTTCTACCTGGCTTTTAACGATATATCCGTGCTTTTGATTTTCTGTTAACACAACCTCAAAATAAATAGGTGTTTCCGGACCGCCCCTATAGCTTGACATTCGTTGTTTGTCGAAGTCTTGTCTGAGCTGCTCCCCGCCGAGGTACCAGGTTAGCAGATCGAGGAAGAGACAGCCAAGAGTCCAAACGTCATATGCTCTGCTGATTCGACCACCTTCCATGTCGCATTCAGGCGGTCGGAAATCTGGCGTAACCGCGACATTTTCTTTCGGAACGTTCGACTTGCTTATGTCATGGTGCACGGACCCGAGACCAAAGTCAGAGAGTACAAGATTAGCTTTCCCTTTTGGGGTCATGAAGACGAGTATGTTCTCAGCCTTGATGTCTCCGTGTCGGCCGAATAGTCTATCACCGGGCTGTAAGTTATTTACCCCCGGGGGAAAATGGATTAGATGAACAGCTTCCATAATCCTGAGACACTGGTCGGATAGCCATTGAACCGTCTCTAAGGCGTGATTTGGCTTTGGGTTGTACTCGAAATATCTTCCGAGATCGCATTCTGCCCAAGGGAATAGAAGATAGTAACAGTCCCCATGCTTGAAAGTTGTCAGAACAGTTACGATATGTGGGTGAACGCCGCCATCGAACTTCTTGAGCATTTCAACTTCTTTTTTGAAGTCTTCTTCAATCCTTGTGGAATCATGTTCGAGGAGCTTCTTGAGCGCGAATGGTCCTTCTTGTCTAGATAACTTGGTTGAAGTAGTTTGAATTAGTATATTTCAAATAAGATAAAGATGCTCATTGGATCTACTTACCGAAGTAAAGACTGTATGGAAATTATGGCACATCGAATGTATCTGAACACATTTGACCTCACCATAGCCCCCTGCTTCGGTGATAGGAGCAATATGGGTTTTGACCCCTGAATGATTGGGGTATAGACTTCCCCCAGGGTTGGAATTCCCAATAAAGGGCAGGACAACTTGAGCATCGAATGTATCATGTTGGCCATAGGTTAAGAAAGGAACATTCATTCTCCATTGCCACATGTCAAAGTCATCCGCATATCGACGCTCAGTCCATTCTTTCATTATATCATTAGGTGTAGTGATAGGAAGTAGCTTGTCGCAGATATCCTTGTCTATGAACTTGAATATGTCGGCGCCTTTATTAGCTAAAACGAGAGTTGCAAAGAGCCGAATGTACGTTTCTTGTTTGCTAGGTGTCGAATTATCCACCTTTTGATCATGGTTACAGATAAGCCTGAGATAATATTCGGCATTTGCACCGCGAGATTTATGATTCCCATGTTTGGCGTCGTCAAAGAAAGCTTGGAGATGTTTTCGAACTCGTTCGGCTGTGAGTAAGCGTTGAAGGCAATGCAAAGTCAGGAAGTCGTAATGCCTCCCATCGCGGTGTCTGATTAGACTATCGCGAAGAAGGTTGTCAAGTGAATGGTCTGGGTCAATATGGGGATAGAGAGAAGATTTTTGTGGCGACTCTTCTAAGGCCTTTTCATTATCGGTATCGGTGATCCTAACCTCTGGTGTGGGTTGAGCCATAGTATATGGGCTGCCTCTCGTACGAAACGTGATTGCAGATCTGGACTTTAGGTATTTTCTAAATAAGAAAAGCTATCCTGGCTGACTCTTATATGACTTGTCTGGTAATTTAAGTATGGTATTTGGCTCATTCTTACATAATGACATCAGCGCTCTTAGATTTGAAGAAAGAATCATATTACAAGGACAGAGAAATCTGTCGGAGCCTTATGAAAAGGCGGTAGAGTTTTCAGGAGGCAGTAAGCTGGAATCTGAATTTCTGTGGTTGCCTTATTTTCGCATGAGCTGTTATATTTGGGGCGCGCCCGGTAGCCTCATCTACCCACGTACCTATTACCTAGGTAGGTATCTAGTGAACTGTTGAATACTAGGTAGTTAGGTAGACATGTTGTAGAGTACAATAGGTAGTCAACCAGAGCCTGCCGCAGTTCGTGCAAGGATATGGTGGCTTATGCAAGCCACATGCATGAAAGTAAATACTGAGGTAGTCTGTAGCGTCACAATATTCCATTTACCTCAGGAGTGGCTCGCTGTTCTGACAGATAGAGCTTTGAATAATACGTTAAAATATTTTGTACACGGGTATCAACTATAAATCAACCATTAGAAATAGCCCGATGTAGTCCCTTCATCCGTGCGACTACTCGTTTATCCTTCCATGGTCCCTCCTCTTAGACAAGAAACTGATCTAACCCATCCTTGCAATTTCTTCCAGATTGACTTGTGTCGTTTCTCCTGAATGTTGTCTGTATTCTTCTGGCTGTTCCATTTAATCTTCTGACTCGATGCCCTATCCTGCTCACTTGATGTACATCCTATGGGATCATCAGTTGGCGGAGAAAGAGTGCTACCTTGCACTGAATTACTCGATGAAGCTTGATTTTGATCGCTAACACGAAGCCCATGGGATATTGCATTTGACTTCCTTTGATGGCTTGTGGGTAATGAGACAGTTGAAATTTGTGAATCGCCTGATAATGTTTGCTGCGATGAGCACTCGACGTTCTCTGTCTTGGTTGCTTGAAGAAAGTTTGTGGAATCTGATTTTGTGGGATAAGCATGTGGGGTAGGTGTTATTAACGAGCCGTTTTCAGATTGTTCGCTACTCAATATTTGTTGATTAGAGTCATCAAGACTAGGCTGCGGCTGGTCATCTTGACTATCAAGCTGAAGATGGCTTGGCTGTATGGATTCGGTTCCCACTCCTTGGTCGTGATTATCATTAATTGCTCTCGCGCCGCTCTCTAAACTGATTCTTTGAGAAAGGCGTTTGGTTGTTTCTTTTGAAAACTCTATGATGGCTGTGTCTAAATTGTCAGGAGGGTCGGAGTCGTTTCTCCTCTTCCTGCGTGTGCCTTGGTAGTTCTTAAAACAATAGTCTTCGTCTAAACACTTATTGCACAAGTCATTTAATATTCGGGTAATATCTTCGCATCTAGTACGTTTCTCGGATCGAATGCGGAGCATTTTGTCTGAGATGAGATCCAGAAAGTCATGAATAAACTGGGAACACCCTTCAGTGGCATGGAGCTTGTTAATCCACTGTGATGATTAGTGTATGCTCTATGAAAGGTAGATGGGAAGAAGGAACCTACGGAGACCACGCTTCGTTTCAAACTGGCTTCGTATTTCGTATTTGAATCGAATTTCGATCCGCTCTTAGTGATAAGGTTGAAGAAGTCATCCTCGCTTATAGCATAATTTGCCTCTCGAGTCAAGTTAGCGTTTTCCTTAGTCCGCTCCTTCGAGAATTCGTCGACTCCCTCATTCCACCCACAGAGGTACCAGGTTATGAATTCCAAGTATAGGCATGCAAGAGACCATATATCCCACGATTGGGATACAGGTTTCCATAAGTCGTATTCAGGCGCTCGATAACTTCTAGAGATGGCTAATTTGTGTATGTCTGTCTTGTCATTAGAGGCGTTCCCGTGCCATCGTGTAAGCCCGAAATCAGATATCTTCAAGACGTCATTTTTCAATTGTTCATTGTCGACACACCCTTTGAACCAAAGTATGTTTTCAGGTTTCATATCGCCATGTCTTCCTAGTTTCTTCTCGCTGGGCCATAATGAGGGTTGGTCAGACTTGAATTCGTTATTGTGGATCATCCTCAGCCCGTTTGCTATGCCGCTACATTGATTTGCAATCCATAGGACTGTTGAGTAGCTTTTGTCAGGAGTTGGGTGTCTCTTCCAGAGATCTCTGAGGTTTCCGTTAGCCCAGGGAAAGACGAGATGGAACTTCTCCTTGTGATGGTAGGTTGCAAGAAGTCTTATCAAGTGAGGGTGGTCGTCATGGCTGAACATTTTTAACGATTCTACCTCGGCGTTGAATTGTCCCTTATCCGGAGATGTTAACTGTTTGATAGCAAGATATTTCGGCTGTTTTTGATTAATAACTTAGTTGACTGCATGGGTAGTTATTTGGCGGGTAACAAGCTCACGGGATCTTTCATTGACTCTGTCAATACGTAGTGGGACTCATGCACCTTAATACGGGACACTTCGCCTTGTCCGCCAATCAGTGCTGGGTTATGCCCCCTCTCATGCTCTAAGAAAGGAAGAGTGATACGAGGGTGAAGGTCATAATGTATGACCCTATTAGCAGCCATGTTGAAGATTGGAGATAGCATGAACCATTGGTAATTGCCAAAGCTATCTGCATCATGGACTTCTAATCGGTTTAGGCTTTCAACGAAGCATGACTCATTCTGGCTTCTACGGGGATGATAAACCCACTTGTTGTTCTCGTTCTGGATGAAGGGTAGATCTTTGTCCCATAGTTCTTCGCGTATGAATGACGCTATTTTCGTTTGCGCGTTGAAGAGAACTAGAATAGCAAAGATCTGTCTCCGGGATGTCAATGCTTTCCCTCTTGCGGCTGTGGAATCACGGTAATCAAATGGATCCCATATTGCTTTAACCCATGTTTCGAGGTCTTTGTTATCTGGGAGCCATGATTTCACTTCTCTTTGGACGTTCTCTCGAGTAATGATCTTGTCGAAATCTCCAATGGGGATGAACCTTTCGCCATCATTTCGAGGGTTCTTCCGAATCGCGCTCCGCAGCTTGTCTTCTAGCGTTTTGTCGTGGCTTCTGGTAAATGGAATGTCGGAGAATTCATAGCCGGGATCCTGAGAATCAATGCCCGTTCCAATTGATGCGAGTAGCTCATCTACGGGTGTACTTCGGGTAGGATGAGCATTTGAGTCTGATGACTTCTCAAGGTGTGCGCCGTAACCTTGGTCGCGACAGGTGCTGCTGTGTCCAGCATCAGATGTGTTTGTCTCGTGATTTATCGTATCATTTGAATATTCGATTTGATCCCTCCATGGCGATGCTGCATTGAGAAGTGCTGGGCGCCCCGATTCCGAAACCTTTGGATTGGTTATTAGTAGATATTGAGGGTTGGCATGGCGAGATTTAACCGTACAGGAGAAACTGGTGATTCACAAAGCTTGATATCCTGTGATATAAATCAGCCACAGTGATTTTGTCCGCGTAATCCTAAGTACCTGTCATACTTCCGAGTATATGGTACCCCTAGCATCACTCGGCTGCTCCATGGTTCGGGTGAAAAGGGATGCGATTCGACTGCATGTATCAAGCTAGCCGCTTAATATTGAAAAGCAAGGATCGAATCGTATTAAAAATCGACATGGTTCCTAGTGTCGTATTATATTTATTGAACGGAAACATTGTAATGAAATAATAGATGTCTTATTTACGTACCTGCCTACTGAGGCTCTTCCGCTTCCCCACCCCCTTTCTTGTAAAGCGCCTATCCCAACAAATCCGAGCACCGCCCCCTAAGTAGATGCTATGTGGCACCTATTATAGGGCTTACGGAGGACACTACAAATATCTTTAGGTACTACTCAAAAGCCACGAAATCGGCGAAGAGATGGGCTGTGGTTCCGAAGTTATTGGCTTTTTCTCTTGCTGTAATACGAGCATATCAGTTGTGTAGCCTGGGGTCTCGTTTCGGGATCTTCGGCCGTGATCTATTGAAAATTGAATGGGTGTGAATTCGCCGTGAAAAAAAAAAGATAAGGTCGAGGGGCACCCCAAACTTTTCCCCTGCATGAGAACATTTTTATTAGGAATAAGCTACTCGTTTTCTACTAGTATTTCGGCTTCCTGATTGCTGGACCATAATATGGAGTAAATGTTACTTGACCTATCTGGTTTATTCGCTACTAACTGTGCCGAAGAAAATATTCGAGCGCGTCGACCCAGCAAATACAGCAGCCCGCGCCCAACGACTGCCAACTTATCCCAAGCCAGTACATCGACCCCGCAAAACTCATTCGAAAGCTAGATGAAAGATTTGGAGAAGGCGCCTATCAGGTCGAGGTCAGTCGGATCTTGCACTTAACCAGTCCCATCTTGCCGCTCACTAACTTGGGATTTTCCTGGTGTCGAAGATGAGGCATAATCAATACATGATCCATGCTAAAGAACATCTCACCGAAGTAAGCATATCCTTCTTTTCTTACATGGACACAACTTCTAAGCCTTAATAGGACGATATTAAAGCATGTTCTTATTAATAGAAATTGACGAAAATGGGGCTATGGTGGATGATACTTATTTTATATATATTTAAAGATGGTTGCTTTGCATTATTGTCACCTTTCTCAAGTTTGGACTTTCAAGATTTCTTTTTGTTGCAGTTAATTACCTTCTATATTAGAAATGTTATTGAAAATTGAAACCCCTGGAAGGTTACAGTTGAATTTGTAGCCTGCATAAAACCTTGTGGCGCATAGCTGAACTTCGGAAGTGCCCTCAAACACATACATAGGTACTTATTAATATGATAATTCTTTTCAAGCAGGTCAAAATGTTTAAGACATGTATCTGAAACCGATAGGCGCTTGCCTAATATCCTCATACATCGCAGTGCACCATTTGGTCGAGGGGCGGTCTATGAAGGCTTCAGATCTTACAGTTTACTTACCTAGGTTGCGTGAGGATAGTTCTAAGATAAACCCGTAGGACGCTTTTTCATCCTGTGTACCTACGAGGGGCAGCAGGCTGTAATGAGACCCCGAGAGTCCTGGCCTCCTTGTGTACCTTCAACGAAACAGGTCCCGAGATGATCTTCTCCTGATGAGACCCTAATATGGCAAGGCAGATTATTCTGCTGACCCGTTAGGAATATCGATTTACAGCCAGCCACACCACCACTATGGGCTGGTTCCTACCCAAATTACCTTTGGTAATAATAGCAAATATCTATCCAATTGCGTTTTTGATCCCACACCCAATTCATACGCTGCGCAAATGAAAAATCCATTAAATCCCACATCTCAACACATGGTGTCGTAAGACAAGACCTGACATGGAATTGGGGCTGTGTATTATAGAGCGCCAACTTCAATTCAAAAGTACATGCCTGGGCTGGGTATTTCGGTAAATGCTTTTACATTTCAGTCATTACATGGATTTAAATTTAGGTGACCCCTTGCGACATGAAATCGTCAGCTTAACCCCAAGGGCAACCTGAGAGCCGCGACAAATATGCTATATGACTAGGTAGGTACCTACCTATGTAACATGCTCTAGACCCGAGCGGAGAATAAATACTCAGGCTTGGTAGGATAGCTCGTTGGCGTCCAGAAAGATGTTCTCTGATAGAAGTCCTATTGTAACATGAGAAAATAATTAACCTGCCAGACAATTGCCACTTTTCATACTTTGAATCGTTGTCTAAATGGACACTGCGACAAAAGCGATCAACTGTAGAGATCAGGATGCCACTGGACTCAAAATCCATACCATGGTCCACTCCAAATTTATTCCAAGCCCAAATGGACTTAGCTATATTCTGCTTGAGGAGCTTGGACAAGGGGAGTTTGAGGTGGAAGTATGTATATACACCTAATAAAATGGCTATGAGATATATGAATGCTGAATGAGTACTAGATGAGACACAATACATATAACATCAAGTCCAAAACTGAGCTGAGCCCTGTGAGTACAATATCTCGAAGACTTCAACTTTGGCTACCCAAAACTAACGAGATTGAAACATCAGTGTGCGATCAAAAGAATCCGAGGACTTTCGAGGTCACTGAGAGCGTAGATGCAGTCTCACCTGGGTAGATCCCTTGGAGGCAATGAACTCACAATCTTTCCTCTTATCGAAGGTATCTTAGATTTGGGTAATATTTCGGGGAGTCAAGAAGAGCTACGCAAGTTGATTTTGGGATTGAGAAAAAGAATAAACATTACCGGTGGCTGTTTCATTTTGTACCCGATTCGACTGTCGGTTCTAGGTGTGAGGTGCTTTTTTACTTCTACGAATTGGGCTGTAACACCATCTGTACTTTTATTTCTAGAGAAATCTTCGTTTTAGAGCACTTGAGGAGACAATAAAGTGTTTGATGATTTGTCTGGTAGGTTAATTGTGTCAACTTGTGCCACGCGTGTTTCTTGGTCTATTCCGATTGATGGTAAGTAGGTAGATAGGTACCTAGTAGCCAGGTAGTTGGTATTTGCAAAGTATCTAAGTACCAGGTAGATATTATTGCCCGTCTATTACCTGAATTTGTTAACTTGATACACGTCGGTAACTCCCTTTACCAGCAACACGGTACCCAATCAAGTCTAATTCTTCGACTACGATTGATATTTACCTAATTACAACTACTCAACTTCAACTGCTTGATAGAGACCTAATTAAGAGACTTCCTTATAGTTGATTAATGTCATTCACTGGAAAATCGCGCGCGATGTTCTCTTTTGCCGCCATAACATTCAGGTTGAACGTATCGTGGGTTTGTTCTGACGTCAATGTATTCTAGGTATTATAAGATAATTGGAGTGTCTTGTATCGGCCAAATTCGTCTCATTGCTCGTTCAATAATCAAGTCACCAACACCGGCGTTAAGGAAAATTTCTGGACAATCTCGAACTCTTCCGTCGCTATCGTCGATAACCCCAGACCATTATTAATGGAAAGTTTTAGCTGCCGAAGTGAGTCCCTAGTGGGAGTTTAACGCCGCCGATGACGCTAAGGATCGGGTGCCTGTTCCATTTCATCTCTAGTGGTATTCGGCGATAAGGTTACCCTTATTACCTATTGCCTATAACTCGAATTATGTGGGTACCTATTAATGGTGTCATCAGTGCTATGGCTTCACTATGTCCTCAATTAGTAAAGGTCAATTAGTAAACCGGCAAACCACCAGGCTAATTTAATAAAATAGGCAAGGTGTCATTCCATGGAACATTTCGTATATCTCTAGCTGCCTATCAAGGTACTATATGAAATTTAATAAAAGTCGCTGGTTTTCCTCTTCCCCTCATGTCCCGTTTACTTCGCAACTTTCCGGCCATTACCTCAAAAAGCCTTTCTCAGGTACCAGGCGCAAGAAGAATAGCCACCATGCCTGCCGTCAGATCCGCATATGACCCAAAGGACATGCAGTTCCGCCATCTTGGCCCTACCGGTCTTAAGGTGAGCGTGCTGTCCTTGGGTGGATGGTTGACATATGGTGGTACCGAGAAAGGCGAAATCGTCAAGAAATGCTTAGAGACAGCTTGGAGCCACGGTATTAACACCTTCGATACAGCAGAGACCTACGCCAATGGAGAGTCTGAAGTCGAGATGGGTCAGGCCTTGAAGGAGCTTGACTGGCCTCGTGACGAGTATGTTCTCACCACCAAGATTTTCTTCGGTACAGGTCGCAAAGAGCCCAACACTCGGGGCCTCAGCAAGAAGCACATTGTGGAAGGTCTCAAGAGTTCTCTCGCGCGTCTGCAACAACCCTACGTTGACGTAGTGTTCGCTCACCGTCCTGACCCCGCCACTCCCATGAAGGAGATCGTAGAGGGATTCACCCAAGTCATCCAAAACCTTAACTTGGCCTACTACTGGGGCACATCTGAGTGGAGCGCGACACAGATCATGGAGGCGACGCAGATCGCAGAGCGATATAACCTTATCGCCCCGGTGGTCGAGCAACCCCAATATAACGCTTTCCACCGCCAGCGCTTCGAAGTCGAGTATGCCCCGCTGTTTAACCAGTTCAAGTATGGTACGACCATTTGGTCCCCGCTAGGTGAGTAGATATCCGCATTTTTAGCCCCTCCTTAAAAAAATACTGACGTGATGAAAGCCTCTGGGTTCCTGACCGGCAAATACAACAACGGTATTCCTGAAGGCTCGCGATTCGCTAAGCACGGTGACTTCTTTGATAACACTATCAAGTCGCTACAGAGCGAGGAGGGCAAGGCGAAGATCGAGAAGGTTAAGAAATTGACCGCGGTTGCCGAGCGTCTTGGCGGAACTACCGCGTCGTTGGCCTTAGCGTGGACTATCAAGAATCCGAACGTCAGCACGGTGATCTTAGGCGCTACTAAGGTTGAGCAAATCGAGGAGAATGTCAAAGCTCTTAAATTTGCCGAGAAGCTGACGCCCGAGGTGATGGAGGAGATTGAAAAGATCCTTGATAATACTCCCACGAAGCCTTTCGCGTATGGGCGTGAACGATTATGAGCAGTTTCAGGGGTAGAGGGCGTGTAAAAAAGCTAGACACCTGCATATATCGGTAGATGGGGTCAAACTGCATTCGCTATTAGAAGTATATAAATTCAAATTTTACGACGGCAAGCATATGCATACCTAGGGGTCAGTTATGACATCGAGATATGTGCACTTGGACAATAATCATAGATGACATTCACCCTGTAATTATAGTGGAGTGAGAGGTTTTTAGTGCAAATATAAAGGACTTAGCGTTGTTCAGCGCACTCTTTCCAACAACGAGGTCGACAACAGCTCTGAATTCCCAATATATATTAGTGTAAGTTATATCATTCAATTATCTAATAGAAGCGTTTCGATTTTATATATACAAAATACCCCATAAACATATCTATAAGATTACATAAGAATTTTTTGGGGACAATCGTTGAGCTGTTGCGGAGCTGTTGTTGGATAAAGCGGGTCTGTGGTGGTACCTCGTATTCTGATTGGCTTTAGAGCATACACTCACTATGATAATGCGCTAAAGCCCATGTAGCGGAGCTTCAGCGCCCAAATCCACAGGGCTCGTAGCTTTAGCTCTATTAGAGCTTTCAGTTACAATCCATTTGGCGGGATGGCGTAAATACCTCAGGCGAATGCCGAGATCAAAGGAGCCGGCACTCAGACCTGGGCCCCTGTTTCGATAACAGATTTCACCACTTGATCTATCATTCTCGTCAGCTCCGTCGTATGGCTTAGCATAGGTGAATGGCCGGAGCTGATCTTTTGGATCTTGGATCCCGCCATCTCGCCAAATTTCTCCTGGTACATTGGGGGCGGACCACGGTCATTTTCGCAGACAACGTAAGTGGACTTGACAAAGCTAAAAGCCTCGTTGGTCATCTTGGTTTTCTGTACTGCGTAGGACTGGTCGATGATCTTTGACTCCCACTCTTGCGCCTCGGCGTCAGGAAGGTCGTGGTAGAGTATGTTAGCCGCGTTCTTTATGGTAAATCGGCCATCTGGCTTGACGTCATTGTTTGGAGATTCGCCAAACACGTCTAGCACCGACTGACTCATAGGGAGGATGAATGCAGCGAAGTAGAACAAGTGTACTGCAGGAGCCTCAGTTAGCAATTCTTTCTTCTATTGACCAACAAAGAAGATGCATGGTTCCTCGTGGAGTATATGGATGACTTATAAGCTTGCTGGTCCCGTCATGGTGACCAGTGTTGGCATATGAGCAATGGGAGATATGCGGGTTAGGGATGCTTACCAACGCCACCAGGAAGGCTAGCAGCTTGTCGTTCATCAAAAGACGAGTCTTTGGTCACGGCTTCGGTGCCCACGAGCCCGCCGTACGAATGCATCACAACAAACACCCTTTTCCCTTGTTCCACGAGGCGCTAGACCTCGGATCGAATGGAAAGTGCATCGTCAGTCAAAGATTTGGTGGCAAAGTCCGGCTTCTCCTGGTCAGTCAGACTTGGCAAGAGTGGGTGAACAACATCATAGCCGAGAGCTCTGAGGGCGTCCTCTAGCTTATAGTATGCGTCTGGCAGTTGAAAAGAGCCTTGGACTATGACAATGGTAGGAGTTTCCGTGGGTGAAACCATCTCGGGTCTTTTTCTAGTTTACTAAGGTCGTCAAGGAAACGAAAGACGATGAGAGAGTAGCCGTACTAGGTGGTGGTGCACGAGAAGTTGAATCTATAGAAAACAGTTCAGTCACTTGGACGGCGTCAAGTAGTCTCGACCTTGGCTAGGTACCTGAGTACCTACCCGGTACCTAAGGTAAGGGATAAGGTAGTGAGTAAGGCTGGGCGGGGTAGAAGCGACGGTTCTCTTGCTATCGTCCAGGGTAGCAATGTTCCAAGTACAGTCAGCTTGCCAAGCTAATAGGTTGTTTTGTCTTGTTCATTAGATTTGTGTTACCATTACCCCCTATACCCCTTTCTCCACTTCTCATCCCCTATGTGATTAGGTGGCTGGAAAGAGGTTTTTTATATCTTCCTATGAGTTTCCTAGACATTTATATTCACCTGAAACAAGGTTTTCAATGTTCTACAGAATATTTTCTATCATTTTAGAGCTATTTTTATCCTGGTATGTCATACATTTACTCAAGCCCGTACTCCTTCACCAACTTCTCCGCGCATGTGATACCCGTAACGTAAGCGGCTGCCTGGACGTGGGCACATGGCAACACCGGTACGACACTCAAATCAGCTACACGAAGACCTTCGACGCCCATGACTCGAAAGTCATTATCCACAACCACATTAGAATCACCAGGTTTGCCCATCCTAGCTGTTCCCGTCATGTGTAAGCTTGATATGACCTTTTCGCCCCAAAACGCTAATATGTCCTCCTCAGAATCTGATTTTGGGCCGGAAATTAGTGCGACTGTATTCTTCGCGTAGGATTCGTGCTCTGTGAAACGGAGGACGGCGCGCAGGGATTCGACGGCTAGTCGGCGGTCAAATGGCGAGGTCAGGTAGCGAGGGTTGAATTTTAGGGGAACATCAGGATCCGCAGATTGTAGCGTAATTTCTCCACGGCTTTGGGTGTTAAAGTACCAGGTGACTAGGGAGTGGTAGTTCATTGTTGGAACCGTAGGGTCAAGCCAGTGTGCCGGGAAGTGAGTGATGACTTCGTAGTGCGGTACGGTGTCTAGAAGGATGAACCTCTGCTCTTCGGCCGGAAGATCTTGGAATTCTTTGGTTTTATCGATGTTATCCAACTTGAAAAACCCAATGCCAGATTGGGCCCCGTATTTTGCCCACGGCCCGGTACCGTCTTTCTTCCATTGATCTAGCGCCGCCTCCATTGCCTCAGGGTCGCTGTAGAACGATGCACTGGATACGGCAGGTTCCTTTCGACTATGTATTATGGGAACACATAAATGGTCTCTCATGTTCTGGCCTACGGCTTCGTTTTGGTGGATTATTGGAATTTCGTAGTCTTTGAGTTGCTTGACAGGTCCAATCCCAGAATGCATAAGAATCCTAGGGCTGTTAAGGGCACCTGTACAGAGGATGACCTCTTTTGATGCAAAATCTGGGAGTGTAGTTAGAAGCCATTTGATGATCATATCCTATTGGGTACTCACATTTTTTCCCGTTTGCTTCCACCCCAATAGCTTTCCTTCCCTCAATAATCACTCTTTGCACTAGCGAGTTGGTGGCGACAGTCAAGTTATCTGGAGCCGATGCTATCAAATCCGCCGCAGTTGAACGGACGCCGCTCTGGCAGGAGCTAATAGCAACTGACATCCCAATCGGATTTCCCGAGTTATGATCTGGGTTTAACGGGTATCCAGCCTGCTCGAAGCAGTCGAGTATTTCGAGTAGATCTTCTACGCATTCCTTGGTATACCCGACCTTCAGGGGGCCGGAAGAGCCGTGGTCTGCGGCTTTGGGGGCAATATACTTCTTGCCGATCCCGGAGGGCGGTTCGCCGTTGAATGATTCTAAATTCCTAAGTCGAACTTGCATGTGCTCCCAACGAAAGGTATCATCGCCCACTATTCTTGCCCATTCATCGTAATCGTCTCGACAGCCGACACTATATCCAGCGAAGTTAATAGCGCTACCTCCCCCCAAACCACGGCCACCTGGAAGTCCTATTTCCCGGTTGCCGCAATGCTCCTGAGTCGTACTCTTATAACCCCAGTTCAAGTCCTCGTTAAATAATGTCGTCCATCGCTTTCCATCGACACGGAGATCGTGGTCGTCATTTTTACCTCCCGCTTCTAATAAAAAGACGGATGGCTTTTTGGGAGATTTAGCCAACCAGGATGCCACAGCGCACCCCGATGGTCCACCTGTGGACCGTCAACCTAAAGCTCAACGGCGAGGGAGACCATGACTTTACTTACCACCAACGATTATAAAATCATAGATAGATTCCATGGCGAAAGTAATTTATTGGGTATCTAATCGCGTACTTTGATTTAGGCCTTGAGATCGGTCCCACCTACCTGAAGATATAGAAGTCCCGGGTATTCTTTCTAAGCATGAAAAGTGTATGTGATAGCGTATAAATAATATTAACTACTCTCAATCATCTGCCTCATGACTTTCGGATAATCAAACCCAACTAAGTGTGAGTAGGTTGATATGCACCACAAAGTTTCTTGTCAGTTTCCGTGACTGTAAGTATTCGTGAGAGTGTTTATGGACCCACTGCCCACCTCATTCTGTACCTCTCTTTTGCCCTATTCGGTGCTATGAAGCACACCGCCTGGTTTACTTGTTAAACGAATCGTTTCCCGCCCTCAAAAAGCTGCGAGATCGGTTATACATCAACTTAGACCACATTAATCTTTCTTGGCGTGATGTTCATCCGCCTGTCACTGGATAAGTTTCCTAGTTTCACGGCGTAAGCGCTTTCTGAAGTTCAGAAGCCCGAATTAGGTGGCATGGAAACTGACTGGATACCCCTAGGGCACACATTCAACCATTCGCGGAGCTCGTGGAATGCCTGTAACCCACAATATCTTACACTACGATCGGCTATTGAAGCGATTAACGGAAGAGGTAAGGGTTTTCGCGGATCGAGGCCCATCGCATAGTTCATCCATCCATCCGGCAATCGCTAGTGCTAATGCGCCTTAGAGCCTTCTAAATTTATAGCGATGGTAGTGCTACTGGTATAGGGCTAGCAGGACGCCAAGACCACCTGCATCTTTCAATAAGCTATAAATACCCCTAGCTCTAGAGCCAAATACCTCAGTAAGTACACGGTTGATGTCAACTAATTCTAACGTCGCTTTCTAAGAACAGAATAATGTGGTATCTACAGCAAGTTTATATACAAGAGCGATTTAATGGTCTATCTCCTTGAGGCTGTTGAAACATGTTTGAATCCAGGTTAAGCCTTAACCGTCGTATCGGGCTTGAAAAATGTACTCGGTCCGTACCAGGTGCCATTTACAAAGTGACTCCAGTAGACGTACGGCTGTGATGGTGTCAGTTAGGTATCAATTCCATATTAATGCGGTGTTGCTCATATGACTTACGAAGAAATCCTTCTTCAAATGGTAGAATAGACGACTAGGTGACTCTTGGCCTCCTAATATGTTTGCAAAAGTCTCCTTAGGTATACCACCATACTTGAACTCGCAGAGCATGAGTTCGTTATGGCCGGTTAGAAGCGGGCAGCTTGCGTATCCGTCGTATGCAGCCTTAAGTTCCTTGCCTTTCATTGTTGCAAGCAAATTGTCAATTAAAACCGGAGCCTGAGCTGTAATAGCAGCTGCCGTTTTGCTATTCGGAAGACTGGATGCATCTCCTAGCGAGAAAACGTTCTTGAATTTGGTATGTTGAGTTGTGGACTTGTCAACATCGACCCATCCAGCAGCATCGGCTAAGAAAAGTGGTGTTAGCTTTTGAGATGACAGGCGCATTAATTGTGAGGTTGAACCCACCTAGCTCTGATTTAGCAACGAAATCGAATGGTTTCTGTGGTGGTACAACGTCTATTTGCATCTACTGTCAGCAACAATTTCGAGCTAGAATAGGGGTAAAATATTCACGAGAAAAACTCACGGAGGAATCCAAATTCTCTCTCTACAAGTGCCCCTTTAGCGCCTTCAGCTAAGTTTTTAAACGTCGCGACCTTATTCCTTGGATCGACCTTGACAAGGTTGTGCTGGAATAGGCCTTCAACCTTTCGTTGCTTGCGTAGCTCTTCAAGAGCCTGGGAGTATTTCGGAACAGCGAACATAGCTATATCGGTATTAACGCGAGGGGCCATCTCTGTGACATAGGGGTTGAGTACTTACAGGGACCACCAGTCGCGAAAGTAATATCAATATTGTCTCTCACACCATCGCGCTTCCATTGCGAGAGGGCCATCCACATGACTTTTTGAGGGGCACCGGCACATTTTATGACACCAGCCGGTTGGGTGAAGATGGCTGGTCCCTTTTTGAAAGCCTGGATATTTTTCCAAACCTGTTCGACTGTCTTGTCCGAGTAGATTGACGATACTTGGCTAGCGGGATCTTGCAGAGCTTGCTCTAGACCTGATACTCCGGCAAAGTTTGTCTCGAGGCCTGGTGCTACAATTAAGTAGTCATATGAGACATTAACTCCTTCAGATGTTTTAAGAGAGTTATTTGCTGGATCAAAAGTAGATACCCGTAGAGGATAGTGTTTGACACCCTGAGGAATCACACTAGATAGGGGTTTATGCATATCCTCTAGGGATCTTAAGCCAGAACCAACAAGTGTCCATCCGGGCTATCCTAAAATTAGTATCTTGAGGAATGACTAGGAGATTAGGGAGCTCACCTGATAATGGTGTGTCTGCGCAGGGTCTAGGATAGCAATATCTTTATTTTCGAACTCGGGAGTTCGTTGCAGCTGAGCAGCGACAGTTACACCAGCAGTTCCTCCTCCAACGACAACAACACGATGGTGAGCCTTGGCTGGTATCGTGGCATAAGTTCTTGTAAGCCCCCTTATGGGAGCTCTGGCGAGTGGACGAAGCATGGAAACTCCCGCCATATTCCCAGATATGCTTGAATTAGGTCTATGATTGGGTAATGCAAAACTGAAAATCTGAAACTCGGAACTGATTGATCATAAGTTTTATTTAGTCAGGAAAATAGGAAGAATTGGTGGTCACGTGAAAGCACGCCATTTAGTCTAGACCAATTATTGCTGGTTTGCTTAAGTCCGACCAATCAGATGCGACAAAACTCGTGATAACATACCATTCTAGGGAAAACCCACAATTATTAGTCTTGCGCGTCTTGCTCAATTTATAATAGGCATTCTGAGCTATAGTTCAGTTACTGATACCTCCGGAAGCTAACTCGAAAGCACACCAAGTACCTATATTAAGCTCACCCATATATTTCATGACGTCGTTCAAGGTTACGCATGTAACTGAATAATTCGCCATGCCGAAACTTCCTCATCATTGTACTAGAGAGCCGCTGGATATTAACCGAATGCCAACACCATGTGCCAAATAAAAAAAACATACAGGTGATCATCTAATAAACTATCAAAGTCATGGCGATTTTAACCCGGAGACTTACCCCTTTATTAAGTTCCATGTCTTCACTTTTACCCCTGAGATGAAAGTAGGCACAAAAACATCGAATACACAGATGAGTAATTCCAACAGACATATGAAGGTTTCTGTCAATACAACTACGATGACTGTCTACAAGTTACCTAGGTACATATATATACCAAATACCATTGATCATTGATTGGAACCACTCTCTTGTGGCGCCTACTTGCATTTTGCGCAACAATAAGATGTGAAGTACCTAGTAGGTGCCTAGCACGAGACAACACAATGGATTCGGCCGAATATCGGCTCTCTCTGTCTGGTATATTTGATAGTCTAATGATAAAAATGAGTGAAAATAAGAAAATGTCGTACTCATAAGGAAAGTCCTCCCAGGAGAAAGGCGTTCAGTTTTTTTTTTAATTTAATTTTTTTTAATTTTTTCAACAGTAAATCCGCAGGTAGGTAGTTCTCCATTTCATAATAAATATACTCTTCGAAATTTCAAGAAATGTGAAGATTCGTCAAGTCGTGAGGTGATACCTTCACTCACCAAATCTTTGTAATACATGATACCTCGACTTTGTGAAGTACAGAAGGAAACCCAATTCCAAACTGAGCTGTTAAGCGTTCGTCTAAGACATAATTCAACCTGAAGCCATGCTTCTTCTTCTCCCTTATACCCGTAGGTAACCGTTCATCTGATTTGCGTCGACTGACATTTAACGACATCTTGAGGAGACTTGGTTCAACTGTAGGAGTCCAGGCGCTCGAATGGTGAAGTAATTGTGCCGCATCTATAAGGGAAATTATTAATGCAGACTCATTGAGGACCTAAACTTAAAGTAATGTATGCTATATTTCTTGCGACAATAGCCAGGCACGACTGTATCTAGTATGATGTTGTCCAGGTGTAGTATTATCATAGTATTTGCTTACTTCAACTTCATAATTGCCATTTCCGTATTCATCATTCAAGAGCAACACGAGATGTGTCGGATCACGGACGTGTCGACTATCGATGAGTTGTGTCTGAACCGGAAACTTGTCTCCCGTGCCATGAACGGCTTTCTGGTTGGATTCATGGCGACTCGTTGCATTGCTGGCCATCGATATTCTATTTGCTTTAATAGTGTGTAGCACAGTTGAGATACGATCTGTATTTATCACTGAAAAATATATAATAGTAGAGCCTCGTTTGAAAGAATTGTTAGAGATCATGAGATGGGTATCACTGGCGGCTAAGCATATGTATACTAGTAAGCACCAGAGCCTTATGACTACAGGTCTATGTCTGTCTGCCTAATAAGGCGTTCTTTGTATTTCTACGAACCGGTTTACCATTTACAGGAAATAAATAAATAAATACACTAGCTAGGTATATATATTGCGGTGTATTAAGTTACGTATGAAATAATATCAATTGCGATGTTTGTTTTCGAAGTACGGAATATTGGTCTATATTTATGCCGACTGTGTGTTGTGCTCTGATTGGATCGATCGAGACCATAACAGCGGTCTTGTCCGGCGACCAAGCACCTATATTTTAACCCCGGCACCCCGGACGCGCGGACCTCGCAACGTCGCCGATTCGACCACACGTTTTCGAGGCTCTGGATCAACAGAGTAAGGGCTGATGAAACTGCCAGCTTGTCAAATTTAATTATACAAGCCTTATTTTATCGGCATCTAGAAGATCAGGAACAGGCCTCAAGGTTGCCTATGAGGAAGGGATTCTTGTCCAATGGCGGTTACCTCTGACTTGAAAACTCCTGATAACCAAATGTGTTGAGGTGTGATGAAGGATCTACAGGAATCTAATGGATTGGAGCTTACGCATCCTTAAATATGCCGAGCTTACACATATATATACGTCACTAGCAGGGCGAGTCCTTATGCTCGGAAATAAAATCAATTGGTGTCCTTCCATCTCATCGGAGGGGATTGGGGAAATTGTCATGGGAATGTACAAGCAAATTTAGTAAAGCCGAACGCCCACCGCGAAATAATGCCAGCCTATCAATAACCTAACCGCCTGAAGTACGAGTCGAATCCATGGTATCAGCTGGATAACGCCCCATTGCCCCTTTTCGCAACCATTAACGCCTTGACTTCAGTACCTAATGTACATATTAGGTGTGCAATAGCGCAGTCACCAATAGTCAAACCTCGTCTGCCTGAAACCTGCCTTCCGTAGTTAACCCGTAGAGGATTACGGTCATCCGATGGGGCTGTCATGGAAGTAGTCGAGCAATCATCATTCGTACGACACAATTATGAGATGAAGGTCATTGAGCCTATGCGCAACTCCATTGACGGAGAATCGATCTCGAATAATGGATCCATCACGGCTGTCGACTGTAAGGAACAATGGCAGCATCGATGATTGGCTGTCGTCTGTGGCCATTGGCTGATTCATTGCCCCACTTGGATTTCCAGTCGTTTTCCTGATCCAAAGCCTTGTCGAATGACGCTTTGCATTCCTCAGGGAGCTCGTCGTAGATCTCCTTGGACACTGCTCCAAGCCCTTGGAAGGGGGCTAGGAAATCAGGCACTTGACGCTGTTCGTACACGGCTTGCGAGAGACCGGCCGGGGGGGTCTCCATGTGGGTATCAACAACTTTGAAGTTACGTGGAATCTTAGGGTCCATTGGAGGGAAGCGGACGCTGTCAGTAGGAGCAGCCGAATCTGCAACCTGCTCGAATTTTGCATGGGTTGGTTGCATGCTGGCAGGGAACTGCATGGTGTTGGTGTGGACGTCATAAACACCAGAGAGGTTTTGACGTCGAATGGCGCCAATCTCGGCATTGAAACGACTGCGAAACATGTTAGTCCTGATTGGCAAAATCGTAATGGATGTGTATGTGTGAAGAACATACCTTGCTTCACGAGCGTGCTCAAGTTGCCAGTTGACATCAGTGATGTTAACACGTTTTCTCTGCTTGTCCACCTTGCCATTCTGCATGGGAACAGAAGGCGCTCCGGAGTGATAGACAGCACTGGCACCATGCCAGGCGACGTATTGGTTCTTGTTGTACTCTTCACCCGCAACGAACTTGTCATTGGGATCAGCGAGTACACCTTCCTCAATGCCCTCGGCTCTAGCTTTTGCGACCTCGTAGTCATCAATGATGCGCTTGCCACCTACAATGATCAAGGCGCCAAACTCCCGGAAAACCGACCGGGCCGTAACGATTCCTATAGCACGGCCCTTGTAGGAATGGGGGATAATGTCGCGCTCGATCATATCACGTTTCTCGTCCTCGTCCACAATAATCTTGTAGAGTCGCTTATGCTTGGTGAAGAAGAGGTAAGAGTCTCGGAATCCCACGCAACGGGCGGGTTCGGTGGACAACATGTAGAGACGATCTCCTCGACCTGTGACGGTGAATGTACGACAACGATACTCGCGGCCACCTTGCAGATTACCAAATTTGTCAACCTTGGTCTCTCCCTCGGGATCCTCGGGCAAGGCAACCTCATCATCTACAATGTCGACCATATTGCCTTCCTTATCGATGGATTGCTGGGTAGGCTGATAAGGAGCTCCCTTTCGACCACCTCGTCCTCGCCAGCCGCCGCGACCGCGTCGTCGGGGAGGATCATTTGGATCTCGCTGAGGGGTCTCAAGAGGAAGGGTGTCCCAATCCGGGGGTCGATTCTTGGGGGGACGACCTAGGCGTCGTCGTCGGATGACAGGTTGAGGAGGGGGGGAGGGAGATTTGACGGATGGGATATCCGAATCCTGGTTCTCTTCGGCCTCAGCGACTGACTCTTCTTCTTCATTCTCCTGTTCTTCGGCTTCTACTTGTTCCGCATCAGAGCCTTCGACATCGGGCATGGGCTCATCCTCGACTTCTTCAAGAGGCGGAGGGTTAGGCTCTGTTTGGCAAAGTAAAAGTTTAGTAAAGTTTTTATCAAAGGCGATAATGTTGCGAAGGATGGAAGTGTAGAGAGAATGCTAGGTGGGAGATATGCGGTTCGGTCGCGCATGCGCAAATGATGCGAATGCGAATGATGCGAATAATGCGAATGAAGGGAATTGGGAATCTTGGAATTGGATTTGATTGAAAAGAACAAATAAATGATTACTTACCAAGCTTCGCGGCGGCGCGCTTAGCAGCTGCGCGACCAGGACGTCGTGGCATATTGAATGTGTTCGACGGAGGCGTTGGCAATCGTCAGTGTGGTGATAATTCGAAATCGACGTTCGTGATGATGAAGAGTTCACGGTGCAAAAGTCGAGGAAGCTTGAAAGTTAGAAAGGTTCCTAGGTAACCTCAACGCGATTGCTAAAATGTGGGTCGGCTTTTCCAAAGATACAAAGATACCTGGTGCTAAGGTCCGTCGCTGTCTTGTACCACGTGACCCAAAGCTCAAGGGTTGTGAACCCCACTTATAGCATTTAGTCACCGCACGTGAGCACGTGACGAAACATTCCTGAACCCCTCCTACGCCATTGAGTTCAAACCAAACACTCACTGTAAACTTTCATTTTCGGCATAAACTAGGTAATTGCTATGGGAAAGGGGAGAACCTGATTTTATACACCAACGATTCCATTTTGAACTTTTCTCTATCGCCATCTATAATTTTCCACTTTACAGCCCCTATGCAACTTCAACAGCGTCAATTCCTTGGCTAGAATTAGAGATATTCATCTAGTCCTTGACGACGCTCACTTAGGCACATTGCATCTTCCCCTAATTTCACCATGTTCCCCTATACGGCTCCAAAGCGTCATGTAACCTTCCCCAGACCCCGCCATGCCACGTGCGAATCTCCTTCCATTCAGACACAACTTCGCTCAGCATCATCAACCAGCCACCAATAATGAAATCCGCATAATCGGCCTCTTTGCCGCCTATGAAAGGACCATCCGAAAACTGGAAGTACTTCGCTGCCTCTCCTAACGCGATCTCATACGCAGCTACCACCTTCCTCCTCTCTTCACCGGTGACATTGAGCTGGTCCCACGACTTCACGCCAGCCCGTCTGCAGAACTCGGCTTTCATCTCTTCCTCATTCGCTGGGTCGAACGGGAAGCCTTGCGAGAATAGGATTCCGCCTGTGGGGAAGATTGAATCGATATGAGCGTTGAACGCCTTGTATAAGCCGATTGAATGCTTAAACAGCGCCGGACTTTCTGGGTACTTCTTATCCAAGTATACTGCGATATCGAATGAATCCCCTACCACTTCGTTCGTGGATGTGTCTTTGATGACCGGAAGCGTGTAGAATGGCTCTCCGTCGGCGAAGAAGCGCACCGGATCCGCGCCAAGACTCTCCCGAGTCATCCTTATATCAGGTAGTTTGACCCATTTTGTGACGAAGTTCGCGCGCTTGAAGTTCAGCGCGTACCGGACCTTCCACGGATTTGGTGCGAATGGACGAACAGGCGGACCCGGGGCAATGTCGTAGAAGAGTATTTGACCTGATGATGACGCAGTAGAAGTCATTGTAGCGGGATGTGATGTAGTAAGTATATTGGCAGATAGAATGGTGAAGTAGAGAGGTGTACTGAGGTCTCAGTACACAGGTCAGATCGCTGATGTTGCAATAGACGATGAGGATGTTGTCATCAGACGGGCTAGGTCCCTGAATTTATACATCGTCTTTGATACTCTCAACTCTCACCATCATAAGGTGCATCTAAAGCGAGACATTCTTAGTGGAATGCGCCTAGCGGGACTAGTCCCGGTCCCGTCCCACCTCGCCCATATTCAGCTCTCGCCAATGGGCAAATGACGGATCCGTCATACAAGCAATGCACTTCGCCCGCATGTATGATTCTCATTTTGCATCAAGTCTACTCATCTGGTGAGACTGACTCCTAATCCAATACTTTTGATATTGCACTACTATTGCAATAGTAGTACCCGTCAGCTCAACAATTACGCCGTATGCACCCGTATAGGCTGGTCACGTGTATGATGCTCATTCTGATTCACTTAGTCACAGTTTAATACAGCCACAAGCCACTCGGGTGCCATCGGCTTGGCAGCATCAACCCTTGCGACAAAACGGAAGTCCAGCGACCGGTGAACGATGATCCAGCAGGCGCGCTCTGCCACATTCAATGATGTCGTGTTTACTAATATGATTAGATAATTAAGTTGTCGCGACTACTAGATGATAATTTTTTATTTAGTATCATACATTTCATTTCGAAAAACGATCGAATAGCTTAACAATACATCTCACGAATCCACGAGAGCCTATTCGAATCTTTGTGCGCGGTACGTGCTGTGTCCATCTCCTACCTGAAAGCAAGACATTGCATCAATCGCACGATTAAAGAAGATCAAAGCCCAACACGGTCTTACCCTCTGGTGATATGTCAGCAAAACCCTTATACCCCTTCAAGTTTCTCTCGTCGACGTCTACGTTGGGACTGTCTGGTGGGCCCTTTCCAAGAAGGGCGTCTTGTAATTGAGTCTTGACGTAAGCTTTGTTTATCGGTGTAGTGGGACAGGCCGCGACGTAGACGACACTCGCGTCTCCTTGGCCATTGTGCTCGGGGTCAACAGCGTGACACATCTGTCAGTAGTAAGTAAACCTCATCACGTTCTATACGGGATAGGATTCGAGTAGAACTTACGTCCGTGTGCCACCACACCGTATCTCCGGGGTTCATCTGCGGAATATAGGTGAGACATTCCCGCAAACGAAGGTGAGGGTGCGAACTAGGGCTCAATCGCTGGCTTTGCTCTTTCATCGTTCCCGGGAACCAGTCCGACTTCGAATCAAAAGTCCATTTGGTGGGATCCATGATGTCTTTCTCGTCCTTAGGAGGTGAAAAGAAGGGCCTTAACAATACATATGAGATAACTGATGAGATATTTGGGTACAGCATCAATGTTCCCGCTGAAGGTGACGCAGGAGTCAACGCGGTCCATCCTTGGAACGAACGGAAGACGACCGAATGTGCGTTAGCCTTGAAGAAGAATTGATCTGCGTTTTTCCGGACGCTGAGATCAAATGCGTCGTGTTTCTCCGGGTTGCCGGAAAATACAGAGTCGTACACCTTGCGATACTGTGGCTCCGCCCATCGACACAGGCTCCCGGCATCAATATGAGGTCCAAGGCCCAGAAATTCTTGTCCGGGCGGCCGAATCCGAGCTGCATCAGTATAGCTCAATGGTTCAGGGTTTGTCTCCTTGGATTCGTCATGGAAGAGCGCATTCAAGGTCCTCTGAAGAAGAATCTGGTTGGGGTGAGTGCGAACGGCTACTTGAGTCGGAGAGTTGTAGAGCCTTAGCATAGCCGGGGACTCTATAGGCCAACCTAGAATCTTTCCAGGATTCTCTGCGACGAGGTTTTTCATGTCCTGGAACAGGGCGTTTGCCTCCGCTTCGGGAATGACACCCCTGACAACGCAACACCCACTAGACTTCAATTGTTCGCGTTGTTCATCCGAAAGTCCATGGTTGCGGATGTCCTCCATTTGATAGATTGGGATTGAATCTTTGCCTAGCACGGAGAGATCTTCGGTGACTGTTTCAAGATCTTTGCAGACTTTCAGCCAGCCTCGACGTAAAGCTTCCTCTCCATATTGGGCGACGATCTCTGCCTTGGCGCTGGCGAAGTCTGTTCCCCGTGTAATTTCATCGGGCGCAATGCCGAACTCCTTCCACGCCGGCCAAGTTTCGATGACGCCTGGCATATTTGGAGTTCGCCTTTGGCGAATGTGAATAGGGGTAAGAGATTGAAGATGTGTGTTCGCCGAAAGCAGGTTAGTGAAGTTGAGATAACGATTGAGACGCAGAATACACCTTATCTACCGGATTTTGGGAGTGGTTTGACGAGAATGCGCATGGAAATAAGACACGGATCACTATACTCAACTTCCTAAGCTTTCCCCTGTAAGTCGTATCATTTATTTGAGCTGCTTATATCTATGTGTTGCACCCTAGACTCTACCCTGGGTATGCGATTCCCCGCTCGACGTTTAGGGGGGTGGTGGGGCATTTCGGCCTAGTGCCCGACGGATCTGAGCCGACGTGAATCTAACTAGGGTCGGGGTCTCCGACGATAACCTCAATCAAGGCTCCCCCAAATACGTGGTATCTCCTCCCCGATATCTATTGCGTATCGTTACCCCAATCTGGTGCACGGTGACTTACCTAGGTCTCTAAAGAAGTCTATAAATGGGGTCCACTCATTTCTTCCGTTCCACTTGGCGATCTCGAAGGCCAACGTCGCGTTGTTCCAGTCTCCTGTACACTTGAACGCGCAACGACCTTCAGTATGGCTGTTCTTAGTCCGATGTTTCTCGTCTGCCTCATCGCTGCGCTCAATTGCGCCAGCGTGGGGTATGACACCAGCATGATGTCCTCATTGAACATTTCGGTATGATTTTTTACTGTGAAATTATCTACCAACTACGATGCTAATATTTTGCTTGCAGGGCACATTTAAGGCGAGATTTGGTATAGACTCAAATATCAAAGGCTTGCTCACTGCCGTGCAAAACCTTGGCGCGATTGTGGGAAGTCTTTTCGCCGGTTACATCGTTGACAAATGGGGTCGCAAAGGAGGAATCATGACGGCCTCTTGCATTGTGCTAGTCGCTACGGCCCTCCATAGTACTGCGACAACCAGAGCGCAATTCTTCGTCGCGCGCATCGTCTTCGGTTTCGCAAAGGCTATCGACATTGCATCTGTACCAACCTACCTTGTGGAACTGTCGCCCCCAAAGCACCGTGGTTTTGTTTCCGGATTGTATTGGACATGCTGGCTCGTTGGTGCCATTATCTCCGCAGCAGTCGGTTACGGAGCGAGAAGAGTTGGAGGAGACTGGAGCTGGCGTATTGTCTGCATCTGCATGGCTGCCCCCGCATTGAGTTGCATTCTCTCGCTGTTTATGGTCCCCGAATCCCCACGATGGCTCATGTCTCGTGATCGAGAACCCGAGGCCCTCGCAGTTCTTGCCAGATTCCACGGCGGTGGCGACGACACTCACCCTCTCGTTGTCGCAGAATTCAGAGATATCAAGGAAACGCTCGCGTTCGAGAGGGAGAACAGCTTTCCGACTTTCTTTGCTTGGTGGAGAGCCTTCTTGAGCGACAAGGCAAACATTCGCCGGGGTTTCATTCTCATTTCGCTCGGAACCTTCGAACAGACTGTTGGATCTAATATCATTACTTTCTACCTCGACGATGTCCTCGCTCTGGCCGGTATTACTTCTGAGTCAAGCAAGTTCGCCATCAACCTTAGTCAAAATTGCGTGGCATTTGTCATCGCACTTATTGGTATTTGTCTCGTCGACAGAGTTGGCAGAGTTCCTATGCTGGTTGGTGGAACCCTGTGGTCGGGCGCCGTCTTAGCTTGTATGGCGGGTCTTTCAGCGGCAGCAATCGATACAGTTGGTGGACGAAATGCCATCATTGCTATGGTGTACATCTTTCAGGTAGGATACGCCATAAGTTGGACGCCATTGTCATTCTCGTATTGCGCGGAAATGTTGAACTTTACGATTCGCGCCAAGGGCATGGGGTAAGCAAGCGTCACCAACCTTCCATCTGCATTGAATCTAACATTACCTACAGTTTCTATACAATTTTCGATTCCCTTGTCGGCTTCTTCTGCCAATACGTTATTCCAATAGGCTTGGATGGCATTGGATGGCGGTAAGCTTTGTCCTTGAGGTGTACTTGGTATTTTAACTAATCAATGACATAGCTTCTACATTATTGGCGTTGTTTGGAACATCTTCGCAGCCATCGTCATCTACTTCACATATGTCGAGACCAAGGGCTTAACGCTCGAGCAGATCGATAATCGTCTTCACGGTCTCCCTGTTGATCACGTCGATGTGATCGAGGCTTATGACGGCAATAAACCAATTTCGGATGGAGAGCTTGGAAAGCAAACTAGCGAGACTGCTAAGATACCGGACGCGAAAACGTCCGAGGTACATGTATGATCGAGGAAATCGACTGGTTATGACTTTCTGTGTCGCTTTTTGGTGTTTGTAGTCATAACTCACCACTAGCTGTATTTTCGAGCTCTACAAATGTATCCAATTTTCATTACACGCCGACTTATGTTGTCATTTTACCTTTCAAAAATTGCAGAAGCATCAATCATTTTATCGCTATATATAAATCAGCCTTGTGTAGATGGCTAACATAGACCTTACACTGACGACGTGATCTTTGATACCGTTTGGCAACCCTAACCCCAACTCCTCGTGTAACCAAAGCTTAACCCTTAACCTCTAATCCCTACACCAACCCTAACCCCTAGCTAGTATCAAACCCTAACCCTAACTATCCGTCCTTCGCATTCTCAGAGAATATAACCAGCGTCTACTACAACATTCACACCAGTTATACTAGAAGATGTTGCAAGACATAAAACTTGCGCAGCCACGTCCTAGTAATTGACGTCAACATGCGACTTTCCGAAGACAAATCATGTATTATACTAACCTCAACCTGAACGAATCGCTTCAATGCAGTTTTCTGTCGATGTGTCTCCTTTTGATCATCGGTAAATCTTTCAGCCCATTCCTGCACAGTGTTAGTGGAAGCTCTAGATTAATTGTGATCTGTAGATATTACCGTGAGAAGCAATCCCGGCGACACGGTGTTCACTCGAATCCGAGGGCCAACCATGCGTGCCAGCTGTTTAGCCATATGTATCTGCGCAGCCTTCGTGACCGAATATGCCTAAGAAATTGTAAGGCCATTGGATTATTGCAGTAAGTGCGTGTAATTCATCTTACGAGAGAACTTCCGATACTGCTCAAGCCGGCGATAGAAGCAGTGGTGATGAAACTTCCAGATGACTTATCCAATGCTTCTTTAGCTGCATGAAGTAGCCAAAGGTGCGATTTAACGTTAACTGCAAAGGCCCGATCCCAATCGTCTTCGAATACGTTGTCATCAAGAGAGTTCATGTTTGTGAATCTAGTCCATCCTCCGTTAGATAACACGACATCAATTCTACCCATACACGATATCGTCTCTTCAACCAGGCGCTCAACGTCGCTTCGAATTGCTAGATCGGCTTTAATACTTATGTAGGACTTGTTACTAATTCCGACTTCATTGGTCGCAGCTGGCAACTCCTTGATCAGCTCCGTTGCACGCTCGGAATTATGGGCATAATTCACAACGATTCTGTAGCCATTCTTCGCAAAAATACGAACAACAGCTGCTCCCAGTCCTGCCGAGCCAGCTGTTGCGAGAAGTACGGGTTTCTCAGTCATAGCTCCGAGAGTCAAGAAATTGTCTAGTGAGGCGTCAAAAAGTTGTGTTAGACATCTATAGCTGAAACATGGAAGAAAAGATATGGTTAAGATACTATAGGTATGCAACCTATCACGACGATTTCGTCATAGTATTACCAATTGCCCATTCCGTACCCTAGGAATACATCTCAATATTAGTTTAGGCACTCGTTGATTGGACTGGTAGGTAACTTCGACCCCACCCTTAGTTCGGCGGCAGGGCCGACAACGCTTCGGAGCTACCGAATTAAATCGCAATCGTCTATCACCGAGAACGACGGTTGCAATCGGGTAAACGATGGAGAACAGGAGATATCCGCTCAGGAATGAGTTCATATAGTAACCACTTCAGTTACATGTTCCCCTAATTGAACTACCCCTATTCGCAACCTCATTTCGCATCGGTTAGGGTCATCATGTCATCTCAAACAAAGACACTAATTGATCTTGTATGGTTGGAGGGCCTCAAGGGCTCCTCCAACACTGTGCCCACACTAGTTGCTGTGGCTGTCGTTCTTGTAACGATCCTCGTCTATCAGGTAAGACACTTCCATCACGCCACGTGAAGAGTGTTGACAGAAGCAGTTTATGTTTGCTACCGATATTCCTCACATAAAAGGCATTCCTGAAATTCCAGGCGCGGTACCAATATTTGGTCATCTGCTAAAGCTCGGAGAGGATCATGCCACTGTCTGTGAAAAATGGTGGCGACAGTACAACCACTCTGTCTACCAGATTTCTCTTGGAAACACTCGAGCCGTAGTGGTGAATTCCTTTGAAGACTGCAAGAAGATGCTTCTTGGAAACCAGAACGCAGTTATTGACAGGCCAAAGCTGTACACATTCCATGGCGTTATCAGCAGTACTCAGGGTTTCACCATTGGCTCATCGCCTTGGGACGAGTCTTGTAAGAAGAAGCGCAAGGCGGCTGGAACGGCACTTGGGCGACCGGCGTTAAGGAACTACTACCCTATGTTTGACTTGGAGAGCTATTGTATTCTTCGAGACATTAAGAAGGACAGCAAAAACGGAGAGATTGAACTTGACGTCCGTCCTTACATCCAACGTTATGCTCTTAACACCACTCTAACTCTCTGCTATGGAATTCGTATGGATGAAGTCTACGACGAACTACTACGCGAGATTCTCCATGTCGGCTCCGCTATTTCACTTCTGCGTAGCGCATCTGAGAACTACCAAGACTATGTTCCAGCTCTACGATACGTGCCAAATAACGAGAAGAATGCCCGAAGTAAGGAACTGCGCGACAGACGAGATGCTTATTTGAACCTTCTTCTTGACAAGGTCCGCGATATGATCAAAGAAGGCACCGACAAGCCTTGTATCTCAGCTGCGATCTTGAAGGATGAGGAAACGAAGCTTACAGGCGTCGAAGTCTCCTCCATTTGTCTTTCTCTAGTATCTGGTGGTTTTGAAACGATACCGGGGACTTTGACTTCCGCAATTGGATCTCTCTCAACCCCTGAGGGTCAGATATGGCAAGATCGCGCATATGAAGATATCAAGCGCCACTACCCCGACGTCCGGGATGCCTGGACTAGCTCCTTCATCGAGGAAAAGATTCCTTATATCAATGCGATTATCAAAGAGGCCGGTCGGTACTACACTGTCAGTGCCATGAGTTTACCAAGGAAGACTGTAACCGAGGTTAACTGGAACGGAGCCATCATCCCGCCCAAGACAATGATTCTGATTAATGCACAAGCCGGAAATCATGGTAAGATCGAACTTCATACCTGTTGTTACCCTTACTAATTACGTACAGACGTCGACCATTTCGGAGAAGATGCAGGCAAATTTAACCCAGAACGGTGGCTGAAGAGCCTTGATCCTCCCCAAGAACGAGAGATGAATGGACTGGGTCACTTGAGTTTCGGAACCGGCTCTCGCGCTTGCTCTGGCCAATACATCGCTTCCCGACTTCTCTATGCAGCGCTAGTCCGACTATTGTCTAGTTACAAGATCGTGGCAAGCGACGACGCACCTCCTAACACTGACTATGTTGACTATAATGCGATTAAGACCGCATTAGTTGCGATCCCGAGACACTTCAAAGTGAAGCTCATTCCCCGGGATACGGCAGTGACCACCGAATGTCTGGAGCTGGCTGAGCAACGGACCAAGGAGCACTACAAGGAGTAGATGAGCTATTACGATGTTATTAGAGCCCCTAAGCTGAGAAATCCTCTCACCAATATCGCTACGCATGATGTCACCTGGAATTACCTGGCAGGTATAAGTTGGGAAGGTGCGAGTAGTACCGCGAGTACGGATTTTGTCTTCGACTCATTTAGGCGCATCGTCATAGGTATTGAGCTAAGTTAGAGAGGTGAAAGTTAATTGTGTATTATTTACTGGAAGTATTGAATCATATGCCACATATACATATACCACCTAGTATGCATGATATTGCATTAAGAGCTCTTTCCAACAGTGGACCCCCTTTCTTTGATGTGCCTCACCATAATGTGGCTGTGCGTGAACTACGAAGCTTCAGGGGGTGGCTTAGCCGCAAACGTCTAACAGATTGTTCAATTCCAACCATAGTCACTAGATCAGGGTAAGGGGCATTTCAATGATATTATGACTCAATGAAAATTTCAAGCACAAATTCTGACTCTTCTCAACCTAGAAAAACAGTAGTACAACTATCCCATAGTTATCGCAATCCCTGATCTATGAAGGCAGGATATATCGCCGGTTGATTTGGATCTTTCCCGTAAAATAATACCAGGTACCAATAGTGGCTACAGTTAGGATAACGGTAGACACTACATATATCCAAATATAAGAAGATACCATCTCCTCATCCTTGAGTTTCCAATCGAAGAACGTCGTAGAGAATAGGGTCTAAGACCAAAAACATTATTAACCAGATCTAGAGCGACCTACACCGCCTCAAATGTGTTTACTTACAGCAACAAACGTGCCCGGGAGGAAGACCATAGTCATCAATGCTATAGTCCGCATCTGGCTCCCGTCTCTTTGAGTAGCTTTTGAAATTTCCGTCGCTAGACTCGAAAGTCGCAAGGTCGTCTGTGTATCAGTTCTCGCGATATGGTTCCACTCCTGTTTCGCATTAGATGTGTGATATGTTATTGGTTAGGTAAGTTGATAGGGTCTAACGTACCGTCTGCGTCGCAAACGTCATCCCATCAATGACCGTGGAACAGCTTCTGATCTTCTCATCATATTCATTGATGATCTGGGTTAGACGGTCTTGGATTCGAGCGCCTTGGCTTCTCATGCAGTGTGATATGTTCTCCGTCGACGATTCTGTTACACCCTTGTATAATATATTTTCTAGCTCGTCGAAATGCCGCACCAGTGCTTTCAGTTGGGCTTGCCAGTTTTGGAGTCCATCGCGAATATGACTGATTTCCAACCAATCCAATACACACATGCGATCATATATGGGACTAGAGCTATCATTACCCATACTTCCAAACTCGGAGCATTCAGATCGTGCCTCCAGTGTAGATCTCTGTGTCAAGATGCCCATATTCAATACGCGCTCAAGCAATTTGCTGACATATCTTTCCACCATGCCCACATGGCGATTTCGTTCAATATCAGCAAACAGCATAGGTAGAGTTAAGGGATGAAAAGTATTTAGGCGACAGTTTAAAAGTCGAGATCTGACAGTGTCCATCAAATCATTTTGGCAACCGTACATAACGGCGTAGGTGAATCTACGATTAGGGATGTAGGTAACAGAGAGAGCAACGTCATCGGGCCAAGAAGCTGACGATCGGCAATTATAAACTATATCAATTCATATTAGCACTCTTATTCCTGGGTGGCCTTCTTACCAATGGCACCAGGGACGCTTGAGCCCCATGCGTTGAGTTGGCGAGAGCAATGTGCGGTGGTATTTCGATTGATAACCCGAGAGATAGAATGATGCACGAAGAATTCTTTTGCAATCTTGCCAAATGTCTCCTGAGAAAACGGTAGTCTGGAGATCAACATAGGATCTAAATATTCTCGTTCAGCTCTCCCAGCGAGTCTAGAAGTCGGTTAAGTATCAGATTACAGTTCCAATATCAAGTATTTGATTGAAACAAACATTAAACAAATTCCATCTGTCAGAGTGCTTGAACATAAATTTCTCTAATTCTTGTCAGTACATAAACCGAGACGTAAATGTGGCATCTCTTACTGTTTCCAGCCAAGACGACCATTCCGATTCGGACGAGAGCTTGGTCTCTCTAAACTGTAAATGATCATTCTATGCTTAAAAGTCAGCGAAGGCGTGTTAAGATACGAGCAACCTCAAGATTTGCATGCATTTTCACCATAGATCATTTCCAAGATAAAGCTCGTTCCATCTTGGAATTTGAAAATTTTGGCATCTCTAGCTGTCATTTCTGGATCATCCCGGAGCAAATCCATTACGCTTCGTTTTCATCAGGCTGTAGTTAGTAGTTTATATAAGACAATGCCTAGGTAGGTAAGTATAAAGCTGAATAATTAATAAGAATAGTCAGTGTTAAATGGGAAAAGACACAATAATACGCAAAATTCTGCTTCTGGTGTTCAAAGGTTCTTCTTTCATATCTTATTCCCAAGAATAAAGTTTCATGCGGTAGTCCTTTTGCGCCAATTCATAGCAAGGCTTTGAAATGCCTGCCTAGGATAGGTTTCTCCACTTGAATATTTGACGTGGTCACCACCATTCATCATGTTTCATTGCATAAAGTCCTACCAATAACGCAATACCAGGACTAGTTAGCCGTACTTATTCGCCGATGACTCGAGTCTCATGTCATACGTAGCCTGCTTGAGAAAACCGCCTAGGTAGGTATTGCATAGCCAGCATCGAACGGGGCGCGGCGAAGAGTGGGTCAGCGATATCAACAATGAGCCCATTCAGTTCTCGTTCAAGGCAAAGTGCCTAGGTAGGTACCTACCTAGTTACCCAAGAGTTTTAGAGGTGTCACGATACCTTAATTGTTATTATATTCTAAGCTCCGCGTAACATATGACAATTTCTAAGCTTTACAGAGTTAAGTGATGTTAAGTATGTGAGATCATATTAGTTCAACGGAGCTGACAGCTTCTATTAAGCTTGAGAGGTATATTCTCAGAGGATGGTATCAACGCGAGGTTCTATCCTAGTTGGAGAACAATTGCTTGTTATTTTGATTGCTGCCCAAGCAATTCTATACTTGGTCTTCTAGCGTTTGACGACAATAAGAGGTTCATTTCTCCGGCGGGGCCCCTTCGCACAGCCTCTGATCGTCAGTATATAAGGAGCCGTCATACATTACAAAATAAAGTTAGAATTCTCAAAAGACTTTCACGTTTGTAAATTATCGTGATAACATACAGTGGATCTGATTACATTAATTCTCCCCTTTTATTTTCGCCAAGACCCAACTACGCTCCATAATAAATGGCACTGAGCATTTGTCAAGTGCTGCCTATCCGATACGGAGATCGTGATGCCTTAGAGAGGGAAATGCAAGACATCCTTGGACAAGGAAATTTCGAGATAACCGGTGTAGGTTCTTGTCAAAATATCTAGGTGCTTTTCGTACCTACTAGGTACCTACTATACCTTCCAGGACAAATGCTAATTTTCAAGCTCATTCATTAGTTCAAGTTAGATCAATGGAATGTCAAAGTTTCCCGAATGCTTACCGAGGCATGTATATCATTGTTTGCATGGGCATTCTAAACTAACATGAATTCTCAGGGCGAGATTTCGATAATTAGGGAAAGGATGCGTATCCACTACTAGACCAATATATGGCTTCGATTCCAGAGCAATTAGCCATTTCCCCCGATGCGAAGAACTTGGAAGGCAGTTATACTAGGATTATCATTGATTGAGTTGACTTTTCCAAGGATATCTCATCTTCAACCATTTTAATAGTTATTCTTCTCAGGTCCTCCGTTGCCGTGTAGATGATTTAGTGTTTATATGGCTGTCTTCGTGACGTCTCTTGAGCTTGGAGTTTTGTCGTTCCTCAAAGCCTATGGGAGAATTTGTCATCAAGTTAGTGTCTTTAGGGACCTGTAGAGTGTGATGACTCGACTGCCTCTCAGCGGTGTGTCGAATCTCATCTTCGTACTCCTCCAAGAGAGTTTTAAGGTTTGACTCTAAGATGTCAGATCCAATGCGTTGTTCGTAGTCCGTTATTAGCATGCCAACACTAATTATTTCTAAAAACCTCTCCAAATATTTATTGCACTTATTATGAGACTTGAGGGATAATATGTGCTATTTATCAAATGTCAGTAACGCTCGGTGCAGTTAAATGTTTTTAAAGGTAATAATATGAATTAACTCACATTGATAACTGATTCCTTAATCATGGGCTGGGAACCTGCTGATTCAATTTGGATCCTCTTGAAGAATTGGTCATCAGACCAATTTTTCTCTGATCCATGCTCATTGAAGCGATTATCGTTAAATTTACGAACACCTTTGGACCCCAAGAAAAGCCAGGTAATGAAATCTAGATATAAGCATCCTAGACACCAGATATCAAGTTTTCGAGAGATACCAACGTCATCAGTTATCTCAGGGGCACTGTATGTCAATGGCTTTCCTCCAGCAAGTATGCGATCTGTTGACTTGGACTTTTCGCTATGAAAAATTGTTAACCCGAAGTCACATATTTTCAGTGTTCCAAGTTTTGAGTTTTCATGTGGGAAAAGTAGCACATTGGAGGGTTTAATATCGCCATGTCTTCCAAAAACCTTAGCTTCGTCGTTAGGGTAGAATGGATCTCGTACGCTGCCGATTAAATGAAAATCTAGATCCAGAGGTATAGAGATATCGTGAATGTGTCTGAGAGCTGTCGCCAGTCCGTAACACTGTGCAATGACCCAATGGTCTGTTTCGTGTGTTTTCTTATGGGGCTCTCGAACATCAGAGAAGAAATCATGTAGGTTGCCGCCTTCTGCCCAAGGGAAAATCATATAATACCGATTTTGGTGAGTGAAAGCAGCTAGTACTGGAACAAGATGCTCGTGAGGTTTTACCTTCTTCAGGGCCTCAAACTCTGCCTCGAAGACTTTCTTGCTACTCGAATGGAGTATTTTAAGGGCGAATTTTCCGTCTTTCCCCTACTAGGGAGTTAGTATGTAGGTACGTGTCATCCTCGTTGACTAAGTGTTCAAAACACACCTTGTAAAATCCGTGGTGGGCATCATGAATGCGAATCTCAGAAACATCTGAGTTCCCACCGGTCGTATCAGCTGGTGAGCAATGTGTCCAAGGAAGGATTATTTCATCTTCTAGAGCATAGAATGGGGCGCTGTGGGGTCCTGTTCCAAAGAAAGGCGATAGCAATCGCCATTGGCGTTGATAAAACAATTCCTTGTCATCGTCTGACCAACCGTCAAGGCATCGCATCGATTCGAGGTCGTTTTCGTCATTGAGTCCTTTCGCAATCAGTTTAAGACCATCGCCTACTCCCGATTGTCGAACTGGGAGGTGACCATCTGATATGCCTGCGTCATAGAACCCCTTGATCGAGTGCTGTTTATTGATCAAGGAAAGAATACCGAATATTTTTCTTCCTCTCCCACCCGAACTGCTTCCCGCTTTTCCGCATACATATTCAACCACCTTATCAAGTTCGGTTCCAGACAGGATTTCTCTTAGTTCCCATTCAACCTTTGTATGACTTATTATCGAATCTTGTCCATTTAATGGAATGAACGACTTGTCGCTAGTCTCGCCTTCCTTCCTAGGGGAAAACATGGATATGTTATTCAACTTCTCCCGAATTTTCATACGGGTTTCAGTGTGAATATCGTCAGTTTCATTCGTGTGGTTTCTCAAGTAGTTATCTCGCAATTCCCACCCTAGATCCAGGATTATGTCACTCTTAACTGGTTCCGGCTCATTCGGCTTGATAAATTGCCCTTCTTGTTCATTCTCAGTGCTGTTGACGTACGTCACAGTCAACTTTGGATGCGAACTGTTGTAAGTGGAGCTTGATATAGGTCTCGATGTTTCTATTGATTCACTCATAGTATAGAATCTACTATTATGTATAGAAGATTCCAACTATTCGTAGAAATTCTAGTTGTCAGCTTTCCTAGACTTTCAGGATAAAATTTTAGTCGCCAACATACATTCGTTTAATTTAGACTCACACTTCCCCGACTCATTCATTAAGGGGATACATAGGCGCTCATCAGTGCTTTGAATAATGAGCTAGAGCCATTGCTTCCGTGTAGATCCGAAAACTATTCTCCATGATTCGTGATTTCTAAATGTCTAGGGACAAGAACTTATACTAATGCATAGGCAATTGGGAGCTTTTTGAGAATAAGCTCGCCCTAAATTACATCACACAACCCCTTTACTACCTAGATTTATCAACCTCAGCTACTTCTCCGAGATGGCGTGGTAGTATTATACATGCAGCAATATGCTAAAATAGGTAATTCCGGCAAGCTCGCAGGAGCTGAGTATGTAGCAAAGCTAAGGAGAGTACCATGTAAGGCAGGTCATGTTGGCATGATCACAGCTGGAACAAAGCACCCACTCTTCTACCTACCCTCAAGAAACTCATCCATACAAGATTGACTTATTTATCCAATGTAGTTTCCCATACTGGATGGGGCGCCTTCTAATTCCGCTTTTGGAATATTCACGCATGGCTCAATTGTACCGTCATATATTACCGAACACAACGTTAGGGGGGTACAACAGCTTTCATTTGATTGGCCAAGCAGATCGTACCTTGGAAAAAAGACGTGGATTTAGGATGACACATTGGGGGCGTTCCTTACCCAGGTAGGTTGTTATTTAAGTACCAACACTTCCGCAACCTTATATAGCCTTGGTTCTTGCAGAGCACTGATGAAATCGAGAAAACACAACACCTTCATCCACCTACACTGCTCTGTATAAATCCAAGCTATGTCGAGGAGAACATCGCCAAGGAAAGCACCAAGAAGAAGTTCAAACCGTTCTGGGAAAGTCTCGGGCGCCTGTGGATTCAAGAATATGCCACTCACCGAATCGAAAACATTAGCTGGAAAGTTTGTCAATCTCAAGTTAATGGAGAATTTCCTTAACAGAGAATTCGGGGATGATTATAAGGTGAAAGTTAGCAACCAAATGGCCTCCATCTAATGGAGAATGAGCTAAGCAAATTCTAGATACGCTACAATCAATGTACTATCGAGACAAAAAGGCCATTGTCTGACACAGATATACGCCAATTTTCGCTACAGCCTATGGTGTAATCCATCTCCGTACCACTACGATAACGTCGCCGGAAAGCCCTGGAAATGTTAACCGGTTCATAGCAAGAAACATCAATCACTGTCGGCATTTGCGGGAGGGTGTAAATTAGAAATTGTATGTTTAGGTATAGATTTTGTTAAGTGAACCAGTTTTTCCCAGATATCTGCCTTAGGATCTGTAAAATTTAGCGACAGCCCGGGTGATCAGCATCTCATGACATGCACGTAATCCGTATCGGCGCCGATGGGCGCCAATGAAATCAAGGATAGTGTTTAGGTATCTAAGAATTGGGGAGGCTTTGCATATATTACTGGCTGCCCCCAATTCCGTGGTAACCTTAGGGTAGCTTTTCAGCTTGCTTCAGCAGCACATCACATATCCTTAAATGCCGTTTCTTTCCCAATCGGTAAAAGGCTCACCGTCCCATCCTGCGTAGTCAGAGGTATGTACTGTGTGCGAGGTCTTGGCAAAGAATTTGGATCGAGCTCGACCCGTAACAGGCAAGAGGGCGGGGCACGGGCCATATAATCGAAGTACCTAGATTTGCACTGTTACATTTCCTAGGCTGATAATCTGACATAGCACCGCCGCATTAAGCTGCTTCGTACTGGTGAGGTCGAAAGGAAGGGGAAAATTGCTATTACGTATTTCTTGGAATGCCTAGGTAGGTAGGTACCTATCTGCTCACTATACTCCAGTGCATAGTCGCTATGGTCTAGGCGCTTGGCCACTATAAATGAAAAACACCCGTAGTCGTAATCCGATCTTAGAGAACTTAAGCTAATCCTTAAAATCCTTAATACATCCATTCGAAGGAGAGTGCAAATTGCCGAGTCGACAGCAGATCATCCGCCGACTGTGGTTCAGGACGATGACCCGACAGCCCGACAGCCACGGAGTTCCGCTTTACTTGGCGGGAATGAATTTAACGACGCTAATGCAAGTATTGATCCACAATTTCAAGCCTCCTCCTGCTGACGGTGTACACGGTATTTGGTGTTAGAATCGTTCTAAACGGGAAGACCAATGACAGACCGGGTCTCATATACATAGTACTTGTCAGGCAATTTTGCGCCATACTGCAACATGTGAAACTGTAATGACGTGTACAGGCTTCGTGCAAGTCGTCGTCAAAAGACTCGTCTGCACCTGAGAAGCCTGCGACATGTCGGAGCTCCTAGTGAATAATATTTCAAACCCTTCATTTGTCAATACGAATCTTGCCGAACTCAAAGCGGGCATTTCCCTTCCAGTGCAATTCTACTCCAGTCAGACCACTCAGATCTAACTCTTCCGGATTCCGCAACTTGATAGTCCACTGCGTAAAGGGGGTCGGCTCCGCGTGCTCTTGTGTCGGGAAAATGGCCTGAACCAGCGTATCCAAAACAGTGCCATCCTTTGCAATCTCATAAGACAGTCTGACTTGTCGTGGCAGGCTGGTGAAATGAAAGATCTTGTTTCCCTGGATGTCCGCGTAAACCCCCGACGTCGAGATGTCAATGTCGACTCTACCGACGCCGTTTTTGAGCGCGTCTGGGCGAGGCACAACACCTTGCAGAAACGTCTCCAGCCCTTCTAGACGAAAGTGCGACCCATCGTTAAATACGGAAGCAAAGCTATCCTGCGCCTTTGGATCAAGGGTTGGCGCAAGTGTGAAGCTGGCGCTATGGCTGTCGCTTTGTAGGCCCTGGATCATTAAGTCTCCATAATTGGCCGGCAGCTGTAGAGAGCGCCATGATTAGTACCCAGTTAATTGTTCTGTTGGACTCTACTTACCTCTTTCGACGGACGCTTATACTTAAATGCTACGACAAAGTTAGCGATAGGGGTCCCTCGGTTCGGTATAGAGGCATCTTCCCACTCACGTTGGTAATCAGTGGCATACTTTTCGTCTGCTCTCTGGATTTCATCTTTTAGGGAAAACAGATCTGCTTGGAAACCGGTCGTGTCCTTTTGAGAATCGAGCACGACTAAGCTATCCGCCAGTGCACGATATTTATACGCCCAAACCAGTTTCTGCATCTGAATCACAAGGCTTGTCCGAATGGCCAGCACCCGGTCGTAGAACTTGGCCTTGGCCAGCGCATACTGCTTCTTGTTGACTTTATAACGTTCCAAAAGCTCTTGCAGGCTGGCCGCGTCTCTATTGCAGGAAACTACCTCCATGGCGGCTTGAGCATACTCATGGCCGGCCTTGATGGCCTCGGCCTGCGCCTGCGCCAGTGCCTTACCATCGACAGCTTGTTTTCGTAGGGCAAGCTGATAGCTGCTAGCTCCATTAATGCCCTGATTGATCGCATAATTCAGCTGGGCGTCGGCATCGAGGCTCCAGGTGTTCCAAGCCGCCAAAGTAACAATGGCTCGGGAATCGGCATCTCCATCCGCGCCCCCAGTAATCTTGCCAAAGGAAGGAATGTCCGCGTTGGGATCGTTTTCGAGCTCCCTCATGGCCGCGGCGAGTTTCTCTGTGCTGGGGTAGAGGGTTTCAAGAGCTTGCATGCAGCCACTGAGATTTTTAAGCGTGCCCGAAGGGATCAACTTGCCTGATTGATTAGATTCCTTCTCCGCCGCGATGACTAAGTCGATGGCACTTCCCAGATCCTTTGCAGCATCGCCGAAACTGGACTCGAAACCCAAGGAGATAACACCAAGACCGCTGGCGAATTCTACTTTTGTTCAGCGGCAATACGGATGAGAGAGCAAAGTAAGTTGATAAATAGGAGATCCTTACTGACAATGCCCGAAATTGCATAGTACGCAGCCTCGAGATATGTTTTAGCACGCCATTCATTGAGTCCGGCCGAAAATGTGCTGGCAGCATCGTTAACTTGCCTATTGTCGATGTTCAGCTGCTCTTGGCAACGAGCTACCACCGTGCAAGCGTCCTGATACTTGTCCCAAGCGGATCTGCTCAAGTTCTTGTCCCTGGCCAGCTGCGTCTGTGTCGACTTCAACATGAGGTTCCAAACATCGATGATTTGGTCGACATCATGCTCATTGTCTTGGAAACGCTGATACTGGCTGTCAAACGCCGAGACGGCTTCAAGCGCATCGCGGACCGTGGATAGGTACTGGTCGATCTTCAACACGGGAGCGTAGCCCATGTCAGGTCCCGTCATGGCCTGGGCGGCAAGCTGCTGTCCCAGTGCCACCGACTGGGCGTTGGTCTGAGGATACAAAGCCGGGTTGGCCGTGGCGGCTGCGACGTATGAGCAGATGGAGATGGCGATGGAAGTGCGGCTCCAGAACAGCGCCAGGGCGATACGCAGCTGCGTATCGAGGCTCTCCTGGAAGTCTTCATCGAAGTTATTCACGAATGCTTTCTGATAAGTGCAATTCACCGCATCTTTGTGAACGGTTAACTTCACACCCACGTACTCTGTTCCCACTCCGAACTTCAAAGTCTGGGGCTCGTTATCGCCTAGGGACACTGAAAGCGGCTGTTCAACAACATTGGCATAGATGTAGACTGTGTAGCCCGTCTTTCCAGGGTTTAATTTCAGTTGGACCGGTTCATCCGCCGTGATTACCCGCGCAATCACCTGGATCTCACTATATGCGGCCGGCGAGAGTGTCACCTTTGGCTGTCGAAAGGCAAAGACGTCGGTGTAAAGGTAAAGAAGCTGGTCGGCGGGATTCATGAGCTTGAGCTCATTTAGGTAGATGGCTCGCTCGATATACGTCTTCTATACATGTCTTACCTTAGTCAACTGCCTCTCGGCTCCAATCGCTCACCACTGCCCGCTAGGACATACCTGATCAGTTTTATGAGCTTCATTCAATGGAATCGAGTTCACAATCTTGCTCTCGGCGTATTGCAGCCATTCGGCCGGTGTCTTGGGGTAGGTAGGTATGTCACTCATTGTTGCGACAAACTCGGATCACAAACGTCAGCTTGAATCTATCCGTTCACTCGCAAAGAGATGAAAAGAGAAGGTGGGGATATGATCCACGGATATCTTGAGGAAATAGCCACGTTCCACAGGTTACATTTGTAGTTCGAAGCTCTACTTACCTACGTAATTGGCGAAGAGCAAGACAAACATTCCTGGACTCCTTGTATTGTACACCATATCACCGGGCCCCGCACGATGAGTACCGGATGATAGGTTGTGATTTTTTGACGCGACTACCGGACCGATCAGCCCACTTGTTGTAGTGGTTCAACACCTGGCAGTGCATTAGCGTATGACTACGCGAAGCAAGTAGGTTCGAATCTTGCTGTGGTCAACCAAGGCCCAATCTCAGGGTTTTCAACCCCGCTTTAGGGCCCATTGGGCGTTGGAAAGGGTGGTTATGAAAGAGTGGTGGATATTTTCTTGTGTCAGGCGATACTCGAGCTCTGTTTCTATTGGAATACTTTAGATGTCTTAAGGCAGGAATATGTCCCGAAGACGTGTATTTACTACCTAACTGTCAGATACACGTCGCTGCGTGACGTTGAATAGACATCGTATTGGGTTGATCATGGCACGAAGCAAATGTATAACCTCACTGTGCATCGTTCCGCATGCGACTATGCACAACCTCGACTATAGTGATAGTGTCTGACACCACACCTTACTCCTCATTGACGTCATCATATCACGAGGCATCTTGTGTGAAGGGGGGAAGTCTAGAGACGGATAGATATATAGGTAGGCAGTTAATTATAGTTTAGATTGGGACAAAACCCCTCCTCGTCCAAATACAATCCAAAAATCATACCTCTCATCAACATCATTTGTAAAAGTTGACCATACGTGATTAGGTAGTAGCCATGAGCGATGAATCCGACAAGCGTCTCCAAGCCATGCTAGGCGGCTTTTCAGAGGTTAGTAGATGACTAAGTACCTAGATATGAAAATCATCATAAAGTGTTATTATACTGAATGAAAGGCAGATTACGGCTCTCACACAGCGCGCTATCAATGCTGCCATGGTCAAGATGGTTACAGACCGACCGGAAGTGGCACACGTTAGTTGTAAAACCAAGAGAGGCGATTCTCTCAAAGGGACTATTGCGGAACCCTTGGTTTCATTGAAGGTCACTGGGCCTACTCGAGCTGGGCTTGAGTATACTGCTCGTTTCGGATCGGGCACACTGCACTTCAACTATGATCCGCCGTCAGTAGTATTGGCCTCTTCCATTCTTTCCCTATGAGTGAGCCACTGACAGACTCAATAGGCTGGATTTCAATACCAAAGACTGGGTAATTGCTTTTAACGTCGCGTTGGACAAAATCGACTTAGAACCAGGCTCAGACGAAGATAAGGCAGTGAGGGTTGCTATCGATCAGCCAGGCGATTTTTCATTGCAATCATTGTTCCTGACTTTCAACTGTGAGTTTAGCCTTCTATCATTTCGGTGACCATTTTGAGAAAGCTAAACAAAGCCTATTACCGTCCAGCGGGCGACATAACCAAACTAAAGTAAGCGAGCGATCTAGCCTCCCCGCTGAAATCAAAACTAAAGACTGTTTGTGCTGACGCCCGTGTCAGCGACGACCGCTGCGACTTTAAGGGGGTAAACTTGGATGACGACGATAAGTATACTCTCGGTAGCATCTTAGCCAAGTGGTACATTGAAGAAGGCCCAATGACGGAGCGAAGGAACCGCACCATTGGTTATAATATGCTTACCAGTAAACCATCGTCCGTCAATCAACAGGCACCCACCTTCCCCCCAACTTCGTTGAAATTTCAGACGTATGAGTACATAGGCCCTGGCCAAACCAAGCCGAGCGAAGGTATCCCCGCGGGCGATAACAACATGCTGCTGTACCTGCAGATGACTGACAATAAACCATTCCCTCCAACTACTATCTTGCCTTATACGGGAAATTTTGCGTCTAGCGGCATGGATGGGTCGATGTGTATAGGGAGAAACATTTTCTGGGACAACTATCTTTTGCGCGTATCGCCAGCTACAGAGCTGCTCCACACGCTTAATCATGCAACCTATGTGTGGATCAAGCACGCTGACATTGACCGCACTCAGAGTCCGAACTGGGAGATTGGCGTTGGTGACTCCAGTCACTCTGCCTCACCACCTTTCTTCCACTGGATAAAACAAGGCATTATGTCGTGGGCTTGGGGACAACCCCGAAAGGACGATGAGCAGTACTACAAGCATGAGACTCAAGCCGGCTATGTATATGGTAGACTGACAGTCGACTGTAAGTTTATACGCTCGTGGAATGAGGCTCTTCTTTGCCCTCGTCCGATCTGTACTTACACTCTCTTCCTTCTTTTCCTTCTAGGTAATGTGACCAATAGCATGTCAACAAGTGCTGGAAGCAACGTCATTCGCGTGACTGGAAAGTCTGATGTCAAAGTCGATTCGAGCTGCGGGAGCGGGTCTCCATTTGCCCCCTGGGCCACCATGTACGGGTAAGTAGCCTCCAATGAGCCTTGGGGTTTCCGATCTAAGTTAGTAGAAAGGCTCCACGTATGGTTTTCCTGGGATACGACCATAACCATCAACGCCGTAGGCGCAGGCGGTCTCAAGATTGTTATTGATCTAGACGAGGATAATTTCAGGGTGGGCAACGACCCCTTATACTATCGCGGCGACGATGGCGCCTTCGGCCCTAAGAGGAGTGATGTTGAAAAGAAACAGAACGGGCTAGCCGACAAACTCAAGAGCGCCTTGAAGAATTCGGCTTTGCAATCTATGGCCGACGAGCTGCAGAAGAACCTCGACAACGCGGCCCGGTTTGTCGTTCCGGGGCTCGGCGTGTTCAAGTACAAAGATCCAATGTTCAATAACAACGGAGATCTTTTCATCTCAGTCGAGTATCAATGATACACCAACGGGTTTTATTTCGTTTCTAAAATCACTTATTTATTATAATATTTTGTATATAGGTACCTACTAGGTAGATAATTAAAAACGTAAAAAATCCCAACCCGGTTAAGGGGATACTTTCCATTAAGCCATAAATATCACCATGTATGGTACATGAATATGCGTGTTTTGGCGGTTTTTAACATAGACCACAGTATGTACTTTAAGGTTATCCGTGTTATCCATAAATCGACTACCTATAATAGCTAGATACGCTCTGTTAAGAAGATGCTAATATTTCCAAATGAATTCTACAGTTTAACGCAGAAGGACGTCAGAAAAGGTGCTCCATGTATCAACAGTACCATAATACACTGTTGCCACTGACCAATCCTAACCCAGAATAAATACAGTATTCCACAGTACTATTAATACAAGGGGCACTTTTTTGACACTCTTCTACGGGTCAACAACTAACGTGGTAGTGGTTGGCGATCAGAGATACTCCACATTGCGAGCCTCCACATCTCGAACGTTAACCATGGCTTCACCATGCTCATTCCCTGCACATGATGCGATAGAATCTATCAGAGAAACTGGTGCTTATATTGTTAAAGATGCATCAACAGGAGAGCGGGTTGCCTGGTTTAACCAAACTCTACCTTTCAAGACTCCAGAGGGCTTGGAATTTTGTGCAGAGAACAGTCTTTACAACAAGGTCAGCTAAGTCTCTCTGTCTTTAGCGGCGTCTAATCCTCTCTAGGACATACGGACCGTAGTCGAGTCGAGCGTCGATCGTCCTCACTGGGGGTTTGCTAAGATATATCGTGGCGGTGTGCTTTCTTCCGACCAAGTCTACTTCTTTATCGACGGACCCGATATGCAAGTAATTTTCGTCCTCTTGTGGGCTCCCGAGTCTCAATTTCTTCTGTTCGAGGGTTCCCATAGCCAAGAAATACAGGACAAAAAGATGTCTGACTGTGGTATTCTTACATTACCGCGAAACGAAATAAATACCAGAAAAGGCGTCGCAGAAATTGTGGTTGATATGATAGAAGGCGGGTTGTAAGTCAGGCACTAAACCTGCTTTGATCTCAGAAATTTACCTACTTGTCGTAGTGCCCTTATCGATGGCCGAGTCGGTTGGACAATTCTCAAAGGAAGTCAAATCGTAATTGGCTATCCATCGGAGACAGAAGTTAATGAATGGGGAAAGATGTATCTTAGGGAGTCTACAATCCTCAGGCAAAAGGTTAAGGAGCTAAATGACCATGGAATTAGAACAAATTTCATATTCATAGAAGTTCCTGAGGAATAATAGCTCTTGATCCGCAACCCATATACAGATGGAAACAACCTATTAATACCTTTTATATCTACGTAGAATCTTGTACGTATTCTATAGCAGTCCGTCCATTGGATTTACAAGCATCGCCCTACCCCGCCGATATGCATCAGGCTGTACACGATACTTGAAACCAGGGAAATCTCGAATGACGACTTCGGAATGTATCGACGGTGAATATGTCCCAGTATGGTTACTATCAAAATTAGGTTCGCTTGACGGAAAAGACGAACCTGACACGATGGCTGCCGTTGAGTGGTCGAAGGACACGAAACTTGCTACTGATCTCTCAGCATAAAATCAAGACTAACAGAAGGCGTGCGAGAACAAACTTGAAAAATTAGCTTCGTTTTCGGAACCAACCCGGGGAGTCTGTAGTATCGAATTCCTTGGTGGACCTTCCTCATTTTGTAAAGCAATTCTTAGCCGCATGTTCGAGGCTTGGGTTAGACGGTCTTTCTGCTTCATCGCCTTCTCTTTTATGTCATGGGAAAGTCGACTTGCCACCCGTTCTACACAATTCGCATGTTTCGTATTAAAGGTTAATGCATCACGCAGAAGCCCCCGACAGCAAGCGCACTGCGCGTCCTCACTTGAGACATCCGAGCAGTCGATGTCTGCATTTTATCAGCTTGCTCCCTTATTCAAAACACTAGGCGATTGAAGTATTACGTGTCTGGTAGTGTTGATGGAGCCGTTGCTCGTTATACGGTCCCTTGCCGCAACCAGGATGGGGGCAGAAGATGCGGTTGTTACGAGTAGGGTTTGGGTGAGTATTCGGTTGCTCACTGTTGGACAGAAGCAATTCTTCGTTGCTGAGGCCTTCACTAGAACTTTCTGGGATAGAGAGCGTGGGCTGATGAGTCGGACGAGATATCTGGCCTATGAAGCGTTGTAGTGCGGTCCACAAAACTGTTAGCCACCAGGATTACGCTTAAGACAGGTTGGCCGTTGGTGTTAAGAGACCCGTACCTTAGTCAATCGGTGGGAACATAGGTTAGCCGACCATTGCCCCATATTGAAGGTGATTTATATAAATACCTAGGTAGGTAGGTATATATTTTAAGTTAGGAAAAAAAATGTTGTGCCGACTAGGTATGAATCCCATTAAACTTTTTGATTAAAATATTCTCATCGCGAAAATTCGATACTTCAAAAGGCTAGGTAGGTACCTAGCTACTAACGCACATCTTGTGTATGCGTATACGTAGTACCTAAGCAGTTCCAAGTTCAAGTGCCCTATGTATTAATAATACTGTACTACACTGTACATCCTCTGGTCTCTGATTGCTCAATGGGTACCGTATATCACAGTATTATCAACACATGTAGCATCTTTTGCGAGGTCCTTCTAGTAGGTTACTATAAAAATTATGTACAACTTATTTATTGCAGGTGGTATTATTTTTTGTCCCGTTTTCTTATATCAGGGCATCCAGTCTCGAAATACACGGGGTCAGGGAAGAAAGTGACACCACTTGAAAGGGCTTAGTGACTCCTTGTATATTGGAGGTAGGTACCTACACCCACGTTGTTCTAGCGCTTCCAGGTGCCTTAGCTTAGCCCCTGGTTTAAGACTTGTACTAACCAGTTCACTGAAGCCGTACTGTACCTTCCAACCTCTTGTCTTACACACCCTTACGCATTGCTTGCCGAATAATTAAATACACAGTGACATACTTAACCATAGCCCAGCCCTGGAGATGTTCGAAATCGAGAAGTACGGAAACGGTGGAAGGTATTTAATGTCCAATAATTGAGTTGGTAGTCTTCAGCACCCTAGATGATGAAAAAATGCCTACTAGGTACCTGGTGCACCTACCTACAGACACTGCCACTTTCTCATCTGCATCTAGCCGTGGAACCGGCTGCTAGGCGGACACGACTACAGAAACTCCGAAGTTCCCCTCAACTATCAATTCAGGGTGAAAAAATAGACGTCCAACATTTTATCATTAACAACTTTATCACGATAATATTAGATCCAAATATGAGATGGCCGAAATCGCAGGTCTCGTCGTTGGCGTCGTCGGGGTTGCAGGGGTGATTGGTGCTTTCAAAGATACCATTGACCTCTTCAATATTTTCATGAGTTCGCGAGAGTTTGGTCGTGACTATGAGATATTAGACACCAAAGTGGACATTGAAAGGGCTATCCTACTTCAATGGGCCGATAACGTGAGGCTCCTTCGGCCTGACTATGACAAAAGATTAGATGATGGTGTCGTTCAGCGCGCGGTCGCCGGAATTCTAGGATGCATCAAATTTTTAATGGGTGATGAAGCTCAATTAAAAAATAGATATGGCTTGAAAGAGCAAGTGGAAGTCGACGAACAAGGTGGTGGCGTAAGCAGCGCGACCGTAATCGGCGGTCCTCGATTGACGAGGTTTATACAAGAATTCGAAGCAATGAACCTTCGAAGTAAAATACGAGATAAAACAACAACATTTAGCAAAAAGGCTTGCTGGGTCATCCGCGACAAAGAAAAGTTCGAAAGATTGGTCGGGGAGTTGGCTCATTTCACTACTAAGCTTACGCAAATTGTACCCGTATCTGTTCCTAATGAAACTACTCAGTGTGCACCTGAACAAGATATAGCCGCAGTCTACGGTCTTAAAGAACTTAAGCTGATCTTTGATGCTTCTGTTGGAAGGAGAGGACTAATTGCCGAGTCGACGCAGAAGAAAATCACCCGAATATGTCAAGAGCAGATACTCCGTCGGCTGTGGTTCAGGACGATGGACCTAAGGAAGGAATCTGTCTCCCCAGCACATAAAAGAACATTTGACTGGGTACTTAAGCCACCAATACTTACCTATCCATGGGATGATCTCTCCAAATGGCTCCAATACGGCTCAGGGATATACTGGGTTTCTGGAAAGGCTGGGAGCGGCAAGTCCACGCTGATGAAATACCTGTTTCAACACAAGCAGACAGCGACCTTCTTGGCTCAATGGGCTGGGAATGTACCTTGTTACATGTACCATTTTTTCTTCTGGAATTTGGGTACGTACGAACAAAAATCTCAAGAGGGTTTGTCAAGGGCTCTGTTATACCAAATACTCTCTAATAGTCCATCACTTATCAAAGAAGCCCTCCCAAATATGTGGGAGCAAATCTACATCGGCGGCAGCGAAGTTTGCTTACCCTCTATACCGGAGATCAAATACGCCTTCCAGGTTCTTGCAACCAAGACCTCTGAAATTGGAAAGTTCTGCTTTTTTATTGATGGACTGGACGAGTTCGAGGGGAACTACAGAGACGGTATAGACTTTGTGAAGGAATTGTCAGAGAATTATCACATCAAGATAATTGTCTCCAGTAGACCAATTCCGGACTGCGTCGCTTCGTTCGATGGCATGCCATATCTGCAATTACACCATCTCACGCGTCCTGATATCACGGCCTATGTAGAAGATGTTATTGGCAAACATAAATATATGGAAAGTCTCATAGTCAGGCATCCAGACGAATCCAAAAGCATTATGGAATATTTAGTTACCAAATCTTCGGGCGTCTTCCTTTGGGTTATCCTTGCTTGTCGGTCACTCCTCTCAGGTTTTGCAGACTTTGACAGAATACACGAGTTACGACAACGAGTGGATGAATTGCCGCCAGAACTTGAAGATTTATTCCAACATATGATGAATCGGATTAACAAGCGACATCGAGAGCAAGGTTCTCGAATGTTGAGAATATGTTATACGAATACCCAGGCTCAGGATAGGAACGAAGTCGGCTACATAAGCTCGCTTGGTTTGGCATTAATGGACGGCAACTATAAAAGCGCAGATCAAATATCAAACTTGACGACAAAACAGAAACATATGTTATGTAAAGAACTTGAAGGACGGTTAAGAAGCCGGACTGGAGGGCTGCTAGAGGCGTGTTGGAGTATTAAGAGCAGCGCATGTGAACATTGCTTCTGTGGAGCGAAGACAGGTGAAGGCCACGATGCTTTAGTCGATGGAAGAATCGAGTTCATGCATCGGACCGTCGTCGAATTTCTAAGCCATGAGAAAGCGTGGGACCTTGAGTGCTTGCAGTCTCCTCAAGGGTTTCAAGTAACCACGGAGTTGTCACTCATTAGTCTCTACTCAGCCGCTGCAAGTCTACCAGGAGGCGATCCTCAGGCAACCCGATTCCTCCGAGATGGATTCCAATGGGGGGCACAAGCCGACCAACAGGATCCAGAAGGCAAAGAAAACTTGTTCTTTGCTCTTGGCCCGTTTATGAACTTTTTACTGGATAATTCATTCTTAGGAAATGACATGCTCTCGCGGATTTTCATAGCTGCGACGGAAAACCCGACAACACGATATGTAGTGCTGTTGCTTGCAGTTGAAGCCGGCGCTGTCAACTTTGTCAGGAAATGTCTCTTCTCTCCACACGATTTCACGTTGGCGCTCAATCCCGATGATATCTCTCAACTACTATACCACTCTGTCTCCCCCTTCTTGCTCAATGGACATGTCACAGCATGGCGACGGCAAAACGATCGTTTGGGTCTTGTATCCAAAGAAATGGTCTTTCTACTACTTACACATGGTGCAGACCCGAATTGCCAAGTGTCCGAATTTAAATATTCAATGTCATCGTGGACTCGTTGGTTAACCTCAATTGAAGGAAAGCCTCTGAATGACGAGAAAAGGTTACTCGTCGCAGATGTCACGGAGACTTTTCTACAGCACGGCGCCAACTTATCCAACGACTTTTGCAGATGGGTTCGTCTTCTACTTCCACAAAGGCCTTTCCATTCTAGCCAAAGTGCAATCTCTAGGCTACATGAAATAGTCTCACGATTTGAAAAGGAACACGAACTAGAAAGTTCGTTAAATGCATCCGATGATCTGCAAAGAATGGACGATGAAGTGCAGCAACAAGAGAGCCAGTACGGCGGAAGCACGCCGGAGTCTACTACCTCTTTATGTTCCGATATTTCCAGCGAACCTCTGACCACCAGGAAGAGATGTAGAGACGAGATATCCCTAGATGGAGACCGCAAACGAACCCGATTGGAGCGTTTCTAATCAATGGTATTAATGTTATCGACGGACCAGGCTTTGGATCAACTGTTGTGACTTTTTGAAACCGAGAATTAGCTGGATAGAGCATTTATAAGAATATATAGCCCTTGTTAGGATGTCTAACGCCATGAACTTCAATTTCATAGATGTTATGTTATCTCTATTAGAACCAAAGCGTCTAAGTGATCCGGGCCAACGTCGCAGTGAACTCGACTTTGTCAAGGGTAATTGGTTTAGATCAAGCCGAATCGTGGAAAAATGGCGTCCGGTGGGATGATATAACTGTTTTAATTCCCCGACAGCATCTCTAACTACACAATAACAGGTTTAGCTAATAACCCACCTTCCGGAACAGGTCCGGTTTTATCGTATGCCAGCGTGAATACGACTATGACTCGCAGGGGCTATTGATATCAACCGCTAAAAGAATGGCTGATTGATAGAACGTCGAAATGGAAGACACAGATCCAGACCGTAGTCTGTGGTTAAAATGGAGCGTATAAAGGGAATAATTTACCCGGATCTCATGAACTCTTAGCTCTGCTGATCTCGCGCATCATCTTGAATCTGAGCTGCATCTAGGACGCGCCGTCTGTGTCTACAAGATGCTGTTAACTACCTTGTTCGTCTCACTCCTGGCTCTTGCCGGCCGCGCATCGGCGGTGTCATGGTACTTCCTCCGATACTATCCGGCTTCCGGGGAGCAGTTCACGTCGTTCTCCGGGGAGATGACGATCCCGCCGCTGCCACAGGCCGCAACGTATTATCTGTGGCCGGGATTACAGCCCACCGATAACAGTGGCGTTTACCAGAACGTGCTTGACGGGAGAAGCGGAACGTGGTGGATTGGATCAGGATGGTGCTGCTCGAACCCTAGCCTGCCGTGGGGGAGCGGGTTTAACACCTACGCTGGTGAGAAGGTTACGTTTACGAACACGCTAGATAGCAGTGGGTCGACTTGGACATCGACCCTCACGCGTCAATCTACTAGCGAGACGGTGACGAATAGCTTCGCGTTGGGTGAGTTGAAGTTGTCCCTTGAAGCTGATGGTTCCACGTAACTTGAGATTGTGACACTGACGTATTCACCTCGCCTGCAGGTAGCAAGTCCTTCAACCAGGCTCTTTTTGCCATTGAACTGTGCGTTATCCTATAGACGGATACTCAAATATGGATTGCTAACCCATGTTTAGATATGATGTTAGTTGGAACTTTGGCCAGCTCGCGTTTTCGAATGTCGTGATTGTGAGTACCCTAATATGGATTTGTCTACTAAGCCTTCGAAGCCAGTGCTGAAGGTGTGCTAATTTCATGGTAGACGAGCACCGGTACTGATTCGAGTTGGTGCAACACGACACCTGAAAATTACAACTCAGCCACCACTTATTCTATTACGGGCTTAAGCGCGACTGCAAGCGGCGGCAGTGTAACTTGCAAATTGGGTTCGGTGATTCTCGAGAAACCAGCTTGAAAAGGGTTGAAAAATTGAAAGTCAAAGTTGGATATTTCATCGGACTTAAGATTTGTTTTAGACTCTCAATTCCTTATGTGAATACTACTTGTTAGCACAATATTGAGGGGCATTCTTATTACGCAAACGAGGACATAATCTGCGATAAATGCAAATAAGCTCCACCACTTGGCAGCCCACTTCACATTGCATCTTTTCTTCAACATTCTCATCTCAGCTAATCTATCATTTCGGGATGCAAATGATTATGAGTAGCTGATGATGCACTTTACTAGCATATCTTACTATGATTCCTTTCAAGGTAGGGCCGGATCGAAGGATATCCTAACATCAACGCGTGGTGCAGATTTCATCATATAAAATCTTTTTAATCCATTTCCCGATGAAATGAAGATGCAGAAACCTCGACGCTTATATTTATCTTAATCGGATCAGATTAGTAACCCATTCGAATTAAAGATGTCAATATGTAGATACACATATCTCTCACGCTCCAAATAGAGCTCTCATGAGAGATATCAGGGGTATCAGTAGCTGGACTAATATACAATTAGAATCCTCGAGGTCACAGTTTTCTTACCACAGCTAGATTATCACTGTTGTTCAGTTAGGACACAACTTCCTTATCCTCGAGCAAATTCCATGTAGGTTTCGGTTTCGTCATATCCTGGCCCTCTCCAAACCTCCCCATCACAGTCTTCACAGCCACATAACTGCGGGCTCGGTCTTCGATCATCTTCCAATCCAGCTGTGACGTACTGACAACTTTGCGGTTATTCGAAAGTCGGGACAAGGCGTCAATGACCCATATTCTACAGTTGAAAGTCGGGTCCTTCTGGAAGATTGGAGTGTTTCGAAAGACTTCTATGAGTTGATTTTCGTCGGTGATCTTGGCAATGAGGATACGGACGAGGAGACGCACTTCCGTCTGCACGTCTGACAGAGCGTCTTCAACGTATTGCCATCCTCCTCCCGGAGAATTCTTTATGTGGAATTTCGTGCCGGGGACTTTTTCCCCGTCTTCGTTTTTGGGGCCGATGATGAAGGCTAGATGATATCTAAGGAAGAAGAGTTAGCAGGATAGTCGGAATACTTCGTCGTGGATAACATACTTCAGATACAGACGCTCGGAGGTATTCCCGCTAGGATACAGAGCGATATAGAGTCGCTTCTTGTTCGAAACCATGCTTAACAACCTTGGAACTCAGGGATGACAGCTGACACAATTGCTGATGAGCTTGGGGCAGGTAAGTATTGGAAACCGATATGTAGACACCTAGTCAAGTCTCATATGAAATCAAGTGGTTGGATACTGGGTCATCGCGCAGAAGAAGGTAGACAATATTTGAGGATTAACAATGTCTCTTAGGGGCGTCATCATCCAAACTACAGATGAAATTGCACGACAAACAAAGTACAACTTGTATGGAGAAATTAAAATTGATCTTGCTATTCAAGAACTTAGGACATATACTATTTTCTAGTTTCGAGAGGCAATGGACTCTTGAAAGTCATCTACTATAAAGATAGGGTCTCAACGCCGAGTGGGACAAGGGTTCTCCTGTCACGACAGCGCTGTTTATATAAATCTACCTACGCAGAAGAGCTTCCCTTGCACTTTAGTTCCCATAGTCGAACCCGGTACCACGTATTCGGTATATTGCGAAATTAGTGCTTTTAGACCTGCGCTCTCTATTTCTGCTAGAGTAGGTATCTATCCCGAGCCACATGGAAAAGAGCCTCTGCATTGTGGGAGACTAAAGTTGAATTCATGTTAACGAGTTTGAAAATGAGAATTGAGTTTCATAACCATATTCACGAAATTGGATTTATACATAAGACATGATTGATTTGGATGAAACATGACGATGGGATCGTAGTCAGAGCTACGAGTTGTGTAATTGTAATTGACTAATAGAATTGAGACTTTGAATAGCGATGGGAACAGAGCTTCTTAGGCACCTCCTTAGGCGCTCTTTCCCCGGACGAACGAAAGGTGGCCAATCAATTAATAGGAAAGAAAGTTCAGGCAGCCGTCAACAACTTCACGTTGCGACCGCCGCGGAAAGTCTATTGGGAACTGTATCAAATTGTCTACGTCACAATTTCTCCTTTTCCGTATTTCTTATTAAGTGTCCTATATTGATTTTAATAATTCATCTCGTCAGAAATTACCACATATTTCTCCCATTTATAAAATATTGAGTAACAAGAGGGTTGCGCAATTGATGAGGAGCAAGTGCCGATCGGGGCTATTTCTACAGTCACTTAACTTGACTTGGAAATTGATAATCGCTAAAGGCAGGCAGTGCAAGCCCAAGGCGTTGAGACTCCCCTTCTCCAACATTGAAACTGGCAGGTTCGGTTTAACAATTCTTTCCCTTTGGAATTTTTAATTCAATCGATAAACTCAACAAACAGAGCGATCTGTCCAGTCGCCTGGGATTCATTCAATCGATTCAATCGCTTCGATCAGAATTAGATGTCTGTTTAACCTCAGCCAAGACTTTTCATTGATTTTCATCGTTTCGAAGCTAGACCCGTAAGACCCCTTTTAGAGATTGGTCGAGGTCATCGGCGACAACGGGTATCAAAACGGGGCCATTTTGCTTATCGGAAATCATCAATCTGTCGTCATCGATCGTACAGTAGAACCAGCACGAGCCTTCGTGAAGCCTCCAACCTCGAACTCGGAACCCACACTTTTTTTTCAAGCCCCAGAATCAACGAGGGCCCTTCCCATTTGGATTCGTTTGTTAAAAATTTTTGGGAAACCGGTCACTCTTAACTCTTTCCAAAATGGCTTGGGAACTTACTCGGCGTCGCATCATTCGCGCCGTCAATAGCAAATTCATATTCGATCGCATCGTATGTTACCGAATCCCGCCCAACCCTATCAAGTTAATTACCTAGACATCCAATACAAGCCACACACTTCCAACAATAAGCAGTGTCCGCATCATCGAAATTATCCATCTTTGTGCTCGAATCCTAAGACATTATTAAACGCTCGACTGGTTCTATTGCTTTACTAACTCGGCTTGCCTTTTCGTAGCCCCTTCTTCATGCCGTCATCTTCTTCATCGAGATGGCTATCGTCGCGCGCTTGGTATCGCGCTTCAACGCTTACTACGATGAGCGACCAGGTACTAACCACAGTTATCCTCCGCTATAATTACCACCTATAACTAACATTATTTGTAATAGTCCTCACCATGATGGTGACGAACGCCGTCCTCGGAGGTATTGCCGACACCGTAGCCCAAACGATCACATCCGTCCGAGAACGAGCGTTGCGAAAACCCAGCGGCGTAACCAAAGATGATACCGTGGCAATAGAAATACATGAGATTGGTCGCAAAGCATCATGGGACGACCGAGACCTAATTCCAGACTCGAAAGACCTTCCTCCGCCTTTCGACTTCGAACGATTAACGAGGTTTATGGCATATGGTTTCGGCATGGCCCCTCTACAATACAAGTGGTTTAGCTTCCTATCGCGAGCGTTCCCTATCACGAAGACTAGCGCGTTCGCTCCAGCGATGAAGAGAGTAGCCTTCGACCAGCTGATTTTCGCGCCGTTCGGTATCGGGTGCTTCTTCACAGTCATGACAGTCGCAGAAGGAGGTGGCCGCAGGGCTGTTGCTCACAAGCTTAGGGATATGTACATTCCAACTTTGAAGGCCAACTTCATGGTGTGGCCTGTTGTACAAATCATCAACTTCAGGTTGATGCCCGTTCAGTTCCAGTTGGTACGTTTCTTCCGGTGTCCACCTGAGTATCCGTGTCTAATTAGGTACCTACATAAAATTATCCATCGCTAACATTCTATTGTAGCCGTTTGTGTCTACTATTGGTATTGCTTGGACGGCATACCTTTCCTTGACGAATGCTTCCGAGGATGTCGAGCCAAAAACCGCGCCGTATTCCCCTAATATTCGCCTCCAGTAAATTATCCAATCAACTAGTACATGACTACTAGATTTTTTCCCTTGTTATATGGTAACTTATCTCGAAAATTGGTCGGCAGGCGTTTGGGGTCAAAGAGCGCGTTCGTCATCGGTTAATTAGGATGACCGACGCAATATAGGATGGCGCATTGTTTTGAGGTTGGATATTCAGGATCGGTAATCCCGTATTACCTTGTACCTAGATGTGAGAAATCAGAGGTATTAACCGTACACATGTTGAGCCTTCCGTCTTACTTTCGATCGTGTCCCTTGAATACCCCAAGCCTATTGGAAGTTGGCTATTAAGAAACGCCGCGAAGAACCTTGGTAGACGTATGAATGTGGGGAGTGTTCCGTTTAGAATACGCCATTGGCCAATCCAGGGGCTTCAATATCTGTTGAAAATAATCTCAAAGAAAACTTCTCGCGGTATTCGCCTTTATAACTCAGCAAAGGCCGGGATTGGATGGGTCGGCTCATGATTATCGCATCACCTACATGGAATTTTCGCAGTTAACGGAGAATTGCGGTTTGTCTAGATGTCTCAGCGGACGGAAACCTCCTATAGCACCTGTAGTAGGTCTGAAACACGAATCTGTGGATGTATCAATCCGCTAAATTGACTAGCGTAGTTACATCCAACTTCGCCATGCCTTGCCTTAGCGCCTTAGCGGCGTAGCAACCACGCCAGACTTCAGTGGACGTCACCCGTCAAGCTCGTTGACCTCACCCCACCAAATTTGTGAGAGAAGCTGCTACCCCTCCAGGTTCTCTACCCCTCCATGCTAGAAAGTACCTTATTATTTGAATTAGTCCGGCCGTCTTCTACATTCGACCTTCTGCGTGTTTTTTTTTTCCCAGACGGACATCCTAAAACAATAATTGTCCTTGAAATACCGCAACCTTATTCCTAATTTATTTTTCTCATTTCTGTGAATCTCTTCCTAGGATCGAAATATCAATTGAAACTTACCATCTTCCAAAATGTCTCTATCGAGCAAGCTGTCTATCACGGATGTGGACCTAAAGGGAAAGAGAGTGCTCATCCGGGTGAGTGAACCAGTCAATATTTTAACGAATTTCTCTATTCAAAATACCATATATCACCAAATATTTGATCATATAACACATATTTACCTCATAGACTAATTTGACTCTTTTTGAAAGGTCGACTTTAACGTCCCCCTCGATGCTGACAAGAAGGTAACAAACAACCAACGTATCGCCGGTGCTGTCCCCACTATCAAGTATGCCATCGACAATGGCGCGAAAGCCGTCATATTGATGTCCCACCTTGGTCGCCCCGATGGCAAGGTCAACCCCAAATACAGCTTGAAGCCCGTCGTTCCAGAGCTCGAGAAGCTACTAGGCAAGAGCGTCGAGTTTGCTCCTGACTCTGTCGGCCCCGAGGTTGAAGCCATTGTAAACAAAGCGGACAACGGCCAAGTCGTCCTATTAGAGAACTTGCGATTCCACGCTGAAGAAGAGGGTTCTTCTAAAGATGCGGAAGGCAAGAAAGTGAAGGCGGACAAGGCTAAGGTTGAGGAGTTCCGCAAGGGCTTGACTGCTCTTGGCGATGTCTACGTCAGTGAGTATATCCTGTTATTTACCACGTTCTAGCCTGATACTTCCTCATGACATTGGGTCTAACGATAGTCTCCTAGACGATGCTTTCGGAACCGCTCACCGAGCCCACTCTTCCATGGTCGGTGTTGACCTACCACAAAAGGCTGCTGGTTTCCTCATGAAGAAGGAGCTCGACTACTTCGCTCAAGCTCTCGAGTCCCCCAAGCGACCCTTCCTTGCCATCCTTGGTGGTGCCAAGGTTTCCGACAAGATTCAACTCATTGACAACTTGTTGGACAAGGTCAACAGCATCGTCATCTGCGGTGGTATGGCTTTCACATTCAAGAAGACCCTCGAGAATGTCAGCATCGGAAACTCCCTCTTCGATGAGGCTGGCTCCAAGAACGTCGGAGCGCTGATCGAGAAGGCCAAGAAGAACAACGTCAAGGTTGTTCTTCCCGTAGACTACGTGACGGCGGACAAGTTCGACAAGGACGCCACAACCAGCGCCGCAACCGACAAGGATGGTATCCCTGACGGCTGGATGGGTCTTGACTGCGGCCCCGAGTCGATCAAGCTGTACAAGGCGGCTATCGACGAGGCCCAGACTATCCTATGGAACGGTCCCCCTGGCGTCTTCGAGTTTGAGAAGTTCGCCAACGGCACCAAGGCTACCTTGGACGCCTTCACAGCAGCCGTGGCCGCTGGAAAGATCGGTATCATCGGTGGTGGTGACACCGCCACCGTTGCTGCCAAGTACGGTGCCGAGTCCAAGTGCTCGCACGTGTCTACCGGCGGTGGTGCCTCTCTAGAATTGCTAGAGGGCAAGGCCTTACCCGGTGTGGTTGCTCTCAGCACCAAATGAAGGTTAGAGAACTCGGTGCGGTTATGAGCGCTGGATAGCATCCTTAGTATGTAAGGTCAGGATGCCGGGTTTGGGCTGGTACGGTAGATGGGTCGGACGGTGTCTTGATTGTTAAGGTTACGTATCGGATGTTTTTATGACGTAGCAAAATTAGATGAATATGGAATACCAGATATAAATACAATATATGTATCAAATTTACACTATCGGGGCAGTTAGTTGATGTGACGAGGGAATCTGATGATTTTGTGGTTTGAGAAGTCTATTCACGTGAGTACCTAGACAATAATCACCCAAAGTACGCAAATATGTCTTGGTCACGACAGCTCAACGACTGTTCGTTCGTCTATTAATCGAATTCTTGCTCATTCCAATTTCCGTGCCTCCTCGAGATGTGCCGTGGAGGCGAGTAGGACTAAGTACAATTCATGAAGTCCTCCTTCCCTCACGCCCCGTCACTGCTTATTGCGGAGCCTAGACACGGAGGCCTTCTTACGCTGGATGGTGTGTACCTATGATAGGTATGCTCGATACAGGTGGGTGCGGTGGCTTCGCTCATCTTCGCTTTGAGGCTTCGACTTTCTTGAGCTCTTCTCTGTTTGGAGGGGTTGGGTTAGTATGTTGTGGATATGTATAGATGGGTATGGAGAAATATAGGGAGATATAGGAAGGCATATGAAGGGTGGCATGCTATGAAAATGGAGATTACGTACCTCAACTGCGCGGAGAAGTCATCGGAGGTGTCATCGTCGTCCCAGCTCTCCTCCCATAGGTGCTGTGTCGTGGTGCCGTTGCTGCCTGCTGCCGCCGTGGCTGCGGCTTCGGTCTCTTCTGCTGGCCAGTCTATTTGCGGTGTGTTAGCTAGTAGGTCGAAGGGATGTGTGTGGTGATCGAGATGGAGCTAGTCAGGTGTCTGTGGTTTTGCAGATACATGGTCGAGAATGGGAAAATGGACGGGGTAGAGGTCCGGTCACGCATGAAGGAAGAGAAGGAAAGAGTAGACGCACCTTCGACGGGGAAGTCTTCAAACTCGTCGTCCTCCTCTAATGCGGCGGCGGACTTCTTCTGTTGGGGCTGCTCTGGCTGCTCTGGCTTCGCAGCTTCGGCCGTGGGCTTCTCGTTGGTCTTGTCCGGTGCAGACATGGTATGTTTGGTGCTTCTTTTCATTACTAGGTATGTATGGTAATCGTTAAATGTCCCTTTTGTTATTGGTATTGGTGTTGCGGTGGCCACGAGGCTGAATATGGATCGATAGGGACAAGGCTTGGTCGAAGCTGAAGCTGATGGATTTCGGTAATTGATGTTTGTCAACCTTGTTGTATTAGGTAATCAAAAATGCTGATAAACTCGTTCATTGCATAAGTCGAGGTTGGTAATGCATTTTGCCGAATAAACTAGAAGTCGGAAGTTGCACGTTGTTCGCCCCCGGAAACATCCATTAGGAGGTAAGCTTAACGCCGGGAGACCAATCATAGTTCCCGCTAATAGAATAGTTGCAGGTTGACCCAACAAAGTTGCGTCGTACAATTGCCAATTGGGCGCGTCGTACTTTCGTATCTCGCATATTGAAAAATATAACCTATTTGCACTGCCTGGTAAATACAAGGTATATGGTTCTTTAAGCCATACTTACACGGCTCAATGTAGCCTAGTAGTAGGCATTCGGATAGATTCGCGGGTGGACTAATTCTTGTAACCCGACGGACAGGACCATCAACTCGTGGCTGAGCCGCAAACCGCAACGTCGCTATCTGCACAGTACACGGTACGTACATACATAGTAATTCGGTCCGGACGCACTAAAAAGGATTTACAAATATGTCTGCCTCCCGAGCCTTTTCCCATGATACTCGGTACCTTTTTTTTTTCTCCAGTCAAAAATGGATATCACGAATTGAATAGAACAGTGAGTATATCACTCTATCCAGTCTAACCACTCCCTAGCTTTAGCGGAGACCCACCTGTTCCGCGGCTCCCTTCCGGCTTTAAGACGTCATCCCGGCTTCCTCTTTAAATACCTAGGTCAAAGGTGAAAGAGCTCGGAGGATAGGAGATTCGTCGCCGACTAGCGAGTCAATTCGGGGTACATGCATGCCTCGTACCTTGTGCTTATCCGACTCTGATTTTACATAATCCTTCGCAACTTGGAACTTTGAATCTTCATCTTTCATCTTCCTTTGTCTCCCTCAAACACAGCACGCAGTATTGTCATGTTATGCCATGTCTGCTCGTTTTATCTCGGCATTTAGAATTTGAATATTTCGGATCAACTTTCACTTATCATACAAATACGTCATCATCTTGAAAAAGCAAGACATCTAACTTCAGACGGAGATTATTCGCAAATACCTTCTTTTTTTTTAGCCCGCTAAGACGGTGTCAGCTTTATTATCGGATTGAGATCACATGCTAAGCACCTAGTCAATATCCGTTACTCAACCTCTTTCCCATCATGAGTCGGCTAGGGGCATGGTTTCGGGGAGCCGCCCCACAATTAGGCTCGAACCCGGCACAGTCACAGGCAGACCTTCGGGCTCGTCGGTTAGCCGCCTTAGAGTCCGCGATTGCAAGCACTTCACTGATCATGAATGATGATATCGAAGGCGCCGAAAAGGGACTTAGGGAAGGCGACTCGCCTTTCCATCTTCTCGGATTAGGCATCTGTACTTTTATGAGAAGCATTCTCGGATTCGAGAAGGAGATCATGCTTGAGGCGAGCAACCGTCTAACTGCTTGCGAGAATAGCGCTTGGAACGAGTTGAAAAGAGCTCAGAAGGAGGCCAAACCCGGTGAAGACCGGATTTATCCTCCAGGAAGCGAATATGCCTTGGTCATTGCTGACGCTCAACTCATGTCTGCCATTATAGCTGTGCTCCACGAGAGTTTGACAGAAGCTCTCCGAGGCTTTTATAAGCTACGAAAAGCCTTCATTGCCCTTGATGAAATTATGCAGGCCGAGACAGCTTACCTGAAGAAAAAGAGTCTTCATTCCAGCCTATCATTGTCTAACGGCCACGCTGCTGCGTCATCAACTTCTAAATCAAATGGACACGTCAATGGAACTGACAATACCGACACCGATACAGATCTGGAGTTTGTGGACGCGGATGAGGCACATTCGGGAGGTCATACACCCCTGAATTATGCGGGCCACCTTGCGAAGAATTCCATTCCTCCCGAGAAGCAATTAAGTCAGCTATCCCTGGACTCCAGCTCCACGACGAGGCCAGGCTCGAAAAAGGCGAGTAGTGGTCTTGGTAGCGGTGCTGATCCAGAAATATTCAAGGATCCTATAGATATATTCATCCACAGCGGAGTTAACATGTGTTTTGGTTCCTTGCTACTTCTGCTCTCCATGGTCCCACCCACCTTCTCACGTCTACTCTCCATCATTGGCTTCAAAGGCGACCGGGAGCGCGGCATAAACATGCTCTGGCAGAGCGCTAGGTTTGACAACATTAACGGGGCTGTAGCAGGCCTCATGCTGCTCTCCTATTATAACGGTCTTCTAAGCTTCGCCGACATCCTTCCATCCGAAGAGGATGTGGAGAAGGGAGCCTTTGGCGGATACCCAAGGGCTAGGTGTAGTGCACTACTAGTCCAGATGCGCCAACGGTACCCGGACAGCGGGCTTTGGCGGTTTGAGGAGGCTCGAGTACTAGGTAACAGCCGTGATCTACGCGGCGCACTCACCATTCTTAAGGACAACCGGGAGTCAAAGATGAGGCAGGTTGCAGCTCTCAATAACTTTGAGATGGCCTTAGCCTCCATGTTCATCCACGACTATGACGACATGCGCGATAATTTCATCCGATGTGTCGAACTCAATGACTGGAGTCCGTCGCTCTACTACTACATCGCTGGATGTGCGGAGTTAGAAAATTACCGAAACGCGTTCCACAGCCAGGAGAAGGATGAGTCACTAATCCACATGCACAAGAAGAGAGCGGACGAACTCTTCCGAAAGGCACCGACTTTAGCGGGTAAGAAACGCTTCCTAGCCAGACCGCTTCCTTTTGAGCAGTTTGTCTCCCGGAAGATGCAGAAGTGGGAGGAAAGATCTAAGGCGCTGGGTGTTGATCTAGTTGACGTTGTTGGCGTGAGCCCCGCGGAAGAGATGACATTCCTGTGGAACGGTACCAGGAAGATGGGAACGGATGAGCTCAAGATGTCGGAGAAGGCCCTATCTTGGGATCGGCTGACCGCCCCTGAGGAGGCGTCCAAGAAGATCAAAGAGGAAGTTGATGAGCAAGCTTCACGAGACGTTTGTCGAGCTGCGGTGGAACGTGAGCTAGGCAACCTAGATTCTGCGCGTGAGTTGTTAGACAGTGTTTTGGCTATGGATAAGTAAGTTTGTATTACCCCCACGCTGCAAGTAAGTATGACTCACATAGTTTCACAGATTAGCATTCAGGGGCGCCAACAGAGACGACTACGCGCTGCCCGCGGCTCATTACGAGATGGCGGCACTAGCGTGGATGGAGGTGCAGAAACCCGAATTGCGGGGACGCATCGACGAAGACGATGAAGAGGATTGGCTGCATGAGAAGGTGGACGAATGTCAGTCCTGGCTCGACAAGGTAGCTAGGTGGGAGGCGTTTATCCTGGATGCGCGCATCGGCATGCGCGTCCAGACCGGTATGGATACGATTACGTGGTACAAAAGGGAACACGGGTGGACGGCCGCATGAGATGAGTCCGTATTACCGACGCATGGCGGGTTGGGGCAGCATTTGATGACATGGCTTCTGGTGGCGTAGGCGGTAGACAACCTCCTCACTATAGACATGTGATATTTAGGCGCGAAATGGATTCATGATTTCGGGAACCGGCAGGTGTTGATAGGATTAGACACAGGTCGGCCAATTACATTCGCATCCTCCAAGACAAACTTGCATGGCCCGGGTCCTGACATTCGGGTACTGACATTGGAATTCGGGGGTCCTAAGTGATTGTGATATTGGCTCATTACTAACGATCATTGGATCTAGGCCTAACAAACGAAACTCCGGCGGTCAAAGACGGTGGAAGGTGGTTTGGGGTGCTCTTGAGTCAAGTATCCGGATTACTCTTATGAAGGCACGTCCTCCTTCATTTTCCGATCAGATTCTTCTCATTCATTCTACCCGATTCCTAATCCCCTGTGTACATACGACCGACTCAACCGGAGCTTAGACAACAATTTCTTTACTTCAACATATCATTTCACAACAGAGCATTTACCCGTCCTTCTTTTACGCAGGCTTGTATGCTTTTTCATTTACACTTTGCTTTATCATAGATTTTTCACGTTATCCCCCTCCGATTGCTCCGGCAAGCAACCAGCTCCGAATGCCTTCACGGTGGTTCCTTATTTTTTGTCGGGGAAAGCGTCATCGTCACGCTTCCGCCGGATTACCCCTACCTCTTGTTCTTAACCGTACTATAACATCTAAGCTTGGCGACTAGCCATTCCGACATATCAACGAAACCAAGTAAACCTGGGTATGTATTTTCTCGCATTATTCGAAGCTTCCCGGCCAAATCCCTTTCAGCTAACTAAATCTAATCTAAAAAAAAGGACTTAAAGGAAAGCACCAACAAGCTTAATAGGAGTCGAACTTGAACCTCCTTTTATCCTTAGCCCAGGGGCATGAAAGCCACTATATAAGCGATCATTCCTATCGCGCTTTCGCCTAATATCATCTCATAATCAGGTAAGCCATGATCTAGTTCGACATACTTGAACTTTCGCGACTAAAAAGCTACAGGGTGGTATGCCCCTTCGTATGGCTGCGACATGATACCAGCAATAGCCTACGCAGACGCATCGGCTTTAACTCTGATGGACAACTCAGGTCCAGGGTGGGAACATCCTGGAGGGCACCAGTCACGGAATCGCCCCTTTCAAGACGGAGAGATACGCCTAACGGTAGCACTCTAGTTCTCCGGAAGGCGTTCGGAGACATCAAGTGACATCCAGCGGCTCTTGCGATCTTCCAATTGATGGTTTCGCTCTATCAGCCGGGATAGCCAACCGACGGCTAAGTGATTATGCGGGGGGCGAAAGATTCTGCTGAGGGTGACGAGTCGCGGCGTCTCGTGGTTGCACCGGCGTTAACTAGTTTCCCTGACCATCCCGATGCGATACGCTCGAAAAGGCCTCTAGGGGGTGTTACGGATGCCCTTACTTTCGACGAGGCTGGAGAGGTGGTATTATTTCGCCGCATATTCAACTCCGCTAGCAAGCGGTCCCTCTCTTCGAGTTCGGCAGGATCGGTTATCATCTCGTTATCTGATATAGACGCACTTACTTTCGACGGGGTTGGAGAGGTGGTATTATTTGGCCATATATTCAACTCGCCAGCAAGCGGTCCCAATCGTATACAGACTTACTCGGAGACCGGCTCGGGCTCCGCAAGGTTCAACTCAACTTTAATTAGCAAGTCCTAACTGACTTGCTCCTAACGTCGACTAACGGGGTCGGCTTTCAAAAGCTAGCTGATTAGACAGTAGACGGGAAAGAAGTAATACCTCCTCGCGATATTTTCCGCCGCACACATTCTGATACAAAACACCGCCAAGCTCTGCTCTAACAACAAGCTGGATCAGCCTTCCTATAAACAGGTGTACGAAGAGGCGATAAGGTCTCACGCAGCGGATCTAAGGGCTCAGAAACAACGACGTTAATGTCTGGGGGTTCTAAACTAGTCCCTAGCCGAAGCATTCCACCCCTGAGCGAGCTTAAGTGCTAAACTTCCACGCCCAACAGACGACCAGAACACGCTACATAAATTACGATCCTAAGATAAAGGTCGAATGTCGTGTTCATCCGCATGTCTGTAATGTATGCCCTCTGTCTTGTAATAGGCAGAAGCACATGCATCGTCTTTGGTTGCCTGCGGGGAACGGGGGCAAGGGTTTTCACATCCCTTGATCCCACACTTAAGCCTCGCGGGTGAACATACAGACAGTTCGGATCCAGCGTGGTGCTGGCTTATGTGAGCCATGGCTTCTTCCTCTGTCTTGTAATATGCAGAAGCACATGCATCGTCTTTGGTTGCCTGGGGGAAATGCGGGCAATGGTGATGGCTGGCTCGAGCGTAATTAACGAAATATCTGCGTTGAACGTATTGCTTCAGGCACTGTGCGCAGATATGAAGCTTGAGGTGGCCTAGCCTGTCCCTGGCGATCTTGCGCAGGGCGTTATCCACGCGTTCATGGTACGAAGCGTAGCTCTTGCAGGCATTGAGTTTAGGCGGGCGTTTGGACCATTCATCCCTCAGTCTTCGTGCCCAATCCCATCCCCCATCTTTCATTTGTCTATCGAGAATGAAAGTTTGCTGCGGCGTAGAGTCGTCTAACAGCTCTTGCATCAGTTGGTTCTTCTCCAGCGTGCCGCTTATCCTGATCGCCCGAACTTGGTCCGCCGGCGAGATATTCCGGACAGATAGGGCACCGCCAGTGTTTCTCCCTGATATGTTTTTGTAGATCATAATAATGTGTATATTTGGCCTTGCAAACCTTACAAGCCCGGTCATCGACACATCGCATCTCCTTGCCGCCTACACGCCGTGGCCTTAACTCGTCATATCTTATCTTTAACTGACATAACACCTATATGCACTCGGATGCCGGAGATAACTCCGTGACTTGATCGTCTCCTATTCTACAGACAACTCCTCCTTCCAGTTTTCGAACATATTTTTAGGTTCGGGCGGCACGGATAAGATGGCTTCTTCGGGAAACCCACTCTTCGAAGCTTTCATTTTCCTCAGGCGGTAGCACGACTACCCACGGTCCTAAACCCCATGGCTGCATGATCTCTCCGGGACCCAACTAGGGTTATATCGATCTTTTTGTTGCTTGCGGAGTCTCGCAGAAAGCTTAACACTAACTTCATATACTTGTTGATTCGTCCTCGCGATACTTAATTCTACGGGCTAATAACCACTACTAATATCAGATGCGGCTATAAACTTAATTTACGTCGTCCCTCTTCCATCATATCTCCTAATGAGATTTCATATCACAGATACTACTTCTAAAAGTATCTATCGGGCTCACATCCCGGTGCATGTATTGATGGACGAACCGCAAACTGAATCCGCCTCTATAACCATGAACTAATATTCCACATAACTCACGATATTACCGAATATGTACACAACACCACGCCGTCTAAATAACCAAAAACGACTCTGAATATGTCTACCGAAATCCAGCCCTGTTGATAGCGACGACCTTCGCCGGCTCCGTCCGGTTCCCGGGCAGCACGCCGCTCGTAGATACATACACGACGTCGCGATCATTCTGCGTCCTGCCGAAAGCAACGGCAGAGTCGCCGCCAACGGTATCGAGGGTCGCGCCACCGACGACAGTCTCGTAGACGCCGGGTGCGCGCACAACGTCGACCTTGTTGTCGCCGTTCGTGGCCACCCACATCATGCCCTGCGCGTCGAACGCAAAGTCGTCTACGAAGTCCGAGTCCAGCTTCGCCACCGTCTCCGCCGTCGCATTCGCCACGGGGTACCCGTTCTTATCTATCTTGGCGCGGTACAGCGTTGCCGTGGCCGAGTTGCCCCAGTACACGTACCCATTGTGCACCTTAAGTCCGTTAATACCAATCGGCAGGGACCCGTTCGCCGGGGCCGCCATCTGCGACATCGCAAGCACAGACTCATATTTGCCCGTCTTAGTATCCAGACGCCAAAGCGAGCCGGCGAAGCTATCTCCGATCAACGCAACATTGTTCCCACATGTCGGCACCGCAGCGATGCCGTTCGCGAGCTTAGCCTCGGGGAAATCGATCACTTTCCGCGTCGTCGCGTTCGCGCCCTTGAACGCCACTTCGTAGATGGCGAAGGTACCCGGGACGGGATCGCCTTCACCGAGGAATTGCGCGCCGATTACTAGGAAGACGTCCGGTTTGGTCTCGGCGATACCCACGAGACCCGGTTTGCCGTCTTCGAAGGTGTGGACGAGGCTTATTTGCGGGTGTGCTGACCACGGTTCTTTGAGGGTCCAGAGTTGGGCTTTGGGTGCGAGGGTGGTTAGGACGAGGTCGCCGTTGGGCCGCACGGAGAGGTTCTCGAACCAGGTTCCCGTCTCGTTGAATTGGAAGATGGTTTTAGCCGGGAGACTGGTGCCATTGGCTGCGCGGGGTGCGAGAACGGGCTTTGCGCTGGTGAAGGAGAGGCTGCTGGCGAGTGCCAGGAGAATGTTGGTGAACTTCATGGCTGGCAAACGGTTTGTTGTTCTTGTCAGATTGTGTCGCGAACGGGAAGGACTCCTTGCCTAGTTCTAGGAAATGGATCTGGAGGAGAAGCTGACATCTTATTCCTATTTGTATTTTCCATGTGGAATATTATCAATCCAATCACGTTCGTGGATTATGACGACGACGCGTCGATAAGAAACTCCGTATAATCCACGTAGCTGTAATCGAATGAGTGAGATGAGCGTGATCCTACGAACCAAGATGTGAGGGCTAACATACAGCCGCAATTACCAAATCACCAAATCTCCCGGCGTGAGTCAGCTGCAGGTACCATTATGCGGTAGACAGGGGCATTAGGTACTTGGCAATCAGCCCGACGGAGCCGTTTAGTCATTCGACCTTACGTACGAATAAGACTTGAGCTGGGCGGACTGGGGTCCAAGGTATTATTCGGGTCCGTGGAGTCGGCAGTAGGGTTTCGTAGGATTCACCCTTGAGGTTGGCGGAGTACGGAGTTATGTAATACGGCGAGTGACTCTCTATAATATTCTAAGGTTGTCATTGTTAACACTAATGAAAAACTGTGATAAAAGAACAAATGTGTACTAGACTATTAATTAGAGCTTATAGTATTCTGTAGACTCATGAATTGGAATCTATCTACTTGTTAGAACTGGGTTGAAATGGTAGATGTAGGTGTCTCAGTCTAAGAAGCTATTCCTAAACATATTTGGCAAAAGTCAGCACTAACATAAAAGAAAATTACCGTCTTCCCTTTTCTAGAATTCCTGCGGAATCCGTATGTACGGAATCGAATCCTTCAAGGCCATGTGGCGGCTCCTTTGCCGAGAGCTGAAACAAGGATTAATTGACGAGGTCTTGTCGAAGAGCCGTGCATACGGTGAATGTCGAGAGCCGAAGTATGGTTCTTATATGATCTGATTGCCTCTTCGCTTTTGAACAGTTGTGATCCGAAAGACCGAATGAAACTTTCGACGATGAGGATGCGACGATCATCTACCGAGCTCTACCGAGCTTGCGACATTTTCAAGCCGTTCGGCGACGAGCTGTTCGATATTACCGACTCCGCCGACGAGATACGATTTAGACAATCTTCGTTAGCTTGATGTTCTATGAAGTTCCAACCTCGTCGTGCGTTAGCGATTCTCGAATCAAGGATGTCGTTCTTAGTATGGTGTTATGGTACTCGCGAGGTTAGGAGGGTTGCGCAAACGTGATCAGCTCTTCTATCCATCGTTTGACACATCTTGGAGGCAAATAGCATTTCGAATAGGAATAGAAAAATCGTTCTATTGTTCTTTTTTCGTAGGTATGGGCTGCCAAAAGGTATCAGCTAAACACATGATAGATCAATAGAAATAGAGCAATCATTCGATGAAATGCTCGTCAAGTAACAGCTTGATACTGTAACTCAGTCTCCTCTTCTCTTCCCCAACAGTCTAATATTTTCCCTCCTCTACTAACCCTCTAACATCTCAAAGCCTACTCCTTGGTTGCTACACCACATTCCTCAACTCCTGCCCGGCCAAGAATCTCCTCAGGTTATACGCAATAAGCGCTTCCGCATCCTGGGGCCTTCCACCTGCGGCGTGCGGGCTGACAAGCACATTCGGCGTAGTCCACAGTCTCGAGCTCTCAGGCAACGGCTCCGTCTTAAACACGTCCAGCGCAGCGCCGCCAAGCTCCCCCTTCTCCAACGCATCCGCGAGCGCGTCCTCATCAATACTCGTGCCTCTGCCCACATTAACAACCCACGCATGCTTCGGCAGCAGCGCCAATCGCTCCTTATTAAGCACATCCTTCGTGCTCTCGCTCCCGGGCAGTATCATAACCAGCGCATCCGTCACCGGCAACAACTCCGCCAACTTATCCTCGCCATAAACCTCCACGCCCTCCCTCACCCCAGCGCTCCGCGCAACGCCCTTCACGTTCGCGCCCCACGCCGTAAGATGCGGCGCCAGCGTCTTCGCGATATTCCCGTACCCCCAAATCAGCACATTCGCATCCCTCAGCGTGGTAAACCGATCCTTGGGTCTATCGGGCTGCGCGCCCCCAAGATGCTGCGGCCACTTCTTCCGTAACTGCCACTCGCGCATCTCGTCGAACCTCCTCGCCGCCGTCAACAACAGTCCTAGCGCGTGTTCGGCGACCGTTCTATCGTGGAGTCCGGAGCCGGTTGTGACGAGGACGGATTTAGGGAAGCCGGCTGCGAGGACGTCGTTTGGGCCCGCGGCGAGGGATTGGATCCATTTCAGCTTCGTGAGCTTGGTTGCTGCGTCTTTGAGGTTGGCGGCGCTGTTGGTCCAGGTTACGAGGACGTCGGCGTCGGCTGCGCTGTCGGGGATCGGTTGTTTGACGTCGTAGGGCACGAGCTCTGTGCTGAAGCCCTCTAGGCTTTGGATATCGAGTTTTAGGGAGGTGGGGTAGAGAAGCTTCATTTTTGCGGCGGCGGTGTTTGCGAGTGAGGAGTAGAGACGTTTGGGTGTGAAGGTGGTAGTGGTAAGTCGGGGAGCGAGTCGGGAGAGGAGCATTGGAGAAATAGGATAAATATAAAAAGAGGAAAAAGAAAGAAACGTTTCGCAGTGAAACAATTCGGGGTATTTTACGCGATTGGGCAGCGTCACAGACGGCGAACTTTACTACATTCAGCGGGTAGGTCCAGCACTTTCTCTCTATAACGCGGGGGGGGGGGGACTGCGGCATGCGGGGTCCGGTAAGAGCCCTAAAGGTGCCTATATCGGGGATCTGTCGCCATCTTGCCGGGCTATTGCGCACCGAGTAGCTTCCTCTAGCAGCTCTAGTTCCTACAGTATCCACAGCACCGGGTCCGACCTAGGTCATTCATGGGAAGGTACGTCATGTAGTTTGCATCTGTTGTCATTGGACAATTCAACGTCCGAAACAGAATACAGCACATGGGAATACTACCAAATCATCAAGTATACGAGCACTAGTAGGCACATAGATAGCAGATCATACGACAGACAGGTGGATGAGTGACAAGAATGTCACAATGCAATTTATTCGTCTAGTTAGTTGGTACAGCGATTTGATCTAGAGAACATTTAACCCACGACGGGGTAATTATTTAGACATCTTGGAATCTTTGGAGGTAAAGGAAACGGGATAGGGTATATATATCGTCAAAAAATGGACAAAGCAAAAAGCAAAAAGCAAAAGCCAATCTCACCTTACATACCCAGCATGTGCCAAATCGAAATCGTATTAGACTCAGCTAAAGACATAGCACGAATAACTATCCGGCGAAACCCATACGAATGCCACTGCACCTACGATCTCCAGTCCCGAGCTGAAAACCGCAAATGACTAATCAAGCATTCGCCATAATCTCAATTTACCCCCCTCAAATTCGCCGCCCCGTATCATGCCTCGTAGCCAGATAACCATCATAAGTTACGATCAATTTCTTGATGTAACTCTCGTCGACTAGCCGTCGACGGTCCGCCAACGATCCTTAGAAGGGCTTGCGGATAAGGAAATAGACGAGCTCTATATCTCAAGAGCAAGATAGCGCAGAAACGAAATAAAAGAAACTTGTACCGGCCAGTGGAAATCACCCCGACGGCGAGTACGGTCCTTCCATTTGTAATGTTCCGCATCCGAAGATAATGGGGTTTGTGGTTTCTACCTCGAGGTCTAAAACGACCGAGGATTTTGCCAATAAACAATCTGGAAATAAGGGGGGTATCGAAAGAACTGCATATCCCATAGGTCGATCCTGTCTGGGTGAATTGATCCCAATGCTCTCATGGTAAATCGAGTCGCCCAGCCTTCATAATTGCAGCCTTTCCTAACCCATGTTGTCCGTAACTGCATTGACTGCCTCCCCGGCGCTCTTCTCAGCGATCGGACCCGTCCGCTTCTAGTTTGGCGGGAGACGATTCATCTGACCGGCGCCCTTCGGGGCAAGCCAATCTTTCTCGATCAGCTCTTCGCGAGATGGATACATATGGCGATATGCGGTCCTAATGGTGCCGTCACTAACGCCAGCCACCGACGCGATATCTCTCGAAGTCTTCGGTTCACCCATGAGATGAGACGCCATGTAAATGGAGGCGGCCGCAATAGACAGCGGAGATCGACCGGCAAGGTCCTTGAGAGAAGAGCTCTTCTCGGCCAACGTCTTCGAGATCTTCTCCATAAGGTGAGGGTTCTTGAAGTAGAGTTGGTTACAGTATCGAGCACATAGCTCGGCCGCGCCGGTAGTAGCGGTGGCCTCGTACGTGTCGACCATAAGGAATGAACCGCTCGTGTTCGCTTCGCGGTTGCTCTGGAGGAATTTCTCAAGCACCTTGAAGGTTCTTCCAATCTCCTTCTTAGATACCTTAGTCAGAGAGTAGATCTCTCGAAAGGTGCGAGGAGCTTTGGATTGACGACAAGCGACAAAGATGCAACCAGCGATTACAGCTTCCTGCGGCTTGCCCTTGAACAGCTTGTTGTCTTCAGTCAACTTGAAGATGTGCTTGGCCGAATCTTGAGTCGTCTTTGGAATGCTGATAGCTTCGCAAAGATTGCTGATCTCACGATAGGCTGCAAGAAGGGTCTTGGTGGCCTTGTCGTTGACTGTTCGGTTCTGAGCGCGATGTAGCTCTCGCGCGCGTGAGCCTTCGCCAAAGGCGATACCGGTCTCGAGTTGGGAGCCGTTTAAAAGAGGGTTGAGGGCGTCACCAACACGAGAAGGGTCGTCGTTGCCCTGGTCATCGTTGGCGAAGGTACGCCACTCGCTTCGCGTGTCGATGATGCGATCACCAAGGACTAAACCGCATGAACCGCACACCATGTCGCCGGATGAGAACTCTTCAACTAGATTGGGGGGATCTTCGTTGCAGTCGGGGCACTTCAGTCGCTTGTTCAAGTTCTCCTTGTATGGTTCATCATTGGGTTTACCGTCGGGGCCAATAGCGGGTTGTCCGCCATAGTCTAAAGCGGCGAAATCGATCTCCGGGCGGGGCGCCGCGGTCGCCATTATGGCAGAATTTCGAAATGACGATAGCGGTGGTGGTTGCGACAGTCGATGAGGACGTGTTTATTGATAAAAAATGGATGTAGGTGTAAAGAACGTAAGATGACTGTGTGGAAAGAAAGGCGCAAAGATTACCTGCACGGAAGATGCCTGTGGAATGTCAGAGTGGGTCACGGAAAAAGGCAAATATTATTAAGCAAAAGCAAGCGCAAAACTTGGTGAAACCTTAAAAAAGGTCCTTACCGTAAATCGACTAGCGCGGCATCTAACCTTGAAGTATCGAAGTATCTCGAAATCAGAGATGCAGCTCAAGCCTCAAGCCTCAAGGTTCAATGCGACAATGAGGCAATGAGGCAATGCGCAACAGTCGAACCGCGATGCTTAGAAGGCGATGTTCACCTGAAGGTTAGGAGTAGGAAATCTTTCTTCTATTGAAGAAATTAGCTGAATTCAAATATGAATTATTGATTTGGCGTACCCCCCCAGTCAAATACTCAACACCGATGATAGAGTGTTGTTGGTAGTTGAAGACTGATTTGGGATGCAGAGATTGTTTAGTAGAAACAAAAAGAGATGAAAGAAACTGAGGGCAGATAAGAAAATTGAGGTACCTTTGTCACCGCGCACTCACCTTTGCCCACCGCTTTTGGTAGCCCTAGGTGAATCAGATATCGCAGCTGGCAGAACTGGGAGTGTTTGGAAATGTTTGAAAATGTTCTGAGATTGTTGTTGTCCGTCTGCTCGGTTGGCAGGTGCTACCTGTAGTGTGGCTAGCGGCTAGCGGGGCAAAATATAGTTTGGCGTACGCAGTAAAATCATTAAACTTCAATATCGCGATTATTATCCTCGGAAGCTACCTAGGGATACTACTAGGTATGTTGAACCTTCCACAAAACACATAGCATTCCAAGTTGTCATCGTTAAGATTTAGACTACAAATATTTCTTCTTAGTCAGCCAATCTAGCAGTATCATTCATGCGACGTCACACCTCAACAGTAATCACCGATATGCCTGCCACCTTGATTGAAAAGTTGTTCGTTATCATAGTTACTATGACTAATAGCAGAATAATTCCTCGAAACCTTTTAGGTATTCATTCCTCCAACGCCGATGCGATGCTTCCTGTGGTATCAATTGAACAAAATCCCTTATCCCCCCAGTATCGTCTATACCCAGCAAACACGAAATTAATGAAAAAAAAATAGTGCGATTGCTGCTCGGTATTTATTCGATATCCACCAATTACGAAGGAATAATTAATCGTGGTGGCGGTGTTCCCCTAATCGGCGACGGTCCTCTCGATGGCTGTGGGAATGCTAGCTGAGGTTCTGGTAGAAGAGCTGGGTGAATTCCCATCTCCGTATTATGCACCCCGGGCGTCGCTATCGATCCTTGGCTTCCGGCTTCGAATTCCTTCCAGTCTCCCCTCGGCGCTATCGGTTGGCGCTCCTCTTGCGAAACCCTATCGATCTCATCCATTTGGTAATCCGAGATCCTAGAATCCCTCAAGCTATTCCCACCCCATGATGACGTCCGACTAGCCAAAGACTTCCGTATCATCGTAGCCCGTTCTATTTCCTCCGCCGCTAGCCGGTCCGTCTCGCTCATGTTCCGTCTGTGCCGGCCCTTTCGACCTAGTGGGTCTTGATAGACGTGATGTACTTTCCGCTGTCGTCTTCTCGTGAAGCGGAGTATTAGAAATACGAATATTGAGGTTAAGATGAGAGCCCCAATGACGATGACAACTATCAACCACGGTGCCATCGTGTTTCCGGAGGTGGCGGCATCTCTTGATTCTGGTGGAGAAGCTGTCTGTGTATCGAACACGTCATCTGCCGTGCGGCGATATAAAGCCGGCGACATGTTGGTGCCGTCATATACTACCGAGGGTAATGTTCTCAGATCCAGCAGGGCGACAATAGTCAAGGTGTGGTTCCGAGTATCTACCGCTACTCCATACCAAGGCTAGAGAAAAGACACCGGGCGCAGGTAATATGAATGTGGGAAGATGACATCTTTTAAGTTCTGATCCGCTCCCCGCGTTTTCAATGACATTCAAAGCCTACCTCCCAACGTATCACTTAGGAATACGAGGAGATACCGATTGGAATGACCGAGACAGGATTCTATTCTTGGACCAATCAAATCTGAGCCGTCACCTAGAATGGGGTTACATGCTACATACGACATCCCGCCCACCTATACGGGACCACGACGGGGGTTATCGGGATCCCTGCAACGAACCGGGACATGGGAGGGAGAGGCACTGCATTTGGCTGCAAATGGCTAACCCAACTATCATCCATGCATTATGATGTACACCTGAGGTGAAAGACCGAAAAAGAACCAACATTGTGTAATCTGCTGTAGGTGGATGATAGTTTAGAAAATTTATCACATTCCCTCGCGCGTGCGTGGTATTTGCAGGGAATACGCTGTTTACAGATGTATTCTGTGCTTTTCGCTTTTGTTAAGCGCTGCTCTGCCTATCGCAACTCCCTGGAGGTGGCATCGGGCAAAGTTCCGTCGCAATCACTTGAGGCTGAGCCACCTGTAGGGACGTACCCTCGTGGACCTCGCTTCAGGCTACGTCAACTAAGCCTACTGAAGAGGAAATGCCATGAAATGCCTCGAACTGCCAATGAATGATCAGTGTCGCATCTCAAGTGTGAAAAGTAAGCCTTGAGATTGACGAGGCGATTTTTGCTTGGTCTTGTGCGTCGCGAGTGTAACCTATCTCCTCGTAAGCCTCAAGATGATACACTTGTGTTTAGGTTTTACCACTTGCGCGGCGCAGATCATTATGATGAATGTTGTGATACGGCGATTCTTGTCAGGTCAGCCTGTGTCGTTGACAACCTGACAACCAATCTCGGAACTTTGTTGTTGTTGGTAGGGCGCTTTCCCGCAAGGGGGAAAGCAAATGATACATTATCTATTTTGAGCTTGATTCGGCGACGAGTGCGCTGAAAATTTTGTCTATTTTTTTTTTCTTTTAACTCAAATTAGAAGCCCTATCTTGTGCCCGCAATCGTTGCACCGCCCACCGTTCATTTTCGGTCGCAAGGATTATTAAGTCTTAGCTGTTCATAACTACCGGGTTAATATGATAGCTCCGATTAAAAAGAAGCCAACAAGAACGATCGTCGATTCCTTTTCATAAGAACTAATATAGTGTTTATGAAGGAAAAGAACGTGGTGTCAGCTTACTGCCGCTAGCTAGGAACGCCATGGGAAATCCGTTCTTCCCCATCAAGGCAAGGGATGCGGAAGTGAATCCAGGAACCAGTCTCTTTCTTTTACACTAATAATAGTCTTATTAATGGATATTGTGGGGTAGGTAGGTTACCTAGCAGATGGATTTCAGCTGATGGGGGATAGCGGCCGTTTCTCGCTATGAACAACTCCACCGTCGATATTCGGACCGCGGTATTCGTTCGAATGATCCTCCGTACCTGGCAGGGGCATCCAATGAGAAACAATTCATGTATTACCATACGTAAAAGTCAATTCTTTCGTTAGACATCGACCTGTCGTATCTGAGCTTTGGCCTACTCTTAAAGGCGTCAGCTTGTAAATTGTCACATTGCACGGAGATCTCGGATGCCAGCAGATATAGCCATTCTATCAGGTTCCACACCGCCGATAAAGCGGATAGATCGTCATGTTCAGTCGTACGGCAGCTCGTGCCATCCGCGGCACGACGCTTCTTAGGAATTATCAGCAAGTTGGCTTAGTACGACGATATTCTGTGGTGAAAGATGAAAGATCGACATCGTCACTGCCTCTGGCAGGTTACCGCGTGTTGGACATGACTAGGGTTCTAGCTGGCGTATGTAGCGACGATCCTTACAGCCTCAGCTATGTGCGCATTCGCTTACTTTTAACCTTGCCGTAGCCGTATTGCACACAGATCCTTGGCGACCTTGGGTACAAACGATACATCACTTTTATGACGCAAAGATTACTTTGAGCTAATATCGTATCGGATGCAAGCGCAGAAGTAATCAAAATCGAGCACCCGACGCGCGGGGATGATACGCGGGCTTGGGGGCCGCCGTATGCATCCTACCGAGACGGATCTCACCTTGAAGGTCCAGGTGAATCTGCCTATTTTCTAGGTGTGAGTTGCACGGTCGCAGATGTCGTGATACGCCACCATTGACCCTAATTTATATTTAGGTAAATCGCAATAAGAAGTCGGTCGGCCTATCTTTCCAGCATGCCGAGGGCGTAGAGATCCTGCATAAGCTTGCAGCAAAATGTGATATCCTAGTCGAGAACTACCTGCCAGGCACTCTCAAGAAGTACGGCATGGACTTCGAAACATTACATAAAATCAATCCTAGCTTGATTTATGCCTCGATCACAGGGTACGGTCAATCGGGGCCGTACTCTCAGCGAGCCGGATACGACGTCATGGTTGAGGCGGAATTTGGGTTGATGCACATCACTGGTAATCGAGACGGACCTCCGGTGAAAGTGGGCGTCGCTGTCACGGACTTAACCACCGGACTTTACACCAGTAACAGTATTATGGCTGCCCTTTTATCTCGGGCTAAAACAGGGCGTGGCCAACACATCGATGTTGCCCTGAGCGATTGCCAAACCGCAACACTCGCCAACATCGCAAGTAGCTGTCTTATTAGCGGAAAGAAAGATTCGGGCAGATGGGGCACAGCTCATCGTAAGTCAAGAAAATGCACTTATTTCTGTGAGTGACTCGCTAAGAATTTCATTTCGCAGCATCAATCGTGCCGTACAAATCGTTTAAGACGAAAGATGGAGACGTGCTCTTCGGTGGTGGAAATGATAGGTTATTTGGAATCTTGTGCGACGGTCTAGGGCGACCAGAGTGGAAGACGGATCCGAAATACAGTATTAATTCACAACGAGTGGCCAACCGAGTCGAGCTCGAAGACGAGATCGAGAAGATTAGTGTTCAAAAGACAACGCAAGAGTGGTTAGACGTCTTTGAGGGGAAAGGCATGCCATATGCCGCCGTTAACGATGTCCAGGGTGCATTGAATCACGAGCATACCAAGGCTCGAAATATGGTGGTTGATATAGATCACGAGCAATGCGGTCCGATCAAGCTGGTAAACACGCCTGTTAAATACAGCGAAAGTAACCCTAGTGTCCGGACTGCTCCTCCAACGTTAGGCCAACATACGGATGAAATTCTATCTGATATTCTCGGACTAGAAGCTGGTGAAGTAGCTGCACTAAAAGAGAAAGGAGCTGTAAGGTAGAATTTGACGAGTAAAATGACTAAAACAGTACACAGCTCAAATTTGATAGCTTAATAATCGATATCAGCCAAAATCAAAATTGTTTTGATCTATGTGACAGCTAGGGAAGGGAAGCAGTGGTTGAAGTAGTGGTTGGAGGAGTGTTTAAAATAGGGGTTGGGGTTGTGGAACTTGAGTGTTGAGTCGAACCACGAATATCAATATATCGAAGGTGGGTATGCAGCTAATATGGGCATTTCATCTCCCAAACTTTAAGATATTCGACGACACAAAACGTCTAAACTTAATCGAGACTTGAAACAATTCCGGTGCGAGTGACTTGGTAACCTAGGAGGGACCTACCGAGAAATCGCACCATCACGTGAATATCACGTGTACCGACCTCCACCTATGAATTTCAACTTTCCATCCTCAATTCCAGAACTTTTACAACTTCTAGTAAGACGATCGGGAAATTGAGTACAAGTACTCGAGCAGACGTTTTTCCCGGTGTGCGGATACTTATATATTGCCGCATTTTTAGGGTAAGTCATCATCACCAATTTCGTCGTCGCATCCATCACTAACACCGCCCGCAGTTCCCGGAAAAGGTGGCTTGGTCGCCCTTTACAAGTGCAACTCTTTTCGCGATGTCGGCAGAGGATAGCACAATGGCTTCAATCGCCAAAGATAAAGACGGCGATACACCCGCCACGTCGGTCGAAGCTACAGTTCCTCCCCAACCAGCACAAGAAACTCCAGCCACCAAGGCACCAAGCCCGGCGCCGAGTACAGCTAGCTCCACTGGCCGTCCTCCGTACGTCCCGCAATTTTCGGCAGCGACACAGATGATCCTGAAGCGGATAAGTTCCAAACCAGGCAGCTTGTCGTCAGCCCTATCATCCGCATCATCGACCATGGCTAAGGCGAGCATTGAGAAGTCAACTTACGAGGATGCTAAGAGACGTCTCGTAATGAACATGAACACGTCTCTAACGATGCCAATGCCTATGCCATTGCCCAAGCAATCACACTCAAAACAAAAATCGTCATCAACCGCCACCTCCATGCGCATGCCGATGAACGATGCTTTCCAACTGCGCACGCCAGCCCCGGCTAAGAGCCAGACTCAAGCTGCAGCCAAACCATTATCTACTACCTCGGCCCAGGCGCCGAAGATGCCCGCACCTAAACCTAAGAGTAAGGCTCATCGCGGCACGAAGCGCAAGCGCGGCAAGGATAACGACGACGAAGACGCGACTTCGAGTCTTAGCGAGCTCTCGGAGAGCGAGGAATCCGGCACCGTCGCCGCACAGGAGAGCCAGTCGGTTCTCACGATGACGAAATCCGGCCGACAAGTGCAGAAGCCCTCGCAGTACAACCCCTCCGCGCAATCGGCCCGGGACGCCGCAGCGCAGAAGCGTAAGAACTACGGCAAGCGCACTCCGGAGCAGCAATTGTGCAAGTTGTGCACCCGCAGCGCAAGCGTGCCCGCCAACCAGATAGTGTTCTGCGACGGCTGCAACTGCTGCTGGCATCAGATGTGTCACGACCCGTACATAGATGACGACTTCGTTAGCAACGAGTCACGCCCGTGGTTCTGCCGCGGATGCTTGGCAAAGCGAGAACGCCATCTTGCGCGCAAGAAGAGTCTTGATGGATTCAAGGGTGTGAGTTGGTCGGCTAAGAGCTCTGATCAGGTACGTTTGACTCTATCATGCAATTCCATTTATGAGTAGCAAGGCTACATACAGGGTGCGTATATAATAAGGCAAGTCTAACAATCATACAGAAACGAAAATATCTATCCGGCGTTCCTCACACCCAGCTCGTCAACATCCTCATGTACATCACAGAGATTCACCCCGACCTCCCGATCTTCCCAGTCCATGAACCCAAACGCGCCAACGCTCAAGAGGGCCGCCCATCTTCCTACGATAATGCGCGCGTGAAGACAGACATGAACATCAACGTCGGACCAACCCACTATTCCAGCAAGGTATCCACGCCAGACCCGCACCCCACCACCCTAAAGCCTAAGGGAAGCATCACCGGCAACCAGAACCAAGCGGCACGAGAATCGTCGGAGGACTCCGTGCCCCCGGCCTGGCCCAAAGTCGGTCACGGATGTATGGAAGGCATCAAGGTCGACGAAGATGATCTGCGAGATAATAACGACTACGAGGCTTTCAGCGTCACATCCTACGATGCGAAGGGCAAGAAGATTATGGAGAACGGCATGCCCGTTTAGTCCATTCGCGATCACACGTCGTTAAAGTTGGAGAACCCATCCTAATTTTCGATTTGGAAGGAGGATTCCAGATTGAAAGTAGGAATAATAGCAATGGCTATAGTTCTGTTACGGGCTCGCCGGTTGGGGTGTATATAGTGCGCCAGTACCGTTCATATCGATTGCTATAGGTAATCATCGTCGTCTATGCTTAATTCTCAATGCTAGGTTAGACAGACGTTAATACAAAGTCAGTAAATAATGTATTGTGGTTTTATATCATGTGATTGTGTAGAAGTCGTTTTCTACAAACTGCCTCCTCATTCTCTCCTTGCGTTCCGAAGTACCTGGATGGTGTCACCAAATAGTGTACAGAATAAAACGACAAGAAATGGGGCGACGAGCTTTAAGAGGTGCGACGAATAAAATTTTAATTAACGCTGACAGACAAAAGATGTAGATAGATACCTAAGACATAGATAGAGGTACCTAATCATTGAAAGGTAAAAAGGAGAAAATTAAGACAATTTAGCAAAATGAAAACCGACCACCACGGGACTCGAACCCGCAATCTTCACCATGTTCTAGAGGGATAAACCCAACCGGAAAGTGACGCGATACCATTTCGCCAGGCAGCCTAAGTGATTTTTCAGTCACGCTATAGGAGGTGGGGTTGCTGTGTTTGTACTGTGTTAACTCCGATGTAAACCTAGCTTATATATTTGGCGCTACATTCACGCCCCCTAACCCCTTTTTGGAGAATGTAGTGGTTTCTGCATGACGCAGTGGTACGTATCCATATTGACAGGAAACAATCGCCCTTCGCGAATAGACAAGATTGTCGTAGAATGCGACAAGCAGTATAGTAATTCATGGAAGCATTTCTAGGATCTGTCCAAGGCATCAATAAGACAATTGGGGGACATGAATCTCAGAACTAACAATCCACTGGCTTTGTCGACACCTGTGTTTGAGTTTTATTGTCGCAATGTTCTACCTGTTTGAATAAGCAGGCATGCATGTTTTCTATTAATGTCCATAACACTCTCACGAATATAGGCATCCTTAGTATCAATAAGTCAGTTGTTATTTACTAGGAATGGATTTGCTGATCTATCACCCAGACAATAAGTTTGCGACTCCTCACTTGGCACTATTTGCCACTTACAGACTAATAGGTGTCCATCTCACTATAAATATACATATATAAAACTCCAAGAAGATTTCAACGGAGACAATGTTGTACCACAAATCTAGGTACCGTACTCTCTTCCAAGATGACATTGTGGAATATAAACACCAGCTTCAGCACGCCTCCCCCTGAGCTAAACACAGGTCGTCAATGTCGTCCATGGGTCGGCTCTATCGCTCATATATTGGAACCAAATCGTCCCCCCGCTAAAAACCCTAATTCTTTGAACTACCTGAATATCGATGTACGACGCCTTATTTGGGAAGAGGTACGACGCCTGGAGTTTGCAGAGGGGCGCATAGTCTTGTTTAATCGGCTGTTGTTCAACATTATTCCTACTAGATCTCTTGTCTCGCCAATGCTCTCTATCAACAGAGAAAGCAGAGAATGTATTCTAGAGTACTTTGACATAAGGCTACCCCTATACAACATGCGGACTGTCGATTCTCACTATCACCAGCTATTCTCTCGCGAGATCAATTGGTTCAATGATATCCCCCGCGAAGGCTGGTTTGTATACATTAGTTTCAAGCATGACATATTTGCATCAGGCGAAGACCCAAGGTTTAAACGTGACCGCGCACTCGGCTTCCAGGACAATGTGTTCGCAATGACACAGTCAAGAATTCTGACGTTACCGGACCCCAATCTGGCCAATGCCAATGCCCGTCCTCGCTATACCTCCCCTAGACATCGAGTCCTACCTAAATATACCACCAGAAGTATCTGGAAGGACCGACATCGTATACAGAGTGTCATCGCACTGTTTGCAGATGAAGGTCTCCTCACCAACCACACTCCTCAGTGCTGCCCCTACCAAAAACGGCAGTTCCGTAAAGCTCTCGTGGATCAATTTTGGTCTGAGGGAGACTTTCCTGAGATCAAACGATATTTATTCTACCCTTGGGGCCCCGACACAGTGGCCAAAGTCGATCATTTCCTGGAGTATATCCTCGAAGCGCGATATAATAGGTTTGTAGCGGATGAATACAAACCAAGAGAATTAGTCTGGGGTGAAAAAGTCGAAGTTACAGGCAGAGAAAACGTGCTTATGGACCCCGATATCGATGAGAATCACCGTTGCATTTGTCCGTGGGAAAACAATGGCATAAGAAACTTACCTTTGATAGAAAATCCGACTATCCGTCAGTTAGCGCGGAGGATGCACCAGAGGGCTAGTTATAGACCGTAGTTTCATGTTGTACTCTTCGGGGTATACCTCATTCCCCAAGTAGAAACCATGTGGCAAAAATAGGCTCATCTACTGGCTAATTATCTTACTGATGAGCAAGAAGTCACCATATCTTCAGCCACAATTCCGGAGAGTAATGACATCTATTTTCATTCATTCCTAAGTGTCTTTGACTCCGAGATTTTCTTTCGAGATTGAATACAGAGTATTATGATACTTTGATACGAAGGGTATGTGTGGCTTGTCACATGTAATGAGACATAGATAGGTATACAGAAGCCAATCAAGCATTATTGTTATAATATTCTTTCCTAAATGTCCTCCAAGTGAGCATGATGTGAATTTTCCAAATTCTAATAACCTATTTAGGTACCTACCTAGGTACATACCTAGATAGGTCTCGGGTAGCTTTGGGGGGCTGGGATTATCTCATTCGTATATACGTTGTAGGCATATAGTTCTTCTAGTGACAGGTTCAATATAATTCTGAGCCTGATATCAAGCTAAAGCCCTACCAGGATATACTCCTAGTCATATATATCACTCAATCCAGGTACCTAGCCACCATGCCCTAGATACTAAAAGGAGGGCATTTTTGACTTTCTCAGTATCTTAGAAATATTGAAGAATACCTAGTAGGTATCTTTTCAATGATGATGGTAACAGGGTTAAAGCTGCAGACTAGGGATATAAGCAAGTATATGCACCCATGCATTGAATATGCATATGTGGCGACTGGGGTGTCTAGAGTATCCCCCCCCCCCTTTTACGTGAATGTGAATGGATGTGCAGAGCTAACAGAATGAGGATTCTGCGTGAAAAAGTGCACAAATCTATACTCTAGGCAACCATGCCCCATCTAGGTTCCGGGGACTCGTCTTATCTTTATGAAGGACTGATATAAAAACCCTTTTTCTTCACATTTTTGCTCTTCAGCCATGTTCACCTTCATTACATCCTTCTAACTTTGCTATCAACCTGCGAATACACCACAAATCCAAACATATCCAAACATATATACCTTAAGCCCATATTTACTCTGTTTATCACGCACAGTTAAGCTATTGTTCAAGTATTCATCAACCATGCCATCATACAAGCAGTCCGGTTTCCAGTGTTTCCCGCGTCTCCCGGCCGAGATACGCCTTACGATCTGGAGAGAGGCCCTAGAGTTTGAATCTAGAACCCAATGTATTCAGGTCCATCCTCACAGAAACTTTAAATTCCTACTGCCGCGACGAGAAACCGTAACTCGCATCATCTGGGCGTGTAGCGAGAGCCGAGCTCTGGCCGACGAATTCTATCCACACATCCTCGCCGTCTACTCGCCCAGTATTGAAAGAAGAATCAAGTCGAAGGGCTGTATCCGTATCAACCTGGAACGTGTCACACTAGTCCAATCAGTCCAACTTTGCGAAAGGCCACTAGCATGTCCCACGAGACGCACTCGAACACTCGCATTGTCCAAAGAGAATCGAAAATTAATTCACAAAATCTCACTTATTACCTCCCTATCTGGACAACATCTAATTTATCGTCCAGAAAAACCATTAATAAAGTTCCGCAACCTTACTTCATATAAGATATTATACACTATGGGATCTGGTCGGTATTTCCGCGAAGACGCACTGCACAACTTCACGCGTCACGTTGCGGGGCCAAGGGTCTGGCAACCGGAGCTTTTACAAGGGGGACGTTTGACTGAAAGGTGGGAAACAATCAATCGAAGTTACAGGATCCACAGTATCACATTTATTCCGTCAAGCCCACGACGACGGATAGACGAGCTTAAATTTTGGTGCACTTGCGAGGGTGCTATTCAGAAGTTTCGGCGAAGTATTGCCGCAGAAGGCTCATTGGTAGCTCCAGTACCATACTTACGAGATCGCTAGCGTTTTTCATAGTCACATAATCATCTAGTTATAGAAGAGTTAAGAAGATGAACATTTAGCCAACTCATTTTCACTTTCTCATTTTCTGTGCCTATTTGAGAGTTCCTTTTCGAGGAACACACCTAGCTACATCTCGATAAATGGCACAGCGCAAACCCGCTGTCTATTTTCCCTTTTCTTTTCTTTTTTAGTCTTCCATTCCCAGCCCATGCTTAGCGCAGGACTATGCAAGCCTTACATACTCAGCTCCCCTGTCCTGTTGGGAATAAGATGCAATGCACTGTCTGCCTTCCTGATCCTCATGCTTTCGTGAAACGGGCCCGATGATGAATGAAATAGTGGATAGATGACGGGAAGAAGGAGGGTTCCGATTTTTCTAAAGTACGTATGCCCCATTTTCAGCTGCCGTTACGCAAATGCGGTAACTTCTGGCCACTTCTCATGAGCCACCTTTTTGAAAGTCTCGGCCTCGGCGCTGCGCCATTGCTCTAGGAGAGCTAGAGCCTCTGATGCTGTGTCGTAGTGAATTTCCTTTAAGTTGAGAACTCCCACGAGGTCTTTCTCATTCTTCGTCTTGTCTTCTCCTAGCAGCCTCTCTATTCGAACAGCCGAGATGATGTGTTCTGCGCTATCCTTATGCTTCTGTTGGAAGTCGGCATTGAACTTCTTAAGGTCTGCTGAAGCGTCTATAGCAGTGAACCCAGACTTCAGAACTTCGGCAACCTTCGGCGGTAAAGATCCGAGCTTGTCGTTAAGGATTTTACGGAATCGTACAACTTGCTCGTGGACTGCGGGGTGGTCTGAATCTATTGCCAACGCGGCGTTTAGACATCTAAGGGCGAGGAGGTATTTTTCTACAAGACGGTTAGCAACATGTTGGTTCATTTCTAAGATTATTGATATTACCTCTTCGAACAAAGACCTCAAAGCCAGCGATTTGCCCATCGATGTACTTAGGACTAAACTGAAGAATAGGGGTGAGGAATTTAGTTGCTTCGGCTAAGGGCTCAGTCGTCGTGACGAGTCTGTATCCATTCGGGTCATCATCCCTTTTGATAGGCTCAGCAGAAGCCTTTGACTTGTTCGGGTCTTGCTTGGCGGCCCTCTCTGCTGCTTCTCGCTCGGCTTTTTGCGCCTCTTTCTTGGCTTTCTTGGCAGCCTTCTTCCTTTCTGCGGCATCGTCTCCATTGGCGCCTGAAGATCCATCCACGCCATTGACCGCCTGCTGGCTGTCGTACATGCTAACGTATATCGCTATTGCGCCAAGGGCAGCGCGGGTATAGAATGGATGCTCGCGAATATGGTCCTCCCATCGAATCATATCCACGTAGGCACGGATCTGTCCTTTCCGCAACGAAAAGCTGTGGAAGTCGAACTGATCCTCCTGCCATACTTCAAAGATGTTGTAGACCGAATGGAATCGCTTAAGAGCTAAACCGATATTCTTGTTGCGTACCCATGCTTCCCCATCTTCTGTTAGGTACCACACGCTTTGCATCTCAAGTAAATCGTTGAGGGGCCCGCCGGGTGAATCATTCCGAGTGAAGAGGCCCATCGTCTTCAGAGCAGCCTCACTCTCGTTGTTTCGAAGTTGGTATTTCGCCGCCTTCGTGTTGATGTACCTATCCTTGAGGTCGAGTTGGCGAGCTTGGTCCATAGTTTCCGAGGCCTTCTGGCTATTACCATAATGTTTCCATATCCTAGCCTTAGTCATGTGAAATTCGACATTTTCAGGTGATAATTCAATTCCTTTGTTAACAAATTCCATCGCCTTTGCTAGGTCACGGCTTAGGTGGTAATTGTAATGTTGCGCAAGGTAATAGAGTGCTGCCGGCTCCCCCTTTAATGCATCACCATTCGTAGTTACATTCTCGCCGGAGGATGCACGTTTCGACTCTAGGTACTCGTGTGCTAAGGATCCAAGGGTGTCTCGCTTGGACGAATCAGCGTAGAGGTGCTTAAGATTTGCAAATGTCGAAGGAACCCCCTTATCTAACATCAATGCTATGTAACTTCGAGCGGCATCTCGGAACTCATCGCCTAAAAGCCTGTTAGTGGTTTCCCGCTTAGAGTCACTAATTCTATAAAACTCACCATCGAGGAAGTCTAAGGGTAATCTTTTAGCAGCATCGCAACGAGGATTCTTCTTAGCATATTCGTCGTAGATGGCCTTCTTAGTAGCGTAGTCGCCAGCGTCGATGCCTAAAACATCTACAAGACGAGTGTAGTAGTCAGGATGTTCAGGGTTGCGGTCAAGAAGGGCGCGATAGGCGTCTGCCGCCTCCTCTTTTCTACCGAGTTTGGATAGGTATTCGGCGCGGAGCTCCAAGACAGCTAGACGATCAAGGTTGTACTTGGAAACGGACTCAAGGTGCTCCAGAGCTCTTTCATACTCCCCCATCTCGGCGATAATGGAGTTCTTGTACATAACAGCTTCGGAGTTCTCGTAGTCCGTTTTAGAGGGTGGTACCTTCAAAGACTCCTCGTATGTATTCAAAACTTTCTCGGCCTGGGCAAGATTGCCGGCAAGGTGGTGCGCAACCGCAAGTGCGGTCCAGTTCTGTCTCAACTGGGGTCGGGCTTGGAGCATGGCTGTTCTACTTTGTATGTAGCCCTGGTAGTCGCGCATCTGAATCTGGAGGAAAGCAAGATCTCTCTGGATCTGATGAGATTCTGGCTCAAGCCTCAAGGCAAATTTGTAAGCCTTGATAGCCTCCTCGAAATTCTTCTGATGTCTGTATAACAATCCGTAGACGTGCCAACATATGTGGGATTTCATGTCAGCATTTACGGCCTCCTTTCCGAGCGCGAATGCCTCCTCCGTCTTCCCTTGCTGGTTGATAATTAAAGCTTTCATAGCCATGGTATCACCATGTTTAGGATTTTTTTTGAGGATCTGCTCCGCGGCCTTTAGGCCCCTCTTGTACTGTTTGTCTTCATAATTGCGGATAACCTGTCGAAAGAGAGAATTCTCTTTCGAGCTGAGCGGTTGTGGCATAGTTGTTGTTCACGAGTAGCTCCCCCGCCAGGTCCTCGTAGTCAACGGCGCCGGCGTTCTCGTGAACCGTGATTATTCGGTGTGGAATGGTCAGGTTCCGATTTTACTGTGGGTGGCTTGGACTGGTCAGCAGCGAGTTAATTCGAAATCTAACTATGATATAGCTAGTAAGATGATATGATGACTTAATGTGCTGACCTTAAAATTGTGATCTGACCTGGAATTTAGTGATCGAACTATTGGGAATACCCGGCCAGCTTCGAACGACGACAACGTAGAATTTGGACGTGTATTGGTATTTGTGTCAGGTTCGTAGGCGGAATGTTGGAGCTCGGAGCTTTGCGATCAGTTTTAGCGGTCGTAAAGTGGGATGTCTTTTTTTGGGTACGGGTGCGGGTGCGAGGTACAAAGTTACCAATGGTAAGGAAAAAAATTACAGCTTAAATTCTACCGACAATTGACCGAGCATTGTTACATGTATCTTTAGGCTTATTTTCATATGCGGTATACCTAGATATCCCGATATAGTCTTTCCCTATACTCATGTGGGGCATTGGGGTTTTAAGTTGCTATCATATGGATATACATACTAGGTATACACAGATGAAGCAGTCGCTGACGGGACATGTGGATGATATATCACAGTTTATGAGGTTTGTTACATATATTACATTGTAGTGGTGAGGGTAATGATGTGGCCAATATAAGGACGTAGAGTAGGGAAATACCTGAATACTTACCTACCCCACGATATGTGAAGCCACTGGTATACTAAATATACTCCTGATGTATAGTACTGTTCCTATCCTATACTACGTATTACGACGTTCCCTTTCCGCTCTCCAGCGGTTGAGAGCTTCCTCTGCGTCTTGGAAGCTATCTCCACATCGCTCTCTCACTAAGCCCCACGTCCGAGAACGTACGATGTTTTCGACACCTCTTTCTTGTCGAAGTAGGTTTGCAAGCTGTTGCGTCCGAGGTTCCCGGGGAAAATATCGCGCGGAATATGGATCTAGCCTCTCGTCGACAACTCGCTCACGGTTCTTCTCCGTTTCGGCTTCTCGCAGACCAACTTCGGGGTCGTCTGGATCCGGACTAGTCGCCACATAGGCGCAATAAGTTATAACATCTGATCTTGCCTGCCACGAAGGGAACAAGACCTTATCCTTGAACGCCTGGCATGCCCGAGGATCGATAGACCGATTAGGAGCTCGTGGGATCCGTACAGATGTAGACGCGGGATCAAAGCCCGACTGAGAAGGCGTCACAAGCGCATTGAGGTTTTGCGTTATTGAGTCGTCTATTGCGCTACGGGATATCCGGAGGAAGTCTTACGAACTGTAAGCTCTCAAGCTCGAACAAGAATCACCAAGGAGGACACACCTCTGAGGGCTATAGTCGAGAAGCAAAACTGAGGCGTCAAGTGAGGCTGTACAGAAGGTTCGGCCATGGTATCGCGAGGAGTGACACCGGTCGCATCGGCGGCATCCGTCGTCGAACCCGGTCTTCGAGACCAAAGTATTCCAGCCACTGTGAAGTATTTGTACTTGTATTTCTTAGTCTTTAGACTAAATCAGTGGAGCTAGGCAACCATTTCAGGTTGACCACTCTCTAATTGGTAGCAATAGGGTGGTTTTGGGACGTCCAAAAGCTCTTCTAGTTAAGAATTGCAAATTGCAGGTTGCAAGTGATGACGGAGTTAAAAAGTTCAAATGTCGAATGTCGAATGTCACTATTGGAGAAAGTGGATCCCTTGCTTTGTTAATCCCAGGAACCCGAAACCCGATATCGTAATAAAATGCAACTAGAGAGAGTATCTCAGATAACAGATAAACATCAACCAGCGAGCTATGATTCGCAGAGCAGGGAAGGTAAGACCTCATTTGGTGCATCAGGCTGATTACGCGACACGCCTGCCTGGGGAAGCTACGACAGGTACCTATGGGAAAGCGCTAGCCTCGCCCCAAGAACTTGTACTGTTACCAAAGCTTCCAAAGTTTAGAAGCTCCATTTCATCCATCATCACTGTCAACTTTCACCATCTCCGAATTACAAACACCAAATTCATCCACCACTAAACATAATAAACCAACCATACCGATAATTGAAAGACGCTCTCTCTTCAAGCTACGCATATTCTTCCTAGCATTTCCTTACGTTTCCCTATCAGCGTCGCATTCATAATCCACCATGTCGAGCGCCCAAAATACAGAGGGTCTCGAGCGCCGCGGGTCCGATGATGGCAAAGACAAGAAGGATGGGCGAGGCGACGACGCACCTAAGGATGGCAGCAGCAACGTTAACCGCGATGGTGATGCCGTAATGAAGGACGCCGAGCCCGAAGAGGAAGAGATACTAGACGAAGAAACCCTAGGTCTCACCACAGAAGATCTCAAGACCCGAAAACGTCTGTTAGAGAACGATGCTAGAATCATGAAGAGCGAATTTCAACGGTTGTCGCATGAGAAGGCGAGCATGGGCGAGAGGATTAAAGAGAACAATGAGAAAATCGCAAATAACCGGTCCGTCTTACTACACCAATACCCAAAACATATATAATCCCTGGACTTCTAGCTTGCTAACTACTATCTAGTCAACTGCCTTACCTTGTCGGTAATGTCGTCGAACTTCTCGATCTTGATCCTACCGCCGAATCATCTGAAGAAGGTGCCAACATCGATCTCGATGCTACCAGAGTCGGCAAGTCCGCCGTCATCAAGACATCTACCAGACAAACCATCTTCTTACCCTTGATCGGCCTTGTCGACCCAGAAACCCTCAAGCCCGGTGATCTCATAGGTGTCAACAAGGACTCTTACCTAATCCTTGATACATTACCTGCAGAATATGACAGCCGTGTGAAGGCCATGGAGGTTGACGAGAAGCCAACGGAGAAGTACAGCGACGTTGGTGGCTTGGATAAACAAATAGAAGAACTCGTTGAGGCGATCGTCTGGCCAATGAAGGAGGCGGACCGGTTCAAGAAGATCGGTATCAAGGCGCCCAAAGGTATGCCCATCGCCAATGACTAACACAGCATAAGTGGATTCTAACAGCGTTGTGTGCTAGGTGCTCTAATGTACGGTCCTCCGGGAACAGGTAAAACACTCTTAGCTCGAGCCTGCGCCGCCCAAACCGACGCCACGTTCCTTAAATTAGCCGGCCCGCAATTAGTCCAGATGTTTATCGGAGATGGTGCTAAGCTGGTCCGAGACTGTTTCGCGTTGGCCAAGGAGAAGGCACCTGCCATCATCTTCATCGATGAGCTTGATGCCGTTGGTACCAAGCGTTTCGATAGCGAGAAGAGTGGTGACAGAGAAGTCCAGCGAACTATGCTTGAGCTGCTGAACCAGCTCGACGGTTTTGCATCGGATGACCGGATCAAGGTATTAGCTGCCACGAACCGTGTCGACGTCCTTGACCCCGCTCTGCTGCGATCGGGTCGTTTGGACCGAAAGATCGAATTCCCGCTACCTAACGAGGAGGCAAGAGCTCAGATTCTAAAGATTCACTCGCGCAAGATGAAGGTGGACGGTAGCGTCAACTGGGGCGAACTGGCACGAAGTACGGACGAATTTGGTGGTGCCATGCTGAAGGCGGTCTGTGTCGAGGCTGGTATGATTGCCCTACGAATGGGCAAGAACAAGATCAGCCACGAGCATTACGTGGATGCGATCGCCGAGGTGCAAGCCAAGAAGAAGGAGGTTAGTCTAACTGCTATTCAATCTGTTTTCATGAACCATCTCAAGCTAATACTACTTCACAGACAGTCAACTTCTACGCATAAGTTTCTTAGGTGGAGCAAAAAGCAGTCATGGGATAGAGGCCTCCTTGGCAAGCTAGAGGAAATATGTACTATAATTTGGCGTACCGCATCAAATCGAGATGATCCGCCGACTGCCATCGTCTTCCCGTCTGCCCGTTCTTTGAAGTGTTCCTTGAACTACTAGACCACCAGTGGATTTGCGTCTGCGCCACTTTTCACACTTGAGCTGAATTTCTGTAGACAGATATGTCCACCGTGCCGATTAGCCGTCATAACAATGAAACAGTAAGGTAAGCTCAAGACATTGTGAAATCTAACTACGCTGCCTATGGCCAAAAATCGGTGAAAACTATCGGTCCAAGTCGGATCTGTTGTAACGATATACGATGTTTCGTTCAGACCCGGAACCTAGTCATGTTGATCAAGTGTGAGTAGAAGCGCATCCGAATCAGTGGTATGTTGTATGTTGCAAGAATCGTCATCAATGACAACATCACGAAGCCTTCCAAGTTGGGGGCTTCCCCTACCACCTACTATATTCTATTATCAATATTCTTGACTTGCAAGAGATCGTGTTGAATCATGAGTGCTAGCGACACGAGATGAAATCATATACAGTACTTGTACTAGCTAGTCTATAGGTTCCTTCCATTCGGTGCTTCGCCGACTAGTGGGTATATGAATCGCCTCTTATAGTAAGCATAGTTGAATATAGCTCTTGACGTGTAACTCGGTAGGATTTCGAGTAACAACTTCTTCAATGTTGTGACTTGTCTAAGTCAACAATTGGGTAAAACACTTGAAGTGTTTGCAAAGTACCACCTACTTAACAGAGCTTTAGCTTAAGCTTTAATTCAACCAGCGTGACAATTTACGATGCCGTTCAGCCGCTGCCCTGAAGAAATTAAGGAACGTTTGAAACACCTGAGAAATTACTTCGGGCAGGAATGACGCGCTCATTGGGAATGATTTGAAGTTAATTAGATGTAACCTTAAAGCTACCAAACTACCGGAGGAAGTGACGAAGATTCGAATCGAGTTGTGTCTCGATCTAAAAAGTGGAACTCCGGTATGGATGATGGATGACAGGGTAGTCAAGACCGGCACCGACTGCCGGCTACGATCGGGGAAGGTAGAGCTCTAGCCTCTAAGGTTAGCTTTTATTTTAACATCGCCCGCAATTTACTAGGCTTGTGCTACTCAGGTACTCATCTCAAAACCTTAGAATAAATCTGAGAAATTACTATTTTCACCTTTTCTCACTTATGATATAAGTCAAGTCAAAATTGTTAAACTCCTCAAAATCAGCCAGTTGCCACTGCTGATGTAGTCAGGTAGCGCATTGATATAATTCTCCAGGTTTAGTTCCCGATATGGAAGCTACATTGACGATCTTCTCTCCTCTTTTTCCTTGTTTTTCGAGTTTTCCTTTTCGGACCACGCGGCCACGCTTCTTCTTTCAATTCGATCTGATTTTCTAATTCCCCGTACCCCTGAAATCTATGATCGGATTTCTAGCCGTAAGCTGGTTTAATTGCGTTTTATGCGGAATCTACCTACGCTTCAGAGCTTTATCTCCACACCAACTAATGTCGGTTCAAGCTGCGGCTCTAACGGACATCTTCCATGACTCTGCCTGTCGATCTAAAAGATTCGGGTCAGAACGGCTGAACGGACGATAAACGGGCAACATGACAACATGACAACATGACAACATGTAGCTGAAGAAGCATTCTAGGTGAATTCGCCTTGTTTCTATTTTTTAACACGAGGTCTTCAGCAGCGAAGATCTCCCTGGATCCCTCGAATAGCTATCGAGGTTGCGAGGCTATCGCGCACCTTGATGCAAGAAGGGTAACACACCCAACACACTTAGTAACTCAATGCCGTAATAAGTGCCACACTATGCTAACTATGCTACACGATCCTACACAATGACAAGATCAGTTCTTGGGGCCGGTAGTTGGCGTTCGACACCCTGTTCCCAACCCCTTGCAGCCAACATCACAATCGCGTTCCTGCCCCTGCTCTGTGGAGCCCTACGACCCGTCTTATAAGCACCTTGGCTATAGCTGGAATATTCGTAGCTTTAATGATATATCATTCGTCATCACATCGAAACACAGTTGCTGACCAACGTTATACTAGTACCTACACTAAGCGATGGGATACCTCTCCGATATCTTCATGTCACCCACGTACCAAAGCTGCCAAGCAGGATTTCACTAGCTACACGCAGAATCTATGTATAGCAAATCACATGAACATAGGGCTGCAGCGAGTACTGCTTCTGTGAAAAGAGCGAGCTTGCAGCATGAAGGTAACCTGTGGCAAATGTACCCCTTTAGCGGCTGTGCACGTTGGTAACTGAGATTCGAGCCCAATGAGCTGGGCGTCGGCCAGCCTTCCAAATGGGGTATTGAGGCTCATTCCTATTCGTAGCTTGACGTCTTCATTTGATGTCACAAGTATAATCAACCCTGAAGATGATCAACAAGACACCGCCTTGTTTGGCAACGCGAGGTTATACTGGCTCATCTTAAGATGTACAAGCTTGCTGAATCTCATTACTACGCAAGCTACGTTTGCCAGTACTATATCCCAGTACCTGTATTGGATCCTAGCAGGTTTAACTGGTCTTTCTAAGCTTTTGAAAGACATTCTTGAAACAAGAAAGCAGTACTCGGCGGAGATTAACTCACCCTTTTTCATCATAGGATCAGCCACTAGATAAACATATAGGCAGAGAGCTCGTGGGAATACAAGTAAAGGCCAGTGATGTCAGGGAGGAATAGTGGTATAAAGGCTCGATTTCCCCCTCCCCTTCATCTCGGATCTGAACATCATCTGAGCTATCCGACAAAGACTCAAATACCAGCGCCTACAAAGCCCTTTTCAAGACTTAGCAGCTCTAGCTATCCAAATCTCTGCCCGATTCTCTCTCTTCTCAACTTGAGTTTAATCACGCACTTGAAACCTACATAATCACAATGAAGTTCTTCACCGCAGCCCTAGCCGCCATCTTCGCCGGCCTTGCTATAGCCGCGCCCACTATCGAGGAGCGACAAACCTACACCCCTTGCACTGGCCTTTACGGCACAGCCCAGTGTTGCGCAACCGACGTCCTAGGCGTCGCTGACCTAGACTGCGCCAACCCGCCTTCGGTCCCCACTAGCGCCGACAACTTCACCACTGAGTGCGCTGATATTGGCCAACGTGCCCGCTGCTGCGTCCTACCCATCCTCGAACAGGGTGTCCTATGCCAGACCCCTGTTGGTGTTACTGATTAAATAACCTCATCTTTTTAAGAAGCCCCTATTCGGACTTCTCAATGCTTTCGCTCTTTTGGGCAGAAAACGGTTATCAACAAAAGATACACGGGCCTCCTAGGATATATGGCTGCGGGGAGTTGGAACATAGGCACATTTGGAACTTACTTTGATTTAGACTTCCAGGTCTTGGGCAGGGTTTCAGGGTTTAATGATTATGGTATGCCATGTCACAAGATGTGGCAAATCTGAGGGGTTTACAAAATTCTTGGATTTTAGGGGTGTGTATATACCTTCTTAGTAGGAACCCAGATAGGGGATAGCTTTGACAACAACAGCAACGATTCACGTTTATAAAGACTTTTTTCAACTTTCGATTCAAGTGTTGATCATACAACGCCAGCGTATTTATTAAACATTTGAAATCACCACTTTATGTATATGTGGGTACCTACCTAGGTAGGAAGTATGTATTTCTGTCAAGCCTTCTATGAAGATTCCTATGGGCTAGGATCGACCCGTATGGGGGGTTCCCTAGCAGCATCCCTCACTACTCAGGTAGTTCTTAGACAAAGAGATCCTTCCTCTATAGTAGTAGGTCTTCTAGCATGAGGTAGCTTAGAGCTCCTCGTGCAACAATAGAGTCTTTTCCATGCTTCTTAGTTTACATCGTGACAATTTCATCTATACCATCCCTCTATGCCGATCCACAGGATCTAGCCTGTCTATCCTGTCCGAATCTTCCCCAAGGTCTATCCCAGTGTCGTGCGCAGCTCTTTCTCCAGTCTGCCCTAAGCCAGTCAAACGACCATCTTCGGAAAACCCCGGCAAGAACCCAGCGTTCCACCGCGATTGGCGACGTAGACTCGATTTTCTAACTTCTCCCGAGCGTTCCCACACGGTTATCGTTCGTATGCGTCGTTGTGTGCTCGCGCCTTCTTTCATCATAACAGGCGACATGAGTCGACGTAACAGCGGGAATAAGAGGGGGAGATTCGTCGTTACTACTGCTACGAAGCAGACTCGGTAGGCCCAGCGACTCGCTTCCCTAGCACCGCTTGTGTCCGTTGATAATATCAGGTACGCGCGCAGGATAGCGACGGCGATGACGAAGCAGTTCGCGGAAACGAGCATGATTAATCCGATTTTCTTCCATAGCTTTATGTTGGCCATCCATAAGATCGGGAGTGGGACGAAGAAGACGTAGAGGCTGGTGATGATGTTGAGGCTCAGGGTGCCGTATACGCCGTATGGCGAGGTGCCCGGGTAGCATTGCGCTGTGTTCTGTTAGCTCATGTCCGGTGGAGTGAATTTCTACGGGGATTACACATACGTCCTGGGTCTGGGTATATTTGCCAGTTCATAGGGAACGGCCTGCAATTGAGCATGGTAATGAGGAAGTCTGCTAGCCACGAAGTAGCAAGGAGGACAATTCCAATGCGAATTCGCATTTTATATTTTCCCAGTCGTTCCTGTGACAAGCTACTGGTTAACATGCATTTGTGGTCTTTAACATTGGCCGTGAAGTGACTACTTACTGTTAGACGTCGGCAGAATGCCAGCATCGCTGCCTTCGTCAACCAGAGAACTACTATGTATAGTACTCTTGACACAATTTCGATTTTAGCCCCAAGGACTCTCATCGAATACTCAGCGCTATTTGGATCAAGTGCTTCACGCTGCTCGTCCGTCATGTCGTCGTTGGCAAGACCTTGGCAGGTCACCTGGGCCGTGTACGTACACGCCGCCAGGGCAGAGTATGTCACCTTTGCAAGGAATTAGAATTCCGCCGTATTTAAGAGAACGGGCTTTGCGGTAAGCTTACCACTACCAGTATCATAATATAATCATCGGCCCAAAGTCCCTCTAATCCAACAGCCCGAATACGGACATACATCCGAAGAGAGATTATCGCCGCGCTGATCCCCAGAAGAACGAAGGTCTCGACTACTGACGAGGTGATATCAGTAGCCATGGTAACGAATTTAAGACCGTAGTCTAACCATTGGCGAGATGTCGAATATTCGGAAGCGTCTATAGCTGTTGCAATCGTAATCTCATTGACGGCGTTCTGAGGCAAGCTCCTCAGATTCAGTCTATGTAAACTGGTAAAGACCGACAAATGCAAAGAGGGACAGGGTCAGCAGATAATAAGTAAGCGAGGTAGCTAAATGATAGGCCGGGTCAATCAGACCACGTGGAAACTGCTCATCTACTCCTTGGACTTGTCGAAATAGAGGGTACGTCCATATTTTTCCCGGAGGGAATCTTGGCCGTATCTATATGATCCTTCCATTGTCGATAGATCTAAGAGACAATCATTGGAATAGCAGCGAGTAGCCCTCGGGATCACCTATGAGAAGAGAGGGAAAGGTGGTCACGCCGGGACCTATATAAAACGGACTGAACTCAAAGTCGCTCGTAGTGTCAGGTCCAAGAGCTCAGACCAGGAGTTAAAGTGCGAATGCATAGGGGCCAAGGAGCAAAAAGCTCCGCGGAAGACATCAAACTGATTCATGTGGAGAGGGAAATGGACGACGAGGTTTATAGTCGTCTGCTCGGTTCTACCATCGCCCCTCTTAACCGGTAAGACTAATGCACCACGGGCTCATGGGTGTTTTGGGCGTCGGTTCAACGGGATGGTGGGCATTCTAGTCCTCGAAGCTCACCCTCCTTCTCATCCAAATCCTGGGGGTGCGAGTCATTTATATTAGGAATAAATTCTTCTAGAAATGAGCTAGAATGTGTACTAGAAGAGAACTAGAGACATCGTCATTAGATATCACGCACAACACTTGGCACTAGCTAGTCGCTACTAACAGCTTCGAGCGCGTGGAGGTGTGGAAGCTAGCAGGTAGTCAGCATCTCACGGCCCAGGGGATCTCGTCCATCTGTTTAAAGTGAAATAAGTCACGCCATTCCGACGCAAATAAAGTTTCAGGATGAATTGAAGCGAGAAAAATTCTAGATCTATCTTATATAGTCGAACCACGGCCCAACGGGACCAACCAGTAAATGAAGAGAACACGGCATGCCCTATACATTAATCTTAGTCATGACACGACTACAACTCTCTCACACCTATACACCTTCTCTCTTTCTAGTCTAGAACAGCTAAGCAGAAGATGTGACCCCACGGGGGAGAACCGCGATTGATTACGATCACGCCATCTGGATCATCTTGCAGCTTCCCCACGGGGGAATGCCATGTGGCAGCTCTCAAGATCTATCTCTTATCTAACACCAAGATAGATACCGTACTTAGCACCTGCAGCTACAGGTAGATCCCATCTATACTCTATCTGTGTACCATCGAGTGCATGTCACATTCATGTTACACTAGTCAGTCACGAACACCATCCGTTGTATTACGCTTAAACGCGGGGAAACCTCCAGTATGAGCACAATTAATGAGATCATGTATGAAGAATAACCGACGATCCGAGGTAGTAGGAATCAGTTTACATGTTGATCAACTGCGAAGTCTCTCATCTGCCACGGCAAGCTCGGAATAGGGACAGTATAAGGATGAGGTAGGTAGCTACCTACACATTCAAAGCTCATGTGGAATCATCACGTCAGGTACCTAGTCACTACTATCCCCTATTATTGCTTGTCGCAGCTTTTCAACGATGGTGATACCCACACTCTTATTTGTGGAGATATATAATAGAAAAATACCACTGTGATGGTAAGTACATGTGAGCAACGGCCAGTCAATTACATCTTCGCATTCCTCGTCCGTTTTCCTCCTCATTATCGGACCCTCGCTCCGGTGCTATAACACCACGTATCGGCCATTAAACACATATCCCAAGTTGGGTACTAGGTAGTCCTATACCATAACAGCAGCCACCAATCCAGCCGCCACTGCAGCCACGGGGGCGGCCCCGGTGGGTCTAGCTGCGGCAGCCGTAGCTGTGGCTGCTGCTGTAGTCTCGGTCGACGAGGATCCGGAACCGGAGCGAGTCGAGCTGCGAGTGCTGCTTGATCCCGAGCCCGAGGTTCCCGAGGTTCCCGAAGTTCCCGATGAAGTTGCAGAAGGCTCAGTAGTAGTTCCCGACGGCGAAGTGCCGGGAACAACCCCGGTGGCGCCGGATGTCTCGGAACCGGTGCCCGTGGAGGTCTCGCTCGATGATCCGGACTCGGTTCCAGATGACGACACCGTAGTCGTAGCTACGGGTGATGAGGAACCAGCCGTTGTGGTCACGGTGCTCATAGTCGAGCCGGACGTCGCAGCAGTCGTGCTCGCAGACCCGGTATCAGTACCAGTCCCACTAGTCTCGCTAGTCCCACCGGTCGCGCTGGTTCCTCCACTTTCTGTGGTCGTCAACGTTATGACCGTCTGTCGGGCCGCGACGCCGTGGTGACGGGAGCTCGACGAGGAACTATGGTCGTCGAAGGCTAGGACCGCGGGCGAAGCGGCTAGGAAGCCTAGGAAGATCAGATTTTGGCGCATTGTTATTAGAATTTACGTGATTAATAATAAAATATTATCGAATATGCTCTCGCAACTTGAGGATATTTAAGATAAACTCGGCTTCAATTCACGACGCAGTAGCAGCAGGTAGCAATTGAAAAGGGGCGGTTTCTGGGCATGTTCGCCAAGTTATATGAGGACTTTTCGAACGGCCCACTGATTGAAGTTCAACTTGACGCATTTTTTGTTGACTCTTGATGTAGAAATCGGAGAGAACGTGACGCGAAGATGATGGTGGTGGGGATGAGAGCTGTCTAGCGAGTCTAGTGGTCGCGCTATTGGGCGTCCTTTACAGCATCATGATTCCTCTATGTAAAAAGCTTGCAAAATTTTTCTATGTTTAGTATAACTGTTTAGATAAGCTGTGCCTTAATTAAAGCTGTTTACTTAATATTAACAAGTCGTAGATATAGTCAACTTATATGAACCAGGGTCACGGAATGCAAATATCTCCTCGGAAGGACAGAATCGTGAAAATGAAGAGCTACTTCATCCACCAAGTATGAAATATGAGAGTTAGATGTTAACACGAGTAGCTATTCGCATCATTGATATCCCACCAAACGTATCTCAACCCATACTAATCTCGGAACGGAGTGCCGTCCACTTACCTGCAACTGACGTAACTGACTCATGTTCCATAACACCATCCGCCGAATAGCCGACTGTGTCTCAGCCACTGACTCTGCGCGATGCCTTCAACAAGCAGGTGTGTTGAATAGGGGCTAGGTAACGCGTCGATATGGAGATGAATGGTGTTGTAATGTGACCGTGTCGCGCCTACGCCGATAATCTCTCTGGTGTCGCGATCGCCTAGACATCGTCGAGCTATGATGATGCTTTCCCTCTTGAGCGATTTTCCCCCGATCACAGCTGGCCTTTAACGTTGCAACATGGAGACACACCGCTCATAGTTGCCATAGATAAGGTATTCGGTGTCGCCCGAAGTCGCCCGAATAACAATACTGCGCGGGCCAAGGCGAAACCGCACGAGGCTACGCTCGTGTACGTCACGATAGCATGTCAGCGGCTCAATGAATACCCTCGATGGCCAATCAATCGAGCTCTGGGTTGTCTGAAGTGCTCTGAGCCTCAGAACGAATCTTAAAAGGTCACACGATCGATTGCCATCTTTGCTCTGCCGGCATACGTGGGGGAAGCTGAAATTTCAATACACCGCAACCCGCCCATCGTGTAAATATTTGAACTTCATCAATGCAACCTTGCTGAACACCCCCATTCTTGCAACACTTATCGAAACAGGAGGCTGAGTAGTGGTGATGCGGTAATATCCCGCACTGGACGAAGTTGAAGCAAGGCTCTCTCTCGATCGTGATGTTCGACTCCGGTGTGGCCGAGTATCTGGGTCTAGCTCAATTCCGGCCACCACGTGCCTCACCACTAAAATTTCGCCGGACACCACTATTGCTTTAATATACTTATAGGTTTCGACTTTATTATTATCCCTATAATAATACACCTCCTATTGGGCGAGCCTTTTTCAGCTCCCGGCAAGGTAACTCTACGTGGTAAGTGCCTTGCTGCTAAGCGACACAAAGCAATTGCCTGATCAGGGATACCCGATTCTGCATGCAGGATGATGTGGTGGCATCAGGCAGCTACAAAGATACTCGGGCGGAACAAGCTAATGGGGACCCCCATGCAGCTGAGCTTGATGCCGTGTGCCAAGAATATGTGTGCCGCAGCCACAGGAAACCCTCCTAGCGAAGGGGCGGGACCCAGCTATTTGCATGATACAAAACTGTGCCGTTGTTGTACAGTTTATAGTTGCCCGGTTGGCCTTGGTTTACTCCCTGATTATTATCAGGAATTTTCAAGTTGATGGCTCGATGGTCATGGTTCTATATAGCCCTACCGCACCCCCGCGCATCTCTCACATTGTTCGCGCAAGATTGGTAGCATACAATAAACTTCGCCGTGAATATAAGGATCATCGTTTCTTTTACCGTCTCACGTAAGGTTCGTCCCGTCCTTAAAGTGCGAGCTGACCAATCCGAAAACGTGGTCGTGGCTCAACGGCATAATGAAGGGGGTTCGTGGCTTGATTTGCCCGGCACCCTATCACTTGTACTAATTCGAGCAGGGGATGTAGAATTAGAGCCCAGAGAAGAAGCATTCCGCGGTTTGCATGTACTGTACATCGATTTCCAGCGGAATGGTTGCGGTCAGAGGTCCGTGACCGCGACTCCACTATGGCTTTTAGTCCGAGTTCACTTTGCTGAAGGATCGCCTTTCGTACGATAGCTGGTGACAAGCGCCGGCGTTTATTTTACAATTTTGAGCAGTCATGCCCGCGATGGGATGACTTGTTGGTATAAGCTTTTGGCCCTCCGTGCCTCAATCGCGGCTACACTCTTGTTATTAGTCGCCAGTGATACAACAGCGCCTAAATTTGGTAATAGCGAAATGCTACCTATCCATGTTACTCTCGCAGATTACGAACTTGAACCATATAGTTTCAGTAAAGTTGCTAGTTCATGATTTTAATAAAGTAGTGTCACAAGCAGTTTTTACAATGTCAGAAGAAAAACATTCAAAATAGACATTGCATTGATAGTTCTCGCCCTTTCTGATTCATCTGCATCATAGGGTCTCTTCGCTACAACTCGCAGTAGTATTCGGTAGGTAGTAGGTACCTAGAACGCATGGGTCCGGGGCGAACTACATTTTCCATTTCTGCAACGGTTGCACGGTAAAGGTGTGAGTGTCAACTAAAATGTAACCAGGTTATGAACTAAAATAGTAAATACTAGAATTGATATATGCATGTACCTGTTGGTTTAAAAATCTGCCCTCACAATAATAATGCCATTACTGCAATATTCCGTCATATGATATGAAGATCCAATCCGCCCAACTCGATGGTATCAATGGTCGCTAGCCCCTATTCCAAAATCTGACATGCATATTTGACCCGGTATGCACAGATCGTGTGTAACCCCCGGAGTACAAGAAAAGTCCTAGACAAAGCAAGGACAAGGTAATAAACGGCTAATAGCATAGAAAATTTTAATGCCCAAATCTATTTCCCAGCTTTCCCTTAACGCCCGCCCCCTCAATGTCGCCGTCATGTATGCCCAGGCTGACCCGGTGATTGTGACTGATCCGCGCCTTGGCTTGGCGAGTGTGGCGAATTTGGTGATACATAGCTTGTTTGCGGAGATGCGTGACTGACTTGAGTACTGTCAAGCATGTGCGGATCGTATATTGTTGACCCAGGCAATTCTGTCGGTGTATTTCCAACAGCAGGTAATTCGGTACTGTACTGTTGACCGTATGGTTGCATATATTGCTGAGGATATTGTTGGGGATACGGTTGCGGGTAAGGCTGCGGATATTGTGAATATTGCTGGTTGCCCATTAGAACGGGCGGCTGCCCCGAAATCGTAGATGCATCTGTCATTCCAGGAGAGGTGGGATTCTTGACAGGCGCGTAGTATCCATGTTCTGGTGTAGAATGAGCCGCCGCGTTAGGTGGTGCTCCGTCGGTGGTGGCTGCTTTACGACGACGCAGGAAGAAGAAGCCTAAACCAACGAGGGCTGCCACACCCGCAACTCCAACGCCCGCACCAATTCCGGCTTTTGCCCCTGTTGAGAGACCGGTCGAACTAGTCGAATTTCCGGATTCAACACTCGTTGTACCAGTTGTTGTACTCGGAGCGCTCACGTTAGAAGAACTGCTTGCTTCTTCAGGTGTAAGGGCTGTCCATGATCCGGACCAGGATTCTTTCCAGTCATTTGTGCTAGCTTTGATCGAACCCCCATTAGTGAGCTCGACAACGTTTGCAGATGGAATATTAGGACCAGGCGCTTGCGCAAGCCACCATGATTTGGAACCCCAGTTAGCACCAACAAATGCATCTTGCAAAAAGGCTCGGCCAAGCGTGTACCCCTTAGAAGGTCCAGTATAACAAGGAAAGTATTGCGTGGGGTTTTCAACCAAGGGAGCAGTGAGCGTGAGATTTAAATGTCGGAAGGGAACCGAAATAGAAACATTCTTAGTGTTTGAATCGCCGATGAAAACAAATTCTAGCACCGAGGCCGAGTTAACGATTTGCGAGTATTTTGGATCAGCGGTGTTCCAGTAGTATAAGCCAAGGTCTTCATTGTATGTGACTGGTAGATTTTTCGCAACAGCATCACACGTCGACTTAGGAAGAGACAAGTAGGGAGAGCAACCGTCCACAGAAACCTGAAGGCCACCAGAAGTAATAGACGAGTTGCCAGATGATACTTTAGCAGCGTCAGCGTTCGTTAGTCCGGACTATTCGGGCGGGGGGTTTTGAGGGAATTCATGTAACGAGATCCTTTGATCAGCTCGATAGGATTCCCACTCCTCAAGAAAAGCTAGAAATGGAGATACTTACGAAGACCACCTAACGAGTCGAATTTCCAAGGGGAAGAGCCATCAATCACCTTGATAGTTATGTCTTTTAAGGTGATATCCTTCGTGTAGTCGTCCTGGTACGAGAGGACGTCTCCTACAATCCGATTCTGATCATAACCACCAAAATAGAATGACCCGGGCATTTTAGGGTTCGCCGAGCCGATGTGCATACCAAACGAGTTGGACGCGGTCGTGTTGTGCGCCCACAAATATCCCGGAACAAGACTCGCGTTGATTGCCGGTCCAAAGCTATTCGAGAAGGACTGGTTCACTGTGTTAGGTGCTCCTATACCTAAACAGCCTACAGTCAAAGGATACCACTGGCCATTCGGATATGCCATGTATGATTCGCTAATCAAGGCTAGAGAAACATTTGCTATTGTTGCTCCACCAAAGTCCATATTATCAACCCATGAATTTGTCAGCTGGCCACGAACATCCACTCCCGCCATATAATCGGGTCCGGACTGGAATTGAATGTGTCCAGTAGAACCAGTAGCATCTACTTGCGACTGGGCGTCGTTGTAAAGACCGGCTTGGTTGGCATAACATAATGTTCTGTTCTGGTTGCAATAATCGGTAGTGAGAAGGAAGCTCTGAAATTCTCGTCCTGGATATAGCGCTATTGTCTGGTCATCGCCCATAGTCACCTCCACGGCCGGCCATGGACCGTCCGGACCAAATGTTGAATCAGACCATTTCGCAGCAACCGGCGCCGTAGAAGCACTAATAGGCCTGAAGATAGCTAAGTATGAAATAAGTGAAATAGGCAAAGACAGAGGAGAGATAGCCATGATTACGAGCAGCACACGAAGGTGCGATGCGAATCACGCACAATTTTGCGAGTTAGTGCAAGACGACACTCGACGTCGCGATCAAAAGAAGGAAAGAAGGGAAAGATTTGATCAGCATCAGAGAAAGGATGCGAGAGGTGAGTGCTAGGTATGACCACTGCTATACCGATAGAGGGTCGCGACTAGGGACACGATCCGCCTTGTATGTGCGATACGCTTGTACAGTACATCTATTGCAGGTCGTATATTCGGTAGCGCAGGACTGTAGAGCGCTTACGGAGAGCTGCCGCCGGGTCACTAAGCCAGACGAAAACCAAATTCAGGAGATGAGGCTGTGGATCGTGAGACTTGCCAGGGTCATGTCCCACTCATTTTACCAATGTACGGTCTTTGGAGGATCCCAATGCTGGGTCCCCTAGACCAGACTTGGCGAAGACCTTCATCAGCTTTCCACTGGCGAAATCGCGTCAATGAAGCCCTTGAAGCCTACTCGACAGATAGGTTTGCTGCGCCTCTTTCTTCGCGGTGGATGGATCCAAATTTGAACATCGCGCGAGAGTGAATTTCCTAAGATCTCCTTACTTTGAAAATCAAGACCTTAAGGCTGAGATGACTCTGTGGAGAGGAGATAAGGTTAATACGCTGACATCCCGGAGCTGGAACCGTGTGGAATATGCTACGAATTCATTGACTATTTAGACCTTCGGTATCTTGACGTTAGGCAGTTTTGAATGAATCGCATAAGGGCCAGGTGGTTAGTAGTGTGAAGAAAAGCTTAAACAGCTCGAGATCCCATCAATACCTATTAAGATTAGGGCTGACAGGTAAATTTGCGGGTTTGTGGACTTTTTTTTCCAAGTCTTTGACCTCTTCCGAGGCTCAGAAGGCTCAGAATATCCACTATACCTGGTCTGAGACGCCGCATCTTAAGCCCTATCAGGCTTAGTTTGTTGATGATATATCGCTACCATCACCTTAACAACGCGCTACATGGATACTGTATGTGGTAGTTTGATCACTAACGCACTGTTCCTATGTAGTAATTGTCAAGATGGAGGCTCTACCTAGTACACATAGTGCATACTAGGTGGGCAGGTCTTAATCTCGGCGGTTGAAGCATCAAAGTGCACGAGCTGCAAGTAACTGCATAGCGGATTGGGAATCAAAGACTAAATCATGAAGGTGAGGCTAGACCTAACTTATCTAGATAGAAAATTGACGAGACCATTCCGATGAGACGGCCTCTGGTTTCATATTGAGGCTCGAAGAGAAGAGAAAGTCGCTGTAGCCGAAATCTACGGATGACATTTGGCGGTCGTGTATTCGCTGGTAGGTCGATCTGCCGCTGGTATGCAACCTTGAAATCCTCTGAGAGAGTGAAACTTTATGCGGAATACTTTGTGATCATCGACGTCCTATTGTGTCGACCTAATAAGTCCGGGACACCCCAGTTGCCCAGCTGCCCCCAGTCCCAGCCCTTGTAGGTTATGGCAAGTTGGGGGCCAAATTTACCCAGTAGGGATGTAGTGTACATGGGAGAAATGGTATGATAATAAGATGCTGATTGATTGGGGGCAGGTAGATAATTTTCATATGAATATAATAAGTGTTGAAATGAATACTTCCAAGTTGCTGGACTGAGGAGTCGAAGGATTGTTTGTTGAAGATGTTAGTTTGCAGTAGTAAAATCTAAGACAGGTTTAAGGGTTTAAGGGATAAAAAAGAGGACTGATTATATCGCTATACCAGGATCGAGTGTATTAAGATAGCCTGTATAGTTGCATGATAATATACAAGCCCCACCTAACAAGCGTTAGGCAATAAGGTTGGCCATCATCCTGGCACCTGCCTAGCACGTCGATAAGCAGTAAACCACGTGTGCTTCTTGTGGTAGAGTATTGCTTAACTTAATACTTTCAGCCTATTCGGAACAATGAAACACCAACCAGTAAACTAAACCGCTAAACCGTTGAGCGCTGGACCTGAACTTGAACAACTGAACCTCCACAACCTTTCCATCATCAGTCTGAGCCACGATACAATGCGTACGTAGGCAAATGCGTCTTGTCTTGTTTTTAACATCACTTGGTGCTTTGTGAATATATCCCCTCACTTATCACTTTACCTACTACCTAAGTGATTTCTCAAATGAATGTCCTTTTTTCTCTTTCCTGATGAGTGCTGTTTCATCCTTTAGTTGGTATTGGTATTGATTCCTCTTCCTTGGCGGATCCTTACCCGTTCAACTTCCTTTCTTAGTCGGAAGTCGGTTTCGGTCGTCAATCGTCAAATCCTCGATCTTCTACCACGCTCGAAATTCACACAACATGGCACCTCTCTGGGGATCATCGTGGTCCTCTACCTGGGGTTCTCTATCCGGTTATAGCGCCGTCCAAAATGGCGAGCAGAGTGCTGCGACAGGTTCTGCTACAGATTCATCCCACCTTAAACCGAGCATCGGCCAAATTTTGATGTCGAAGAGAGTGCGATATACCTTTATTTCGTTCGCCACATTTGGTCTATTCTTCCTCGCCTTCCGAAATTATGACCGTCTGCCGTCTATCGAGAGCTTTCGAGGAAGCACTGCTGCCGGCGCCAATTCAGACTGCCCTCCCGCTGTCGTACCATCCTTCGAAGAAGCGCAAGTCAATTGGTCACAGTTCGCCTACACACAATATGTCACTAATGCTGCCTATCTGTGTAACTCTGTGATGATCTTCGAGACTTTGTTCCGCCTGGGTAGCAAGGCCGACCGTGTCATGATGTATCCCGAGACTATGATGGACCCCGCAGAGACGAACCCGTCGTCGGAAGAGGCTAAGTTGATTGTCAAAGCCCGGGACGAGTATAAGGTCAAGCTAGTACCGGTTTCCGTACAGCGAAGAGCTGGTGGTGATGGTAAGTTCACTGAACCACCTATATCCTCTGTATTGCTTCTCTGTTTCTAACTCTTACAAGCTACCTGGGCCGAATCCTTCACCAAGCTTCTTGCCTTCAACCAAACCCAGTATAAACGTGTCCTGAACGTCGACTCGGATGCCACTATTCTTCAGACTATGGACGAATTGTTTCTCATGCCGCCATGCCCTGTCGCCATGCCTCGCGCCTACTGGTTATTCCCGGAGAACAAGATATTGTCGTCCCAACTAATGCTAGTCCAGCCGAGTGCAGTTGAATTCGACAGGATTATGAAGAAGATGGAGACAGCTGGACGTAACGATTACGACATGGAGATCGTGAATCAGTTATACATCGATACTGCTATGATCCTCCCTCACCGTCCTTACGACTTGTTGACAGGCGAGTTCCGCGGCGACAAGCACGAGAACTACCTTGGCACTGATAGGGAAGAATGGGACCCTGTCGCTATTTTCAACGAGGCCAAGTTCCTCCACTTTTCTGACTGGCCTGTGCCGAAGCCATGGATCTCGATGTCCGATTCGATGCGGCAGGATAAGCAGCCTAAGTGCGTAGAGAAGAATGGTCAAGAGGACTGTTCGGCCCGAGAATTGTGGAATGGGTTCTATAATGACTTCGCACAGAGGCGTTCAGTAAGTACATCCCGTCCTCAATAACCACTCTGCAGAAGCCAAGGTGCTAATATGATGATCAGACTGTATGTAGCACCCGAAAGAAGGGAAAGCGATGAATCAGTAACGCTGGCGAAGGTTTATTTGTTTATTTTTGGCAATGAAAAAATATTGAATTGTATTTTACGTGGCATGATATGTTCTAGATACCAGCATCGACAAGCGTGTCTTTGCGTCTCCAGTTGAGAGTGTTAATATATTAGCAGAGTACTATTTTCGGATATACATCTAGGAGTTATAGGTTGAATTGCTTAATACAGGGCATTGTGTCTTGGCTTTGCTATCTTTCGTGTGGTTTTCGCTACATCGTTCCGGGAACACTGGGCAAATATCGAATATATCGAATATGGCCACATATAAATCAACATCCCCTAATATCTAGCTCTGAGAACCCCGATATTACCCCAAACCCGTCATTACGCCATAGAAATCGACCCCATATTCAGCCATATCCTCCTAAGGATCCCAGCACAACAAGAGAACAGACATATATCTATAGTTTCTAATCGTTGAGGCGTAGTGTAACCATGAACACAGGTATCATTGCATCACCAAATGTTTATCTGTATGTTGTCTGAGGTTCCGCCGTCCAAATTTAGACGGTCAGTCTACTACTAAGTAGTGTCATCTTGCACATGCAGTTTATTGTTCTACATCGCTTTGGATACTGATTGATGAACTATGAGATGGCACCCTCAAGCTTGATTTTAAGAGTGTACTGAGTATATAATTGGCAACGTAAGTCTCAAAATTCCTTGCTATCCTTTGAGCCACCGGCATTCATCTTATGGAACGATACACTCATATATAATCAACTCTTAGGCTAAGTAGTTCATTGAAGGCTTACTTAGTACCTTGCCAAGAGATACTTCGAATTTACATCTTAAGCTACCTAATCATGTATAGCATGAGAGGTATATACACGATATTATTTATTACCAAAATCTGAAATCGAGTGATCCCCTAACTGCCTAAGTACTTAATTAGGGGTCTTCATCAATGATGCCAAAGTTCCGTCGTTCCCTTTAAAGACATCTTGGATCTTATACTCATCAATGCTCTCTGTTCTATCTTTAGTGCGGTTTGAGTTTGAGACTTTTCTAGACTAGAAGCTAAACACCTTATCTCAAGTCTAATATGACGTTTTCCGGGTACCCATGTGAAACGGATGGAGAATTGACTTTCGGAAACGCGCCACGGCGAACTAGCAGAGGAAGGTATGAGGCCATCGGTAACCGGAGCGTGGTATGATCGATTATGTAATTGTAGTTACCTTGCCTGCCGGCAGCGGGCAGCGACCCCTTGAAGAATTGGAAACTACACCGCAATGCGGCTTTTAAAAAAAAATTACCTTTCTCTTTTTTTCTTCTTTCAACTTCTCTGCCAGGTCTCCAGGTCTGCAGGTCTGCATAGTTCAGCTCACGAATAGCTGAATCCGCCTGAGGGATATACGGAATTTTCCAACCCGCGCCGAAACCTTGAACGACCAATTGGGATCAGTTAGATATCAGGCTTAGTCTAACAAAGGACCAAAAGGACCCCAAGTTTCACCATATGGCGGTCAGCCGAAATTCCAAATTCGTGGCTTCGGTAGATTGCGGTAGATTGCAGCGGCCATCAGCGACCATTAGCGACCAGCAGAAAAAATTGTATGTATGCGGCAATAGATAATCGAGTAAGTGGAACATCAAAATCCCACTAACGAATATTATGGAGACGCCGTGATTCGCCCACACCCCATTACCATTACCACCCATCATAACTCGCTGTATTATATCTAACAGCCGGCCAAGAGATGAGCGAACCAGGATGTCGGATTCAGGGTCCCCCACGTCTAGTCTACCTGGTCTACCACAGGCTGGATGATCGCCTGAATAAGCTAGAGAGCACAGGATCGCGCCCCGAAGAAGGAGACGGGTAAATATAACAAAAGGAAAAGGAAGGTGATCACACGAGAGCGCCGCCACGTCGGATCCGATCTCATTTTCAATCAATCTCTACACTTTACACAACATACACTACCTGGCACGCTCCGTAAGCCTGGAGAGACTCCCCGCTCTCCATGGTATCTCCAACGGTACCCCGGCTGTAGAGAGAGTGTTTGCATGCATGTGGCCGTACACGGCCTATTCCGGTTTAGCTCATGCTGTGCAGCCTACGAAATCCGGAGCCGATACAGATAGAGCGCAACTCATTTCAGTGGTCAAAATTTACGCTTTACAAGCCCGGTAGATGTTGAAGCGCGCACAAGATCAGTGCGTCTCGACAGTCGATGATGGCCATCGACGTCGAGGAGCTCGTCATCCAACCCTTCCGGGAAGTTGTGGAGCGGGGCAAGGAAGCCGTCGCCAATGCCGAGGGAGTGAACGACGGTGAAAATGAGGACGACACCGACCCGTCTAACGACCAAGATGCGACGGAAATGCTCAAGGCCGCGCGTTCATTAGTACGAGAGGGCGAAAGGGCTTTGCAAAGACTACTCCCGCTATGGAAAGAGCGTGTCGACAAATACGGCGACGCTTTCACTGAAACCATGAGACAGAATGGTGAATTTCTACCCTTTTATCTTATGTGATACTACTGATGAATCTACGAATCAGCCTGTGAGATGTGGCACTGACTAACATCCGACTTATAGATAACATACTTGATAGCCAGCGGCGATTGGAAGATCTTCTCTACGATCTGGACGATTTCGTTCAAGTTGATTCCTTCGATGCCACTAAGTTTGCTGAAGTCCAAGCGGCATCAAAGTCGTTCGCCCTTACTCTGATGGAAACCATTAGGAGATTGCATATTGAAGAGAGCGCACCATCAGTATCGACCATCCCTTCGTGGATACAGCCACTATCAATGAGGGGTCCCAACGGCAATAACAGTAACACAGGCTCTACCACTACCTCAAAGTTGAACGAGAATGCCGACATTAGTGGGGCAAATACACCGGCTCGACGGCCATCCAGTCCTGACATTTTGGGGGCAGAACGCGACTTTATCAGTCTTGTATCTGGTCCTGCTAGTGTCCCGCCCCCGAATTCACGGACGTCGGCATGGGTTAGCGAGCAAACAACAACAGCAAAGCTGTGGCCTCGCAGCAACTCGATTCCAGAGGACGATTATTATGTGGGCCAACCCATGATATTCAACAATCTTGATAGCGTGGCTCTACACGGCCAAGAAACACCCGTGCCGGCGGCGCCACCGAACGCGCCCTATAGTCCAGGAACTTTCTACAGTAGAGTATCTTGGTATACCAGTACCGGAAGCCATGCATCAGGGCCGAGGTCATCAGTTCATATCCCTACGAGCGATCAACGAACGACTTCGCTTGCGAGGCCAGGCCCGTCTGAAGAGCGCGGTTCAAAAGAACTTGAGCCACCGTTACCAAGTGTGCAGCCCGTTTATGAAGATGGCCTCATACCAGCGGAAGAACTTTTCGAGCGACGGGCGAATTCATCTTCAGGCTATCAAATAGGTCTGGATAGCAGTCTCTACATACAGAAGGGCTTATGTCCTGGCGCACAGACGTACCGAGTCAAGGGACGGAAGAGCGCCACTAAGACCGTGATAGAATATGTAAGTGGATTCAGATCTATGTCGTTGTCTCACATAACTATAATAAAAGAATATTATCTAAGCTGATACCTAAAAAACTGAGTAGGGGACGAGACGAAGTCTTTGCCGATGTACGGATTGTGAATTTACGCAAAATCTATTAGAAGCTGAGCTCGACACCGCCCAAGATTGTAAGACACCCACAAATGATGAAAGTCGGCCTTGCTAACTGAAAGATCCTATAGCAACTGCAAATTTCTGCAAAGCTGGGGTTATGTACCGGCTTCGTTTCCTATATAAGTCACATTTAACCTCCACTTCAGCGTTTACCGCGCAATTTGGCTGCCTATTCTGTGCGCAGAAAGGTCATACCGTTTATGCGGACGATGCGACTGTCTTTGCAACACAAGAGCAGCTTTTCAAACACTTGTCGCGCCACCCTCAACCCTTACCAGAGATACCCGGTGTTGTTATTTTATATGGCGACGTATATAAGGACAACCCACATGCTGAGGATTACGACCTTCACTTCCAAAACCCCCCAGTTGCCAGTATCCTCCCTGATGCAGCGTCCCTTGCGAAGCTTCCATCTGGGGTAGCCGTCAAGAGCCATGTCAAGCGATATGGGCGTGATCTTACGGACCCTGATGGTAACTCGGAGCAGGTGTTGAAATTTTTGGAAGGGGCACGCATCGTTGGAATAGAGTTCCCTGAGAAATGGAAGGGAAAGTGGTGTACTGGTTGGCATGATGGCCAATGGGGCTCTTTTGTAGCGAAGCATGTGGTCTTGGAACTACCGGCACAGACTCCAGGCCCAAGCACAAGTGCTGATGGAATGTTCGTTACGACACGTTGGAAGTGGGAGGTGAAGGACACGACAAATGGGTGGTTACCACTGGATAAGGACGAGACTCTATCCAATGTTACTTGTAGGTCCTCAATTCTCACTTACCTCTCTCTACTCTACTACTATGAATAACTGCTAATTCTAACTTTTTAACTATAGGGGTCAACCGAGATGATTGGTGTTGGTCAGGGACGAAAAAGAATGGGAAAGTAGGACTCTTCCCACGATCTCATATTAAAATGGAGTCTCTTCGGGGAAGTGCTGTCTGGCGCGGAGAGGGGGAAGAAGAAGACATGCCAAAGGCCAAGAAGCAAAATAGCTTTGGGCTACCAACGATTAAGATGCGGAGGATGACTATAGGAAGTTCTACATCTTGATATGGAGTTAGGGATTGGCGGTCTCATGTTGTTTAGTACATATTACCCCACGGTGTTGAGGATCATTGGTTGCACATGTATAGCGGGTTTAATGACTATACCACGCATTTTCAGATAAAGTCGTTTACCATCATACCCTCCGTTAGTATGTCAAAAATGATATCTGAGGCTATCGTGAGTAAAAATGACCGCACCTCCACAGCTCACCAGCCATATCATCTCCACTTTTACCGTTTGCGGGTACCTTCGGATACCCCACATTCAAATAAGCTTGTGGCTTTACCACCATCCCACGTACCGGCGCTAAGGCAAAAGCGGGTATGATGACATCACCGGAGCATATGCTCCCTGTTGTTCAGCTCGTGATGATGATTAAAAGAGCAACGGCCAGCCTTGCAGCTTATTGCGATCGAGATTACAGCCGCATGGAAAGGGTAGAGTAATTCTATTCGATGAAATGCAAGTCAAATGTTCACTGGTCCCTTTCTACTTCGAATCTAGTGCACCAAGCTTGGGTCATCTTCGAATTGTGTGCATGCAGTTGCTGTAGCTACTACGTCATATTTGTATAACGCAGTGGCCACCCTTACACAAAGCACGGGATGCAGGATAGAAGCTTCCCCATCGAATGCCCAGATGAGCTATTGAATGGGCTGATGGGGTATCTTTTCGTTTCATTTGTTAGCCAAGGTACATGTTGTCTCTGTGCGACGTCCGGAGCTTCAAGGTTCTAGGGGATCTTTCATTATAAACAGGTACCTGCTACAGCTTAGTTAGGTACCTAATTGACTCAATTGACCTTGATTTCTCGACCAAAGGCGAACTTGTGATTGAACAACTTCCACTGGAACAGCTGGACAGTAAACAAAAAAAGCAGTGACGTGATAGATTTTTGGTGCACTCATCCACTAATCATCATCATCCTTCATCATACATTCTCCCAACTCCACTACATCTACCTAATCCGTTTCCACCTTACGCAAAACAACACCGTTGCCTTTCTTCTTTCATACTCCACGATACTTTCTACAATACCGGTACCTGCATCGCCTATCTCTTCCTCCCTATCGCACAATAAATCAACACTCAATCTCAAGTATAGGACCTTGGAGCAAAACCATTGAGAATTGGCACCACCAATCTGATCCATCATGAGGTTGTTATCAACCGCCCTCTCCCTCGCCTTGGCGGTGGATGCCGTTGCCGGCAGCAGCTGGTTTAGCAAGGCTGGTATGTGATCAATTATAGCAATATTTGTTCCTCTCTACCTACCTACGCCTATATATCACATATATCACATTCTACTACTTTTAAAATGTGGCTCACATGCTAACACGGTGATACATATAGCTTACAACAAGTGGCATGAGACCGAACTTGAGCGATGGCTCTCCGACAACGACATTCCTTATCCCAACCCCGCTGACCGCAAGGACCTCGAGGATCTTATCCAGAAGAACTGGGATGCTTATGCTGTTGCTCCCTACAAGAATTGGGATACCGACAAGCTCACATCTTACCTCTCAACCAAGGGAGTAGAAACCAAAGATGCTGCCAAGTCGAACAAGGACACCCTCGTCTCTCAGGTAGCCAACGCCTGGTACGAGACTGAGGACAAGGCACAGACGGCTTGGGGCGACGTACGAGATTGGATCTTGGACACCTGGACTGATAGTTCTCTGAAGGCATTCGCTGACAAGCACAACATCCCAGGTAATGATCACATGTTGTCGCCCCCACCCCCTTCCGCATTTTGCTGATTTAGAAATAGTCCCCCAACCTCGAACTCGCGACACTCTTCTTCAGAAGGCTCGTTCCAACTATGAGACAGTGGCGAAGAAGGTCGGAGAGACAGCTTCGTACCCGGGAGACTGGCTCTATGAAACATGGTCTGAGTCTGATCTGAAAGAGTGGTTGGACACTCACGGATTCCCTGCTCCCCAAATCACCGAGGTGAGGACTCTCCCCTGTTCAACCAGTATGTTTGACTTACTAATTCATTTTTAGCGTAACAAATTAGTCTCATTGGTTCGACGCAACTCTCGCCTTGCCTACTTGAAGGCGAAAGATCAGCAAGCTGCGGCTTCCGCTAGAGCTAGTGCCGCTTATGCTGTCCTTACTGACAAGATCATCGATGCCTGGGGCGAATCTCAGCTGAAAGAATTCTGTGACAAGAACGGAATCAATGGTAAGACTATTTGGTATTCTCATACATGATCCAATATTAATGAGATCGACAGTTCCCCAGGGCAGCAAGGTCAACGAGCTACGCGCCCTTGTTCGTAAGAACCGTGCTCAGATCCTCGGCGACAATTTGTCTGCGTCTGCGTCAAATGCCTTTGGTGCTGCCACGAGCAAAGCTGGTAACCAATGGGCCAAAGCCACCGATGACGCGACCCTCGCCGCTCAGGATGCCTTCAACACTGTAGTCGATGCTTGGTCGGCGAGCCGATTGAAGGCCTATTTAGATGCTCGTGGAGTTCCGGTTCCCCAGGGATCTAAGATCGATGAGCTTCGCGCTTTGGTACGACGAAATGCTCACAAGGCCGCGCACCCTTACTCCGCCTGGACATGGGATGACCTGTCGTACGAGAACCTCAAGAGCTACCTGGTTAGCAGCGGCAATGACGCTGCTAAGAAGGTCGGCGAGAGCAGCTCTGCTACCCGTGATGATCTCGTCAACGCCGCTCATTCAGCTTATTCTTCCGCGTCTAGCGCTGGTGGTAGCTCGTACGCTGCTGCGACAAGCTACCTCTCCCAGGCTACCCAAACTGCTAAGACTGCTACATTCGACACATGGAGCGAAAGCGAATTGAAGGCTTACTTGGACAGCTATGGTGTGGTAAGTTATTTTGCTCCAGCATTATGTCGTTTCTTTTAACATGCTAACATGTCATTCAGCCTGTTCCCCAAGGTTCTACCATCAACGAACTCAAAGCCGAAGCACGCAAGCAATCTACGTACTTCAAGTATGGCACTACCAACCCTGCCACCACCGCCTTCGCCAAGATTAGTGAAAACGTTAAGGGCGCATACCAGTGGGTCTTGGATCAGATCCAGGCCGGATCGGATGCCGTGAAAGAGAAGGCGGGAGCTGCTAAGGAAGAGTTGTAGATTCGTTCTACTGTTGATACTCACTACCTTATTAATGTATGGGATGAGCTTGGACACTCGTGGTATACGAAAGGGGGAAACACTGTTGGTCACGTTACGATTACGAAGTACGCCTGTGATACCTATGTCGGAGCTCAACAAAAGCATCGAGCAAATAAGGGGTCATGTTATGCCTTTGGATGGATTTCTTTTGCGCGGATTTCACGAGGGAAGCATGACGGTTACGATTGTTTTCGGGGACACAAACAAGTTCTGGAGTTCGAGCAAAGGGACGAGGGACAACGGGATAGTCGGTGTTTTGCTAATCAGGTTCATTGAGCAATAAAATTGTGAGATTATTTGTCCTGTTTTATTGATACTGTTAAGGAATTAGGTATCCTATGGTACTGTGAAATATGGGATGTGTGGTATCGAATAACTTGCGTTTTTTATTTGCCCATTTTGAAAAATATGTAGTGGTGTCTAGCTGTATCGGTTCTTGAATTTGCAATGAACCGTTGTTTCGTTTGCTGTCAACAGGCTTCGTATAAACCGACTTTATCCATTGTAGTACATTGCGAGGTATCGATAATGGTGTCTTTCCATGATATCTCTCTCATTGCTTGGTCGTCTCTGAACTGCTTTTGGTAGTCTGAAGCTCATGGAGGCCGTATGCTGGGAATTCTGGGAATTGGGCCTGAAGCCACCTTGCTCTGCTGGCGGGCGCTTTCTCAAGGGTTGATCCTGAGGTAGGTACTTGAGTCCTCTTATTGTGTCGGGCGCCCAGCGGCCATGTGACATCCTTCCTATGGGACGGGAGTCCCACAGCGCAGGAGGTAGCTCGTTTTTCCTTTCGCAAACTTTTCGACGAAGATGAATGGGTTAATGTCCCAAGGGACGTACTGCCTGACTATCTAGGTATTTACGAGCTGGGCAGTGGTGGCCTAAGGTATGGACGCCCGGAGTACCCGTACGGGCAGAGACGGGGTTCCGCGCGACAATGCATCTTTTTCTGAACGGGTGCTCATGGCGTCGTAGAAAATGCTTCTTAGGTGGCCGGCCGCAGCAAAAAGACAGCATGCATTGTGAGATTTTCAGTCGTCTACTACGCTAGGCATACATTCCAGTGATCATGAAGTGCCTTGAATCCGCCACTCGAAAGGTTCGATGAGTCTCGGGCTCAACGAAAAACAGATTTGGACATTCCTTCTATTTCCTTTCGAGTACCGTCGGCGACGACGTCTTCTTTCCTGGACTTAGTCCCGAAATAATCCGAAATCAGGCTCTGGAGATCGGGATGTATAGCGACCCAGTAAAGCATCATTGGTGTTCGGGCGATCCGAGACATGTAATGATGGATGCTTGCAGCACGATCATTTGACTAGGCTTTCCGTCCCTACCTCAACTGTAGAGCTCGTAGCGGGACAAGGTACTGTCGGCACGACCATTTCCCGAGGGTGAGTAAACCAGCGATGCCCGCATCGATGAATAGAGGCATACTAGTCATCCCGTGAGGAATTTCTGGTTTGAATGATATAGACAAAAGAAATACCGTTCTCTTGAGATGAAATTGATAATTATATATATATTAATATAGTCGGGAGAAGGACATTGGCAGTTGTAACTCGGGAGAACAAGTGTTACTATCGGGCTTATAAACTTTTAAGTCGCCATAAAGTAGGATGCGGAGATGGATTGAAGAGACAGCAGAGTCGAGAGGGAGAGAATGAATGGCGTTGCTTTATAAGGACTTCACGAATTACGACTTCTTTTCAGGAAGCATGTGAAATTTAAACACAAATACACAACAGATGAGCACTACTACGGGCTACTATTACTACACAGTGAGGGAAAAGCTTTTTATTGAGTTTGCTATGAAATTACGTGACTGCGTGGTGTCATCTCCCGGTTTAAGGGAGATGGAATGACGTGAATGTCCTCATACATTTCGGTATGCGTACAAACACTGTTTATACCTTGCAAATATTCTGACAAGACTTCCACAGCTTGACATCATGCTTCAGATCCGTCCATTGCTGTTTGAATATGTCAGGGGTTGGTATCTGCTCGGCTGCTAGCTGAAAAAGGAGATCGAAGAAAATGGACCACAAAATCCCAGCTGTTGGTTTTCGAATTGCTTGGTTGTTCTGGTACCTTCAAGAAACTGAATTGTCTCTCAGATCTTTAGAAAGCATGATCGTGGGTGGGTCTGGCCACGTCTGCCTTGTTGAACCGCTAATTAAGAGGCGAGAAGACTTCCAAGATCCGTCCGAAAAGCGTGTGGGTGTAGGTACTTAGTTAAGAAAAAGAGAACCACAAGACAAGCCGTAGTATGAAATGGCTGAGTTTTGTACTGTATTGGTATGGTTTAATGGCCAGGGAATGGTCTATAGAAATAGACCACACCGTCCATCGGCGTTTTTGGTAGGAAGTCGGGCGAGGATAGGTAGAAGCGCAAAGAATTAAATTCTGAGGATATCCACGTCTGGGATACTCCTTTGCCGCTTGTGACCTAGGTGGTGCTCCGACGATGCTTTCCTCTTCTGCGACATCGTCGCAAGGGGACTGCTAGCGAGCTCAGGCATCTTTTGTTTTCGCATCGGGGAAATAGGAACATTGGTGGTAGCGATGCGCCCATCTTTGATGCCGCGGAGAGTGCCTTCGAAATAGGGGCCAGAGAATGCAAGCGACTCACGTGTAGCTTTGCTACGGCTAATCAACTTATGGTTCACTTGGTCTCGGCGAAATGCGCCGACGATATTGGCATTGTGATTGAAATGGTTGAGAAGGTCTGTTACATCACTATTCGCAGTGCTAGGGCGACCGGGAGTGCGACCTGGGGTGTAGTATAATTGGTCGTCTACTTCGTCATGGTCGAGTATTTTCTCCGCCTCAGACGAATCGTCGTCATCGTCGTCTAGAGTGATGAAATCTTCCAACTTGAGGCTCTTCTCTGCCTCATCAACGACTTGGTCATCGGACTCTGAGGTTTCAATTACATTGCCGTCGGGAGTTTGGACATACCAAGCCTCGGCAGGGCCAATAGCATGGCTATTCATAAAATCCCCATATGTGCTCGAGGATATCATGCCGCTCATCATGATACTACCGGGGTTGCTGAGGATAGGGGATTGTGCTGGTTCAAAGTATTGAAAGTTGAACTGCTCTGGAGAGAGATCGAACCCCCTGCCTCTCATGGCTTGATGTGTAAAAATCATCATCTTGCCGGTTCTAGGATTCAAAATCGCGATTGGCTTCTTGCTAGATTTATCAAGATCGAACCGGCCGACACGTGGTTGGCCACGGCGAGGTCGAATAAGTGTTACGACATCCGAATCAGAGTCATCATCCGCAGCTTCCCGTCGAGCCTTACGTCGAACGGGCTTCTCAGGCGGATCCTCTTCATCGGTGGTATCCCCATCAGCTAAGTGGGGAAGATTAGCACATATCTATATACAAGGCCACGTTCCGTTCACTCACTTTGATATCCATCAAGGGAGACGTCGTCATTCTCGGATGAGTCGGCTGGTGTGTTGATAGCAGTTGATTGATCGTGGCTTGTCATAGGCGTAGCGACTGGTGTGCTATCGTCTTCTTCGATCTCCTTAAGAAAAGCCTCATAATCCGAAGTTTCTTGATCAATACTGTTTCCTATCCAGTCCGTATCATTGCCGTAGTGGTCCCAGAATGCTTCCGAATTAGACGAGTCGTAAGGGTCCGGGTCATGTTCAATTTCTCGGCGGAAAGATGGGTCTAAGATGCTCTTATCTACAAAGAGATCGGGGAAGAAACCGTGGTCTACATCATCATCGGTTTCAGTTGAGTCCCCGTCTGATGAATCATCGGGAATGTCAAAGCGGACACGACGTTCTGTGCTAGTATATCCTTGATCAATAGTCAAGTCATCATCAGCATCGGCGTCAGACGAAATGCCATCCCAGCTAGCATTCTCGTCCACATCATCATCATCACCTTCATAGTGATCTTCATCGTCATCGTCGTCGTCGTTATCATCTTCGTCATCGTCATCCTGTTCGTCCTCATCGCCATGCGGCCGAGGGGAGGTAGAGCTGCGAATAGTCTGCTGCAGTTCGTCAGAGAGAATGTGCTCCTCCTCGGCCGCAACTACATCCTCCTCGTCGTCATCTTCGGAATCGCTGATGTCTTCTACTCCAGAGTAGCCGCTCTCGTCAGATAGGTCAAGCGATGACGAGGAGTCGGAACCCCGACGCTTAGAGACCTTGGCCGGGGTAGTCGGTGGCCTCTGTTGACGCACGTTCCGTGACATCGTGATATGTACGTGCTAGTTGTAGGAGATATGTGAGATGTGCAGGGGTTAACAAGGGATCCACCCCCGGACTCGGGACTGAGGGGATCGAGGCAAACGGCGGTGAAGCCCGACCGATATTCGAGAACTACCGACAAAAATGTGGTCCTTCGGAAATATAGAATCTGAGGCCGTATAGTCGGGTCGAAGTTGTGTCCCTTTTGAGGATTTAACCCGGGGTATGTTGTCGCAATAGCGTGTAAGACGGGGGTATGGGAGAATTAGTGGAGGGATGAAGATGAGAAAAATCTCGTCGTCACCAGATGGAAAATCGTCAACGCCCACAATCAATGGGCAATATGCGCAATAATTCTAGTAGGTATTCAGGCTTCCGATCAGTACCCTTCGATAGGAAAGGGCACATAAGACGGTGAAAGCCTGTATAACTTCGTCGAGTGTCGAATTTGGATTGAATATCTCGGTGAACTGTTGGACTGAGGGACACGCCTGGGATGTCAAACGTGTCCCTCAGTGGGTATTTACAGCTCAGCGACGGCCGAAGGCATTGTCTCGACGAAGTTTGATATATTCTAATTGGTAACTTTTCTTGATAGCTTTTGTTTTGCGACTTCGTTGTCTTGAGGTGGTTGAGTTTTCCTTGGAGGAAAAAGTTGAAGGGGAGAAAAAAAGATTCTTTCCATTCGTTTGCTACAAAACTTTTTTTTTTTTTTACTTTGGCTGTTCCATTAGTGGGGTGATCCACCCCGATTTGTCTGCCGCCGTGCGTAAGATTGGCTATACCCTTTTTGGAGTCTAAGTTATTGGCACAGAGCAAGTGCGGTACGCAGGGATTGCAGTGATCTTATGGGGCGCTGCAAGAAAAAAACCCACTAGAGCTTTACTGTGCTAGGACGATTGAATTATTTCTCCTACATCTCCATCCGTCTCCATCCACCTTCCATCATAGTACAACTTTCAACATCAAAATACATAATAAGGGTCCGTCGCGTCCGTCACCGCCTTTTCTTACTTGCATCAACCTACAGAATAAATAGAGCCTAAAACTCAATCGTCACCCCTGAATGGTTATTTTGAGGTCTACTTCGTACTTGCTGCTGTTTAGCGCTAATTCGATGTTCCAAGCCGTTTGAACAGTGGGTATCATCAGTCCCTTCCCAGTGGTCATGACCCAATACTATTACCAGTGAAAACAACAGTAGAGAAGATCCTGAACATCCCATGTTCCACCGTCTGCGCAGTAGATGCACACGATGGATGCAATTCTGGTCTGAGGTATCCACGGTATCCATAGATCCACCGAAAACTTGTTCAATTTCTGGACGAGTTCTTGGTCCTAGTGACGCATTTGGAGAAGAGTCATATTTTTTTCAGAGATGACACACATGAAGCCCCTCCTTACCCCTCTGAAGAAGTACTCTCAGGGATTTCCAAGGTTGGTTTTGCCATCTTGCTTGTACGTTTGGTGCTAGCTACCTAAGGTATAGTAATACCATAGATGAATTGGAGATAGCTTGCCTCCTATAAGGTAATGAGGCTACTTTGCATCATCCAAGTATCTATACCAAAGTAGGTATAGATGTATATAGGACCCTTAAAATTGTAGCTAGCTTCCTGATCTAGACGCCGTTCCGAGTGGCTGGCTGTCCATACAATTACTAGGTATGTAACTTACGGGTATATATGAAATGGGCTGTAACCCTCGATTTTGGGATACCATGGATGGCACGTGTGGTAATAGAAATGTGTTTGGAGAGCTTCTTGTGCGAACTTCCACGGCCAGAAACTGATAATTAAGCGAGATGGAGCTATTGTACACGTATAACCAGATGTAGAGCATCCCACGATGTATGCACATGCTCCATATCTACTTGCATACCCACCTGTAGGCGACTGGAAGCAATCGAGTATCTGATCCAATCCCGATATTCTCCATCGGCCCATCCTTCTCTTCGACCTCGACATATATGCTCATTATCTCCACCTATTACCGGGTTTTCACTCGAGCGTTGAGATGAACTCCAACAAAAATTTTCAGGGCGATCAGTCGAGGTACATAGATAGTGTACCCATGTGAAAGAAGATCTTCCTCTTCGGACGAGTTGCTTTTTTCCTCCTCCGTTTTTTACTATATTTGTTCGGTGTGGACCAGTATCAAACACTGTATTCCTCCACTTCAATACGCGATATCATCAGTGACGTGCATTTTGCATGCAATCGAGATCTCTTATTCTAGAATTATCGTTCAAGTCAATCAAGCAATGGGTTTCTAGTGGACTAGCTGGGTTCGTCAATGAATGACTTCTGCTAAGTAGAGTAGGAATACATATCAATGTTGACAAGTCATTGCGAGAGATGCATGTCATGAAATTGAAACTGTCTAATTTGGCCTTGAGCCAGCCAAGAATAGACTCGGAAGCCCTGCTGGCTGCTTATGCAGGCGGGCAACTAGCGTTATGACTTGACTCACGTCTCGGGTGCTGTTCTCATTGGTCCCATACAAGATTTTACTTTCAAAAACGTCTGTCGTCCTATTAAATCGACAACCATGTACTGATGAAGTAGCTCCAAGACGTGGCCGTCGTTACTTAAGGCGTCTGTCAGGAAAAGGGGTATGGCACATGTTGGAACCGAAGACACACTCAAGTTGGTCTAGCGATCAGTGCGAAAGGCCACATTACGCGGGTGGCGTCCGGGTGGTGTAAGCAGCCCTGGAGGCAATACGACATTTCCTGTTGTGTCCCCTCACCCGCCTGATCAATCGATCAACCACTCAAGCTGTATTCTAGAATGACTCTTCCGATCTTCCTCACATCCTTACACAAGGTACGGATCGTAACGAAAAAAAGGGTGGGTGTTCGCGTCACCTGGAGGCAGTGTAATACCAAGGACACGGTGGGAGCGATCGTGGGCAAGCCCAGAGGATGCGCTTCCTCGGTACAAAAATTAGAATAATCACGATTGAGTTCAAGTAGAACTCTTTCAGAGATTAAACTGAAAAGAACAGATACTACACTTGATCTAAGCCAAAACTGTATTATCATCATTAGCATCAGGGTTCGATGGTTCGAGATTATGGGTGGTGGTCACTTACGGCAAAGAGAGCTGAAGAAGAAAAGAAAAGAAGGAATAAAATTCAAGAGAGAAAATGCTCTTTTATCAATTTGAGTGGGGCACCGTAGGGCGGTCAAGGCGGGGGACGAGCCGCACTGGCAGAAACCTTGACCTGCCAAGTACCCAGGTACCTACAGAGTATCAGCCTCAATTGGTGGGTCGCGAATGTGGCTTACGTTGGATTGCAGGGCAGCAAGGACAGGTGTCGGCAGGTTCAAACGGTTGCCGGCGAAACAAACACCTTCCAAAGTAAATATTGACGTGCACATGTGCATAATACAAAGTTACAAATTTACATACACTAGAATTTTATCCACACGTCTACACGTGCATTTCTAAAGATAACATTAAATCTTTCCTAGTGCTTTGTAACCTCCAACCGTTTTCATTACAACCTTGAATACAACATTGAATTGTTGCATTCGCCTTGTATGGAATATTTCTTGCATTCTTTGCACTCTTGCATTGTAAAACAACGTACAACTCTACAGGCCAATTTGTGCACCTTTTTCATTGCATCTTATTGGATTCGCATAAACTTGAACAATTCTTTTTTTCTTCTCACCGCTTCACACCTTCTCAGGAGTTAGGAGTCAGTACATAGTAGTACCGCATCACCCATCACCATCATGGAACCGGCTCAAAAAGGGCACGCGAACCTTTTCCAGGTCTACTTGAGATTACGTCCCCCCCCAGCTAATAATTCCAATGCCGAGCGCTTCTTGCTCGTTGAAGAGCCTGCTGAACATAATGCGCCGACACATATCACCTTAAACCCTCCGAACGACCGAAGACGAGCGATTGAGAAGTTTGCATTTACTCGGGTCTTCGAAGAGGATGCTACACAGCTTGACCTGTTTCAGGGTACCCAGGTGCTTCCTTTGGTTGAGGGAGTACTAGCACCTCACGGAGGTGATGGCACAGATGGCTTGCTGGCAACTCTGGGCGTCACCGGCTCGGGCAAGGTGTGTATAGCTACGGCGTCGCGAAGAGAAGTAACAAGAATAATAATATTTACTAACTACGGCATGGCTAGACACATACCATGCTTGGTTCTAAAAACCAACGTGGCCTAACACAACTTGCTCTCGATGTAGTGTTCCGATCCATTGATTCAAACATTGTTGATTGCGATACATCTCCTACACTAGAAGCTAGCTTAAGAGCTTCAGATGCATCCGAAGCATCTATCTACTCAGCTCCTGCGTTCCTCGAAACAGTGTACAGCGATTTTAATGGGCCATCTAGAGCTGGGTCCAGAGCTGCAACGCCAATGATTGTAGGACCCCCAAACAATTTCGCTCGACCTTCCGTCGTCAACTTCACTCCTTCTCTTCCTGGTCGATTTCCAGATAGTCCCCAGAGCATCCGAATTGTTAGTCCAGCGGATGACTCATCAAGAATAACCCTACTCCAAACACCTCCTAGTCAACGAGATGTTAAGATGCCGCCGATGTCGACGCGAGTTGCGTATGTCAAGCCAAAGTTGGCCGAGTCTCCGTCACCCAAGAAACATTACATGTCTCTTACCTCAGCTGCCAAAAACAAGAAGACCATTACTAAAACTCCAGTTAAGGGCGACTACTCCCTACCGCCGATGCAGACTCCGAGACGACACTTACAACGATTATCCGCCCTCCCTCAAGCTCCCGATATCAGCTCAGTACGAGCATCTTGCGACCCATCCGCCGAATATGCCATCGTTATCTCCATGTACGAAGTATATAATGACCGAATCTTTGACCTCCTAACACCCCCGATCAAGTCGAATGCCACGAAGGAATACCGACGACGCCCGCTTCTTTTCAAGCCCACGGAGTTGTCTCCCGACCGTAAAGTTGTGGCTGGGCTTCGAAAGATTATATGTGGCAGCCTGAATGAAGCATTGATGGTTCTTGAGGCTGGGTTACACGAACGACGAGTCGCCGGCACGGGTAGTAACAGTGTCTCGTCGAGAAGTCACGGATTCTTCTGTGTCGAGATTAAGAAGAGGCGTCGTGGCCGCACTAATGGAAGATGGGGTACTAGCACACTTAGCATTGTTGACTTAGCTGGTAGTGAGCGAGCAAGAGACGCCAAGACTCAAGGCGCCACGCTGGCTGAGGCTGGCAAGATCAACGAGAGTCTGATGTATCTCGGACAATGCCTACAGATGCAAAGTGATGCCAGCAACAATACAAAGGTACGTATAATACTCTACCGATAAATCGTGGGACCTCACTGACAGTCGATGATAGCCCAACTTAGTTCCTTTCCGTCAATGCAAACTCACCGAGTTGCTTTTCTCTAACTCGTTCCCTTCTGCTTCGCAATCACATTCCGCTGTGAGCAGGCGTGCGCCTCAGAAGGCCGTCATGATCGTTACTGCCGATCCATTAGGCGACTTCAACGCGACCTCTCAGATCTTAAGATACAGTGCTCTAGCTCGTGAGGTCACTGTCCCACGTATCCCCTCTATCACCTCTACTATCTTGGCAAATACCACAGGACAATCAGGTCAATCCGAGTCGAGTGTGGGCTCCTGTAGCCCTACAAGCTCACCTGTCATGTCTCATCAAAAACCCTACTATCAGCCCTCCAACTCTCACAACTCCCATAATCGGATGTTCTCGCCTATATCCGACAACGAGCGAGCGACTATGGAAAATGCGGCTTTGGAAATTGCTAGGATGGCAGAAATCATCGATCAGCTGAACACTGAGCTAGCACGAGAATCGGAAGAACGTATGACTGCCGAGGCGCACTTGCTATCTATGGAAGACCGCTTTGCAGATCTTGAGCAAGAGATTCGGGAAGAATGTTACGCGGACTTCGAGCAACGCCTTTCCCTAGAAATGTCACGCTGGAAGGCATCCCAAACCCTGGAGCAGGAACGTGGTGAAGAACACTGGGATCGCAAGGTTGAGGTTTTGGCTCGAAGCGTCGGTGTGGTTACCGTCACAGCGCCGAGCTCTGACGACGACGATGTTGAGAACGAGGATAAGGAGAATATACTCATCGAAAACCTAGAAGAAGAGAACGAACGATTACGACGAGAGGTCTTAATCTTGAAGCGCGAGCTTTCCGGACGCACGCCAAGCAGACGTTCACCCCTTCAAGAGAGGGGTGATGTGCCCAGCACTAGATCCTCTGCGGCCAGCGCTGACCCTATAGCGGGGCTTGGAAACCGTATGGAGCAGCTACGCATGAACGGTGGCGAGGAGAAAAAAGTCCTCAAGGTTTCGAGCAGCGGCAGTCCCCAAAAGAAAGTTCGCAAGCTGCCGGCTAGAAAGTGGGAGGGTGTCGGAGCCGATGACGAGTTGAGCTAGGCTGACATCCGAATAATGTGAAATGATGTGATATGATATGGTGTGGACTGAGACGGACCGGATACTGAGGTTATGAAGGCGATCAATGGGCTTATGGCCTATGATTGTGCTGGTGTTGACGAATCGGTGGATGATGACGGTCGCTGGTTAATGATGAACAAAACTGAACTCGGAGAGCTGAAGTACGCCGAATTTGGGTTGAGTTTAAGGATACCCCTATGCCTTCCTGCTTTTTTTTTCTATTATAGTTTGCTTCAGTATCAGGCATGTTGGCTTTCAGGCTGGCTATATTTGTTTAAGGACTTTTAAATTACTACTGTGGGAGTTTGGCCCTCTATGTTGATCACCGTCAGGCTTTATGTCTGTGTGTTTGTGTAGCAGTGATTGATTATTCCCATCGATCAATTTGATCAATCGAGATTTGTCATATTCTCCTTAGTAACCTAAGTGATCGATGAACACAATTACGTTGGTGGCGTTTTGTCCGTCCACTATTCACACTTTTTGAGGCCTCCCTATCCTGCGGCGAGCATTCTCGCAATGATCATCATGCTAGAGCCGTCGATCTACATGGTTTCTACCTCATCAGACCACGAAAATCAAGTCTTGGTTTTCTCATTTCCCTCCCACTGGCCCCTTCTCATCGTATAGCCTCTTACGCTCTTTGTCACATAGATTCGGATCATGATTCACATACCAGAAGGAGGAAACTACTGAAAGAGGTTTATTGAGTGCTATATATAAGTAAATCTCGGTTATCTAGCTTGCCTCTAGTTGGGTAGCTTTTCAGGGGCCAAGTTTCGATATTGAGGTTGCGATATTAGCGCCAATCACAACATGGGGATATAAGTGAGAATTTTACAGATCCAGTTATGATCTTGTCGGAGAATATGTTCTCATACCCTCCCAAGTAAGTCATTTGCCCCCATGAGCGCATATTCCTGACTTCTTGATCGAGAAGATGTGCATGCCTAGCTTCTCAATAGCACTTTGAGTTGTTGTCATTGTCCAACAGCGGAACTTCGCGTCTATGAGGCGCTTATAGAGTATATTAAATCGCAACATGAGTGTCTAGCGAAAAACCCTTAATTTCTATACTCGCCACTGCCCCATTGAATGGTCTAGATCATCCGTGGAGGCGAAGACGTAAAGCTGCAATTATCCCACCGCGCTAAGAAGGCGACATAATTTCATTTTACCTACAAATGGCAACATCTGTGAGGTAAAACCTTCATTATTGACTGGATGTTAACCGAGCGCCGGATGCATCCCGTTCTTCGCTTTGATAATCTGATATTGTGCGGCTAGGTGCCTAAAGTCATCTCTCCATTTCGCGCCTAGTTGGGTTGGTTGGATACTGTCGCGCATGAGCCAAGAAACTGAACTCATCTGATTCCCTGTTTATAGAATATGATCTATATCGCCGAGCTTCACGGGCCGTCGTACTCCACTGGCGTCCTTATTAGCGTATAAAATCCTCATCCCACCGCCGTGTCGCGGGAGGACTAGAAATAGCTAGGCCTGAAGATGTTCGGCTTAGAATTAGACCGGATCTTGGCAAGTTGGTCACTTGCTGTGATGAAGTTTTGGCGTTTGGAGTTTGGACGAACCATACCACGCGAGGACCTGCATGAAGTCTACTCCAAGACCTGGAGGACTAACCAAGGGCTGTTTAAGGGGACCGGCATCAATTGGCTAAAGATATTGGATAGTAGCAAGTGCCTTTACCAGGTCTCTCTTTACGGAGCGTACCAGACTTGGCGTCCGTTACATCCTTGGATAATATCGACAGATATTTTCCATGATCCCAGTCTCGGCATCATAGACGTTAACGGCATTTCAAACTGTCGATCGTTTCCCTTAGCAACCTTCTCGTCCAATACCATCGCTCTATTGCGTTACACCAGATCTCGCTGCTGAGATCCCCTCGTGCGGTGGCGCGCTGACATGGCTAAACCCAGGCGCACCGAAGCTCATTCACAATTTTGAAAAATTTGGGCGTCCATTGCGTGATTCGTTTCCTCACAGTAATGCTTCATACCATCATAACTTTTGGTCATCGTCTTACGATGCAAATTCGGAGGTATGGCACAACTGATCGCGGCTTTGGCTTCGCGTCATCTCCGTTGTTTGGGTTCGCTTAAGACTCCGGTGGAGGAATCGTCCTCCGTTCTAGTGCGAATGTTTCTTCACGAGGCCCCGCTTCGCTATCTCGTTTCCATTCCATAGCGGTGGTTCCATCTCCGGGATGGACATAACGGGCCGCACTCCCATCACTGAGGCAAATGCGTCCATCTTGCCACGCCTCGCGCCTCCGAATCAACGTCTCTCCCCATTCCCCGCAAATACCCCAGGTTACTTCGGGCCATGATCCTGAAACTTATACCATCCAATCTATATTGAGTCGGAAATATGTGGTGAGCCACCCCAGACGTCTAATATCAGTGACATTTTTCTTGGTTCATTATTTGGATCGTCACACCCATCAAACCCTACCGTCCTATTGGTTCTATCGATCGTATCAACGTACGAGTACCGTTTTGGGTAGTGACTTGTCATTTCCAAGATGTACAGGCTCCCGCGTTTGTATCGTCGCCCCCAAGATTCGAGAACAAGCATGGTGTAGGCTGTATTCTGTTCGTGGGGACCAACCACAGCCCATCGTTCTCGGAACACCCGCCGGAGCCTTAGTAGCATAATTGAGATTTTAATCTAATTCGAAATAGTCATAGGGCCGAGAAAGTGAGTGATCGACTATGCCCTGCCACGATTCGACCTTGTCGAGACGGAGCCTGTTGCCGGCAATATGGAGTCGAGAAGGTCTATTGCTGGGCGAGCCGCCACCATCGCTGGTGTATATAACCGACTCGAGTCCCAGATGCCACTCCATGTTTCCGGTCTTACGCTACACCATCGCCCTCCAGGTTTAGAACATCTTACCTTGGTAACATCACAGCAAAATGTTGTCCCTCGCCGTGTCGGCCGCCCTTCTCGGGTTGGCATCAGCCCAGCAGGTTGGAAAGGAGCAGACTGAGACTCACCCCAAGCTCACCTGGAAGAAGTGCACCAGTGGTGGTTCCTGTACCGCCACCAACGCCGAAGTGACCATCGACTCTAACTGGCGATGGCTTCACTCCACCGAGGGCACGACAAACTGCTACGACGGCAACGAGTGGACTTCCGAGTGCAGCTCCGCTGAGGACTGCGCCACCAAGTGCGCTATTGAGGGTGCCGACTACAGCAAGACCTACGGTGCCTCCACCAGCGGCGATGCTCTCACCCTTAAGTTCCTTACCAAGCACGACTACGGCACTAACATCGGTTCCCGATTCTACCTGATGAACGGCGCCGACAAGTACCAGACCTTCACCCTCAAGGGCAACGAGTTCACCTTCGATGTCGACCTCTCCACCGTCGACTGTGGTCTTAACGCCGCTCTCTACTTCGTCGCTATGGAGGAGGATGGTGGCATGGCCAGCTACCCCACCAACAAGGCCGGTGCCAAGTACGGTACCGGTTACTGTGACGCCCAATGCGCCCGTGACCTGAAGTTCGTCGGTGGCAAGGCCAACGTTGAGGGATGGAAGCCGTCCACCAACGACGCGAACGCCGGTGTTGGCCCGTACGGTGCCTGTTGTGCTGAGATCGATGTCTGGGAGTCGAACTCTCACTCCTTCGCTTTCACCCCTCACCCTTGCACTGACAACGAATACCATGTCTGCGAGACTGACCAGTGCGGTGGTACTTACTCCGACGACCGATTCGCTGGCAAGTGTGACGCCAACGGTTGTGATTACAACCCGTACCGCATGGGCAACCACGACTTCTACGGTGCTGGCAAGACCCTTGACACCAGCAAGAAGTTCACTGTCGTCAGCCAGTTCGCGGACAACAAGTTGACCCAATTCTTCGTCCAGGACGGCAAGAAGATCGAGATCCCTGGCCCCACCGGCGACGGCTTCCCCGCTACCTCCGACATCACCCCCGAGTACTGCACCGCTGAGGTCACTGCCTTCGGCGACCGCGACCGATTCACTGAGGTCGGTGGCTTCGACCAGCTTAACTCCGCTCTCGACCTCCCCATGGTCCTTGTCATGTCCATCTGGGACGACGTAAGCTCCCCTAAGCCCCCTTTCTTATAGACTTCGTACCTTTCTGACTATTGATGCTCTAGCACTACGCCAACATGCTCTGGCTCGACTCCAGCTACCCCCCTGAGAAGGCCGGCCAGCCCGGTGGTGACCGTGGTGACTGCGCCCAGGACTCTGGTGTTCCCTCCGACGTCGAGGCTTCGATCCCCGATGCGTACGTACCCCCTCTTCCTCCACCACGCAATATCAAAAGTCCTATAGCTAACATCCTCGCAGCAAGGTCATCTGGTCCAACATTCGCTTCGGACCTATTGGATCCACCGTCACCGTCTAAGCTGCGGGATAAAGGACAGAGGCTTTGCGGCCGTATATATTCTACACTTGTACATATCTCTACCCTTCGCATCAGATTGTTCCCCCGATTTAGCTCTAGAGAGAATAAAACGGATCGTGTTGTCTCCATTTAAAACATCATTCTTGCCCGGCTTCGCGGCGTAGTTTCTGTATATTGTGTGACCTGGTATACGGAGACATGCATCCTATGTAGGCAGTTTATGCGCCTCGTTTGAATTGGGGGCGGTATTATATATCCCGTTTGTATCGGCCATAGCGAGAGCGAAATGCTGAGCACTCGGTGAAATACTTCCGAAATAGGTCTTATTCAGCTTAGCTTAGTCCATCATTATATTTGCCTTAATGTTCCAAGGTTGCTATGGAGGTATATGCCCGGATAGTCATCCAAGGACGTAAATCCGAGACCACGTCAGAGTCTTGCTGTGGAATCAAGGGGGAATATTAATTCCTAATTACTAGTTATAAAACTTGCCCTCCTTTATTGGACCATGTCTTGCGCCGCTCTACTTTTCATACCCAGCCACAGGTCTCCGCTCTTTGTTATACTTGTCATAATAGTTATATCCGCATAGTTCTATGTCGTCAGATCCTAATACCGGGCCGTCTTCCGACGGGATCATGTCTCATCCTATAGGTGGAATACACAATCAAGATTTCTTGAATTACTCAGCACACGGAAGAGCAAATTCTATCTCAGTAATGGTACTGGAAGATATAACCAGAGGTTGGAAGACGGGGCATAACGAGTATCTTCATCCGATAACTAATTCATTTGTACCGTGTCCGGTACACATGAGGTTGCTTGGGCTTGACTCGAACTTTATGAACAGAGCCAGCGTGAAGATCCCGTCAAAATCACGAAGACTTAAGATCAGGAAGAGTGAAGGGTCACCTGATGAGAGCCCTGATGAATCTAGTGGACTTGAATCCAAACTGGATCTAAGTGATGACGACCTTATTCAAGAAGATCATCCTTACCATCAAGCTCTCGGAAGAATCGCGAAAATCGCATTCGGAGAATTTGTTGCTTGGAAAAGCTGTCACGGAGGGAGTAAAGCTGGCAGAAAAACAATAGGGAATATCGTTGGGATCCAAAATTCTTCCAAGTCGAGAAAAAGACGTAAAGAAGGAGATGACGAAGGTGGAAATGAGTCAGACGAGGATCAGAGACCAACGAGCAAAGGAAAGAAGAAACTTGACAAGGAAGAAAACGACACACCGCGGCTGTCTCTGGCATGTCCATACTACAAGCGCGATAGAGTTCGACATCGCAATTGTCTTCTTAAGGAGCTGACGAAAATCAGTTATATCAAACAACATCTTCGAAGGAAGCACGCACAGCCGCTTTACTGCCCTTCGTGTGGAGAGATATTTCGCTCCCAGTCGGATGAAAGGGCTCATATACGGGAGCGCACATGTACCATGCGGTATTTCCAAGCGCCTGAAGGATTATCGCATGACCAACTCGAGAGACTATCCGACAGAGTGGACAAGAAACTCAATCTCGAACAGCAGTGGTACAGCATGTGGGATGATATCTTTCCAGGAGTGCGACGCCCCTTATCTCCATACGTTCAAGGTCCGATCAACGAGATGCTGACGAGTCTCCGGGAATTCCTACGCGACAGGGGTCCCACGCTTATAATAGAGAATTTGCACGCCAATGAGGACATACCTTATGACACTCCACACGAGGAGCACGACCTGGATGCGATGCTGCGGACAATTGAATACAGATTATTAACCCGTTTCGTCAATGATTTCACGGAAACCTACGCCAGTGATACGGATTCTGGCAGAGGCGAATCATCCTCTGGATCTGAGAGAGTTAGCGCGCAGGCCAACGAGTTTTCAAGCCGACGAACTACGGTGGAATTATCGCAAGCGGAATTACCAGGCACGACTGTGAATCGCGCTGCTGCCACTCCTGCTATGTTCTCACCAATCACTAATATGAACGAAATATCCCAGACAGGTCTAGACCCGTATCTTAGCACGACGTATGGTCTTCCTGTGAGTGAGAACGACATCATGTTTAATTACTTATGGAATATTGGTAACAGTACAAGTACAGACGCATGAGGTTTTGCGGTATATGTATGATACAGGCTTAGGATCTCAGCAGGTTGCTGAGCGATCGTTCGAGAACGGCACCGCCAGCACCGGCCACGGCGATAGCCCAGAGCCACTTGTTACTCACTTCACTCAGGCCGGGCCAAAAGCTATTCTTGGATTGCTTGTATTTCTGGAGTTCCTGGTACTTCACGGGGTTTTCTTTGGAGTAGCGCTTTTCTTGATTTTCTTCGTTTTCCTTGTCCCCACCAATGTAACGGAGGAAAATGTAGTTCGCAATAGGACCAACAACTGTAAGAGGGTGAAGCTGTCCAGCGCTGTACAGAAGGAGAGGGAACGATAGATGGCATAGAGCGTCACCGAGGTAACTGTGAAGAGTTAGAATATTGAGTTTTTCCCTCGATGGATTTCAATTGAAACTTACTTGGGATGACGAACAATGCTCCATACACCCTCAGAATTCAATTCAGCACTCGCACTGCGATCATGAGCCTCGAGCTGAGAATCTGCCAGAGTTTCTAGAGAGTAACCCGCCGTGAACAGGAAAATAGCGAGACTGTGAGAGATAGTGGTTGCGTCGGGGAACGGTGCCGCTAGGGCACTGGCGATCGGGGCGCGGAAAGGCAAAGTGAATGGTAAGGAGATCAAGGTTTGGACGAAAGCTTCAGGTAGGAACATGGTGAAGAATGCTTTATTCCAAAAGTCTGGCTGCTTCCTAGCGGATGTCTCGTAACGAGGGTCATCTTTGCCGCGTCGAAGGGTTCGCGATGCAATACGATAGAATAAACGGATGCCCCAGGCACTGACTCCAGCAAGGAGAAGCTTTTGATTATACGACAAGGCGTCCCATGCTTCTGTAAGTGATAGCCCTTCATAAATCACAGGAGCTCCGATGGCGCTCCACCAGGCATTCGCAACCTGTCCGGCAGGCCACAACCAATCCTTGGCTTCAACTGTGTCGGTGTAACGACCTATTCCATAGGCAATGATGCTCAGACCACTGTGGAAGCCGAAAGATGGAACGATTGCGTGCTGAAATAGACCCAATGTTGAAGTTGTGCCAACAAATCTGACGTTAGCTGGACGATTGGATGTAAAGTGGGAGCCATAACGGTCTTGCTCTGCACCAGAGCCTGTCGGCAAGCTCTCCTTCAGCTGGGTAGCCGATGGACCATCATGTCTACCAAACCAACGCTCGTATCTATCCTGCTCGGCCCCCGACGTCTGAGGAAGCCTCTTCTCGATGTCAAGTCTGGTAGGAAGCTTGTGGCCACCAAACCAATGCTCATACCTGTCTTGCTCAGCCCCGGATGTCTTCGGCAGCCGTTTTTCAATATCGGCGAACTTATCTCCACCGAACCAGCGTCCGTATCGATCCTGCTCGGCGCCTGAACCCTGAGGGAAGCGTTCATTGACCTGGCTAGCGGATGGTAGTCTATCACCACCGAAGGAACGTTCATATCGGTCTTGTTCCGCGCCAGAGCCCCTGGCGATGTCTTGAGGTATTGATTCTTTCACACGATCCACTTTGTCGCCCCCAAACCAGGTACCATAGCGGTCTTGCTCGGCACCGGATGTCTTGGGGATAGCTTGCTGTGCTTTTTCTTGTACCTTGTCGGCTTTATTCCCGCCAAACCAACCGCCGAAGCGATCTTGCTCAGCCATTGTCGATGATATGGTAGAGATAACTTGATTTAACTTATGTGGTAAATACTACAATGCGACTAGTAATTGAAGATAGGAATTGATTGGTAGTTGAATGTTGAAAGATCAATTGAGACACGAATCGGTTCGGAATTTGTAGTCGTGAGACCTGGAATGTGAGGAGAAGATGACGTAGCCGTTACATTCATATGACGTACAAGACACTTCTCGGCAATGCATATTTTTATCAACATTACAATAATTTAACTTTGAAATAATGAACAATTAAAAACATAAAGATATGAAACAAATTCGGGGTTGAGTTGAAAGAGGACCGTTGCATTCTCCTGAATAGCATTGTCTCCTTATGTAATAAGGGGGGGCTGATGAGTAATTGACTGTCATAAATTCATATCCCCTTTAAAGCGTGGATTACCCATGTATAATCGCATACAATGAGTACATAACATCCATAACTGAATAATGGCTATGTCAACATTAGGATTATGTATCAAGACAGAGTGATAGTGCTTGTTTTAATGCATATTACAAAAATCAGGGGGTAATATGTGTGATAAATGCATATACTAACATGCTATTTGTATGAAGCGCTTGATAAGTTGCTTTTGACGTTGATGTATATCATGATTGATGAGATCTTAGGAAAGATTTTGATTGCTCGGCTGATTGTTTGATTCAAGGTATATAAGAACATAAAAACTACTTACCTACCTAGGTACCCTATTAACCCTTACATATAGATAGATACCTAGTAGGTAAATCAGAGGAGGTTATTTTAAAATTTCAAAATTGATTTTACTTACATCGTAGTTGAAATGACTAAATAAAAACAGTATGAGGCTTGCAACACCCTTAAATTGAAGATGAGAGAAACTAACATCCTGATAAGTTATCACGACAATCAAAAGACGAATGAGTCACACGAGAGGTAACGGCATTATGGAAAATGATCGTTCAGAGTTTGAGTTGGAATAGATATACCTCGAACTTATACATTTAGTGTCTGTGAAGCTTCTTATACGACCCATTGATTTTGAACTCGTGATAAAATCACCCATACCATGATATATATGATCTAAACGAGCTATGTATATCTTGAATTTCATAAAAATCAAAGCCTTCTGTGCTTTTATAACTTGGTCTCTGACCCTAACCGGTTACTTTTCTTGAAATCATGCATTAACGATAAACTACGATGAGTGTGGAGTAAATTTATCAATTACGAGCTTAAAGTGATAGAAAGTATCTTGGTATCACATAATAAAATCAATAATCTTGTAGGTAGTTAGCCGTCGAGTTTTGTGGAGAGTCCCGTATGGAGGCTTGAGAGCGGGAGTTGAAAGAAATTCTTCCACAGATGGAAGGTGCTTTTGGAGGGACGGGTCTGTTTAAGTGAGAGCATCGTGGATTCAATAGACAGCGACGGATCTGGGATATTATGACAGTAATTTCACCCTTGAGGGACTTATGGGGCATCTCGTTGGTCAACCTCTACCGTTAGCATCATACGGGTAGGTTGTCCTTCTACCTCCTTCCTCCCATTACCTCCATGCTCTACTGTACTGTACAACTGTACAGTGGCTCGCTACCTCAACTAACCTGCCTACTGTGGTGGCTTGCACGACGCGTCTTTCGCGATTTGGTCCACTAAATGTATTTCCCAGTCAAGTCAATGATGTTTTTAATTCTAGCTACTTTCAACTTCTCCGAACACAACCTCTACCATACTATCACACATATGCTCACATTCTCCCGGCCGCGCAATTCCATCAAGATGCTACCAGACTTTCTAGAACAGCCTTACGCTCAGTCGAAGAACGACACAGCTGCGTTTATCAATTGGATAAACGACATGGCTCGTTGATGTCGCTGCTCAACCCACGCGACCACCGTACCGTCACTAATGCCAGTTGATATACCCGGCCTTGTCAAACAGGCACCAACTGAATCGAGGCAAAGGGTTAGAAGGGTCAAACAGGAGACGAAGTATGAAGTCTCATTGCGTCAATTGAAAAAACGCATAAACATCATCATCACCAACGATCCACCTATCCAATTACCGACCGGAATGAAGGTCAGACTCCAGCGCACAATCGATGCGCGCCAGAGATGTCTCGAATGGTACCTAAATACGGAGCACGGCTCCAGTGAGTTCGATATAGATGGCCATCGATATTTCATTGAATTTTTAAAAAATACCCAACGCCGATTTGATAAGTCAAAGTCTGAGAACCTTTCGACTCCCAAATCCGCACACGAAATATCTCCCAAGAGCCCTATCGCTTCCGAGTAAGTTTCTATGATACAAAGTAATATTTTTTTTTAAAAAAATATTTACAGATAGCTAATATGCTATATAGGAACCGATTCGCTAAATTGGCGATAGATGATGACGATGATGGCGATGACTCTTAGCACCCTGAGATCGGGTCCGAGCAGCTTCAGCTAGAGTGCTTTAAGGAAACTCCTGGACGTGAATCTTTGGACTAGTCGCAAGCCAATTGCCCGGAAACTGAATAATGAAACGGGATTGATCAGTCCTTTAAAAACTAATGGACACTTTGTGCCATCAATCTATGTAAGTCTCAATCTGAATTCCTAGGATATGGGTAAAACTGACATATCTCGACCCAGAATGCACACAAATCAGAGCCCAATCCTGCCCATTCATCAATGGAATCGAGTGCCATGAACCTCGCGACCATAGCTAGGTTGACAAGCAATCAGTAGTTCCCAGACCAGCGATAGGTGAGTAAATGTCAAGAATTCAGGTAATCTATGATGATTGAAATTTGACTGATTGCTGGATAGCTAGGTACATTCGCCAGTCACCCGGTGCCTGTTTATAGTGTTTTCCTTGCATGAACCCCCATGATCACGACGGAGGTGAATGCTACGAAACCTCACGTGGGAAACAGGTATCCCAGAGCAAAGGAGCTACATTCCACTCCATTCAGTTTACCGACATGATGATCTTCTTTCTGTAGGGTCAGATAATGGCATTAGGTAGTTCCTCAGATGACAGAGTATAGGGAATGAGAAACCTGATAATTTCTTTTTACGAATGAAACAATACGCGTTCGATTATATTCAGATCATTACTACTATTGGCTAACGTCGCTGATATAATACTTGGCTGGCTGGGCCATCTAATATCTCCTAGGGGACGTAAAGCACGAACACTTATCACTAGACGTAATCAACTCACTGCACCGACATGTACGACACATCGAAAATTATTTTGCTGCCGGCTGCCTAGTAGGTAGCTTATAAATTCCTTGCTCCTCACAAGTTCCTGAACTCTAGATCTTTTCCTACTACTAATACATACACCTTACCATTAAAAAGATGTTGCCTACACACCTTGAGCAACCGTACGAACTTTGCAAGCAGAATACAGACATATATTCATCAATTGGCTAGTTTAAGCTGCTCACAGCTGCAACCCTACGATCGGTACAATCACCGCGCCCCCACAGCCATCAACTACGATAAGTAGTGCGACCGAACAATCTCGCATCTTGCTGAGGTTGAGGAGAGTGAGCCCGTACGGAATCTTAATACGCGAATTAAACTTGCGAGTTGACACTATCGTCACCTCGGAACCACCAATTTACCTCCCGAGAAGAATCGTGACTAGTCTACGGCATGCTATAGACACCCGTCCACGATGCTTAGACTAGTTCGAAGACACGGAATATAAGTCTAGCGTTTTCAATGTGGAAGGTCATAGACACTTCCTTAGATTCCCTAGAAATGTCCAGGCTAAGTTTAATGAGCAAAAGACCACCAATCCCTCGACCCCTCGACCTGCTCCTCTAATACCTCACAAGAGTGCGATTGTTTCTAAGTAGGTCTCATAACATGTAACACCTGGTGTTCTCAACTAACACGATCTATAGTAATCCTTTTGCTCAACTAGCGACAGACGATTACGATGACGATGATGGCGACAACGACGACAAAAACGATGATCGCAGTGGCTGTTGAAATTCGATGGTTGGCGAAGAGTTCCTGCAATTACAGCAAGTCGAAGCAGTTCACGAATCTCATTAATTTATTTCGATCCTCCTCCACTTACCGATTTGCACAAGAAAATAGAAGCGAAGAGTACCTACCGTGGCAAATAGTTCACCCCTTCTATGGTGGTATTTTAAACGATCTGACATCGCTTCCGGGAATGACCACCGTTTGACCATGCGCTGCCATCGTCCCGTCCTTCATGACCGCCTAATGTCGCCGCTGCCGCTCAATATCAATTCCACTTCGATTCCCGTGCTGAAAGTTCAATGAAGCCCTTCCAAGGATCTTCCGTTAGAAGACTGCTAGCCCTACTGAGCTTTATACGTTGTGCCGAGGGAGAACGAAATAACCGAACAAGGACAACAATGCTGTTGCGCGGAGAATGTAACGACGCAAACCTAGAAGCGAGGAAAAGACCCGATTGTTGCACAAGGAGCTCTAAGCTACCTCGTACTGGGAGACATGATATATACGGGAATGCCTCTTTGTCTATCTGAACGCTGAGAGATATCCTGCCAAGGAACTCCTCTTCAGGTCGATCCTACGCACTTTGCAAAATGGATATAGACACATTCATCAACCGACTGGATGAAACTGCTTGCAGCTGTGATTCCAATATCGAAATAATCCGTCAGCTCCCCCGTGAGAGCACTCAGGTAGCCATTGAGGCCGCAGCTGGGGAGCTGGGATCGACCTATGAAGGGATCGAGATAGCTCTAGCACCATTAGGTTAGAAGGAGTTCCTTGATAGCTAGCATTAAATGGGTAGGCATTTGGGCCGCAATGATGCCATACAAGTTGATTGGGTTGACTCAGGGGTAAATAACAGTCAAGCGAGACGAAGATGGGTTGGTGCTTAGCTATTAGCAGCTCTGTAAGTAATAAACTTGAAATAATCCCGAAGTTTCCCCTGTGCGATAAAGGTAACGTATTGATTGCATTTAAAGGCATACATTGACCAAACAGTAAGTGGGCGCCGCAACTCTACTCTGTCGGCGTGAGCTAATCAAGGATTGCTTAATGATATCCCAACACCGATGATAAAAGAAGTGGATTGAGACTAGGTACTATCAAACAAGAATGCTGTTGCGTTACAATCTCTGGATTATCGTCACTGTGAACATGCTGTATATATCGACTTCCCCCTCAGATCCGCCACCAACAACTCCGTCTAGATCGACCAACCCCAAATCTCACTGGACATCGTCCTGTCACTTAAATTATATACTCTATGATAAAACATATATTTGACTTAGAATGTGTGTATATATAGTTAGCCTCATTCTATTCTAACTTGAATTTCTTTGATGACGAAATATCTCGAGCTGATCAGTCATTTCTCTTGAGAGTCCTGCTTGTAACGATGATGAAGTATGTTTGGAGAGTATTATGTTCTGAGGTTCGGATTCGTCGACTGCGAACTTGAAATTCTAGTCTCGTAAAATGGAGCTAGTATCCTCGTAACTGGCCCCCGAGTTTCACCAGGAAACTTGCATGACGGTTTGATATCACCACTCTAAGGAAAAGTTTCATAAAGAAATGGTGCTCTATAGGTGGCAGGCACATCTAAATTGAATCTAGCAGACCGTAGCAGGCTTAGGTTATCTTTGGGAGTAGTATCACTCCGAGGAGGCCTATCAAAGCATGCAGTTGGTCAGCCTCTAGCCGGACCATCGTACGGATTGGTTGTCCACTTGCCTTCTTGCTTCCCTTAGCTCCCGTACTTTCTCGTACTGAATGATGGCTCGCAACCTAATGTCCTAAGCAAGTAGACCCACCTCATAACGTTGACAATGGGAGTTCTACGGGCAGCAGACCCACATATTCATATTGATAGCCCGGTGCGGGATACTTTTACTTCTCTTTAATTTTGGTGTGAGGAAATCTTGCCTTCATCCTATCAGCACCCGTACACAAGAAAATGCTACCTCCACATCTAAAAGCGGTCTATACCCAAGCTAGAGACGACACAAATGAGTTCTTAGCCTGGTTAGATATTACGTCCCGTACCTGTGGATATGCATATTCTCAGCCTCCCACTACGTCGCCGTCGGCGCGACTCCATCGACGACGTTCTACCACTCGGCTGAGACAGGCGCAAAGGGGAAATTCGCGGCATGGCCTTTCAATACGACAGTTGAAAGCTCAAGTAGACACAATCATCAATTCTTCTATTACTATACGCATGCCTCGTAATATTCAAACCAGGGTACAAAGAGCGATAGAAGCGCGAACCACATGCCTTACATGGTATGATGGTGTGGAGCACACCACAAATGAGTTCAACGAGGATGGGCACCGGTTTTTTATTAGCTTTTTGCAGGAATCCTTGGAAAAATTTCGAGAGAAAGAGTCGAGCATCCTCAAGCCCTCTAACCCCGCCACTAATAAGAAGGATTTGTTCTTTCAGTATGTTTTAGTTATCTGGTAAAATGTTCCTGACTAACTCATTTTACAGGAACAGATTTTCTCAATTAAGCTTGGATGAGGAAGATGGAGACTGATCCTCCAGAGATTCAATAGAAGAGTTCTCTGCCTTGGAGGGGTAAATGAACCGACCTACCGCCCGGTACGCCTTTGAATAAAGCTTCAGCTTCATCACTTTTGTTGGAATGACTACTAACCAATGTTCTTACTTAGACGTCGCCCAATTCTCACCAAGACCACCCCC